>OY757929.1:66999959-67607459 GCA_963585895.1 Sepioteuthis lessoniana | reverse complement strand
ATTTAAAAATTTGATATAACAAGCTCGACTTATACACAATCATATATTGAAATTGAAAGAATATTTGAATGATAATCAATAAAAACATTTAGGGAAATTAAAATAAAAGTGAAAGAGTCTTAGTTCTTTCCTCAATTTTTTTATATGATGATTAGTTTTCTTTTACATTTAGAAATAGAAAATTCTCTGTATTTACTCTATTGATATAAGTTAAATATATCATATTTCATGATCATAAAAATGTTTAAATGTTGGAAAATGAATAATAAATTATTTTTACTTGAATTGTTTAGCTAGATATATTGTATGACATTCAAAGAAAGCAACATTATGCCATTAAATATAAATGCAAGAAAAATCTAAATTGAACAGTAACAAATATGTATTTGATCCATATATTAAGAATGACTAAAGTAGATATATAATTATTTACTACATCATTAAAAATACTTAACAAATATACAGACTATGCATATAAACATATTCTGCATAATACTAACAACTGCTCAAGCTAGCCTATAGAAAGCAACAACTATAAATGCCATGGTTTCACAACATTTAAAGCTATCTTCTAGCAATCTACATTATCTAAATCACAAGGGTAAACATAACAAATTCTAAAGAAAAGCATTAAAACCTAAAATAATAATAATAATAATAATAATAATAATGATAATAATAATAATAATAATAATAATAATAATAATAATAATAATAATATTAAAAGAGTCATGGCAAAAAGACTTGAAGCATAGGAATGTATAAAAATTGATTCACAGAAAAAGAAATATAGAAATTAAATTTCAATTAATAATATGAAACTTTGAAAAAAATTAACAGAATATTTTGTACCATCCACACTTAAAGAGAAACCATTTTGAATCAAAAATATATTCATGTTGCAGGATTAGCTTGAAAATATTTTTCAGTTTATTATTCATACTGTTGCTTTTTGATTACTCTTTGAATATAAAAAGTGAAGTTTAAAAATAAGCAACTCATTCATTTTAGGTTAGTATAATCATGCAACATAAAAATAGTGTTACCTGTTTTCAGGTATTAAAGAGCTGATATTTTCTTCTTTTTAATTCAGATACTCTTTCAACCAACCCAAAACTTGTTGAACCTATTTCTTGTTGAAAATAGTCATAGATTAAAACACATGAGTTAAAATTTACCTTTTTATATTTCAGATTTTCAAATTGTTAAAAGGTAAATATAACATTTTCTACTTCTGTCAGAGAAACAAATCACTAGAAAGCTTTCAGTTGGTTAAAAGCATACAGATATAAAGTACAAAAATGTTTTCTCTGAAAAGTAACTCAAATCACACTTATTCTTGAATTGTATAATAATAAATACAGGGATAAGAGTTAATTTTTCCCAATCAAAATTCCTAACGTTATAATGAAAAATATAGGTTTCATTTTTATGCATAAAAACTTTTTTAAAATAATGAAAAATAGGTGACTGTGTCTCTATCTCAGAGTTATTGCATTCAATGTAAGCTCTGCCTAGTCTGTGTTTCAATTCATTATGTTAAAAAAACTCAAAACTTGCCTATATAATATTGAGCATATGGTAGATTAAAATTAATGACATTTCTAGATCAGTCTTACTATTCCATAATTCCTTTATGTCCATGCCGTGGATTAGTACAGTTTCCTGACATTCAGTTTCACATCATTCCCTTTCTCTTTATTGTTCAACCATCACTCTAATGCAATGTGACTGATTTTCCTCACCAAATCTTCCTCTAATGTGTTTTCAACTATTGATCCCAAAGATGTAAAATTTGATTTGACTGTCCATGTGACTTGACACAACTTTCCCCCATTCTAATCCTCTTTAACATCTTGGATGTATGCTTGAATGAAATGTGTCTATTTTTGCTAGCTATATGTGCTACAAGCCCAAATTACTTAAGACAATTTTCTTGGTGGTAACACCTCCATTCAACCCACATTTTTGGGTTACATCATTTCTTATATTTTTCCTTTGTTCATAGATATATGGTAAATGTTTTTATCCATTTATAAGGATATCTGATCCATTGTAAATCCTTATGGCATTATAAGCAACACTTTTTAAATATCCAACTTAATATGCTGTTGCCTAATGATGTTATTATACTAAAGCTGATGTAATTGCATGATATTTATTCTAGTTTCTTGTGAAAAAACATGCTTTTATTCATTATAACTACTTCAGTCCTAGTAGAAATTATCACAAATAAATTATTTCACTTTAATACCAACAAATAAAAAGCTTAAGTTAATTTTGACTGATATTAAAGTTTATGACAAACATCACTCAAAATGAAAGGTATAACTATATTTAAATGATTCTCAAAATAGATGTTTAAAAGGCCATAAAACATACTTTTATTTAAGCTCATTTAAAGGATATGTTTGGTGGCCATTAAGTACTCTATAATTAGCATTTGATAGTTATCTCCCTTGAAAATGCAGGGTGAATACAAGCATACATACTCGATGATTAATATTAAGTTGAAAATTGTATTCTAAGTGATTTTATTCTTTATGATAGAGAGTGTCAATGTCATTGTGCTAACAAAAATCTCCATTTGCCACACTACTTTTTTCTGTTACAATAACATACAAAATTTGATCAATATATACATACATACATATATATATATATATATATATATATATATATATATATATATATATATATATATATATATATATATATATATATTACTGTAAAAATATTTCATCAAAGAAAATAATTATCATTTTAAAATCAATGTCTTTAAATCAAGTGATACCACAATAGATAATTTGATAAATAGATTGAACAAGAGAAAGTGAGTGACAGACGACAATATTCTGTACAAAGCAGATTCATTGCTGTTACAACTATCACCATCAGCCAATCTAAGCATTTTGGAAGTTTATATTTTCTTCCTATCAATTATATCACCATATAAAAACATCAAATTGCTCAATGAGAAATGGGTAAATGATTCATTATATGTCAAAGATATTTTATTCTTTCAAAGTTTGTCGTAGCACAGAATATATTAAAGAGAAAAAATGATAACTGTCAGTAAAATCATGAAAGAAGAAACCTTAACTCAACAAAAGACATCTTTCTATTACACTAGTTATGATGGCTTATTAATCATAATTGATCTGCATTGCTAATTCTTCAGTAAGTCTGAAAAATTTAGTTTGGTAACCCCTAATTATCCTGGATAATCAAGTATGAGCATTGATACAACAAACTTAGTAAGTAATGTAGACAGATATCAGAGGAGTAAATGTTCGGGATTATCATCTTTGTTCTCCAAGGCTTACCAACATTTGCTTTTGACTCTGAATAGTACTCCATCAATGAGATGAAAGTGTTACAGATAACTTATAACTGCTGTACTTGCAATAAAGTCATCAATGATATTGTAACTTCTAGGCTAAAATATTATAAGTGCTAAACCAGGGTATTTCAGCAATATTTCACATTAGGAATTTTACTGAGTTCTTTGATTTTTATGTTCTCCTACTTGAACTGAGTAGATGACAAATCCTTGATATCAAAGTTTCATATGAAATAGAATTGTTAACTATGTTTTATTCAATTTTTAAAATTAATTTATTTTACATGCATATTTGACATTATCCTTCAAGAGGATTGCTGGCTTAATGAGAGGAACTTTTTTTTTAATAAACAAAACCAGATAATAAAGATAAGACACTGATATGTTAGAATAATTCCAGATCAAAAGACAAAATAAATTCAAATCCTAAAATTTCTCTTCTAGATATTAGCAAGAATATTAACATACATCTTGCATACCCAACTTTTTTTGATTAAAAGTAGGCATTAAGAAAAAAGAAATATTTTATAAAAACAATATTTACAAAATTATATCCAATTAATTTCTTGATATAAATCCAAAATAAAATGTTACAAATTGCTTTTGGTAGAAGTGGAATGTAAGAAAGCTAGAGATTAGTTAATAAAACAATTGTGTCTCAAATTTCAAGAACATTGTTAGATCCTTAAGATTTCTTTGAGGAGACCACAATTGCAAAGTATGATTAGTATAGTATAATAAGGTCATAGCATATTGAATGAAAAGTGATTTTTATGATATAAAGAATGAAAAGGTTTTGAAAGATATTTCGTAACAGGTAAAAATAAAAGAATGGATTATTCAAATACAGTTCTTACAAATAGTAATTGCCATAGAATCATGAAATTAATAAAAACAAAATCTTCATACACAAAAAAGGCTTTGAAAGGTTTTTATGGAAAAAAATTATTCAAGAAAAACCTTATTTTGAAAAAATACTGTGAACAAAAGAAGAAAATGGTTATTTTTGTCACATTCAACAAATTCTTCACAGGCATATGGCAATATTGATCTCACTAGACAATAAGCAACATCAGTTGCCAGACATGACAGGACACATCAAAATGTCTGCTGCCCATTGAGAAGAATTGTTATGATAAAGACTGATTTCATGTATCTCTATGCAATTTTAATAGTGTTGCACTGATACCAAGAGTATAAATTTTGAGAATTTTCAAATTGTATAATGAAACAAAATGTTTTGTTTCATAAAAGGAAGCTGGTCAATTATGTTAGAGGAGCTTTAGAGAGCACAGATTAATTAAAAATATGAATGATCCTTACAACACAGCAGTAGGAATTTCAAGGCAAATTAAAGAAAGTGAGAAACTGCAATACAGTGTCCAGATGATTAAAGAAAATCATTCTGTAGTTATGAATGAATCAAAATAAATTACCAGGATTAAATAATCAAGAAGTATTCTTCTCTGAAGATGTTGGACTTACCATGAGAATGGATATGTTGGTAAATGTTATTGTATCTAAACAGTGAAGCAACATGCCATCTCTTCTCTACAAGCATCTACCAACCAACCATCCATTTTAATATTAAACAACAACCCTGTTACACTTTTTGAAAAAGAAAACATTGAAGTCATGGGATGACTACCTATACAAAGAGCCAACCAAAATTTCTTAGAGAATTTCAAAAAGGCATTAGGAAATAGGGTTAAAGAATGAAACCCAAAATCAGTAACTAATTTATAGGTGAAACTTGAAGATGAATAAAAAAAAAAAATAACACCAAATTTTTTACAAGAAACTTGTCATGTTATTATTGAAGTTATGATTAATTATTCACAAATATTCAAATCTTATTTTGTAAACTTATTCATTTATTTTTGACAATTTTACTTTTTCAAATAAATGTTTTCCTTGAATAACATTTTTTTTCATATGCACTTTCAATAATTTTTTATACATGATATATATACAGAGAGCTATGATATAGATATCATGATTATCTATCTATAGAAATCAAGATTCTGTCCTCCCTATTGGCCAGCATGGCAGAATAAACTGACTGCACCCCTGCAGAGAGAAACCCTCCTGAAACCAACAAGGCCACCTGTTGCTGACTTGTAATAATTCAGGACAGGATCCTGATGGCTTAGTAGTTCTTGACCCAGCAACCAAACTGTTCATGTGAATTGCATCACTCCATTTTGGTCTTTACTGGCTTATACAGACAGTCAGAGAGGCCTGATCTGATCAGTTGACATATCATGTGAAGCCCTAGCACCTATATGATTGTCCAGACCATATTGTAGAAATTGCTTTAGTGGCAAATAAGTACACAACCCAATTTTATCTTAAAGTTGCTACAAGGTGGTGGCTGAGGCTCAATTGCACCAAGGAATACTTGAAATCTTCTAAACTATGTGCAGACAAATGATTGATATCAAATAGAATTATTAGTATTAGATATCAATACATGAATCCATTAAGGCTTATTAATGTTTTCAATACTTGAAAATATATAACTCTGTACCAACAAATGAGCTCTGATTTGTTTAAAGATAATGTTACCTACAAACAATTTGCTTACAAATCACACACACACACACACACACACACACACACACACACACACACACACACACACACACACACATATATATATATACCAAACCAAATTAAACCAAGATTTTGTGGCAATTATTATTGATAAGAACTATATTAGAATAAATTGTTCTCTTATTTTGACAGGTAGTATATAACTGAAAGAATAAAAATGTTATAATTACTGTAGTTTTAGAATGAACTAACAATATATCAGATATATTTTTTAAAATACTACTTTTATTTACCAATACAATAAATATTAAAAAGTATAACTTACATATACAAACTTACTTTGGGAAATCTCAATTGTTCTTAAATCTGAGATTTTAAAAATGTCTTTGATATGCTACCGAATTTATATGCAATTCATGAAAACTAACAGAAGATTAATCATAATGGTTGAAATAAATATTCAGTTCTATCTATGTATTAATAAATATGTGTATAATTGTCATCAATAATTGAATATCTTTGATGAATAAGTCCATAAATCAGATAATATGTTATAACCACTTCAACTAATAGTGATCTGTTTTTAAAAAGTGTGAAAAATCAAATGCTGAACAATGTAAAAAAAAATTAACTTTAAAAAATTTTTCAATTTAGTTTCACTTACTTTCAAAATTAAATAAGAAACAATGAATGATCATGAATTAACAGAATTGTTTATGTAAAAGACAAAAGGAAATGAAATTTAAAAATATGAATCATCAAAATTTCTAACCTAAAATGTCTTTGGTGAGATTCCTTAAGAAAAGGCAATTGCAAAACATGGTTAGGAAGAAGTATAATTGTAAAAGAAAAGAAAGTAATCGCCCCATTGCCTCTGTCTAGCATAAATAACATCAAGAATCTTCCGAATAAGAACAGACAAAAAATGAAAAAATAGCATGATTCTAACATATACAGAAAAGCTGTGAAAAAAGAAAGAAAGAAAGAAAGAAAAAAAAATTTTGCTTGTATCAAATTATCTTATCTATCATTCTCAAGACCATATGCTTAAAAAAGTGGAGCTAAGTGACATATTCAGTAATTTTTGCCCTTATTTTTTGTTGTTTTATCTTTTGTTGTTTTATCTAATTTCCAAGTGATTGAATCAGGATTAAATTTGTAAAATTTTTCTTGTTCTCATGAGTCATGATTTTAATCATTGAGCAAAGCAATGTGGATGAGCAAATACCATAAGAAGGATAGAACATTCATATCTCTTGGAAAGCTACCTGACATGATAAAAGTTGTATCATCCACCTAGATATTACATTGAAAAATGCTTGAACTTTTCTAAATGTATTGAGAAAGAGCAATAAGATTAGCTGAAAAGTTATAATAAAATAGAAATTCCAGAAAAATCAGTGAATAACTTGACACAGAAATTCAGGAAGAATTTTAGATATAATATGTATGCCTTTTGAGAAAAAATGTTTAAAACCTATGATTAGCAACTTTAGTTTACTGCAACAGTATTCAAGGTTAAAGATAGATAGGAATTTGATGACTGATTAAGAAGCTTTTAGGTTGTTTATATGATGTAATATAAAATTTTGTTGATAATTATGCTGTGTTCGGATTATTCAACTAAATTGGAATCATTGATTTTCATTTTATCCATAAAACTTAACATATTTTGATGTCCTTTAAATTCCAAACTTCATCATGGAAAACTAGAAAGAGAGGAAATGAAATACTTGTCCATACTTGTATACAGAAAATATGCTTTTCTCTTAATTTACTATTATAAAAATATGATTTTCTTTCTCTCTCTATCTCTCTCTCTCTCACACACACATAGATACTGAACCAAGCTTAATCAATAAGTAAACTAAGAATGTAATGAGAATACCAAAGAAAGAAGACAAGGCATAGCAGAATTTTTTCATGCTAGTTTTAACTCAATTTTTGTCAATGTTTTGTAAATGTCCTCATTTTGTATGCTCAACTTGTCTTGATAAGAGACTAACATTTTGAATTTTGGAGGCTTATGAAAATAACATTTATTTTCATCACATGGTGTAAGAGTGAAAAAAATCCATAAAAAAAAAAAAAATAAATAATAAAGAAAGGGTAAAGTCCTTGACTTCAGATATCAGTTGATATGAATTTGCCCACAGACGCTCCCACCGACACACACACACACACACACACACATACATTTATACATATAGACATCTAGACATAAAGATTTTTTGAGTATACGTAATAAACTTTCTTATATGATTATTTTTTAAAAAGAAAAAAAGAAAATAGATTCTGAAGTATACAAATCTCTGAGTAAAAATATCATAACCTAATAAATGCTTTTTGCTGCATTATTCTAGACCTAGAAGTTTTGACTGAATTTTGCCAATATCATTTAGTGATTCTCAAAAATATAGTGACTCTTAAGAATAAAATGACTTTTAAAAATCTACTCATTTGGCCATTGGCCTAATGAGTAGAGTGTTCGCCAATAGTCAGGGAGACCGGGGTTCAATCCCAGGTTGAGTCATACCAAAGACTCAAAAAATGATATTTGATGCTGCCTTGCTTCGTACTCAGCACTATAAGGTGAGGATCAAGGGTAAAGTGGAGCAATCCTGAGAATGGAGTAGTGCCCTCCCTTACACCTCAGTGTAGTAGCTATTGAAAAGGGAGCCTTTGGGTCACCCTTGACTAAGGTCACCAATTTGCCTTCTTTTTTTTTTCCTTTCCTAAGCAAGAGACTTCTACACTTTTGGGGTTTGAATTTCATCCTTCATCAAATCATCTGCTTGTCCATCAGGCTTAGTATCTTGCGAGTAGTAAATTATTTAGATGAGAAGATTGTAGTATCATCCATGAATGCCTTCACTGGTGGCCTTTGAAACCCTCCACCAAGTTCAACAATCTCAGTGTTGTACTCTGTCACTTTTAGAAGCAGCTGGATTGCTAGAACAAAAAGTATTGGTGACACCAAACATCCCATTGCAATTCCAACTTCAAGCCTGTTCCTTTTAGTTATATATTCTTTTGTGGTGAACCACATGTGGAAACCATCAGCATTTTGGATATTTTCTCTGGAATATGATACATCCGTAGATGTACAAAAAATGGTACGTGATGCTGCCTTGATTAGCACACAGCCATATAAAGTGAGGATCAAGGATAAAGTGGAGCAATCCTGGGAATGGAGTAGCCCCCCCCACACACACACACACATACATACACACCTCGGTGTAGTAGCTATTGAAAAGGGACCCTTCGGGTCACCCTTGACTAAGGTCATCAACTTTAATCAGGGAAAAAGTAATAATGAAAAGGTTTAGTATATACAACCATTCACAAACTTTCTATTTAAATAGAATGATAGGATAGCTTTCAATTAAGATGTCTGTTTCTGGGAGAAAAATTTTGGTTTTATGCTCGAGTAAAGGTGAATTTTGGGAAGTCTGGTATTTGACTTATAATTGGCCCATTGGTTAAGTGGGTAGAGTGTTTGTCAATGGCCTGGGAGACTGGGGTTCAATCCCTGGTTGACTCACAAAATGGTACCTGATACCATCTTGCTTAACACTCAGCATTATAAGGCAGGGATCAAGGGTAAAGTGGAGCAATCCAGGGGAAGGAGTAGTGCCTTCCCTTACACCTCGGAGTAGTAGCTGATACTATTTACCAACCCCTCCGCTCGGGCAGGATATGACACAAGGTCAATTTTTAAGCGGAGTTTAACAGGTTTGAATTCAGAGTTTTCCTTCTCCTAGACTAGTTGCCTAACCAAGGCTGAAGAACCTAGTCTGTCCTACTATTTACCCATAGCTGGAGGGAGAATAATTGGATTCATACCTTTCCCAAGGGTATTAGTGCTATGTGAAATGCAATCAGTCTCGTCCAGGATTTGAACTCGTGTCGCCATGTTCATTTCCTACGACGATAACGACTACACCACGGGCACCTCCTTCGGAGTAGTAGCTGATGAAGGAACTTTCAGGTCGCCCTTGACAACAGTCTCCAACTTACTTTACTTACTTAGGTATTTGACTGGTGTAAGAACTCAACAAATTAAATCAGTATTATTAATCTAATTTCAATCAATATTGTTCTGAAGACAAAATAAATACCATTTAAATATTAACAAGACAATTCTTATTTGTTAATCAAATATTGATTTCCAACAAGCATCTTATTTAACACAATGCTCCTCTTTTAGCAATATTTAGAGCCTATGAAAGATTTTAGATCACACTAAACAGTTTATTTGAAAAGGGTATAAAGTTTTGGTTGGTGTAATGGTTATCGTCATTGGAAATGGACACGGTGACACAAGTTCAAATCCTGGACAAGACCGTTGCATTTCACATAGCACTAATACCCCTGGGAAAGGTATGAATCCAATTATTCTCCCTCCAGCTATGGGTAAATAGTAGGGCAGACTAGGTTCTTCAGCCTTGGTGAGGCAACTAGTCTAGAAGAAGGAAAACTCTGAATTCAAACCTTTTAAACTCCGCTTAAAAATTGACCGTGTGTCATATCCTGCCCAAGTGGAGGGGTTGGTGAATATGATATGATAAAGTTTTGGTTGGGAATCAAAATTGGCTTTCTCTTAAGCGTGCTAAAAAAATAGAGCCCAGTATCTTCATGTCCTACCGATAGCCATTTCTATTAATTCAATTGTTGTGTCTCCACAGTTCTAATACTTCACTAGTTCAACTTCAAATAAATTCAAAATACACGTCAAAATAGCTTATCGGTAAATAACTTTCCAAAAGTCTCTTCTGCCAAAGTCTCTTCTTTCAGAGTGGTAGCACCTGACAGAGTCCTATCAATTAAGTGAAGTGCAAACAAATGACTTATGTTAAACTGAATTGTTTGAAATAGAACTGTTTGATCATTTAACTGTGTGTAAACAAATGATTGATGTTTAATTGAATTGTGAGTTGTACGTAGCAATACTTGGAACCATTTTACTTTGACTTATGGTAAAATGAATCGTTAAAAATAGAACTGTTTGATCATTTAACAATGTGTATCTGCAAAATGTGTTTACAAATCATGTATCAAATACATATGTAAAAACAATATTTGGCATTAAATAACCAACAATGGTTGATATGCCATGAAACTAAACCAAACCAAACCATAACAATTTCAAGTAATACTGGGCTATGTGACACCAGTAGAAGAGAATACCACTTGCTTTCATTGAAAATTGAGTCAATAATGAGAAAATGAATAGCAAATGTATTTATTTGCCATTTAACTGTATTGATTATTGTAGGGGTGACAGAATGCATGAAAAAATGGAGTCATGCCTTCCCAAAGACATTAATGGTAGAAGCAATCTTTGGATTTAAACTGAATTTAGTGACTCCATCTTTTGAGTCGATGATATTATGCCACCTAATACTTCATCTATAAAGAAATGTTATTTGAAAATATGCATTAACATTGAAAGATTTTATATAATGTAAAATAATTATTATAAATAATTATGATACTTAATTATATTTATGCAGTTCGGTCATTCTTCTTCAATTACAATAGATTTAAGAGTAGAAGTATGCAAAGTATCTGAAAACGAACACAAAAGACTCTGAATTTCAAATCTAGTCTTCAACATAGTCTTTTCCCTTCTCAATTGTGGTGTTTTATCTTTGAACAAGGACGTGTATATCTGCCACATATTTCTTAGCAACTTTTTTAGCCATGTATAACTTGTGTCTCTTATCATATCATCATTAGAAAACCACTGTCCTCTGAATGGCCCCAAACAAATGAAAGACTGAGGGTGCAATATAAAAATGTAAGGTCTGCCAGAAGCTTAAAGACACAGTGCATGGCTGGACAACCTTGCCTCATCCAACCTGTAGTCCTGAACAGACATTTCTAGACTTTCATTGGTTTGAGACCATAAGGAAGACACTCAGAGGAGAGTGGTTCACCAAAGATGATGAAATGAATGAGACAGCTAGGACTAGATTTAGAATCCTGAGGCTTTTGTGTTCGTTTTGGCACACTATCAAATCTGTTGGAGTTAAAGAAGAACAGGCATTACTTTTTTGCAAATTCTCATACAACTAATGGTAAAGTAAATGCTATGTTTTTAAGTAAAACTATAAATTACTGAATAATAAAGTTCCTGATTTCGCAAACCACTTGAGTTTATATTCCTTATTTTTGAGTAAACTGGAAAAAAAAGTACTCGGTATATATATATATATATATATATATATATAATACTAAATGAGCCAGAAGCTACATACAAGTTTCACCTGACAGATTTCAGGATAATTCTGACTAAAGAGAGTCGGCCCAAACAACATTTTATTATTAAAGTGACCACCAGAAAGAATAAAGAATTAGCATAAAAAAAGCACTTTCTATATACCAAGCAGCTAGACTTTTTTAAGCCTGCAATATTTGATATTTCAGATCTCTGATTGAGTAATTTATTGGGGTTATTATGAGAAGCTATAGTTAAATTTTCCTCCATACCTAGGATATAATATCTATTACCAGCCTTATATTTTTGGCATTTTTTAAAATTATTTCCCATTTTAACATTGGGTCTATTCCTTGCTTCTTTTTAATTTCCCACATATAGTTAGATAAACTAGTCCTATGCCTGTATATTTCATATTCAAAACTACTTCTATGCTTATTAGAACTTTTTTGAAAGTTTATTGGTTTGAGCTCACATACACTTTTTACCATTATTATCATTATTATTATCATTAGGTCACCTATTATACATCACAACTTTACTATAGATTCATATTGACATTTGCCCTTAAGGGGACATTTGGCCTTATAAATACAGTTACATTTAGGTAACTCACAATATTGTTTATTAATTGGTTTTTTAGTATTGTTCCCATTGATTAGGTTGGCAACATGGGCATGCAACTATAATTTAATTTCACTGTATTTTTGTTAAATATTTTATATAGTTTGCTGGATGAGGGAAAATCCTTTTTTAATAATTTAAAGAATTCCTTCCTTAGTTTATTAGCTACTGCCAAATTATATGGCAGCATAAACCACAGAATTTTCCTTGACCTATTCCTCCCTCTCCCACATATATCAGTGGTTTTATAGATAAGTTTGGTTTTGTAACCAAAATTCTTTAGCTTGCTTTGAGTAAAGATGTTGATGTCAGAAAAATTAGTAGATAATCTAAACATAATACCATTAGGGATATGTTTGAAAACTTGTTATTTTTCCTAAATGGGGAAGCAGTATAGTAGTATATGTGTAGTGTACTATCCAAGTAATCTGTAATTTTTAAGTTAGTTTAGATATCTAATTTAAATCCAAACTTGTCAAATAACCAATACAATTCTTTCCTGATTACATCACTTTTTCTATGGGTGCAATAATCAACCCATTGTCTCAATAAAGGCCATGGTTGCAGGGGTCAATAATATTGTTGAGGTTGTATAACAGCAAGCGACCTACTTACTCATAGATCTGAGATTCATCATAAGCCCACATAAGAGTATAAAAATTACCTCTTGCTCCTTGGATCCACAAAACTTCATTTTAGGACAACAATGATTTTCAGCAATGTTTAATGATTTTGATTTTATCCTCTGATATTAACATATACTCCTTCACCAGATTCAAAGCTTCATTTACAGTTTTTTTCCATAATTGATGGGTACAATTCTTTAATGTCATATTTTATAAAGGAGCATTCATCATTTTTGCTATAATCCTTGAACCACTTAATACAATCCTTCGTACTACACCATTGGTTTATATTCAGCATAGCACAAATATCCTAAGAAACAACCTGACTGATTTTCCCCATTTGTGTTTTAGTGGGATCAATTAATATACAAGATGGATTAAAATGGAAATCACTTTTAGTACTCTCTTTATTTGCCGTTATATACCATTGTTAACATCTCTGTATCTTAGATTTAACTAATCTGATTAGATTAAATTTGAAAGTATCTAATTCTTCAATATAACAGGGGTGGACATTGGTTTTATATCAAAGTACTATATATATATATATATATATATATATATGGTACTAAGATATAAATGTATGTAAATACACATACGATGCAATATGCTTATACGTGACCATGTATGTTTACCTAGAGATATATAACAAACGTTTTTAATTTTCACGTATATATATATATATATATATATATATATATATATATATATATATATATATATATATATATATATATATATGCATTAAAATACGCAGTCAGCACATACATTTTTTCAATTAAAAAATGTGATTTAATTCATTCAAAATTTTTTAGTATTGTTTTTAAAAGTGCATTTAAATATTTTCCTGATTTCTTTGCAATTTTTACTAAATAATACTGTATTATTATTATTATTATTATTATTATTATTATTGTCATTACTATTTCCCACTTCAGATACAGTCAGATAAAATCTGTCCCTTCAGCAGATTGTGAAAACAATGTAAGGACAATATTTGAAACTGTACAAAAAGAAGACAAACCTGAGACAAATATAACCACTATAGTAAAAATAACTCATTTGTATTAAGTGTCCAGCATGTAAGTGATCATTATAAGAGGAGTGATTTTTTACAAAGGTGATTTTCATGGCAAAGATGTGAATTTTGTGTTTAAAATGTGACTTTTTCAACAAGTGACCACCATAAAAACAGTTACAAATATAACAGGAGTG
This sequence comes from Sepioteuthis lessoniana, assembly GCA_963585895.1. Taxonomy (NCBI): domain Eukaryota; kingdom Metazoa; phylum Mollusca; class Cephalopoda; order Myopsida; family Loliginidae; genus Sepioteuthis; species Sepioteuthis lessoniana. Next base: position 67,592,872 of record OY757929.1, on the reverse strand, counting down.
ACCATCCGAATCAAAGTGATCTTTTTATGTAAATGAAAAAGTCGAAAGAGGGAAGAAAAAAACTGATTGTATTCTCAAGTGGGAAAATTCAGTTTTATGAAAATGTTCTTTTTATTTCTTTCATAACAAAGTTGAGTAAATCACATTTTTCACTGTATTTTCCTTTTGTTTCTTTAAATTTTATTGCTTTTATTTTCTAAAACCTCATGAATAAACTTTGTTTTTTCAATGTTAACTTCTTTAAGAAAATTACAATAAAAAGCCTAAATGAATTTTCCTTTTTAATCATCTACAAAATAGATATATATTATAGTTATCTTATATATATATATATATATATATATATATATATATATATATACACGCACATACACACACACACACACACACACACACACACACACACACACACATATATATATATATATATATATATATATATATATATGTATGTATTAAAATGATGTTTTAGAAGAACTGAGCAGATAATAACTACCTGTATTTGCAAGAATTGCTGATGCTGGAGAAACAGTAGAGAGACTCTCTGGCTCTCTTAGATTTTCGGCCTCTAAACATATTGGAGCAGACTTTGTGACCGGACTAGTGGTATGGCTATTGTTGGTTGTGGCCGTCAAATGGCAAGAGTTGGCGGAATCATTATTATTATTACTGGGGTATCGCTTAGTTCGTTTTTTCTTCAGAAAGTGAGCAAAACCTCTCTTCCAGGTAGAAGACTTAACAGCAGCTTTCTTCTGTTCATGGGTTGGTTCAAAATTTATTGAGTTCTTCATAGCTTTCTGAAATTTGAAAAAAAAGAGTGACAAATCAACTAAAATGGACAAAGTATTTGGTTGGGAGGCTTTTGTGATAAGATAGATACAAAGATAGATAGATAGAGAGACAGAGACAGAGACTGAGAGAGAGACAGAGAGAGAGAGAGAGACAGAGAGAGACAAAGAGAGAGAGAAAGGAAGGAAGACAGAGATAGTGAGATAGTGAGTGAGTGAGTGAATGAGTGAGTGAAAGAAATAGAGCTAGAAAGACAAAAAGAAAAAAATTGACTTATTAAAATTCTGTCATTCATGTATATTTTCCTCAATATAGAGGTACAAAATATTTTAAAAGATTGTGAAAAAAATTGTAAGAGTTGAGACAAGCACAGCAGTTGTAGTAGCTATAGCAGTAGCAGCAGTAGTTTTAAAACTAATTATAATAATTGCATAACTAATTGCATAATTTTCAGGTTAATGAATGACTTAGAACTTTGTATCATTTCTTTTTTCTTTTCCTTCACATCCATCCATCCAGACATACATACACACACACACATATATATATATATATATATATATATATATATATATATACAGATGCTCCTTTATTTACAATGAGGTCATATTCTGATGGGTCCATCATAAAACAAAAATAAATCTCTGGGTTATAATCTTGAATTTTTCCTCCAAGTAAATAGCTTTCCAACTCTTCTTTTCTCTGCAGGCAGGAGATGCATTTGGGATTTTTGCAGACGTTGTAATGAGCACTGAAGATCTTATTAAACATAAACACAAGATTAAAATGCTATAATATGAAGTTAAACTTTGGGAGATGTTTATGCTTGTGATTGCTAGTGAGACTGGAGGTTGTCTACATGTTGCTACATTATCCTGGCTTATAAATATCATACAGCATCACTAGGCACACATAGCATTGCTCACCTACAAAAAAAATTCTTTTTTTAATTTAAGTCTTATGCTCATCAATATTGTAGCCCCATAAAGTTGAATAATCATAAATCAGGCCATCATAAAGCAAGGAACATCTGTATATAGTTTAGTTATGCATGTATGTATGTATGTAAATAGTAGACGTGCTTTTCAGTTTAAGTGTTTTATTAGTGTTTGTTTCTTCTGATCTTGTTTTGGGAGAAAGAAAGAGAGAGAGAAAAAAATATATATACATATCCTGAGGAAAAATAAAGCAACGTGCACTTGAGAAAAACACCACTGAAAAATACGCAGGAGACAACAACCAAAAATGAATAACAAGGACAACAAGTCAAATACTTCCTTTGCTATTTACCTGCTCTAAAAGGCCTGATGGTGCTAATGGTGGCAAGAAAAGATAAAAATCAAATTGGCAAAACACAAATAATTTTAGAAAGAAAGAAAGAAAGAAAGAAAGAAAGAAAGAAAGACAGCAATTGAATTTTAAATAATACACATTCAAGTGAAATAAAGAAAACTATATACGTGCGTGTGTATAGAAAAGTGAGTGTGTATGTGTGCACGCACTTGCATGTTGTGTCTCTTCACCAGTTTTTTATGCATGGTTTTATTACAGATATTAGATATTTTATATATATATATATATATATATATATATATATATATATATATATATATATATATATATATATATATATGTATGTATGTATATATATATATATATATTATATTTTGGTTCTAGAATAAGGGCAAAAGGATTCCAGTTTTGTTTTATTTCAGAGAAATAATATAATAATATTGTGATATATGTTCTTTAGTCAAAATAAATACATGTTCATGGTATGATGATATAAATGATTCCAACTATGTATGTATCCATGTGTGTGTTTTCAGTGTTTGTCTATGTCTGAAAGCACCAATACACACACACATATATATGTAAATATACATAAGGCAAAAAAATATACACAATTTATGGGACAGTCACCATATTTTTAAGCCATAAGCAATGACAAGAAGTAATACAGAGACAGTTTCATAAGCAAATAGACATTGTGTAAATACCACTTGTATGAATCTTTATAAAACTTGATGTATAAAAAGGAGCATAACTTCACAGAAGCTCATGCAGATGCATATATATTTTTTTTATAAATCTAAATGCGCTTGAATTCTCAATTTGCACTTTTCCTCTTCCAACAAAGACATAATGTTTACTTTGATTGGAATACATTTTTAGTGCATTGGTTTTCCCATTTTTAGAAATGTTAGTCAGAATGAACTTATCTGACTGCACATGAAACTTTTGTACACCCAGGTGAAAATTAACCATTGTAAAACATATTGATATATTTTAAATTAAAATAATGTATATTTTTAATTAAAATACTTTATTTTTATTCATCAATCTCTATTACATTTGTGTTTTATCAGGAGAAGTATTTTATTAAATCATGAGTATGTAATTCATTTATCCTTGTATAGATATAAGTATTCTTTGTATTTGTATTAGTATACAAAAATATTTTTGGTAGCATTTGCAAGCTTCATAAAAGGACAATATGCCAAAATTTACTTGAACTTTAGTTTTTCACTATTCATTAATCAGGCATGAAAGGTACTTAATACATACAATCTAAATGCTTTAAGTATGTCTAAGGAATTTTCAACTCTCTGTATTTAAAAATCCATTTTTCGGAAAAAACGTAAAAAAATTACTTTACAAATGAATAAAATCCTAATTTTCCTAATAATAAAAACACTTTTTTAGTCTTGTGTTAATTCTAAGATGATTTCTTTCATAGTCTGTTTTCTTTGAGTATCTTTATTATTGTTTTCAGAATATTGATTTTGTTTCTACCTCCTTTGAATGAATTTGTAATATTTTGCTGGTTTTATATAAGAATAAAATAAAAAAAAACATGGACCAAATCTACTGTTTTGGGATATGTCTTTTTCCTCATTTTATCATGTGATGTTGTAGGAGAATATAAATCTCAACATTTTACAAGGTCATAAGCAAAATAAAGCCAACCTTATTTTTCAATCTATTGTTGACTATATATGTACATGCATACATATGTGTGACTTATACATGAATGTCAGTATTTGGGTACATTAGAACTATGAATAAAAAACATCTGATGGGTATTTAGTAAACTTACTCTATTGGTAGTAAGTATGGGACATTCAGAAATAATACAAATCACTCTACTGCAAGACTAGCAATAGTTTCTAATATACTTACTCACCAAACTCCACTTCAATACAAATACTCTCTATGCCAGGTGAAAGAACTAACTGAAAAAAGCTTTCCATTTTTTAAATATTGTCTATTTTACAATCTTTGTTTTCAATTAAAATTTCACACTGAAGAATTACAAACTATAATTGTCGCTATAAGAGTTAAATTAATGTAGAAAATAAGAATTTTACCTATTATCTTATAAAGTTAATATTGCTCTGAGAAAAATTTCAGAGTTTTGTAGAGAAATATATTTTTTGATTAAGTGTGATTATGAGGTTTTCTTTTTTCATTTTTTGTATGGATTGATAATCCTAAGCCATGATACTATATAACCATTGCAAATTAAGATCTACCAATAAATCTATTAAAAAATGTTTAATCAAAAGCAAATAATTATTTTACAATACTAAATAATTTCTTAATATTTTTCTTCTCTAGGTTTTTGTAAATTTGAATTCTGTATATATTGTGATAGCATGGCTTTCCACTGATGATTATCTATTGTTAGAGAGCCCTACTCAATTCTTGATGAAATATGATACGAAATTGTTTTGTCTGGTCAACTAAATATCCATACCATATTTGGTAATTCTACAAAGGACAAACTCTTCATTAAATATATATATATATATATATATATATATATATGTGTGTGTGTGTGTGTGTGTGTGTGTGTGTGTGTGTGTGGTCCTATCACTGAGATGACCACATGCACCTTCTGACTGGTTGTTTTGTCAGTACTTTCTATGACCACACTATGTTTTTAAAGATTCACAGAATGAGGATTAACACTGTGGGCTAGAACTTCTTGAGATAGAAGGGAAGGTTAGTAGGAAAGAGTTGGAAGAGAAAAGACACATTGGTTTGGACCTTCTTGAAACAGGTGGAGAATTTAGTAGGAATGAGTTGGGAGAGAAAAGACACAGTGTGAAACTTGTTTGGTACTTTTGCTTTATGTTAATTAGCATTGAGTTTTTTGGCAGAAAAGGTGATATTGGTGTCAAAAGAACTTTGGGGGTCTCAGACTTTGTTGCTTCTTCTTTTAGCCAGGTTTTCCTCTAGAAACAGTGTTTTCTACTAGTGGTAGTTTCAGAGTGTTATTTACAGATTACAGATTAGCTTCTCTTATTACATATTGACCTTTGACAGTCAGTTATTGTGGGTTTCATTAGCAGGATATTCCATCAGTGTCTTAGAGTAAATAAAGAACTACAGAAATAAATCACATGAATTGAGTGAGAAGGAAAAATGTATGGACATCCAGAAAATATATAATGCAGGAGCTTTTCAACCCCAGGGAGTCAGGCAGTCAGTCATTTGTGGAGCAGCCAGCAAGTAGATAGGTCAGTATGGGGGGGGCAGGTGGCTCCCTAGCTGAGAACTAGCTCTGTATCAATTAAAAAAAGCAAGAAGAAGTAAGGTTCTGAATGTCTATCTCAGAGCCCATTTCAACAGAAGAAAATTGTAAACATAAACCCCTCTGATTGGTTGGCCAATAACAGATAATTTTGTATTGCATTCATATTGGTCAACCAATCAAAACTTTGCCACTATTCACAGAGATTGAGGGGTGGAACAAGAAAAATCTTGACCCCTTTTTGATTAGACAGGGCATTTTCATATCACATAAATTGAGATAGAGGAGCAAAAAAACCTTGATCCCTTTTTGATTGGTTCTGGCATTTGAGCTTCCAGCTGAAGGAATGTAGTTTAGAAGGGTCATGGAACTGCATGATTTGTTCTTGTTACTAGTCACAACAGAGATTTTCTCATTAATAAATTTTAGACACCAGTGGGAATCTTTATTGTGTCATATATATATATGTATATATAAGTATGAGTGTACATGGCATGAAGAGAGAATATTTTTACTCATACTTGATATTGAATATATAATTACTCAGTATACCATAAAATGTAAAAGAAATAACTTTACAATTAATCCCTAATGCCTTGTTTACCAAGAGCATTGGAATTGTCAGATTTTGAAAGAGAACATACTGTTTGTCAATTTGAATCAGTTTCAAATAGCATTGAAACTCAGAATACTTCATTCAGACATGAACTATGTACAGTTCAGTAATAAAGAAAAGAAATCCATCAATCCAGGTTGATTTAGGCCATCAGAAAAGATATTCCCTTACTGCAGTGTCATAGGAAACAGAAAAGAATTCTTGTTATTAGGACATAAACATGGCAGTATGTATCAAAACCATCCAAACAATGTGTGCTATTATATAAGAGCAAACAGAAGAAAAAAACTTTTTCTGTACAACAATAAGCATGAATATAAAGACTGCCAAGCAAAGAATTTCCTTGGAATGATCTGAAATGAGCTATGAAATGCAAACAGTCAACTCATAATTCAAAGCTTCTAGAATATATAAGAAATATCAACTTCAGAAAAATACATTTGCAAGGTAACTTCAGGTCAAGGGGACTTCTAATAATTGACAATTATCTAGACAAAAAATATAACTCTTTACCAAGAGATTGCCATACATAAAAACCAAATTGGGACTGATAATAAATAAAGCTTAATCTGTTTCCTCACCTGAACCTTATTGAACATATTAGGCCTAATGAAACAAGAAAAGCCTTTAAACAAAAATCTGTTGTCATTTCAATGGTTTGATATCTTACAAGATCTATGTTCAGATAAATTTAGGGTTTAAAAGGGTAGAAACTTAAAAATCTGAAAAAAATTATGCACATTCATGAATAAGGTCATTTTTCTTTGAAAATTTTATTTACCTTTGTTTTTTATTTAATAAAATGAAGTGCCAAAATATTAGCAACATTGGCCCACTACCAATTGTAGAAATTAATTCAGACATATGCACAATAAGTTAAGATGTTGCACAGCTGTGTTGGTTAACTCTGTAAGTCAGTATATTTGTAAATATTCTCTTATTATAAATCACAAATCTTGTTACAGACTAGTTAAACCTCTTTATGATGTCCATGTTTCCTGGTTGTGATAGTTTATTCCAGCAAGATAAAGCAATCACCTACCATCATGCATAGATAACAAGAATCTTGTTTTGGGAATACTTGGCTGATGTATACATACTTTATTGGCCCTGGATTTACACACCATTAAGAAATGTTGGGAATATGTTGCAGACTTCATTAAATTCCTTGCTGCTACACTAAATGAAAACAGCTTAGTTATGAACAGATCTGTAATATGCCTGGATAGAAATACCCACACAACAACTGAAGTTTCTCCTTGCCTGCTCTAATAGTTATCATTATTCACATAAAAGGAGAAACTATAGTTAACTATTTCAAATACTTTGGTACTTTATTTCATGTATAGATGTATAATTTTGAGTAGACAAATTGATGATATGTATGTGTCTGTTCTCAAATATGTATATATTTATATATGTGTATATTGGTGTGTATGAATGTAAATATATAAGTGTGTATATAATGTCTGTTGTGTGTGACAGAAAAAATGCATGAACAAGAAAAATCTAGTTCTGCATAATCAATAAGAAAATTAAGCATTCATATTATCTGATTTTTAGGAAAAATTGAATTTAGAATTCAGGAATTCATTTTTACTAATTTTTACATTAGTAAAATAGAAGGAAGATTTTTATCCAAAGAATCTAGATTTAAAACAAAAATTATTTCTAAACAAACTTTGATAATTTTATGACTCACCTTGAAGTGCAGAAAAAAGAAATTATAGTATTCACTAAAATGTCAAAATAAATACAAATAAAAGATATTTTGCATTCAGATAAGAGATAGAAAATGTTGATCACTTAAATATATTTATTTACTTATAAACTGTCTCTGTGTTAAATGGATGCATCACTGAAAGGGAGTTAAAAAGAAAAGAAATTGCAGTCATCTTTGCAGAGCTGTTACTCATTCTGCACTTGTTGGGATACACAAAGATAACAACCATTGTAGAAGCTTTAACTCAAAAAAGGAAAGAAAAAGAAAGTGCAAAAATCATATCCAAATTGCAGTGTAAAAATAAAAAAAAATGGCATTAGCCCAACCCCCAATGTGTGTGTGTGTGTGTGTGTGTGTGTGTGTGTGTGTGTGTGTGTGTGTGTGTGTGTTTGTGTTTGCATATTTATTGCCACAAAATACCTGATAAAAAAGCCAAATTGACTTTCAAAACAATATGAAAACAAACAAGTTTTTATCAAATAAACTTGTAAAACAGATGGGTTATTTGCCTCAATAAGTTTTACATTTTAAAATTTTGTTGTTAAATGCTTATAGAATTTGCATGTACAAATTATCTTTTTTATTAAAAATAAATATTTCAAATGTTGATAAATTTTGAAAATTCTTCTGAAGTGCTTCAGTGGTTAAAGTATTTGTTAAATCTCATGATAAAAGACAGCTGTTTATAGCAAAAAGAAGAAAAAAAGGGAAAATGTATCTTCCATGAATATTTGAAGATTGCATGCCAAGAACTTTAATGTTTTAAGGGCTAAAAAAAGCAACATTCAGCATTTCTTTGAATAGCTTACATGCATCAGTTAAATCAAAATGTTTTATTCTGACCCTTTTTGTTGTGGAAATATTTAAGTCTTAACTCCAGAAAAGGGTTTTTTGTGGCATTACTGTTTTTCATTTTCAAAAATCTGTTTAAACTGTTCTTTAAAATTAAAAAGTCATAAAAGCTTTTCTTCTCTTCTCTACCTTAATTTCCATGAATGTTTTATGAACATTTTTCTTTGGTTTAATTTTCCTTTGAGTAAACATTTGTTTGTCTACTACTGCTTTCTCATCTTTCTCTGTATCATCATCGGGCTTACAGTAAAAAATTGAATATATAAAATAGTTTATTTTCCTGTTAGAATTGTTACAAGCAGAAATGACATCAAAGAATAAAAAATACCAAAAGAAACAAACAGTTAGAATGTAAACCCTCCTATAAACTTTTCCAAAAACAAAGACGTATTTTTATAGAACTTGTTTGAATTAAGAATCATTTAGTATGCATAGAATTTATAAGAGCAGATAAAAGTATGAAGATTTTGTTTGAATAATAATAATAATAATAATAATAATAATAATAATAAGCATTACCTGCATGTGTTTTGATTTTGGAGGTTTATTTGTGACATCAGAACACAATGATGTCAGCATCTGATAGCCTGTTTTGTTTGTGGGTCTGGGGATTTTGGACTTTCCCATATGTAAGGTATGTAAGGTATCCCCTTCTTGATCATCTGAAATAAGCAGAAATTCAAGTAAAAAGAAAAAATAAGAAATCAATAAGATATTGCAAATCAAACATAAAGAAATTAATTTTAGCCACGATGTAAATATAACTTTAACTTGAAAACCTTTTAAAAATTTATTATGCAAACAAAGATCTTTTTAAATATTAATCATCAACAAGAACTGTCAATTTTTTTTTGTTCTTATTATATCATAGAAAGCATTTAACAGAATATTTTTAGTAAACAAAAATATGTAATCCAAATAAAGATATAATCTAAAATTGTAGGAATAAAATAGATTCTGTTCTTCACTTTTCAGTTGTAAATATTTGCCCTTTATCATTTTTTGTTTATTATGTTTGAATATTTTTAGGTTTTAAGTGGCTGCAAAGATAAATTGAATTTTCCTATGAAATCAAATAAAAAGAACTTCAGGAAAATTCAATTTCTTGATAAGTTAAAAGCTCAAATCTGAATTTTCATGACCAAATATTTTTTATCATATTTTTAAGATCACACACACACACACACACACACACACACACACACACACACACACACACACACAACATGTATGTATGTATGTATGTATGTATGTATGTATGTATGTGTAATAAAGAAGTTAAAACCCCATATTACAACAAATAGTTTCCTGTTTTTCTAGTCATTAGACAATAATATATTTTCAGATTCAGAAGAATTACAAATGGTTCATGACAGTGGTACATGAAAAGTACAGAATATATATATATATATATATATATATATATATATATATATATATATATATATATATATATACACACACACACACACATATATATATATATATATATATATATATATATATATATATATATATATATATATATATACCACTTCAGCATGAGCCAAATGGCCTGGGGGAGACCCCATGGTATAATGGTTAAAGTGCTGAACAGTGGCCTTAAAGAAAGCAACTTTAAATTAGTCATGCTATTATGTTCACTTTTGTACTAATACTCAAGGAAAAGGTATGAACACTCTTATCCCCTCAGCTATAGTTTAAACATTTATTTAAGAATATTCAAAATTTGATAATTCAAAATTGAAACATTTTGCTTTAGGGAAGACCAAAATGTTGACAAATAAAATGAAACAAAATGCCAGCAAGTATGAAAATAAGATGAATGAAACAAAAAAATGAATTAATAAAATTAATGGAATGAAATGCATACACAAGAGAATAGGTTTCAGTTGCACTTGTTACAACATCACTTGTTGATTATGAAATCATGAAACCATTAGTTACACTATGTGCTTTTAATATTTGTGTTATAATACTTATATGTGCTTTCTCCATAGATACTGCAACCTAATCCATGTCTTCTCCCATCAGCTATGGATAAAATAGTTGGATAAACTTTGCTCTTCAGCCTTGGCAAATAATCAAAGAAAAAGATAACTGTGAATTTAAAAGCATGAATGAGAGTCTTTAAGGGAGTTTGTCATTGTTTTCAACCTCATTTTGGGAAATCTTTGGATGACACTGGTACCAAGCCATATTGGACAACATTAGTGTCCAATGTAGGAAACTTGCTGCATAAGCAACTTTCATAAAACTTGTTGAGTCCAGATGATTATCCATAGTCTCATGAAATTAACAGTTGCTACCTGAAAAATCTCTCAAATGCCTATTATCAAGAGAAACATACAAGGTGCCTTCAATAAGTTTCTAGTTTTTTTTTTGTACAGGCATTTAGAATTGTCATAGAATCTTGAAAATTCAGTATGTTATTGCTATACATCTTATGAGATGACTGACCAATTTTTATGATTTCAGGTTCAAATGAACAACTACAGCAGGAATTGGAAAGCCTGATTGTCACAGCTGGGGAATTTCAAAAATGCAATCTGGATGTGAGGACACTTTAGAAGAACGATATGCAATAAAATTCTGTTTTAAACTTGGAAACGTATGGAATGCTTCAGACTGTTTTTGGAACATCTTGTATGAATCAAGCATCAGTTTTTGAGTGGCATAAGAGATTCAAGGAAGGCAGGGAGTCTGTGAGGGACGATGAGAGGTGTGGGAGGAGTAAGGAAGTCAATACACCAGAGTTGACTTGCCAAACAGTTAGGGTTAGGGTTAGGGTTACTATGTTGAGGTTTTAAGGGAGTTCAGGAAGAGATTCCGTCAGAAGAGGCCAGCACTCTTCAAATTGGGTCAGTGGTACTTCCACCAGGACAATCCACCAGTCCACACTTCAATCCTTGTCACAGACTATTTGACCAAGATGGACATCAAGACAGTTCCTCAGCCTCCTTATAGTCCAGACCTTGCTCCCTGTGACTTTTGGTTATTCCCAAAGCTCAGAGGCCGTCGTTATGAGACAATTGAGGAGATGAAAAAGGCTATGACAAAGGTCATTGACACGCTCACACAAGAGGACTTCCATGGGGCCTTCCAGATGTTGTTGTAATGGTACAACAAGTGCATTGCAGCCAGAGGAGATTACTTCAAAGGGGACTAGAGTTTCATGTGTGTACTATCAATAAAAGTGCCCATATGAAAAAAGTCAGGAAACTTATTTAATAATCCTTGTATTTCCCTTTTTGTAAGTTTTGTGCATATAGAAGAAAAAGATTCTAAAAACAAAAACTTTTCTTAGCACAAAAATAATAACAATGAATTATACAAGGACTGATTTTAAACTTTACTGCTCAAGTCAAAAGGTAAAAGCTCAAAAATTTATTAATCCTTTTGATGATGGTCCAGTGGGTAGAGTGTTTGCCAATGATCCAGGAGACCTAGGTTCAATCCCAGGTCGCGTCATAGCAGACTTTAAAAATGGTACTTGATACCTCCTAGCTTAAAACTCAGCAATATAAGGTACATATCAAGGGTAAAGTTAAGCAATCCAGTAGAGCCTTCCCCTACACCTCGGTGTAGTAGCTATTGAAAAGGGAGCCTTCTGGTCGCCCTCGACTACGGTATCCAACTTTACTTACTTTTACTTTGATGGTCATCTTTTCATAAATATTAAAATCAATTTTTCTTTTTGTCGTGTTTAAAAATATTTCTTAGCAAAATTGGATAATGTTAATTGTTTTGTTATTTTTTTAAAGAATAGCTAGTTAACTTCTTCTCAATGGCAGTTGCCCATAAAACAGCAACAACTATTTTCATGACAGCATTACACATACAGGTCTTTAATAATATAGTTGTAAATATCCTTGCCTGTCATGTGCAAGGCCAAGGCTCAATCTTTCTAAGTGTGTGTGTGTGTGTGTGTGTGTGTGTTTATAAAATATATGAATAAATGATGTTATTATAAACGTATAGACTGGTACTGGTGCTTAAGTAGAAAAAGCATATTGAAGAAGAAAGCAGAGATTAAATTAAAATGAAACAAACTTGAATAAACTTGAAGTGATATAGAGAAGAGAGAAGGCTGAAATATAAAAAGTTACAATTTGAGATTAAAAAAAGAGTGATTAAATACTGTGGTTTATCTAGTCATTACCTATGAAAAGGTTATGGATACATTTCTAAAATGCTTTATGTTACATATATAATTCCAAGTATTCTATTGTGAGACCAATATATATATATATATATATATATATATATCATAGCTATTTATGATTTTCAGATAAACAAGTTTCTAATCCTTTGAATGTTTTTTCACATCGTTTGTCTTTTCACTTGTTTTGGTTTATTTTCTTTCTTTGCAATGTTGTGTTACTTTTTTACATTTCTTTGGAGGTAAGCTCAGCAAAACAGTTATTATCATATGAAATGAAATTATTAACCCAAGTTAAAATCCTGGACAAAGCAGTTTGCAGTCACATTGAGCTAATGCTCTTGGAAAAGGTATGAATCCATCTCTTCTCCCTTCAACTATTAGTAGGGTAGATTGGCTTCTCTAGATTTAGAAAGGCAACTCGTCAAGGATAACAAAAGCTCTGAATTCAACCTAGCTTTAATCCATGAAATGAATTGGTAAGACTAATATACCTTTACAAGGCTTTTTTGAATGAGATACTCCTTGACTAGGTATTTCCATCAACTGGAGAATTCCCGTAAGGGAGGTAATTACATTTATGATTACAAATAAACAAAGAGTAGACACGAATATAGTCTATGATAAACAACTCTCAATTGATCTGTAAGAATATATATATGTATATATATATGTATATATATTTATGACATTCTTCCTCCCTTGTTTGGATTTCTTTATACCATAACACTTTACAAGATTTTCATAGGGATTACCTGGGTATTTCTGTATCTCCTAGCATTACACAGGGAGATGTAGTCTCCAAGTCACTCGATGAAAGGATTGGAATCTCTGGATTAGTAACTGCTGGTGGATTATTACTACTATTGTCAATAGTATTTGTTTCATTAATTGAGGTAGAATCATCTGTATCCCTTCTTGACAATCATCCATTCTTTGTTCACATTGTGATATGTTCACTACAGGGGTCAAATCTCTGACAGATACTATAGATTCATGTCCATCTGTGAATTTCACATGAGCATATTGCTTCCGGTAATTGTACTTCATCTACCTATGATTCATACTTATTGGTACTAACTTGGTGACATAAAAAGACAAGACCTGGTGTTGGTAACCAAATAGGAAAACAATGGCTACAATATGTCTACCATTAGTGAGAAAAGTGTCTTTCATAGGTTGTGACACTGGTAGCAGTTCAAAGAAGAGATCTCATAGAGAGTAATACCTCAGGCAGTACAGTTTCCCACTAGGAAGGCTAAAGATTTATTGAAACTAAGGCTAATGAGTCGTGTTTTCAGATAATCTCAGTATATCATTCACACTAACCATTTCCTTGATTGTAGTACAATGTCTTCTGGCTAGTAGCTATCCCAAGGTTGGTGAGGTATTCACATAGATCCTTAAGTATGAATGATGCTACTCTATTAAGATCAATGCGTGTGGGCATGTTAAATATTAATAATATCTGACTTAAGCATCTGATTACCAAGACTGTAGTCATGTTTGGTACTTACTGTCCGTAGTCATATTTGTTATTTACAGTTAGTAAGTACAGGTTCTTTGAAGTGAAAGGAAGAGGTTCTTTAAAGTCAAAGCAGAGTCATTCCATTGGCTGTGTTGCTTGGACCAAGTGGGCATTTCTGGTGAATAGAAGTGCAGTTTCTATCAGGCACATATGGTATATCTTTTAACATCTTCAATAGAGTATTGAAGATTTCTGACTTTAACAAAGTGAGCCAATCTTGTTATGCCAGGATGACAGTGATTTTCATGAATTTCCTTTGATTTATCACTGTTGATAAGTGCACTGTATTGTGCATATGAAAATACATAAGCTGGAATATTATTTTTTATGTGATATAGTAGTTGGATCCATCCTACATCTTTCAATTTTGCTGTTCTTGATTTCCCCTTCTTTTTAGTATTAAACATGAAATTAACAGCTTGCTAATCTATGACTATCACAAAGCTTCATGTAGATAAGTAATGAGACCACTTTTTCACAGCTTCAATCATTGCACAAGACTCTATATCTATTGAAGAATGCTTCTGTTCTATTGTAGGTTGAGTTTGAGAGAAGAATGCAAATCAACTTCTTGATTTGCAAAGTGATTTCAATGGCAGAATCAGAAGCATGAGTTTTTACAATCAGAAGAATCTTCTCATCAGCAGAGTGTAATTAGGCTTTTTCAATTTTTTCCTCAAAGTCTTTAAAAGCTTTCTCTAACTATGGATTGAGGATGAATGAATCAGCTACTACTAAATGTCTAATCTTATCAGAGAATTTGAGTATCCCTGGGAATAGTCCAAGTAATTGATGCAGTGAAGCTTTGTCTTTAAGGGCTGGCAGTTCTCTTAATGGCTATAAATATTCTGCATGGGGTTTTAATGTACCATGTGTTATGTTTTAACTGGGAACTCAATTGACTGTTTCTGTGGCATTGTGAACAACACACTAGACTCCAACATCATAGTTAACAAGTTCAAACTTCATGCTGTATGGCTACCTACCACACATCCCGAAAACTATCAAAGTTAGACAAACCAGATATGTGGGACACTGCTGGAGAATTAAAGATGAACTCATAGGCAATATACTCCTGTGGATCCCTTCACATGGATGAGCAAAGGCAGTATGGCCAGCTAGAACCTATATACAACAGCTCTGTGCTGATACAGCTCTGTGCTGAAGACCTCCTGGGAGCAATGGATGATAGAGACAGATGGCGAGAGAAGGTCAGGAAGATCTGTGCTGGCAGCACAACATCATGATGATGATGACATCTTTGATAGAATTCTTTTCAAAAAGTTCAATATCTGCTTAGGGTCTATTATTCTAAATAGTTTGTTTATGTTATCAACATAAAACCTTCATCAGATGTTGGTTAGTTTTGTGTATTTGATCAAGATGTGTTTTATAGTGTACTGGTTTCCACATGGACATTTAGGGGGGGGGTGCTCGTCTTTTAGAATGAAGGAGTGAGTTAATCTAGCATGTCCAATGCATAGCTGGCAGGAGTGGTTTCTTCTCTTCTAGTATTATTAGGATCCTACTTCCTTTCTTTTAAGATGGGCTGTACTTGGAAGAGCTTGTAGTGATTTTTCTCCTATAATTGTTGCCATTTCTTTGTAATTATTTGTCTGATTATTTGTCAGAATAAGGTATTTTTGATTTTTTTATCGGGTAACATATTGAGTGCAGCTTTAGCTAATAAATCCACTTTATCATTTCTCTGGATTCCTATAAGGCTTGGGATCCAGCAGAATATCATATTTTTGCAATGGTTCATGGAGTTGAGTTTGTTGAGAAGCTTGACAATGAAGGGATTATCAAGTTTTGTGTTTTAAAGAGATTGTAGAACAGGGATGGAATCTGCATGAATAATAAACGTTTCTTTGTTGCTTGTTGAAACTAGTTTAAGTACCAAATTTATTGCACAGATTTCAGCAGAAAATATGGAGGCCACTTTTGGGAGGCATTTTTTTAAGGTTTTCGTGTGGAGAACTGCTCCAAATCTGGTTCTATTGTGGCTTTTGGAGCCATCTGTGAAAATATGTAAATGATTGGGATATCTCTCCTGAATGTTGTTAGGTTTCTCTTGGTAGGTTAAGGGGTGAGTTTTCTTTTTTGGGAGCTTGCTTAAATCAAGGATAAACACAGGTTGCTTTAATAGCCAGGGAGGAGAGCTTAGTTGTATGGTATCATGAATGTTTATGAGTGAAATGTCTGTGTTTTCCAGTATGTGTTTCATGCAAAGACTGAATGTTTTTATGGTCTTTTCTCTCTGCTCAAATAGGTTTTGCTGTTTGGTATTGAAAGTGTAGTCATAAGCCGGATTGGATGGTAAAGATTTCAGTTTACTGTCGTACTGTCAACCTGATTTTGTGAATCTAAGTTTTAGAGGTGGTTTGTAGGCTTTAGAATAAAGGCTCTCCACTGGGGATGTTCTAAAAGGCCCTAAGATGAGTCTCAATCCCTCATGGTGGACTGTCTGTAATGATTTGAAGTAGGATTTTCTGGCTGCTCCATATATGAAACTGCCATAATCAATTTTTGAGCGGATTAAGGTTCTATATAATCTCAGCAAGTTGTGCTGGTCTGCACCCCAGGCTTTGTGGGTTATTAAACAAAGGAGTTTTAATGTTTTGATACATTTCTTTTTTAAATATTGAATGTGTGAAATGAAAGAGAGCTTTTTATAAAAAATAATGCTGATGAATTTGTACTGGTCAACGACTAGAATTTCTGATCCATCCAGATTTATTGTAGGGTGCATTTTTCTTAATTGACAATACACTGAGTTTTTGTTTTGGAGATTTTAAGGCCATTTATCATTGCCCATTTGTTTACTTTGTTGATGCCTTGTTGCAGTTGACATTCTGCTGTATATATACATTTAGATGTAAAGGTGATGCAGAAGTCATCAACAAACGAATACTTATCAACTCCAGGATTCAGGCAATTGGTGATGCTATTGATTTTTATGTTGAAGAGGGTTACTGATGGTATACTCCCCTGAGGGACTCCTTCTTGATTTTGAATATTTGATAGGGTTGGAAAATACGGACTAGGAATTTCCTATCTGAAAGAAAAGCTTTCATAATTTTGGAAGTCTGCCTTTCAATTCTATGTTGTGAAGGTCATTCATGATACCATACCTTCTCTAGGTCAAAGAACATTGCTATGAGATTTTATTTTTGTATGATTGCCTCTTGTATGGAGGTTTCTAATCTGACCACAAGATCCATTGTTGATCTTTGGCTCCTAAAGCTGCATTGGAAGTTGGTAAAAAGTTTATTAGATTCTATGAACCAAACTAGCCTTTTATTGACCATTCATTCCATGGTCTTGCACAGGCAGCTTGTTAAGGCTATTGGGCAATAGTTTGATGCATAAAGATTATTCTTTGCTGATTTAGGTAGTTTCCATAATTATGAGAGTTTGCTATTTTTCCAGATGTTGTTTAATGCAGTAAGTAGGTATTCTAAGGATTTTGGTGGTAGTTGTCTAAGAAATTCATTGTGAATTTCACCTGGGCTGATTGCAGTGTTGTGGGATTTTTGGATGGCGTCTTTTAGTTCTGATAATGAAAAGAGTCTATTGTAGATTTCAATGTTGTTCGATTAAAAATTGAGCTTTTATTTTCCTTTCTTGTCTTTGTATTTGTGAAATTCTGTGTTGGAGTTTTTGGAGGAGGAATTTGCTGAGAAGGTCTTAACCAATGTGTCAGCAATACCTTTTATTTTGGTGACTTGAGTATTTTTTTAATGAGGTTTTTGAGAGGAGTAGACTGGTTTTTGCCAGAAATTTTACAGATCATTTTCCAGATTGTGTTTGATTTGGTGGATAAATTAAGTTTATTTACATAATTTTGCCAACTGATCTTTTTAGCTTCTTTAATGGTTTTCCTTGCCTTTGCCCTGATCAGATTAAAAGAGTTTAGATTGTTGTTAAGGGTACTTTTTTGAATTTTTGGAGGGCAGCATTTCATTATCAGATTGCTATTTTGCACTTTTGTTAAATCAGAGTGCGTTGCATCTGTTTAAGGGTGAGATTTTTGGTATAGTTTCATTTGCTATTCCAATTGTTTCAGTAAAATGCTTTATTAGAACTGTGCTGTTTGGGTTTTCTATTGCATAAGTTTTTAAATTGTTGTCAGTCGATCTTATTTGTTTTCAAGCAGGAAGGTCTGTTGTTGTCATGGATAGGTTGTGTGATTCCAGTATTATGTGGAAGTGGTCATTGCCACAAAGATTATTGTGGACCTTCCATGTGTAATCTATGTAGCTTGAAGGATCAGATATTGAGATGTCAATAGCTGAGTAGGAGCCAGTATATGGTTTGAGATAAGTTGAAGATTTGTTAATTAAGATACAAAGATTGTTGCTATTGATTACCTTCTCCAGATCCATGCCCTTTTTGTTGGTTTTCAGGCACCCCTATATAGTATTGGGACTGTTAAGGTCACCTAGTAATATGTAGGGTTTAGGAATTAGTTCTAGTAGTTTTTAATGTTTTTTATCATTTATGGGATCATGTGGAGATACATAAATGGAGCAGATATTTACTGGTTTGTGAAGTGCAGTTTTGATAGCAATCACTTGGAGTTCACTGTTGATGTTGATTTGCTGTTGAGGAATGTCTTTCCTAATGAGGATAGAAGTTCTGTATACATCTTGGTATAGGTGATTATATGATTGATAGTGTTTTATGTTCAACAGGTTCTTATCTTTAAGGAATGTTTCTTGAAAACATACAACTTTGGGGTTATATTTATTCAGGAGTTGTAGCAGTTCTTCATAATTGGCTCTAATTCCTCTACAGTTTCATTGTATGATTTTGTTCAACATTTTTGATTGTAGTTGATCCAGGCAGTTCCATAGTCATTTTGTGGTTTATCATTATATTCCTTTGCTCTGGGCAGTTTGATGGTTTATTTTTGGGGGTTTTGGGTTTAGTTAATTGCTCTCTGTTTCCATCTTTTCTAAGAGTCTGAATTTATTCATCGTTTCTATATTTTCTGTTTCTTGTATTTTTGGTTTTGGGGAGGGTTTTTGTTTGTCTTTAAGTGTTTTTTTTAATTTGGAGAGCAGTCTCTAGAAGCAGGAGGTCATATTGGGGATTTTTGTTTTTGATCCAGTTTTATTTAGAGATTTTGTTACAGGGTGTTTTATCAGTCGTGTGGATGGTTTTATTGTGGTTTTCTCGTCAGTATTGGTTTTTCCCCAATTGGGTCTGTGTTTGGGTATATGATTCCTCTTTGTTTTCTGCAAGATCCACTGATGTAGTTGATATATCTGCAGCTCTGGTGGTATTAAGTGAGACTTTATTTTATTGATGGAGCTATCCCAATCGCTCAGCTCCAATTGGATTAAGGTTTTAACAATCATCCCATACTTGTCGTGTGGAGATTCATTCCACTGAACTGTTTGGGAATAGGTAGTGGACTTAGAGCCTACTACCAATTTATGGGCTTCATAATAAGGGATATTATCCTGGTGTTTTATTGTTGATAGTTCCTTCTCTTGCCTCCAACTCTCACAAGATCTTGCATACACTAGATGATCACCACAATAATTGGCACATTTATATGGGAATTAACTGTCATTAATATGGTGGTCATAATTTTGTTGATCACATGTCCTGCACACCTCTCACCTTTTACAATTATCCTCATGGTGGCCATATTTTGGGCATTTGTAACATTTCAATAGATTAGGTATGTATTGCTCGACCCTCCCCATTGTATAATCAACTTTTATTTTTTTCTGGTATTTTTGGGGTGTTAAAAATTCATTATATAGGTATTCATCTTTATTGTTTTCACCTCTTTATTAACTGATACTCTTTTCACTTCAGTCACACCTCGCTTTTTTAGCTCTCTTTTTATTTCTTTGACAGTGCATAAGGAGACTTCTTTACTTCTCACAACCCCCTTACTTATGTACAGGGATTTGTGAAGGTATGCTTTGTGAAACTTTGTCATTTTCAGTACAAAATCAGTGTGTTTCCTGTTTACCACCTCAACAAGCAGTTTCATTTTTAATTTTTTGACAGTAATGGGTGTTAAATTTGTTGATATTACTTTTTCAATTATGAAGGTTGATAATTTTGTAATCGAAACATTGTTAGATTCAATGATTATGAATCTAGGTTTTCCTAGGAGCTTCAGTTTCATTATCTGAAGAGTCCAATTCATTTAAATTACGTTTGAATTTTTTGTTTGAGAAAGAAGCCATGTCTGTTACATGTCTTTCAATGGTCCAATGCTCCACTACCCACCATGGAGTCCAACTTGAGAAGGGAATGAACCAAAGGGGAAACCATTCGCCTTGGCTGAGACAGGGATACAATACCAGTATACACATATTAAGAGCAAGATTTTGAGCCTCTGCCAAATTACTCAATCTACTAGAGTCAAAAAAGCCTTTCCTCTTAACACTATTGACCCTCAGTCCCTTGCCTTCTTGCAAAAAGGATTGGGCATTGTTCCACAAGAGCAGATTGGATAATATGTTCGGGGGAAAATAAACATGTGTGCTGGAACATAATAGGACCAGCTGATTGATTGGATTGGGCCTATCCAACTGCCTGTCAGATCAAGTAAGGGCCAAAGTGGTGTGTTGTAAGTCATTGACCACTCTGTTACCGGATCAATGACTGCTCAACCACCAGGATTCCATCCTAGCACCTTACGAGTCACCACCCACAGCCACAGGTGGCCTCATTGGGGTTAGGGTTTACCCCACTGCAGAGGTGCAGTTGGCATATACTACAGTCCCAACTGACAGGGCGATATTATTTTTTTTTGGTTTTTCTCTTGTAACCTTTGTTTGAGATATAATGTTTTTATACAACTTCCTTTCAATAGAAAGATATTTTTCATCTGTGTAATTGCATGTTTGATCTCAATTGGTGCATATTTTACCTCTATTTGTGCATGTTTTGTCAGGAGGTGTTTGCCTGTTATTTGATTTTACTTTTTAAAATTATTATTGTTATTATAAACAGACATGAAACATATTGGATACTACTCAGAAACATTAAAGAAAAACAGTAATGCAAAGAAAGAAAAGAATTAACACAAATGAAAAGACATATAACATGAAAAAAACATTTTAAGAAAAAATCAGAATGAGGAAAGAAAAACCATCATTTATTTGAAAATTGCAAATAGTATGAAACAAACTGTTAAAAGCTAAACCAGTAAATATTGTATTATATTATATTACACAATATAATAAGATCTCTATTTCATATTAAGTGCTCAAAAAATATATGATAATCATAACATTAATTTATTAAGTAATAATAAATAATGAATCACCATTTTCATATTCATGGGCAACTTTATTACTTTGCCAGCTAGAAAAAAGAGTTTTACATTCAAATTTAAGAACCAAATATCTTTTTAAGTCAAAAGTTGAAGAAAGATTTTTTTCTAAAAATCATCAAATTTATTTTTTCCTTTCTTACCTTTCACAATGGGATGGATTTTGGATGACCCCCCAATAGCTATCCGGTCAACTGTTTCTTCTAATATTCTGTCTCCAATGATATCATTCCCTTCCTTAATATCTAATAACCGTTCAGTTTTACCAGCTCTGTAAAAGAAAAAGATAGAAAAGTAGAAATTTAGAAAAACATTAATGTTACTGGTTTCTAATTTTCAAAAACTTATGTTTTGATATTTTCACCTTATTTATTGTTGAAGACATAAGATTGAATAATGAAATTCACACATGGTTATTTATAGTTGAGTGTCATTAAGAAGTTTTAAAATCTTTTAAACAAAATAATTGTGTCATAAAATTTTCAGAGAAAGAATTTGTTTCACCGTTGTTGGATGTTTCAATAATATACTTGCATATAAGCATAGAATATAAAAATAAGTTTCTATCATATGTATGTACAGATGTATATTTTTTACTGTATTTATTTCATTACTTCAGAAAACCAATCGGTAAAAATGTAATTTTTAAATATTATCTAAAATTTTAAGATGCAGTACTGTTACTCATAGATTATGAAAACCAGTATTTTTATCATTTTGATTTTTTTACATGCTTCAATTTTAACTATTTACTGGATATCATATACATACAAGGAAAGCTGGAGGATGGACCAACAGAAACAATGTTTTTAAAATAAAAACATGAATATGATCATTTACATAATTCACTATTAATTCATGAAGTGAGACAATAATTTTCAAGAAAAGAATATGTTAGTGAATTAGGAAAAGTAGAATGAACAAATAAATAAGAAACTTTTAGGAAAAAATGTTTGAGAAAAGTAAATGAAAAAATATTTAAGTAAAATTTATATAAAATACAAATTTACAATACAAGTGTAAGCAGCAAAAATGTAGACTAAAAAACTAAAAGTTGCTTTTTCTGAGGTCAACTGTTGACCACTTAATTTGTTGTGGAATTTGGACAAACAAAATAATTCATTATGCATTTAGACAAATAAAAATATGGCAGGAATACTTTGTTAATATATTATTAATCAACTAACAAATGAATAAATGAAACAGTAAATTTAATTTTTGTATCACTTAACTGCAAGGGTCCAAATGACTTCTCATGAAATTTAGCAAAATGTTAGGACCAATACTAAATAGACAAAGAATACAATAACTGTTATTTTGATAAATTTAAAATGATTATCATATACAAATACTAAAACAGAAAACAATCTGAGATAAAAGATTCTTGTCTAAAGAGATGATTCTAAATGAAATGTAGTGATGTATATGCTAGTGTCACCCAGGAATATTTTAGCAAGTAATTTTCTTAATTCATTGTATGTATTGAGTTTTAAAATTTCTTAAAGGTAGATAACTGAAATTATTCTATTTTATCATATAAATTGCTTTCTTTATTTCTATCATAGAAAAAGTCCAATGGCCTCTTCCCAAAAGTATTTGTTAAATTCAGTACTCTTTATTTCAATTTTTTTGTTTTGTTTTTATTTCTTTGAAAGAGTATTACATTATCTTGTTTTCTTCTGTCTGCCATATTTTTTAAATGCATTTAAAAACTTTTTTATTCTATCAAACTTCATTTACATTGATGGAATTATGAATTTTTTGTTTGTTATTATCAAGATACTAATAGTTTCAAATAAAAAAAAACAGTCAGAACATTTCTAATTCACATTTATTTCTTCAGATAAATCTCAAATAAAGTGTCATAATGAATTTGAAAGATACAAGTAAATAAAATAGTAATCATAAATAGTACACAGTGATTGAGGAAATTTTTGAGTTGAATGTGAAGAATGAATACAAAAATTAATAAAGATTTCAGTATATTTGATAAAAATATCTTTTTACAAAGAGAAAGGATTGTTTAAAAATAAAAAAAGATTTGCCAGAGATAAATATATATTGATATTACAAAATAGCAAATAAATAAACAAATATGGATGACCATAATTTGTAAGGTTGAAAGAAAGAACAACAAAATAGAAAAAAATGAAGAAGATTGTGAAGAAATAAAAATGTAATGCACATTAAAAAAGAAGACATTTTAACAACTCAGATAAAGAATATGATAATTCCTGAAGTCTTATCAAAAATTATCAAAAATCTGTGATTTTAGCATTAACATTAATATCTCTTCTGAAATCTTAAAATGAATCTAATTTATGTGTAAAATTCACTTGGATAAAATAAAAAACAGGCATGAAGTAAGAAAGAAGGTAGATTCCACACATTAGATATATTTTATATGTGACACTATCAAGGGAAACTACAAATAATGAAAATACTTAGAATATTTTTATTACTTTTTCAAATACTTTTAATTAAAGTTATTGTTTACATTAAAAAACCTTGTTTTTTTTTTTTTTACTACAGCACATTCTTAATGTTCTTAATTCATTTAGAAAATCTTACGTAATGAAATACAAATAAATCAAACAAACCCCTTTTGATCTCTAATTTACTCTAAAAAAATATTCAGTTTGAATATTTAAGAAATAGTATCTGTCTCAATTGCTGCCAGCAGCAAAGTTTAAAACAATAGCAGAGAACAACAGTGTAAGCAAAAGAAGAAAGTATATTGCAATATATATTGGAGCAGATATTATTATTGGCATGGAAAGAATGAATGTTTGTCAAATTCAAACTTCACTAAATGCATTTATCCTCATACTCTTAGGAAAATTACGTATCCACTTCTTCCCCAACTATAGGTAAAATAGCATGGCAAATTGGACTCTCTTGCTATATTGATTGGTTACTAGTCCAAAAGAAGGACAACTCTAAATCCAAACCATGGAGAAAACAATAGGGAAACTACATAACAATCTCTCCTATGAACAATTATGATGATTCATAGTTAATAGCCATGATTGCTCAAGTACATCCCATTTCCATTCAATTTGATGAAACTTTTATACATTGATAATCCAATAATTATGTCATCTTCATTCAGTAATTATGAAAAGAAATGTCAATGTTAATCTGCAGGTTTTATTGCAGAAAACATGCCTCTAATTTTGGAATTAACATATTGATTGGATGATTGATTTTGACAAATTGGGATTGGCTTCACTGATTGAAATTCATTGAAGCTGATAATCAAATCCTCAACACTCAAAGTTGAACCCCATACACACACATGTGGATATTTGTAGAAAAGAAAAAACTTATTTGGTAAAAAGTCACAATATTGGCACACCTCATGAAAAATATACTAACTTATAACGATTTGCAAGATTAACTTGCTAACTCTTTTTTTATGGCAGGTGATTTAAATGAGCATAATTTAATGCACATTTAAATCACCTGCCATAAAAAAGGCATGCTCATTGAAATTATTGACTAATTCTATTGTATATAACAGAGTATTATTTAAAATCAGCTTTATACTCCCCTAAATTCTACAACACTGCTCTAGATTCTCTGTTATTATGTTTTCTTGTTAATACTATTCATTCACTGGTTTTCTTAATTTCATTTGTACTTGAGTTGACAATATTAAAAATTAATAAACACAGTACCATTATACAGTGCATTTTGGAAACAAAAGTTTTTTGGTTTATTTTGAATAGAAATTCCAGTGTTTCTTCTCATTTCATATATAAATTAGATTGCTTTGCCAAGATTCTACCATCAATAGGGCATATTACAAATTATAAACAACATGCAAGTAAACTGTTATATGTGCATATACACATACATATACAAATACATAATTATATATACAGTAGTATATCATACATACATATATATATATATATATATATATATATATATATATATATATATATATATATATATATATATGCACAATACCATGCAAACATCTTCAGCAACTATAAACAAATTGTAAATTAATGATAATTGCTAGCTTATAACAAGAGATTTTGCATTGTTTTCGACAAATGAAACACAAGCCCTATTGGAATCATTTACAAAGCTATTTATCATATTTTGTTGCTGAGGTTTTGAATGAGAAGATATGAAATGACCCCTCAAAAACCATGTGAAAGTTTTTGGCCACCTAACCACCTAATAATAAACCAATCAATATAAAGTATTTTAAAACAAAAGATGTTCAAAATAAAAATTTACAAAGTTGAATTAATTTCCAGAAGTTACTGTACATTTTTTATATTTCATGTAACTTTTCTTAGTTTGAATAATTGTTCCAGTGCACCTGTGAAGGGGTATGTATATATCCTTTACCATCTTCATAGGTTTGAGATACCATTATCTGTGGCTGAGTTCCCACAAATCTTCAAGATTGCATGAATTCTTTTTACAAAATCTTCCCTTTAGTTCTGTCAAAATTTGCTAGATGATAATAAAGTCAGAGCTCTGATCTGGCAAAAATTCCTTCATCAGCAAGAATCTATTGTTTTGCATACAATCTGAGTCATGGATTTCCATCATGATGAAAAATCTCACCTTCATCGAAGTGTGGCACTAAAGGGTCCTTCAACAACTAGATATATTTGGCACTATTCAAATTACTGTCACTTTTAACCTACTTTCTTAAACCATTACTTTATATGTATCTCCAAACTTCACTGTTTTCGTCAAGTAACGTGAGTCATTTCTCTTTCTTGTAGGCCTTCTGATAGGTCCTCACTTACTTAGAATGCCACTCCATCCTAGTTTTATCACTTAATACAATTTTATTCCAAGCATCTTAATCTCATAGTTCATACCTATTTAACCAACTTAATCATGTCTTTAAATGCTTTTTAATTTAGTGCTTGTTGCTTCGCTGAAATGATCTCAAAGGATTGGTTTAGTTGCATTTACTGACACCAAATTGGACAAGTCACACTCATCAATCACATTTTTTGCTGTGATCTTTGGCTGACCTTTTTCTGTCCTGGTCAGTTTCCATACTATCCAACACTGCAGGTTTGGAAGATGATCACATCTTGGTCAATCCAAAAAAATTCCAGTACCTTAAAACTTTGATAAGGTTTCTGAAATGCTGCTTCTTCAAATTACAACTTCCTTAGCTATTACTCACGAATTCATATTCATGGTTATCATCAATATCTTCAATCTGAAATTTTCACCCTGATTTCAAGCCATGAAAGAATGCAGAATTTTGATGTTAGAATTTTCACTAAGGAAAAAAAATTAATGCTTTTTTATAACAACACTGAAAAGAAAAAAAACAAGTAGCCAAAAACTTTTGTCAGGCCATCTTTGGGAGTCATCTAACATCTCATCTTCTCCCTTTCAGAATACCTGCTACAAAATATGATAATTAGGTATGGAAATGGATTTAGTAAAATCAATCTTTCATCTATAGAAAATACAAGGCAAATCAATTATTAGAAATTTACAATAGAGACCAAAGTCCTTGGAACAGTATTGTGTGTGTGCATGTGTGTGTGTGTGTGTGTGTGTGTGTGTGTGTGTGTGTGTGTGTGTGTGTGTGTGTGTGTGTGTGTGTAATCATTGGTAAATGCATTTCATAAATTTGTTAATCCAAACTGGTTTCTATTTAGGCCATCATCAGGAAATATGTATTTGAAAACTATTTACATTTTAGGACTAATAAACTTACAAATACTAGGATATTAGTGAATTAATTTTTTTTAATCAAATGTTTTCATTAATGAGAAGCTTGGTTTTTGCTTTACTGGTATATATATATATATATATATATGCTTGTATGTATGAATGTATTTAAGCATATATAATATATTGTGAGCCCTTACCTCCATGGGGTTGAGCTCTCTATCGAAGGAAGTAACAGTTGCCACTCGTGTAAGGCAAGGCTCTTCAAATAAATTGAGCTTTCGGTAGCCGTTAAGTATTTAAAATTCCTTCACTTATGCTAGTTTCCTCATAGCTGTGTTTCAATGAGAGGATTAATAAAAGAAAACATTTTAATGCAACCAGCTTATAAATAAACTAAAATTATATAAAAGAAAAAAAGAAGAATTCTATTACATGAACACAAATAACAAAATAGAAAAAGCTCAATTTAATGCCAGGAACAGGCAAAGCTCTCTCATTGGAAGTTACAAGACATAGGTACATGATACATCTGATCACAGTAACATAATGTTCTGTGGTTTTCTTAAATGAAACAGATCAAATCATTAAATCAAGCAAGACAGTTTAAAATTTTATAATTTTATAAGAAGTGAGAAATAATGATCATCCTGGTAAGTCAAATAGATAAAGTAAAAATAACTGCACTTACAACAAAGCTAGTTTTAAAAAGATAGATACAAAATACCAAAACCAAGAAACAATTTAGAATATTTTTAAACCAATATAAAGTACTTACATTGATGTAAGTTATCTACAACCGATAAAATACACTACAGTTATAATTGTTTTATGTGACTCTAGTGCAAATGTCAATATCTGTATGAACTAATAAGTTTTTTTTAATAAAGCTATAAAAACTAAAAGTCCACTAAAAGGAATTACAAGTTGAGTCCTGCAGCTATGTAGCTTACCTGCTGATGTTCCCAAGCTGAAATAAAACACAAAAGCAACAATATAGCTTCAACTTGTGAGACTATTAATATCTAAGAGTTCTTAATATAGTTTTTTTTAACTAGTAATCTAGTAATATGGACAATTTTTTGGGGAAAACTCATGTGAGTTGTGAAAAAAAAAGAAAAAAGTATATTATTTGTGGCACTTAATTAATCAATAAGAATTTATTTCCAAATGAAAAAGCAAATATCTATGAAAGTTATACATTTAACCAGCAGCAATTTTAGCTTAAACTTTTGTTTTGCTGATCATCACTTACCCAAAAGCTGTTAGTGATGTTATTGTTTTGTAGGACTAATCCAGGTGTGTTACTTGATAGTTATCAGCATGAAAAATAGTAAAATAGTAAAGCAGTTAGGGCTCTCTTGCCTTGATGGCGAGAACCAATTAAAGAAGGAAAACTCTGAATTCAAAACCATGGAGTCTCAAGAATAAGTAAAGTTGGCAACTGTAGTTGAGGGTGACCTGAGGGCTCCCTTTTCGATGATGAAAGTCAAGTCCTGGGGGGAAGATAAACTGTACTTCTAATTCTATAAACCCAATATTGTTATTCACTGTGGAAATACAATCCTGCACCAGTTTTAGATTGTAATAACTGAAGTTTATATAAATGACAGACCCATTTAGTAAAAGAATAGATAAAATTCTCTTTCTTAAATTTTTTAAAACAATCATTTCATCCACATGAACCTGATTTTTTTAAGATGCTTTCCTGTTGTGCATGATTAATACATACTCACTTTCATTAATTAAAGATCAGTACTCTTATCAATCCATAGTTATTCCCTTTACTTCTTCTGTTGAATAAGAGAAAATAACTAAAAAAAAAAAAACACTGAACATGATGTAATATTAAAATAATGTTTGATAAACCTCATTATAATGTTAGGTTATAAAAATGGTGATTAATGATCTACATTCATATTCCTTGTGTGAATTCTAAGAGAACAAGAAAAATGAATGCTGAAAACAAGGAAGAAATAGTTGTATTTTGTGGGTACTGCCAAGGAAACATATGTGGCTAGGTATTATCTGTGTATTAACATTTTTCTGATCAAGGTATAAGTAAAAGTGATGACTCAGGAAGTAAGGAATAAACTGGGACCAAAGAGTGGTCACAATATATTGAGAAGAACAAGATTCTTATTTACTGGGAATGATATAGACAATATGCCTAAGAAGGCAGGAAGAAAGTCATGTTACTGACTGTTATCAACAGTAAAACCAATGGACTTGTTATTAGCATTGAATAGACCAGAGGTCAAGTTATGCAGAGTAAAAGTGTTTAAAAACCACTTTCAACTAAAACTGTTTGAGATTAAAATGTTCTACATGTACATGAAGAAAGATTTTGAAGCAAATTTACTTCAAAGAAAATTATTGTCTGAATGTGACTTGACCTTTAACAAGTATTTAAGATAACTTAAGAGATAAAAATCTGCTTGCAAATATTCCTGATTTATGTGGCCAAAATGAAATTTGATACTTGTCAGATAAAAAGATGAGAGTTGGTAGCAACCAAGAAAACATTTCCACACATTAATATTTGATGCCCTCTGCTTCTTAGAGGGCATCAAATAATATTATTGTGTGGAAAATCATAGAGCTTAAGCTTGTAGTCATAAAACTAAATGCCACTACTATCTGAAAGAAATTCAATTACTTTGTTGCTTTTACAGTGAACAACAAAGGAAAATTCACAAAATCTGATTCAGACCGCAGATATCAAAAATCTACACAACATCTGACATCAGACTTAGATAGAAGAGTCAAGGGTCTTCATTATGTTCCAGGCTGAAAAAGCCAGTGGAAAAGACAAGTTATATTAGTTTATCATACAAATAAACAACAATATATTGACAATAGAAGTAGACATGGAGACAAAAGTTACTGTTATGAGTGAAAATATTCATTTATGAAAAACTGAAAAAGCTTAAAAAGTATCAGATTCTAAAAATGAAAGATGTACTCACTAAAATTAGAGATGGTCAGAAGTTCATAAAACTGAAGTTAAGTCATACCGGTCAACAGTTACTGTCCAATGAAGGAAGTCATAATAAATACACTACAATAAATACTTTTAACAAGATTGTTTATGTACACAAGCCTATTTTATAGGGTTTACTGTAACTGTGGTATTTTTCTGTGGGTGATGGTAAATTTGTTGGCTGGGATTAGATGTATGGTAGAAAGACTCAACAACATTGCAAGCATGATAGAAATCATGAAAAACCTTGAGGAAATCCATCCACACTGGCTGGAAGTTATAGAAAAATAAATGTATTTTTATGACAGAAGAGTTAGTATGTCGTATTCTAAGCTACAAGTAGTTATCATCCTTGTCCACATAAGCCTAAACAGAGACTTCCTTCCAACTCTCTGATTCTTGCAAGCATGTATTTAACCTTCACTATCTTCAGCAACTGCTGTGGCAAGGAACTGGCATGTGTGTCTAAGTTTAAAGCTGGAAAGTTGATCATGAGTTTGAAGCTCAAGTCCAGAAATTAACAGGAAAAAATACCTACTATAGGTTTAAACTACATTACATAGGTAATGAGGATTTAAAAAAAAGGAGAAAATAGGATAAAAAAAGAAGAGGAAGGACAATTTATTTTTTCCTCTAAAAATACCTGCCAAAAAAAATTACAGAGAAATGACTCAAGGTATAGCATGTGTTTTACCCAGCAAAATTGTCTATTATTTCAGTTAAGTAGAAAAGGAGGAAAATATTTCACTGTAAACCTAGCAGCTTTGGAAAATATAAAGGGAGGATGGAAAAAAGTTTTTTTTATTACATTGTGGATGACAAGATTTACAGGAAATTTTTAAAATTTCAAATTCAGTGATGGTGTTACTGCAAAGATGTCAAATTATATTTGATGGGTACATTTGATAATCAATTCTTTTGTGAAGAATGTTTTTTGGCAAATGAGATAAATCCAAACAAAATCAACAATCCAGTTTGTTATTCATCTTCACTAGCTAGTGAATTACTGATATTTTAGAAGACCAGGTTATTGCTAAATATGTACATAGACTTCCGAAGGCATTTATAAGAAAAATGGTTTGACTTTAAAAACATTACAGGAAATAGCCCTAGCATATGAGATAGCATATGTACTTGTAAAATACGTAACTTTAAAAGGTAAAATTCCTATCACTGCCACTGATGATTTTATTGGGACACTTTTCAAGAGAATTAAAAACAAAGGCCAACCAAAAAACAATGTTTTCAGTGTAGAAAAATGGAGACTTAGCAAGAGACCATATATGCTTGGTTAATGAATAAAACAGACTAGATACAATTACATAATTCCAAGGCAGAAATACAGGATATTATTAAAAGACCCCCAGATGCACTGTAAAAGGGAAGAAGAGTACAGAATGTGACAAATTCAACCACTTTTCAGTTGGGTGTAATTGCAATGGTCTAGTGAATCTTATCAGACATCATAATAATTTTCACAATGCTGTTTTATAATGTTTATGCGTTTATAAGGTCAAATTGCATGGAATCCTTGATGTTATCTGGAGCAGAGTTCAACTCTCATTCATAGTTGACCCAGACACCAGAAACAATATTGTCAACAAAGGTATATAATATACATATGCATGTATCCTACCTTTTTCTCTTCAGAAACCATTGTTACCACTAATGGATGTGTGTATTAAGGCTCTGAGCAGGAAAAGTGACTATATGTTTGAACTTTTAGTTTGGGAATAAACTAGGAAACTAACAATGTATTCAAAAAACATTACAATGTAGGGCTAGAATTATCACAGCAGTGAAATCTAAATTAAAAGACATATGAGAACCATCAAAATCTGAATATGATAGAAGAACTACAAGCACAAATTTTTACAAAAATTATTAACAATAATCACACCCTTACTTAAATTGTAGGACAAGAATGAATCATGAAAGTGGTCTGCTCAACAAGATCATGCATTTCAATGGTGTTGCTTACATTCCCCACTTGGTTTGTGTATTATGATATTACAAAGAGACATAATAGCTAACATGCTGAACTGTGACAGTAAATGAATTTAAACTTAAGTCATGCTATTATGTTTACTTAGGGAAAGGTATGAACTCCTATACTCCACAAATATGGGTGGAATAGTACTGCAACTATTCTTATACAAGGATGGTTTTGGTATTAAATAAACCACAAATACCATTAGAATAAACAAATCAAAACAAACAATACAATGTAAATAGTGTTTGCATATAGTGTATCAATATATGACATTGGGATATAATATCTCACAATATGGAGAATGAAGATTTATGAAAACAATTACATAGGCTTGTAGTAATGACTGCAGGGAAAAAAACTATGCTCAAATTGATAAAGAAAGTTTTGTGTGTGATATGCAAAAATTACATCATATGCTAAATGGTCAATATTTCATCAGAGAGACAAACCTTTGTTTGGATTATTCAAAAATGTGAATAATACCATTGGCATCTGGATGCATAGAGAAATGGGCATATGAATATACATTGTTCATCTGAAAAAGATGTCATAAATCAATTGTTGATACTCTTAGCAGAGTGCCTTTGACAAAGACATTGTCAAAACTTACTCCAATATTGGGGAAAGTACACATACAAGTCAATTTATCACCTATGCATAAAAAAGCCATGACCCAGTATTATCAAAAGTATTGAAATCTGTTCTGCATGAAGGGCTAGAAAGAGTAAACAATGACAAAGTCAAACTGTATTTCACATGCAAAAATGAAATAACTGTGTATGATGGTTGTTGGTTATTAAGACATGTCAAAGTTCCAGAGCCAAGTAAACAAATGTTATAAGAGGAATTACATGACATGTTTGTAGGATGAAGTATGTTGCAAGGAGATATGTGTAATTATAGGCATTGACATATACATTGGAAATCATATTCAAATTTGCTTTATATGTCAGGTGAACCACAAAATTCCTGCTATGAGTCCATTACATCCCTAGAAATTTTTTCAGAAACCATGGTTCTGTATTCATTTTAATAATGTGGAGCCCAACAAAGGAAAAAATGTTTCTTATCATATATTTCAAGTGGTTAAACATGTGTCCTATGAACACATCAGCATTCACTGCCTCAATTGGAACCTTATGCAGCACATTTGCAGAACAAGCTTTGCTTGATCAATATGTGATAGATAAAACAATCTGTTTTACCAATTCATATTATGAAAATTTTATGATCATTAATGGCATAAAATGCATCACATAATCTCCTAACCATCCTGTGATGAATGGTCAAACAGAAAGGTCAGAACAACTTTTTAAAGAGTCATTGAAAAAGGTAAACTGAGGAAATTAAATTATGCATAAGAATTCATCTACAATACTGTACTCCTTCATATACAACCAAAAGATTGGTACCAGCTGAACTGCTAGTGAAGAGAAAGCTGATTAGAAGATGAAGTTGAGTACATTTTCATCTACAACTGTGCATATATGAAAAAAAACAAATCTATTATAAAAAGAAAAGGATATGGAGGCATTCATGGTGTATTGGTCACTGTCATTGGAAATGGACACAGCAACCCAAGTTCAAATCCTAGGCAAAGCTGTTTGCATTTCTCATAACGCTAATGCCCTTGGGAAAGGTTAGAATCTAATTATTCTCCCTCCAGCTATGGGTAAATAGCAAGGCAAACAGGGCTTTTTAGCCTTGGTATGCTAACCAGTCTAGGAAAGGAAAACTCTGAATACAAACCTGTTAAACTCTACTTAAAAAATAGACCTTGTGTCACATCCTGCTTATGCAGTGAGGTTGGTATATATATATATATATATAAAGGACATGATCAATTTGCAAAGATAAGAGATTTCATTGAAGGAAATTTGGTCTTTGTATGCAGTTTCAATGTTCATAGGGAATGGATTCTGAGAGCAGTTCCTATAAAAAGTTAGAAAAAGTGTCAGTAGGTGTAATATTTCCCAATGAAGAAATTGGTCTATGACATGTTCAGCACATATATGTAGTACAGTACTGATGACACCCAATTAACAACAAATATGTGGAATCCATCAGCAGTTATAAAGTAGTCCGCAGATAACACAAGTAAACACAATGAAAACTAACAACTGCCCATGTGAAATTAGATATTTATATTATCTGATGCAATTCACTTCAGATAAATGATTCATCAAAGGAATTGACAATGTATCTGATGACACTATGTCTTGTGGCATCAATTCTCTGGACCCATAGTTGGAATACCAACCATTTATGGAAGAACAGGCAAAGTATCAGCAACTACAGCAGCTTCTATGCAACAACCCTCCCTGTTTGAAATTTTTAAAGATACATGTTCCAAACACCAACTTGGAAGTTGTGTGTGATACCAGAACCAAATGATTACACCCATTCACACCAGAAACATTGCAACAGACATTATTCTCCCGGCATAACTTATCTCATTTAGGTGCTAATACTTCAATCTGACAGGTCACTGACAGATTTATTTGTCCTGGTATGAAGTCTGACATTTGACTTCTTTTAAAAACCAGTGTTCTATGCCAATAGACCAAAATCAGAAGACATAACTGCACACTTCCTGACTCCATTCTCTCTTCTGATGAGTGGTTTGCATATGGAGACATCACTGAACAACTCTACTCTTGTGAGAAAGATACCTAGTCATTAACATGTGTTGATCATTTCTCCCATTGGTGTGAGGCTATTCCCAAGTCACTGCTTATACTATACCAAAAACTTTTATTTCAGATTGGATATCCTGTTCAAGAGTTCCTGCAGTCATTAGCACAGAGTCAGGCCTATTCAAGCAGTTGATAAAATTTTTAGGATATAAAAGAATTAAGACTACTGCATATCATTCTTAATGGAATAATTCCATTGTGCACTCAAGTCATCTTTAAAGGTTATGATGAAGCAGTTAAATTTACTTAAGCATCTACCTTTAGTTTTTCTAGGACTTAGCATTGCAGTTTAAGATGATATCCCAATGTTGATCTGTTGAAACGGAGTATGGCACCACACTTAAACTCCCTGGACAATTTTTCTTCAACCCCCATAAAAACCTTTGAACATTACCTCTTCTGTTGACTGGTTTACAGCCAGGATAGTGAACTTACACTCCTCCAGCAAAGAGTCAAAAGCCTACATATATAGCTAAACTCATGCTGACATGAACATATGTTTTCATGTGTGACTTGGCTAAATTACATGCATTGTAGCCATCTTGAAGAGGATCCTTTATGAAGATTCAAAAGACACCCCAAATTTTTTAATGATGAACATCAAAAATCCAATCCAGAACGTTTTATTACACAAGTTAAAACATTTCTTTTTTGATGCTACATGGCTTAATGTTGATACTCCTGTGTCTCCTCTATCTCAAGTAGCACCAGATTTGCCAAAACAGACAAACTAAAACTCCCTTGCTCCTACCTATTTTTCCAATTTTCCATTTTTCCATGAGCCAATTGCTCATTGTTGAATTGTCCAGTAACAATTTCCAATATTTCATAACAAATGCCTTTTAAACTTCACCAAATGTAAAGAATAAATTTTTCTGAAATCAATTCCATTTATGTTGGCCATGTTTTAGCTATGATTTTCTTCTTTTTAAATTCTCTTCATAAAACTATGATCACTTATTGTGTGTTGAGCCATTACACATGTTTTTATGCTTATATCTCCACTTTTCTAAGTTCATATGTAATTCAATTTTCTAGCAAGAACTTTTTCAAAGACTTGTAAATGATATATAATAATTGACTGACCACAGAATAAATGAAAAGCTAAGTAAACTTCAAAGGTACTTTAATAATTTATTTCCTAAAGTGCAAATGATAGAATGGGAAACTTCTGCTTCAATCTAACATTTTGACACTTTATATGGGTAGCCATACAAAGTCAATGAGCTTCAACTCCTTAAAGAACAACACAGTTTTTCATTCTATATTTTTACATTGTCTCTATCATTTATTTGTTGTATTTTGTGAATATTTTCATATCTGAAGCAAAAAATTACTCCCACCCCTTCCCTCTAATAGCTGATTAATTTTCTTTTGTATCAAAGTTTAGTCTTTTAAAAATCAACTAAATAATACCATCAATTTAAATAATAATAATGATAATGATAATAATCGCAAGAAAAGATTAATCATCTAATGTACATGGACAACATCAGGCAAAAAATACAAAAAGAATTACAGACTCTGATACAAACAATAAGAATATACAGATAGGATATAGGAATGGAATTTGGCATAGAAAAATGTGCTATACTCATAATGAGAAGTAGAAAAAGACAAATTATGAAATGAATATAACTGCCAGATCAAGAAAGAATCAAAACACTTGGAGAAAAGGAAAATTACAAGTACTTAGGAAATTGTGAGTGGACACTAGGAAACCAGAAAAGAAAAAAGAAAAAATATTAAAAACTATCTCAGACAAATGAGAAAACTTCTAACCAAACTCAACAGCAGAAATCACATCAAAGGGATAAACACCTGGGTTATTCCCTCTAGTAAAATACTTGGGACCATTCTTGAAATTGACCAGGGAGGAACTCAGACAAATGGACAAGAGGAAAAGAAAGCTAATGATGATACACAAGGCTTTACATCCAAGAGATGACATAGACAGGCTATATGTGTCAACAAAAGGAGGAAGAAGACTCATCAGCATTGAAGATACCATGGATGCATCAGTTGAGTCCTTGAATTGATACATCCATGCTATCTTCAATGCTGATGAGTCCTTTTCCTCCTTCTTTTACATTAAAAATAGCAAAGAAAGACTAATAACAGCAACCAGATACAACACTAACAACATAAAGATAAACAGAACGACAATAACCAGGAAACAGAAATTGGAAGAAAAAACTGTAAGGATGTTTCAAGTGACTTACAAAATCTCATATGAGAAGAACTGGATATGGCTAAGAAAGGGAAACCTTAATAGAGAAACTGAATCTCTTCTAATAGCAGCACAAAACAATACCATAAGGATCAATAATGTTAAAGCAAAAATAGATAAGTCACAACAGAATAGCAAGTGTAGGTTATGTAGTGATAGAGACAAAATGATTGATCATATAATAAGTGAATGAAGCAAACTGGTGCAAAGGGAGTATGAGACTAGACAAGGTTGGGTAGAGAAACTAGAATAGATATGCAATGGAACAGTTGGACCAAACTCGAAATTATCCTGGCTTCAGGGAATTCAGTGAATTTATATGTAAAGAAGCATGAATAGTATGCAATTCAGTGTCATCGATTCTTGCAGTGAAGTACTCAGAAGGAAAGCCATCAAGAGAAATAAAACACCCAAAGCAGACACCTTCACCACTAATATAGCCACTGCTAACAGTCGTACAAAGTCCTGAGCAACAACCCAATCCAAATTTCAGATGCAAATGTTGTGGAAAAAGTCACTCCTTGCCAAAGGCTAGTAGAGAAGTCTGCCAAAGAGAAGAGAGAGTTTGTGTTGGTCAATAAACTGTGTTTTGCATGTCTTAAAAAGAGACACTATAAAAAAGACTGCAAGAAAAAGGCCACATGCAGCTTGTGTAAAAGAAAGCATCTAACCCCTTTTAATGAAAATCTTCCCTTAACAACTGATCCTTCTGTGCGAGGCGAATTGCAGAGTGACGGAAGTACTTCATCCCTCTCATGCTCTATGAATGGAGGTGGTGGTGAGAGCACTTTCTAGATGGATTTCATCCCCAAGAACTTCCACTTTGAAAACCCTGGTATATGGTTTACTGAATACACAAAGCTGCCATAACTTTGCTGACTTGGAGACCTGTCGAGAACTATAGGCAAAAATGGATCCAGTTAAACTGAGTCTTTCTACTGTTATGGGTAGTCACTGGACTAAGAGTAAGAGGATTCTCCTTAGATGTCTGCATTGACCTACCCCCTACTTACACAAGATAATTCATACTACTCAAATACTCTCATATCCCCATGAGCATAACAGCAACTAAGTGGAAACACCTAGCCAAAATCTAACAAGAGAATGAATGGCAGTGTAGGACTGTTGATTGGATATGATTGCTCAAGAGCACTAGCCCCATGGAAAGTCATCATAGGAGCAGATCAAGAGCCCTATGTGATCAAAACTGATCTGGGGTGGAGCATTGTGTTACAGACTGTGTGAACTGAAGTGTCACCAGTCTTTGTCACCAAATATCTGCACCATTAACCTGCATCAAAGCATTTGAAGCTGACTTTTCAGACATGGGACCTGGAGAGAGGAGTGTATCTCAGGATAATATCCAGTTTCTGAATATCCTAAAGGCAAATACCCATAACAATGAGTTGAGTTACATTTAAATGCCATTCCCATTTAAAGTTCAACCAACCCTTCCAGATAATAGGAAACTCGCCATCATCCAAATTGAGCAATTTAAAAGGAAAATGGATAGAAATCCTAAATTTAAGGAGTGTTCTATAAAATTTAGGGAGAATATCCTCAAAGATGGAGATGTGAAAAACATTGGTGGATGACCAAAAACAGGTAATGTGTGATATATTCATCAAGGAGCAGATGACCTAAAGAAGCCAAAAAAGATCAGAGTAGTTTTTGACACATCCTCCAGGTACCAGGGTACTGCCCTAAATGACTAACTCCTATCTGATCTAACAAATGGACTTACAGAGGTACTATGCCAATTCCATTAGCATCCAGTTGCCATCATGTGTGATGTGGAGAAAACATTTCACTAATCCCATGTCAGTAAAGAGGATTGAGACTATTTATGGTTCCTTTCGTGGAAAGATGGTTACAGATTCGGAACCTGAGGAGTACCGCATGAAAGTGCATCTCTTTGGAGCAGCATCATCCCCAGGCTGTGCCAATTATGGCATGAAATATCTAGCCAGCCAAGCTAAAACAGCCAATTTAATCAAAAATCACTTCTATGTGGATGATGGCCTCGTAAGTGTTGAGTCTGCTGAAGAAGTCAGTAAACTAGTGAAGAAAGCCCAAGCTATATGTGCTCAAGGAAATCTTCATCTCCATAAATGTCTCTAACAGCCGAGAGGTGCTTGCATCTACTGATGTTGTGGAACGTGCTACTGAAATAAGGAATGTATACCTCAACATAGATATTCTTCCCACACAGAGAGTTCTTGGAGAAGAGTGAAACACTGAGAGTGATACATTCTCATTCAGGATGTCACTTATGAACAAATCAACCATCCGACGAGGAATTCTCTTGATGGTTGCCGCGATATATGATCCCCTAGAGTTCTTGTCTCCATTCACTCTGTTGGGAAAAGGAATTCTACAAGAAATGTGCCAAAGAGGCATGAACTGGGATGAACCATTGCCCAAGGAAATGGAGCCAAGATGGGAGAGTTGGGTGAAGGACTTAAAGAATCTGGAAAAGATTTGGATATCCAGATGCTTCAAGCCAGGGGACTTTGGCAAGATTTTACGTGTTAAACTGCACCACTTCTTGGGTGCTAGTAGCAAGGGTTGTGATCAATGTACCTACATCGAATTGATTGGTGAAGACATAGGTAAAGCTGGGGTTTGCACCAGCAGAGGTTGTCATGATGCCAGAATTGCAGCTGGTTGCACCTGTGGTCTCTGCTGCTGAGAGAAACATGCTAAAGGAAGTGAGCTTATGGCTGCACATACAGACCTTGTATTTGCCACAAATATTCAAACATTACCAATATCTGTCACATACACACACCTTAAAAATGAATCCCTTACACCAGAGGTTCCCAACCCTTTTGCCATGTTCCCAACTAATCACCCCTAAGAATTCTGATGTCCCCATATGATAATATATAATCATCATTACTTAAAAAGGAATTCCTTTGACTTGAAAAGTCTTAAAATGCTAACACCTTAGTTTACACCAGCATCAAGAGAACAATCCGCCTACATAGGTGAAAACAAATGAACGAGGCACAGAAAATAATAAAGAGAGAGAATTTCAATAAATTTTCAATAAATTTATTGAAATGTTTGTCCACAATAAAATAAGAATACCAAGCCAATAAAAATACTGTTATAGGTTACCTAAAGACAAGTAAAATAAAGTTAGGGTGACCCTTGTGCCTCACGCTGAAGCAGCTAAAACATAAAACATAACTATGTTTACATGGTGGAAAAACCAAAATTTGAACATTCACAGCAGCTGACAAACAGTTGTCATAAAATTACCATCAATCTACATAGTTAATTAATAATCTATGAAAATTTGGTGGGAGTGGAACTATTGCTAAATTGACCTGTTAGCTGTGCCTTATTTTTTATAGTTGTTTTTTGTAATATCAGTTTAACTACAACCACAGTATCCAGTCAGGGAGTAGTTTGGTGAATTTTGTTGATTCCATTTTGTGGTTGCAGTCTATGAGACCCTAACTGGAAATTGGTCAGAAGAACTGATGTACAAACCCTATTTAGTTTATGTTGCTGGTTAGGACAGGCAACACAGTGAGAATTTGTGCCATTTCTTTCTTGTTTTCTATTTCTTTGAAATGTATTTGCTATTATCCCTTTATTGAATGTTATTTGTTTCTTCTTTGTTCAGTTTCAGGGTACTTATTAAAATAAACTTTAACATTAGTAAAAAGTGTTCACTGTTTTTTGTAAGAAAACCAGTGGCAGGAAAAAACCTAAGTTATCAAGCCATTTTTTTTCAAAATGGGCATTACATGTCATCCTAGTTTTTAAGAAGAATGGTAAAATGTGTATTTGTGGTGACTTAAACAGTCAATCTTGTCATATAGACAACTATCCAATTCCAAATATAGAAGACCTGTATTCAAAAGTCTCAGGTGGACCTTATTTTCTGAGACAAGATTTAAGTGATGTATAAAGAGGACATTTAAAAAGTAAATTTGACAGTTACTTTCTACCTAGAAAAAATTAATGACAATGATAAA
This sequence comes from Sepioteuthis lessoniana, assembly GCA_963585895.1. Lineage (NCBI taxonomy): Eukaryota > Metazoa > Mollusca > Cephalopoda > Myopsida > Loliginidae > Sepioteuthis > Sepioteuthis lessoniana. Next base: position 67,551,789 of record OY757929.1, on the reverse strand, counting down.
TTAGTTAGTTTTTTTAAACTTGCAAGCAAATGAATAATCAGCAGTTCCTGCAAATTCTTTGCTAGTTCTCACCTACATTGACTATGTCCAGCATACCACAAACAATCTACAAAATGCAATTGCAAAGGACACTTTACTCACAAAAATGAATATGACAAACATTGAAATATGCACTGACTCATCTGGCTTTTCAAATCCAGGTCAATCAAAATTCTCCCTGGGCGCAATCAATGCCAAAGATCCTTATCATCAAACACACCTTTCAAACAAATCATCAACATTGTCCATTAACTCCCTCAACTCTGCTAGGAAACTTAAACTTTGAACCAAAATCTCAGTGCTAATGGTTATATGGCTGACTTTAAAATTTATTAAGGCACTGAAATAAATGTACTCCCCAAAACCATTTACATCAAACTTCATTGACATTCAAAACTGAAGTTAACATCAGTTACTCTCACTACTTACAACAATATCATTTCTGATCTAGTCAAATGCATAGATTTCGTAACATAGAAAAATACAATCTCTCCAGTTATTTTCATAATAGCTGACACAAATTCTCAAATGGCTCTGGGTCAGATGATACTTGTGAGAAATTTCAATTAATTAAGTAGATTTTTTAACATTAATACAAATGTACTCGCATTCCTTGGAAAATATCAGGACTGTTTTTGTGAAATTGGAACTTTGGGTGCAACCCACCAAATAATTGTTGATCCTTCAGTTCCTCCTATGATCAATCCTCCCAGAAAGATTCCCTTTGTATTGAAAAAGAGGTTACCAGCAGAATTGCCTGCCATATGGTATATTCATAGAGCAAATGAGATATTTCAGATCACAATTGAGTTAATGGAGATACTGAGGGAGCCAGGAATTTTGGTCATTGGTATAATAATAATTACCCTTTAAGAGTTATTGCCCTTGAACTAGGATACATACCCAGACCTAGAATAAAGCATGGTATCTTACCTTTGAAATCTACAAAAAGTGTCTCCTGTTTTCTTTAAATACTACAACATGGTGGCAGTAGTAAAATGAAAATTTTCACAGCAAAAAAAAAGAATGCATTACTGAACAATAATAACAAGAAAAAGGTTATGTTAAGTCAAATGGACTGTAGACCCCTTTTTGAACTTTTTGAATGAAAGAAATTAAAACTTCTAATGTTGACCATAGCTCCAGCCATGTACAAATTTTTTTTTTTTAAAGTGAAAAGGTTTGAAGTAAAAAATTGTTCACAAGAACAAACAAGTAAGTGTTTGAAACATCTTATATTTATCCCACTTGTTTTGCTTTGCTTTTGTGATTCGAAATAGATAATTACATATGTGAGCCAACAATGTGCTGGACATCAACAAATCTGGTTGACTTATTCAGATTTTTCAAACAGCATTTTAAGCTCTTTTTCTCAGTGAAAAACATTCCAGCTGACAAACAGGTTGACTACATTTTGTGGTTATCTGTAGAAGTAGGCCTAAAAAGTTCAACACACGGACTTTCATGAATGAAGCCAAGAAAAAAAATCCACAGGTTATTTGGCAAAAATTCAAGGAACAATTAGAGCTTCCAATAAACTTTCACATTGCTTGTTTTTACCTTGTCTTTACACACAAAGAGATACAGAAAGTATTAATGAATTTATGAAAAAGTGCAGGTTGTAGCCAAACAAGTGCAAGTTCTGAGATACCATAGATACCAAGGAATGGTTATTAGAATAGGTCATCTCTGGAACTAAACACAGATAGCTCCAAAAGCAGCTATTGGCAAAAGGAGAAGGTTTTACACTTGATGAAGCCTTGAATGTAGGTAGAGTTCATGCAGATTCATTAGGCCACATGAAGCAATTGGCAGAAATCTAAGATGGAAAATGCCAGGCAATAGACTCAATAAAATGCAGCAGCTGCAAACAATGTGACAGCATGCATTCCCACCAGAAAGAAAAATGTCCTGCATGGAGAACTACATGTTCAGCATATGGACAAAAATCTACTGAGCTAAAGTCTGTAACAACAGACAAGAAAATGAAGGAAGACACCCACAGACTCACATCACACAAAAGAGACCTAAACTGAAACCTGGATATGGGGAAGCCAATAGAAATCAGCAATACAAACACTAGGATAAGAAACATAGTAACTGAGTTAACTCATTAAATGCCAGTCAGGGTGACAGTGACAATGTGCATGACAATTTGCCCCAATATCATTTGATGCAGTTAAGCAGAAAAGTAAAAAAGACACAAGAATAGAAGATTCTGCAGACCTTGATATCAAGCTTCCTAACCTACCAGGTATCCACAAACTAAAAGCCAAGGTTGACACAGGAGCTGAAGGAAATATCCTTCACTTATATGTTTTCCATATGATATTTTCTCACAAAGTCTGCCAAATTAGATAGGCACAGGCAGTTTCACAGGTGAATATCACATTGTCCTAAAATCCGATAACAATCTTGTCATTCATGTATCTTGGAAATGTCCCATCCATCTGATAGATGAGATTAAGACTGAGTCAGATGACATGATGAAACAGGGCATAATTTGTTGAGTAAGCAAGCGTACAGAATGAGTTAACAGCCATGGTATGTTTACATGAGTAATGGCAAACCCCGTCTGTGTTTGGACCACAGAGGAATCATGTGATGTCATCATAAGACTTCAACAATGGAGGAGTTCACACACAAACTCTCTGATGCCAAATACTTTTCCAAACTGGATGCTAAGAATGGATGCAGGTCGATCAAGCTTGATCCTGAATCACAGCTACTGACCATCTTCAACTCTCCTTTTGGAAGGTATTGCTTCCAGAGAATGCCTTTTGGCCTGGTGATGTTCCAAAATGTATTCTAGCAGAAAAAAAGCAGATACACTTTTTTAGAGCCATATATGACAAAAATGGTGTATGCCCTGACCCTAAAAAGGTAGAAGAAATAAAAATGTTATCCTGCCCAAAAAAGCTTCAAAGACCTACAAAGAGTGCTTATGAATTATCAACTACATGGCACCTTTTATTCTGCATCTCCTGTTCTCTCATCACCAATGAGAGATCTACTAAAAAATGAATCAGAGAATAGGTGGACTGAAAGTCACCAGAAGTCCTTGCAAACAATCAAAGACCTGATTTGTAAAGAAATGCTGCTGACATATGTGGATCATTCAATAGTTTCCAGACTATTTTTGTGTGGGCATTTAAAATTGTGGTAGACTCTTGAAAATTCAGTATGTTATTGCTATACATCTTATGAGATGACCGACCAATTTTTATGATTTCAGCTTCAAATAAACAGCTACAGCAGGAATTGGAATACACCCTATTAAAGCCTGATTGTCACATCTGGTGAATTTCAAAAATGCAATCTGACACTTTAAAACAACAATATGCAATAAAATTCTGTTTTAAACTTGAAAAAAATACCACAGAAATGTATGCAATGCTTCAGACTGCTTTTGGAGCTTCTTGCATGAATTGAGCATCAGTTTTTGAGTGGCATAAGAGATTCAAGGAAGGCAGGGAGTCTGTGAGGGATGATGAGAGGTGTGGGAGGAGTAAGGAAGTCAATACACCAGAGTTGATTGGCCAAATGGTTAGGGTTATTATGTTGAGGTTTTAAGGGAGTTCAGGAAGAGATTCTGTCGGAAGAGGCCAGCACTCTTCAAATCGGCTCAGTGGCATTTCCATCAGGACAATACACCATTCCATAACTCCATCCTTGTCACAGACTATTTGACCCAGATCAGCATCAAGACAGTTCCTCACCCTCCCTATAGCCCAGACCTTGCTCCATATGACTTTTGGTTATTCCCTAAGCTCAGAGGCTGTCATTATGAGACAATTGAGAAGATAAAAGAGGCTGCAACGAACATCATTGACATGCTCACACAAGAGGACTTCCATGGGATCTTCCAGAAGTTGTTGTAACAGTACAACAAGTGCATTGCAGCCGGAGGAGATTACTTTGAAGGGGATTAGAGTTTCATGTGTGTACTATCAATAAAAGTGCCCATACAAAAAAAAGTCTGGAAACTTATTTAATGATCCTCGTATTTTGATCCCGAGAAAGAAACTGTAATCCAAATAGATACATCCGATAGAGGCCTAGGTGCAGCTTTGCTGCAGGAAGGAAAACTCATAGCATTTGCATTGAAATCTCAGACAGAAACAGAGCAACAATATGCTAACATAGAGCAGGTGCTCCTAGCAGTTGTTTTTGGATGTGAGTGTTTCTGAACATACATCTATGGGGGTGCCTTCCAAGTAGAAAGCAATCACAAGCCCCTAAAGATGACTAAGCTAAAGACCAAAACATGCTGAGTGCTGAGACCTTGATATCACATGAGATCCCAGTAAGACCATGGCAAACAGTAGCCACTGACTTGTTTGACTTTGATGGATCAAATGTTATCCTTATTGTTGACTATTACTCAAAATACCTCTTTGTTTAAAAGCTAAACAATTTCTCCAGCCAGGAAGTGACAGACATGATTAAGCAAATCTTTGGTGAGCAAGGACTCCCAGAGAGGGTGATCAGTGACAACGGCTCACATTACAATTAAGCTGCATTCAAGTGGTCTGCAAAAAGTGAGGATTTAATCACACACATCATCTTCTAAGTATCCAAAGTCTAATGGACTTGCAGAATGTTGTGCGCAGTTGATGAAAGGCTAAATCAATAAGACATCAACATGGTACTGTTGTGTCTTCAGACAACTCTGATAGACCCCACAATACTATCACCAGGGGAACTGTTATTCAATAGATAATTGGTCAGCAACATATTAGTAAAAAAACAGCAACTAATAAGTCCCGAAAGCTCCTAGCCAAATAGACTTTTCATGGATGGCCGAAAAAAAAAAGCAAAACTGTTGGTAAACCCATTCTACAATAGCTGAGAGGACATCTTTTTGTTAAATGGAATACAGCTGAAAGGAAACAGAATAATTACAACTGGCCTACATGGAGAATTCCAAAATCTTATCCTCTTGGAACATTAAGGCATTAAAAAGTGTAATAGCCTGATATTTCAACAGAAATCAAGGACTGCCACACCAGTCTTGATGAATGCAACCAACAGCCTGCTGAACCAGTGATATCCCATGGAAATACCATGGACTAAAATTGGCACAGACATCTTTGAACTTTACAAAAAACCCTATGGGATTGCTGTAGATTATACCACCAAGTTTTTCACTCTCTCATAGGCAAACTATCTTTTACTACTATCATCCATTTTAAGAGCACGTTGGCAAAATTCAGCATTCCATAGATTGACATAAGTGATAATGGTCCTGAATTCAAAGTATTATGAGTTCAAAATATTTGCTTAGGAATGAAATTTCCAATTACACATCCAATGCTCTGTATCCACTATCCAATAGTCCTGTGTAATTTACCATTTAAACCATCAAGAACACTTTAAAAAAGGTGACAAAAAGCTACCAAGACCCATATCTTTCCCTATGAACCACTCCATTTAATGATACACCATCATGAGAGACCCAACAAATTGGTAAAAATCTCCAAATGACCCTTCTTCATACCAAACACCACCACCGATACAAACCAAAAAATCCACTGATTAATTCAACTTAGACTCTACCCAAACTCAAGTCTGGTGATATGGTATGGATACAGTAATATCTTAACTAACAAAAGGGAAATAACCTCTGATGCAACAGGGGTTACAGCCCCTACTACCGGGGGATTTGGTCAATAAAGGAATATACCAGGCATAGCAGCGAATGTTCGTTTTCCCTCTGTCTTTAATCATCATCCATCTTATTCATTCACCTTGGTAATAACCAATACCTAGCAAGTATTGATTACCTCAGATATAAGTACATTATATTGGCGATGAAGAAAGAGTTGCTTACTCACTAAAAACAAAAAAAAGAAAAGAACAAACCTGCCCACGTGCCGAAAAAAGAAAACTAACATGGCTGCCTTACCACATTACCCAGAATTTGACTGTGAATCAGAAAACAAAGCAGCAAAATGGACAAAATATGTCAACAGACTGAAAAATTATTTCACTGCTTAAAACATAGAAGACAATAAACGGCAAAAGGCAATACTATTGACTTTTGTTGGGGAACAGATGAATGATCTTATTGATGAACTGCCGTCTGAACAAACCACACCAGAAAAAAACAAAAAACACTTTGATAAGTACGTCCTGGCCGTGCAGAACCACTTCAACCCAGAGAACAACACCGAGTATAACCGATTTATATTCTGAAAAAAAAAACAAACCACCCCAAACATAGAGGACTTTTATCGGGAATAAAAAGAGGCAGCAGCTATCTGTCACTTCACAGATACAAATGCAGAAATAAAATCCCAGCTAATAACAGGTTGTTTATCAGAAAAAGTTCACCAAAAGGGACTGTTGAACCCAAATATGCTTTTAGGCAATCTAATAAACTACGCCAAAATGACGGAAACCATATCCAAACATCTGGAACAGATGCACTTAGAAGACGCCAACTCCACTACGAAACCTACCACATCCATTAATGCCATAACCAACAAAGTCATGCATGAACAACAATGGTCATGCAAACCAGTGCAAAACTAGTGCAGAAATTGCAATGGAAAATACCCACATGAACGGGGAGCAACATCCAGTGTGCCTATTGCCAGAGATGGGGACATTTCACCTCTGTCTGTTTCAGAAAACTAAACGATGAGGACAGACGACGGAGAACAAACCGCCCCCACACCCACAAACTCAAACCAGTCGACGACCAGTAAATTGCATTGAGGACCATCAACGAGACTCAAACAGCAGCAGTGACACGGAATATGTATTCCATACAGGTAAAGTTAAAAACTTTCCTTACTTCGACTTATCTTTTGGTGATGGCAATCAAATGTTCAATTAGCTGACTCTGGCACCACCATAAACATTTTGTCTGAGGCAGATTTCAAATCCCTAAGACCAAAGCTCCTCCTCCAACCCACAAAAACTGTAATATCTGGATTTGGTGTCAAGGAAGCCACCCCAGTCCTAGGTCAATTCAGCACACTTCTAGAGTTTAGAGGTATCTCTTGCCAAGTGGACATACATGTAATAAAGAACCCAGAAAAACCCATTATCAGCCGGGAAACATGTAAAAGGCTCAAACTACTATCAGCAAACACTCATTCAGTCAACTACATCAGTAACTCTGATGCACAAACCCCACCCCCCCACTCTTAAACTTCTAGAGGACTATGCAGACCTGTTCAATGACCTAGGTAAACTCAAAGAAAAAAAAGTTCACCTACACATAGATGAAAACATACCACCCATCGCTCAGAGATACCGCAGGATCCCCTTTCATGTTAGGAAAGATATAGAAGAGTTAATAGCCAAAGAAGAGAAACTGGGAGTGATTGAAAAGGTAGATGGACCAACCTCATGGCTATCTCCCATTGTGATAGTACCCAAAAAGGGTCAAAATAAAATCAGGATTTGCATCGACATGAGGGTGGCAAACAAAGCTATCAAAAGGAAACGACACCCAACCCCCACACTCAATGAACTGAAAACTATTCTATCAGGAGCTAATGTTTACAGCAAATTGGATCTCAACCTAGGCTATAACCAATTGGAACTAGCTGAAGAATCCTGATACATAACCACCTTTGAAACACACCTAGGCCTGTACAGGGTTAAAAGATTTTTTTTTGGTGTCAACTCTGCCAGTGAGATATTCCAGGGAGGAATCAGTCAAGCACTTGCAGGGATTAAGGGAGCCATCAACATCAGCAACAACATCCTTTGTTTCGGATCAGACCAGCAAGACTACGATCAAAACCCCCATGCGATATTCAGACGACTTCGCTAAAAAGGACTCACTCTAAATGGCAGCAAATGTGAGTACAACAAGAGGTCATTGGAATTCCTTGGACATACCTTCGGTAATGAAGGCATCAGCCCAAGCAACCTCAACTACGTCAACTGACAAAAAAAAACACACAGTGGTCCTGGACTGAATGTCTAAAACACATTAAGGAGGTACTGAGCAAAGCATGCTCACTTGCCTACTTTGAGCTGAACAGACACACTGAAATACACACGGATGCCAGTCCAGTAGGCATTTCTGCCGTGCTGTCACAAAATGGACAGATAGTATGATTTGCAAGTCATGCTCTATCCGCAGTTGAACAGATGAAGTTGCAATGGAAACAGCAAAAGACAAGACACTCACTACCATCATTCAAGCCATTCTTATCAACAAATGGCATGGTGTGGAGGATGGCATAAACAAAGCAACATTCCACACTCTGCACGCGAATCATGCCGAACTATCACTAGCACACATCCTCAAAGGGCGCCGGATAGTACTGCCTGAAGCACTACAAAACAGAGCCGCCAAAATAGCACATGCCGGACACCAAGGTATTGTGAAAACCATGGCTCTTCTCCGAGAAAAGGTCTGGTTCAAAAACATGCTGCCTCTAGTGGAAGAAAACATCAAGAACTGCCACACCTACCAGATCAGTACCCTCAAACTGGCAAGAGAGCCACTGCAAATGTGCCCACTACCAGCAGCCCCATGGGCTGAAGTCAGTGCTGACTTTGGACACCTCCAAAATGGAAAGTACCTCCTTGTTGTTACAGATGAATACTCATGCTATGTTGTTGTCAACATCCTGGACTCCATCTCAACAACATCAGTCATACCCTGCCTAGACAAGATATTCGCCGAATTTAGCATGCCAGTCTCCCTCAAAACAGACAATGGCCCACCATTCAACAGCTACAAATTCAAAACCTATGCCTCCATCACCGAATTCAGACACAGGAGAATAACACCCCTATGGCCCCAGGCCAATGTGGAAACAGAACGTTTCATGTGCACTATAAAAAAAGTCTATTAAAACTGCCCTAAATAAAGGTCGAAGCTGGAAGCAGGAATAATTCAAATTCCTGCTGGACAACACCACATTGCCCCACTGGTGTACCCCCAGCCACAATCCTATTTGGTCGGACTATAAAAAACCGCCTGCCACACCTGATCACACCCATAGCTTAAGACCCTAGCATTAGGGAGCATGACACCGAAGCCAAGAGAACAATAAAGCAATACGCTGATAGAAAAGCGTACGTGAAACCCAATGATCTCAGGGTGGGTGATACAGTCATTGTAAAAAGTAACCACACCTCAAAGGCTCTCACACCTTACCAACCTAACCCAATGACTATAATAAAGAAAAAGGGATCCATGATCACCGCCACACACAAGGGTAACCAAACTACAAGAAATTCCAGTTTCTTCAAAAAAATCCCTTAGCCAACAACAAATCCCACACATAACCTACTGGATTACTCCTCATCTGAAGATGAAAGCTACACACATACGACCAGAACCCAAAGACAACCAAGCACAACACACAACTCTAAACCTCAGGCATTCAGGCAGAACAAAACGGCCACCCAAAAGATTTGACCACTAACCAAAAAAAACCATACCCGTACACAATAGTCTGAATTATTGTCATTTTCTTTTCTCTCATTCAGGTTAACAGACGTCTCCTCCTACATAATGTCCGAGCCATCGGTTCAAGCATACCAACCACTTCACAGACTGAATGAACTCCCTCCCCAGATAATTATTATTACCACTGTCATTGTTGTTATCATTATTAAAAAAAAAAAAAAGGGCATTATAATATCTTAACTAACAAAAGGGAAATAACCTCTGATGCCACAGGGGTTATGGCCACTACTACATCCAGGAGATTTGGTCAATAAAGGAATATACCAGGCATAGCAGCAAATGTTCGTCTTCCTTCTGTCTTTAATCATCATCCATCTTATCGATTCACCTTGGTAATAATCAATACCTAGCAAGTATCGATTACTTCAGATATAAGGACATTATAGATACACGCAAAAAATAAATTGGAAATGAAGCGATGAGTGCTTAACAAGCTAAAGTATCCTTGTTCCTATTTAGTGGAAATTGATAAAGGCATCAAAATTAGACACAATCAACACCGCTTACTCAAAACAAGGAAGAAATTCCTTATTAAACTAGACGTTGAATATGAGAACCATCGGATCAGATGATATCCCAGCTCTTCATTGTCAGCATCCTGAATACTAATGAACAGACCAGAGTATGGAAGCTCAGCAGCCATATTGTACCACACAAAGTGGCAGACAAGTTATCATTCACCAACAATATAAATGATGGCCTTCTGAACTTCTTCAAGCATAACTGAACTTTTCCCTGTTAGGTCTTAAGCGGCCTGTCTGGTTTTAAACTGTTGTAAGTGACAACCTAGTAAGTCAATAAAACTTCTTTGAAATGTATGGATGTGTTCGACTCACTCTCTTACTGTCAGCACTTCATACAAGGGATCTAAAAACAATTCAATAGGGAATTTTCCAGATTCTGTGCCTTAAATGGCCTTAAAAATGTTAGACATTTACCATATCATCCTTCTTTGAATGTACAGGCTGAGTGTACTGTGCAAACTATCAAGAGCAAGCCCCTAAAAGTTCCAGGCATTCTTGAAACTTGATGACTTTGTGCCTTTGCTCAATACAGTTATTTCCCCAATCAACAATGGGTCTATCACCAGCAATATTGTTTATGAGCCGACAGCCCCAATTGCATATTGACCAGGTTAATCCAGTTTTATCTGCTAAAGTCACCACAAAAGTTGATGATACTAAAACATCAATGAATAAAAAACAATTAGAAAGGAAATTGGAGATGCTTTGAGTGTAGTGAATTTCCAAGGGAAACCAAAAAGCTGTTTGAGGTTTAATGGAGCAAATTGGCTCAATAACTTTTCCAGTGCTGTTAGAACATGATTGCTAATGAGACAGATGTGGATCACATTTGTATAAATATTCCAACAGAATCTATCGTGACAGGCTAGGAAGTATCGAGCTAACATCTGAGAAACTAGTGACATTTGAGGGCATTCAGCATCAGTTTGACAACTTCCTGCATGCTACAGAGATGGCAGCTGTTCAACAACCAGAGCAAACTTAGAAGATAAACTGGAAAAGGAAAATAATCATCCCAGAATCCATGTCAGAAATCATTTTCAGAAATGCAAGGATGATGGAAGAAAACGCAATGCTGAGGCTAAGACTAAGAGGCAGTGCACAGGTATGAAATCAGACACCACCATTATATGACACAGTAACAGACTCTCAGCTAAGAAAATGGCAGCTAAAGAATATCTAAAGAAGAAACAAATACCGATGACTAAGTTGTTGATGATGATAATGATGATGTAACTATGACACAGAATGGGTCAACACTTCTTCCAAACAGTATCACTTCTTGTTGAAGTTCCTTAGAAATACCCATAGATATTTCTTATTGTCATTAAAAGTATTGAATAAACTATGTATTTTAAATTTCAAGCTAAGTGGGGAGGAATGTTGTATATTGGTTCAAACAGAAAACCAAAGTACCATTTCAACTATTCCTGCTAAACCAGAAGTACATTTTGACCATTGTTCTAGGGAATTGAAGTATCATTTTATTCACATTTGACTTGTTCTAATAAAAAGGCTGATGTGGTTACTTGGCCAGGTCAGTTACAACTGGAGACCAGTGTTGGCATTTATTCATAAGTCCTCGCTAAAGCAACATGTAACAGTTAGGATAAAGTGTAACTTGCAATAATTCAAAAAACAGTTTTTGAAGTTGTGACATATGGAACCACTGGGCAGCTGTTTCAACCTTATTAGGTCTCATCAGCAGTGGAGATTGGACTGGCGACCACAGAATTCAGGGCAGAAACTCTACCAATAAGTCATCAGTCCACACCGCACACAAGCGATGCCAAATTAACTAGTCATGGCAATTGTACAACCAATTATCTTTAAAGTTACATCCGTACTCTTTACATGAATTCTGTGGTTGCTAATTCGATCTCCAGTGAGGGAGGTCATGGTATACACTGCTGATGAGACCTAAAAAGGTCGAAACAGTTGTCCAGTAGTTCCGTATGTTACCCAGATTTTCTGGTCATTCAATTTACAATATAATTCCTCTATTTAAAAAAAAATGTATAGTTTTTGAAGTGTGCTTCTAAATATCAACATAGAAACCCAAGACTTATACAAGCAAGTGAATTTATTTTTTGTGTTGTTGATGTCATTACCACAATGTTCTTCAATAAAGAAAACTGTAGAATGGATCATTAGAAACATTAGGGTCACAATATTTACAACACAAAGAATAAGTCTAGTTACAATCATAGAATATTGTCAAAGGTATTGGATCGGCCAAAATGTTAAGTCTGTTTTTTTGTTAGATATCATTAAGTGTGTATAATTTCAAATTCATTCAGACATAAGCATTTTACCGGTATTTTTATTGTTATCATATAAGCAAAATTTTAAAAACATTTGTTAAAATTGGTTTATTTTTATTTGATGATTCTAGCATTGATCTGCAATAAAAAAAAAATTAGCAACACTTTCAGCATTTTTGAAATGTTAAGTTGGCGACCTTAGTTGAGAGGCTCCCTTTTCAATAGCTACTACTCTGAGGTGTAGAGGAGGGCACTAGTCTATTCACTGGATTGCTTCACTTTACCTATGATCCTTAACTTATAATGCTGAGTGTTAAGCATTGAGGCATCAAGTACCATTTTTTGAGTCTTTGGTATGATTGAACCCCAGTCTCCTGGACCATTGGCAAACACTCCACTCATTAGGCCAATGGCCTGGTTAGATATAAGAAAAGTAAAATGCAAGAATGATTTCTGTAATTTATAAAGAAAGTATCATGAATGATTTGCAAAATTTCATGCACAAGATTTTTTGCGAAACAATCTCTACTGCTAAGTAAGCCAGTTTTGATTGATAGTAATCTAATGAAGACATTATTTGGGAATAATCAATGTTATACAAAGCAGGAGTTAACCAACATGCTCAAAACATCTAAATCGAAAGCTGAAAATCATTTAAACCAGCTTGATTATGTTAGTTGCTTTGATATGTGGCTTCCACAAAATTCAGACAAAAGAAATTTCATACAGTAAGCATAATGACTGGATTGTATTTCAATACAGCATAATGAAAATGTTCAATTTCTTGAAGAAATTATGATGGGAAATAAAAATAGGATAATTTAGTGAGACTTCTCTGTTCCAACAAACTTTGACATTTTAATTTCTCTACAGAGATAACTGGTAAATGCTAATTCATCTAAATAATTCATTTAATTATTCATTTGCCAACAATTACTATATAAAATCTATAAACAGATTTTAATTTTTCATCAAAATTGTTTAAATCTTGCTTTCAACTTGCAAGCAAGTTCTCTTAATAAGAAAAAAATCAGTTCTCAGTAAGATTGCAAAAAGAAGCTTATGCCATTCTTGATTCATAACAAATTCTGACAAGGTAAAATTATGAAATTCCCAGAAATATGGCAGAAAATTGTGGGACAAAATGCTAAGTTAGTTGTTGAATGAATATATGATGTTGAATATATATCAATATATAATATTGAAAATAAATTCAATTTCATTTAATAAACCAAAATTTTATTGCTATTCCAATAGTCATCAAATTAAAAAAAGATGAAAAGTTATTGCGTATCATTCACTTCACTGTAGGATAACTGAATTGTTATAAAAATAGAAAATATACATAATGGAAACACAAAAGACATACAAGGTAAAATATTGTAAAAGAAAAATATACATACTGATTGGTTTATTATCAATAGATATAAGAACAGAATCAGAAATATTTGATTTGAAGAAAAATTAATAATATTGAATTATAAACATTCTTGAGAGTAATATAAAAAGAATAGGGAAAAGAATCTATGAGAAACTTCAACAAAACCTATGGGCAATTTTAATTTCTCTAGACATCATTGTAACAATTTAAATTCAGAAATTTACTGAACTTCGACTTATAAAATACTTCAAACTATTTATCCAGAATGATTCAAGTAAAGAATAAATCGAGTATTCTACCTTCATACCTGAAAATATTAACCCTTTTTAAAGCTAAAGTACAAAGAATTTGGAGTTACATGTAGAATCCATGGTTATATAGTGTGAAAAAATATCAATATTATCATTTTTGAAGATTTGAACATACAATTTACCTGATTATGGACCAAGTAGTGATTAGAAATATTAATATTCCACATAACAAAATTGCTTCATAAAGCCTTCATACTTAAAGTTTAGAAAGGAAACAATGTTAACAAAAAAGAAAAGAAAAATAAAATTCCGTTTATTCTAAAATAATGCTATACATTTACTGCAACATTGCTTCCCTGCATATGAAGTTATAGAACATTAATAATTAATCAAATGAAAGGCAATTTCAACTCAATAATTAACAAATGATACATTATTTAAAATGACACTTAAAAGTATCCTTTGATTTTTGTTAAAATTTGACAAGCCTTAAAATTCATAAACTACTGTATATATATATATATATATATATATATATATATAGATAGATAGATAGATAGATAGATTCACTTATATAACAATGCACATGCATTCACAAATGTAATATAAAATCTTATTTTAATTACCTTGAAGAATGATAGCAATTTATAGACAAAAAATTATATAGAATTTTATCATTTGAAATTTGTTACCAGAATCATAGATAACCTGAATATATACAGTATTGATTTGTTTTATAATAGAGAAATAACATAAAAAGTACTCTAATAATAACTTCTGTAACTTTTCCTTATTATGTAAAACTTGTTTAATTCCCAAATTTTTCTCAAAGTTGTGTTTCAAATGATACATCTTGCATCTAAAACTCAAAGAATGACTGGGTGTGACAGTTTATTTTATTTGTCTGTATAGTTAGTCCAGTTAACTTGTGTCCAAATGGGGAAAACTGCCAATATCATTCAGAGATAATATTAAAAATCACAATGATGAAAATGTCTATAGAAATTTACCAAAATTGAAATTTGCTTTGAGTACAATAAAAACAATTTCATAAGTGTAAAACATACTAGACATCCAGCAACACTGTTGGTAAGGTTTTATCTTACCATCAATGTAAGAGGATATCAAAACTGGTTCAAAATGCTAATGCTAATTCATTTGTAACTTTCTCTAAAGGAATTGTGAACGTTAATGACAGAGATTTGTATTAAAGTACACATTAGTACAATTTCTAAAACCTGCACTGAACTAACTTAAAAATTTTACATTTGAAAATTAATGCTAGAACATAAATATTTTCAGGTAATTCAAGTGAATATCAGTGACTCAAAAGTCATGTAACAGAAGGTATTGAGGTCAGATGAAAACAAAGAGAATTATTTTTCCAAAATTAGGAACACTAACATGTGGTAGAAAATTAGCATCATACATACAGCAAACACTATTTCTCCTGGCAAGTGATGATCTGTAATACTTTGGAGGTATTTCTCTGTACTGAAGCTTAAGAATTTGTCATCAGAAGCATTGAATAATGTTATGTGTTGTGTCCTTTAGACAAACCCTTACACCCTAAACCTCTCTGCCCCTAATTTGTAATGACTTCTGATAATGGCTACCTTTTGTGCATAGCTCCTTTGTTTATCTCATTAATCCAAGCCATCCTGGTGAACTAATCCATATAATATAACATGGTGTCTGAAAAACAGGGATTAGAAACACATACCAATCTTAAAAATATGAAAATCATGATTGATAGGGATATTTTACCTGGATTGGAGAATTTAAAATTAAAAAGGAACACATTGCGATTCTAGCCAAGATAAGGAAAATTTTTCTCCGTACTTTTGTTTCATAAACATTAACTATGGCTTGTCAGATAACTCCACTGATGATAGGCTGGTCTACTCCAAATCTAGTAAAGAAATGGAAAGATTTATATGCGAAGTTGAGCTTCACTTTAAAGGCCCATTACAGGATATAGATGACAACATCAAACTGAAATATCTGGTTATGGTCGTCTGTGAAAGGTCAGGAAAAAAGTGACGCTTTTACTTTACAACAGGGTAAAGTGAAGACTGTTGAGACTTACATTAAATATTTCAGCCAATATGTAAACCCATGGTCGAATTTTCATGTGGCCAGACACAAGTTGTCAACAAGAATCATATGAGTCTGTGCACACATTTCTAAAATGACTTTGACCTTTAATTAAACAATGCAAATATGATCCGATTGTGGAAGAGATGTTGATAGTCAACAATTTTATTTTTATCTTAATCAACATAAAAATCCCTAATTAAGGAAGGTAACAGAGACTGAGGAAGCTACAAGTAAGCAACTCGAGTCTATCCACATCCCATTTGAAAACATCAGTGTACACATGGTATGTTCAAAAGTAAATGAAAAATTTGCACAGTGTAGCTTCTGAGGAGAATGCCCAGTGAGAAGAAAAACAAAAAAGGACACTTTGCAACAAAAAAGGACACTTTGCCAAGATTTTCCATTCAAAGAAATAAGAAAAGAAACAAGGAGACAAAGGAATGACAAGGCCTCAATGGCACAAAACAGAAATATCCATACGGCAACACAGAATAGGAATAAGAACTTTAGTGAGGAAATATATTTCTATGCAGTTCAGAAATTACCCTCAAATGCCATAGAGGCATATGCCAAATTAAGAATTAGCAAAGGAAAGAAACAACTTGAGATAAATGCAACAGAAGATACAGGGGTCATGAGCAACCTTCAACCAAAGAATATGTTGAAAAAACTCATTGGAGTACCTCTTAAAACGACTGCTGTGTGACTATTCACTTTTGGAGGAGGCAAAATTAAACAGGAAAGAATATGTCAGCTAGGAGTAAGGTTCCATAACAGATTTGTTGAGGCAACATTCCATGATATAAATTCCAAGGGACTAATATTGCTTGGGCTCCAAACATCATGAAAGTTGAGCCAAATAACACAAAACTTGGGAATAAAAATGGACACTCCAACCACAAGGGAACATAAAGCACATATAAATAGTGATAAAAAAGTAAGAATTCATATGGTGTGAAACTAATTCCAATACCAAGATCGATTCTGAAAGGAGATCTAAAAGTGTATGATATAAGCACATGCCCTAATTTTTCACCAACCAATAGAGAACATTAGAGTGGAAACATTGAAGGACAGAGTAATGATTGGCTGGTGAAATGATTGCTTGAGCTGTTCAATATGCTTTCTACCCTTTTGGAACTTCCAAGATGAAATAGGAAACCAAGACAGTATTCTGTTCAAGAGGGACAAGATCATAATACCTACATCACTGCAGAGAGTCATTCTAAGAGAACTCTTTGCATCACACCAAGGAGTAGAAAACTCAGTTGAGAGCATGGAGTATACTGGGCAGGAATGTATAGAGACATCAAGGATGCTACAGCTAATTACCTCGCCTGTCAAAAATTATCAAGTAAGTACCCCAATTGAATCTATGCACCAACACAAAACCCATACATACACTTGACAATATGTAAGTGCTGATCTGTTCACAATAACAGAAAATGAATATTTACTAAGAGCAGATCAATATAGCCCAAACCCATTCACACAATGTCTCCATTCCACCTCATCAACAACTGTTATTAGAAATATAAAGGCAGTATTCAAAGATCAAGGTATACCAGAGATCCTATACACAGACAATGGTCCACAATTTGCAAGTTGAAAATTTGTTGACTTCTATAAAAAGTACACCTTTCTACACAAAACATCTTCTCTGCACTATCTACAGTCTAATGGCTT
The DNA here is from genome assembly GCA_963585895.1 of Sepioteuthis lessoniana. Lineage (NCBI taxonomy): Eukaryota > Metazoa > Mollusca > Cephalopoda > Myopsida > Loliginidae > Sepioteuthis > Sepioteuthis lessoniana. The sequence continues at coordinate 67,534,096 of OY757929.1, read as the reverse complement.
CACAGAAAGGATAGTAGGAGTAGGCAAAAGTATATTGTTAAAGGTACAGGAGACCAGGCATGATCATTACATAGCAATGATGCATTACAGAGCAACACCAGTGTCAGCTAACCTTAAGTCCTTCACAGAATTGCTCTATGGGAGACAGATACAAACACTACTTGTGTCAAAATAGCAGTTTAGTGATGAACTGACTAGACTGGTGATACAGCAGTATAAGGATAAATCAAGAGATTACAATGACAAACAGAAAGGTTGACAACATCCACCTTTGTATGCTGGTCAAAAAGTCTATGTACAGCATGAGAAGATAAAACAATCCAACATTCTACAACTGAACCACGGTCATACATAGTAGTCTGCAGATGATAGTATCTATTGAAGGAATAGGCAATTCCTCAGACAAACTAAAAGTAGTCCAGTGCATAAAGACAGACAAGATCAACTATTTATAGCTGATGCAAACACATCACATATAGAATCACCACACCCTATAAGTGTTAATGTTCCCTCATCTCATCGCAGTTACCAGAGAAGCTCATCATCAGTCTTCCACCAGATAATAGTACCTGAATCACAATAACTACCCATTGAGATGAAACAATCAACCATTGAATCACACAGCTGTAGATCAACAAGGCCAACCCTTGAACCACGAAGATCATGGCAATGCATAAAGGCTCCCCTGAGGCTAGACCAATGAAGTTCCCCACTAAAAAAAAAATAAATAAAAGATTGATTTTATTTTTTCCTTGAAAACATTTCATAAATAAAATGAAAAAATAATTAAGTCAAAAGCCCCTCTTAATTAAGGAGAGATGTTGTATTAGTTATGTCCCTAAGACGAACCCTTATACCTTCAACTTATCCACCCTTGATTTGTATGACTTCTGGTAATAGCTACCTTAGAATAAACACTTTTTTATTGACAGCTCCTTTGTTTCACTCCTTAATCCAAGCAATACTGGCAAACTAACTCATATAACATTATGTATCATTAAATTCATGAGGAGAACCTCTTAAAATTAGCTAGGAAACTGTATTTGAATTACAATTTAACTTTCCGACAACACAGCTACAGGCAAATCTATAAAATGTCTGATTAAAGAATATACAATTTATCTATTTGGTAAATTATAGAGATGATTTGAATCCTATCAAAAATCTGTAACAAGAGCTTCATTTGATGATGTGTGGTCGATTATCATGAAATAGAATTAAAATAGTTTTTAAATTACATAGAGACTCCATTACCCTATATCATTAATGAATACGTGAAGAATTACTGACAGAAGGTCAATACTTTTACTTTGCTATAAGTTTCTTTTGAAAAAAGAATTCCTATATTGAACCCGGATGTTTTTTGTTTTGGTTACAAAATTTTAAATGAAAAGTGTATCATTTGATAAAAAACTTTAATCTTTAAAAAAAAGATCTTGAATAATATGCAATTCTATAAGTTTTTCTTTGTTAAATGTTGACTTTAGCAAATCAGTGTGGCTTTGCAATAACAGTTCTCTTAACAAAAAGATCTTAAATGAATAGAAACGACCCTAAAATATGTTTTGTTTCATATTAAGGAAAGTATGTAAAATATCACATAATTTATGTTTACTACCAAAAGATATGCTTCAAAATAATTCATACAACTGGAATGAGGGTTGCATTTCTAGTGCTGAGGGTAAACCAATTTTGCTTATATCAAAGGTAAAGTGCATTAAAATAACAAGCCATTTTGGGACAAGAATGGTTGTTTTGGAATTCCAAGGTCACTAGCAAAAAAGCAGGTTGTATGAATGAACACACCAGTTCTTCATATAGAACAGATACTACACTATGCTCCCAAATGTGTTCAAGTGTGCTCACCACATTGATTCCCTCATGAAATTTTCAGTAGTGTGATGAATCCCAAATGTCCCGCACACATATTGGCAAAATCTTAAAAAGGACAAACATTTATCACAATCTTATGACACACATTGTTTTAATATCCAAAATCAGAATTGACAAGAAATATAAACAAACCTTTGTCTACTTTAATATTTTCAAGTAGTAATTCTACCAAAAGTCAATAATTAGTTATGATAAAATTGTACTATTTAAACTAAAAGTCATACCCTATAAAATATTAAAGGTTTTTGCTTGTGTACACATCATCTATACATATCTACACTGTCATATGAGAATGTAATTCCCATACCTCTGTGCATATTTATATACATTATGAATAGTTTGAAAACTACAAAACTTCTTTCATTTTATGAATTTTGAATATAAAATTCATATTTGTTTCATCATCTGTGTTTTGTACTTATGTTACTTACTAAGTTTAGTTTAGTATGTCACAAGACTAAAAGAAATTGGAATAATAAGGTTATATTGTACCTAACTTAAAAATTAGTCTTTCAAAGTCAATAGAATATAAGCATTTGAATTTCAAGTAAATAAATCATAAGTAAAATTTCAAGTTTGATATTTACAAAGATTTGAAAAGCAATGAAAATATGGTAATTTTGAAACAAAGTTATTTTAAAATAGCTGCATAAAACAGTTAATATACAAAGATAATTTTCTGATTAAGTTTTATGAGGAATATTTGGTTTTGCTCAAATATTGTTTTAGCAATACTAAAGGTAAAGAAAAATAGAATGCATAAAATTTTAGATAAAATACATACAAACAGACATATACAAACATACATAGTTAAGTATATATACAATATATATGTGCTATTTAAAACAAATATGTATTAGAATTGAAGTCTTGAGTCTGTAAAATATCAAAATCTATTAGCAGAAAATTATATCATTCAAATCCACACCCTTCATAAATGAAATGGTAGTAGATAGTTTTCAAATAAGTTTTAATTTTTGTGATCATTTCTATCATTAGTTATTATACACTACAAAGATTTTATGCCAAAGAGTTTTCCTACTTCTTAAAAAACAATCTAACACCCTCACATTATGTTGTGTGACATGGATGAATGTGTATGTTTTATGAGAGTTAACCTCTGAATACACCATGACCACAATTTTTACAGATAAGCAACAATGAATCTCTACAGGACTCTCTATTTTTGTATATTGTATTTTTACATTGATTAGGTAGATTCAATTCTTTTTTAATTCTTTTAAAGCAAATGCATGTTGATTTATATTTATTTGATTGCAATTTAATTTTTTCATTAATATATACTGATTGAGAATAATTTTATTGAAAGAGTGTATGAAGCTAAAAGTTTGACAAGGAATTAAATTAGACTACATGAGAACCTATAAATTATAAAGGCATATGGAAAATTTTTTTAGAAATTTCTTAAATGAGCTATCCAAATTGAATTTAACTGAAACCTACATTCTCCTAAGTTTTACTATGGTGATGTCATTTTTCCAAAATCTAGCAAAGCAACCATAAAGCAAAGTTCAAAAATTACAAATTACCTTTGCCTTATATAAATACAATTATCGAAGTGCTTTTTTTTAAAAAAAAGGAAAGATGATCTTAAATGGGAACAACAGGAAATAAACTGACAGGCTCACATCCATGCATAATATAAAAAAATTGTGTAACTCAAAATAAAATTCATTGTGTTACTCAAAACAATTATTTCACAAGAAACAGATTTCAGCATAGAACCAAATTAAAGAATGTATTTTATTGTATTTGTATGTATGAAAAATCCAATGAAATTTCAAGAATCCTTAACATTCAAAATATTTCTGAGCACTCCTTCAGACAAAAGTGTAAAAATTATCAATTAAATTGTCAGTAAACTAATTCGATAATTCTGGATGGTTTTGTCAGGGAGTGTTAAATTTCAGATCCTCACTTAAAAAAACATTCATTTATACTTATAATTCATATTTTTATTTTTTATTTTTTCCTATTTTTCTTGGTCAGTGTTAAATATCAAAATTATAACTTAGTAAAAAACTATACTATAAAATTTAATTATTCAAAATAAAAATAGATATTTACAAGGTTAAAAGAATTAAACTAAAAAATAATTCAAAATCCTTTTGAAGTGTCAAAAACTTAAAAAATATTTCAAATGTGTTAGAAATTATTTCCTAAAGCAGTTTAATTGAAGCTTAAACTTTCCAGAATTCTTGGTGTAACAGAAGAAATGTTTCCTCAAAGTTTGAATGAACAGCAGTAGGGCTATTTTGGTCAAGCAAATTTTGAAGTCAATTGAAGCTCTTTCTTGAGTCAGTGTTGAGACCACTTTCACCCTCAATCAGCATAAAAGCAAAGGGACTCAGGCAGTTTAACAGTAGCAGTGGTAGTTGTTTTCAGCAGTAGAAAGATCCTCCAATAAGATCAGTTTAAGGTGGAGGAAGACAGTCATAAGCAGTAGCAGGGTCCACAGCATCAGTCAAGCTCTATGGAACATTATCACAAATTAATACTACCACAAATAGTCACCCAAAAAGAAGTCTTGTCAAAGAGAAAAGAGTTGACTTCTGCCGTGGCTGTCATGACGCCCACGCTTCCGCATACTTCATCTAACATAGTTACCCACATTCAACTAAATTATTAACTCTGTTAATTTTGAACTGCCTGCTAGAAGAATTCCAACACAGACTTTCTTCCCTTGAAAACCCTTTATCTACAACTCCTTCAGTCAAGCACTGCTTGACCAGGTTCAAGAAGTATATCTTTTAAAAGTTCAAAGAAACTTTAAATCATTCTTTGAGGACTAGCCTTGAAAGAATTTAGACTCCCACAAGCCTCAAACAAAAAGACTCTTAATACACATTTCAGGCAAGTTGTATCTGTAGTCTATTTCTTTTTGATAAAACCTTTTAATTTTTGGAATTTATGTGAGCATGAGTTTTCCTTTTTCCTATTTTGTACAAAAGAAGGTACTATTATTTTTCTTTAAAATTTTATTTGGAAATTAAGAACTTTTTAAAAATATCATATGCAGAAGTTTATTGCTTTGGTGTTATTTCATGGTTTCTAGTTTCTTTTGGTAATTATTGCTTCTGTTTCTTTTTGCTTCTTGGGAAGTTGGGTGAAGAGTAGCTTTTAAGATAAGATCATTCTCCCTTTAGAATACTTAAAAATGCCCTAACTTAGCAATTTCCTCCAATCCAATGGATAATTTGGGACCACTGTGGTGATTATAACTTCTCAAAGATAATAACTATTAAATCATAAATATAGAGTTATTTCCCTTAATTATTTGTTTGCACTTAATTATATGAATTTTATAAATAAGAAGTAACTTGATATCAAATTTAATGACCATCAAAAGAGACTTTAAAATCCTTTCAAAATTGCTTTTATTCAACTACATGCATGCAAAAGCCTATACCTTTTTCAAATCAATATTCATTTATTTATTTTTGACTATATATAGCCCCTATTAAACATTTTTTAATGGCTATAGTTTGGCACTGGATCATAATGGTAAGGCACTCAACAAAGATGGATCTCACTAGCAATACAGAAAAATAGTTTCAAAACAAGCAATAGAATAACTTTTTCCAATGATACAAGCCATATATGATTTTTGTATTTGCATCTGTATGAATGTACTTATACAAACATGAAAGCTCATGAAGAATAAGCAACTTGAAGAGAATCCAGCTAAAAATGACCATTAAACATTAGGATATTACCTATGGAATTCAAAAATAAAGTAAATCATTTTACAATGTTAAAATACCATACATTTATTTATTTAATCTTCAGACATTTTAAGATGTAAATATTGTCAAACAAAAAGAAAAAAACTTAACCAAGTTTTATTATAATAATTTTAGAACAGCAAGATGTATTTGAAAATTCAGAATAAATTTAGGGAAATTAAATTGAGACAACTACTTAGAGACAACTGGAAATTATGTGAATTGTTGAAGTTCCTCAATCTTTTCAGGAATATTTAAAAACCAGACTAACTGGAGACCTGATAAATTCTCAGAAAGACAAATAAATTAACCACTTAATGTTTAATGATAGAACTAAATAACAATATTACAACAATATGAAAACATGAATTGAAATTATTTAAAGTATTGTATTTACACATAAATATTTACCAAGCTTACTGTAAATGCAAAGAGGTACTCAGAAGATTGTGTTATGTTAGTTTTTGAAATTAGTAAATCAAGCAGCCTTAAAAATTAGCATTTGAAATTCTGGCTTTTATCTGAACTTCAACACAACCTTACATTGACAACAACATTAGAAAATTAACATATGCACCAAGTAGATTCTATTATATGTGTGAAGCTAGTAATCATTTTTATATTTTTTATAAGGAGCAACTAAAAGAGGTGAAATTAGGTAGGAATTCAGTGTTGCAAAATCATTTTCAAAATGTTATATATTATAAATCTACCTTTACATAAACAAATCAATTTTCAGTTGACACAAGAAATCAAATTCTTAGGTTGACCCACAAAGTATCTTTGAAATGTCTTGTCTTTTTTTGAGTCAAATTATTCACAAAAACAAATAATAATAATAATAATAATAATAATAATAATAATAATACCTGCTGTACTTGTGTATTATGAGTAAAAATTCAGCCAACTTACCTTTCCTGCAGCCGCTCAGTTGTTAAACTCGTTTCCTTAAGAACTGTTTGACATTTGCACTTCGACCGAGTCTTTATTTTCTGTTTCTGATACACTCCGGTTAGACAGGGCACAATTGGTGCTTTCATACAGTTCACAGATGCTTCTGAACTCTGTGATGGAGATGGGCTGTTCTCAGCCTTTTCTGTACTGTTATTTTCAGCATCCGACCGCTCCCTTTCCGACCGGGCGTCCACATCAGACCGTAACATATCAAAGTCATCACTGTGAAAGCTCTCAATACGAGCCAGTGGACTTCGCAAGAATTGTTTGTTAGGGGTGATGGGCGTCTTTAATGAAGACAATGAATTCGTTCGTTTTTGTGACTTTACAGATCCTGAGGAGTGTCTTAACAGACCTGAGTGCGGCAGGCGGCGAGGTGAGTTTTCCTTCAAGACCTTCAAGATTATAGATTCATTATCATCATCTTCATCATGTTCTTGAAGTTCTGAGAAGACTGTATCATCCGGTGTATGATCAGGAGGAGAGTTTTTACTGTCCAAGAAGCTTCCTGGGACAGTCAAACGAGTTCGAGAAGTCCGTTTCGGACCACTGCTAATACCAAGGCCAAGACCACTGGATGATGGTATAGTCACTGACTCAGCCAGCAAATGAGATGTACTGTCTACTTTCTCTTCTATATCCTCTTGATCAGCTAGCTTCAAGTCAGTTATTCCTTGTTCAATTCGCTTTTCACTATCTGTTCGAGGAAGATTGCTATTGTTTTGTTTGCATTTTTCCAGTTTCTCATCATCAGAAAGATTAGCATAATTATTTGTTTGCATAGATTCCAAAAAGGACTCTGAGGAACCAGAGTTATTGATTGGTCCTAACAGCTTGGGTTGAGAAGATGATGACAATGATGAAGTTACCTTTTGCTTGGGGATAGCTCCAGACAAACGTGAATCAACTGGTAACAAGAAGTTATTTGTTAACAATTTTTGTTTGGGCTTGACAATGACATTGTTCAAAACCTTCACTGGAGGTTTGTCTGCAAGGAAAATTTTCTGGGCACTTTGTTCTACCAGGGAGTCCGAAGGTTGTTCATTTTCCTCCTGCAAAAGAGGAATATTTGAAGATGATCCTTCAGTGCTCTCATGAAAGTTTGTAGTTGAGCAAGGATTTGAATTGTCTGCAAAATGCACCTCAACTGTAGTAAGGGGCCCATTTGGACTGTGAGGCTCAATTTGTAGTTGTTTTACAGAGGGCTTGTAACACTCTTGGATGGTTAATCGGGCAGGCCTTGTTACAGGACTCTGTCGAGGTGTTAAATCTGCTTGGTCTTCATCTGGTACATCAATAGATTCTGATTGTAAAGAAAGACTAGTCCTCTTATCATGTGGTCCACATGACCTGGAACGACGCTGAGAAGCCCTTGATTTTGCAGATTCAGTTGGTAGCTGCGCTTTGCCTGCAACAGGCGTATGAACTGGGCTACTTTCAGTGAGCCTACTGGGATCCGGGCTCTGAGATCGGGCTCTCTCACTACTTGGAGTAGATCGGTCCTAAAAAACACACATACACAAGAAAAGAAAGAAAGAGAGAGGGAGAGAGAAAGAGAAAGAAAGAAAACAGTATTAGAACAGAATCAGAAGAAATTATTTCAAAGCAACAACAAGTATTATACTATAACAAGATTATTTGCTGTAAAAATGGAACCTTTATCATTTTCCCCTGGGAGCTTGAATTGGGATTTGTTGCAACAAAAAAATAAATATAAAAAAATGCTATTCAACTTCTTGATTCAAGTATTTGAATATTTGAATTCTTAAAAAAATTTCCTTCGTCCGTGATGATAAATGTTGGATAAGTGATGCCCAGAGATAGAAAATAAATAAGAATAGAAGAAAAAAATCTAAACACTGATTTTAGTTCTTTCACCTTGTATAAAAATTGAATATTCAATAGTTAAATCAAATATACATTATCAACTGCAGTTCTATCAAATCTATATATACATACATAAATCAGATAGATATTTTAGATAAATATGCATAAATATACATATGTTTCCATGTGTACCCACCTGTCAGTATATAGATATGTGTGGGGGGGTTTGTGTGAGTTCATATGTTAATATATATATATATATATATATATATATATATTCACGCACACATGCACACATACACACACACATATATATGTGTGTGTGTGTGTGTGTGTGTGTGTGTGTGTGTGTGTGTGTACGTGTTTGAATGTGTACAAAAATGTATGCTGGCATGATTACACATATTTTTGTGTGTATATATAAATGTGAATGCTCATATTCATATATACTGGGATACATAAGAGTAAATCATATAAATATTTATTTCCTAATTTTTTTAATGAAGCATTATCAATTATCAGTTCTTCAACTAGTATTGCTATCATCTTAATTTCAATTTATTTCTATTCTTCTAATTGGAAGCAATGCAATTCTCTAATAAAGAACAGGCTATTTGCAAAACTCAAATTCAATATTTTCTTTGGAAAATTTGTCTCAACAATTAGATCAGTGGAGCCTATTGACTGCAATCATTTCAATCTACCTCAATTACCTGATATGTCACTATCTTTATCTACATACACTAGTAAGGTTAGTAGTTGTAATATTTTCTTTTGATTTTAAATAAAGTATTGTCATTTATTATCAGTTTTTCTGTATCATAATTCTCAGATCACCATTTTATGACCATCAGTAAGCAATAAGAATTTTAAATAAAAAATATACATATTTATTGAATTATCAATTTCAGAGAATGTTTTTAATTGTGTTAATGGGAAGTACTACTACTACTACTACTACTACTACTACTAACACCATCACCACCACCACCACTATTACTAGTAGTAGTCGTAGTATTTGTAGAACATTGATAATTTATCTTTATAGAGTTTTTATTTTGATATATAAATATGTATCAAATATCTGTTAGGTTGTTCAGGAATGTAATTATTTTTAAAAATTGTACAGCTATAAATTACCTCAATGCATAAACACTATATTTAAAAACTGGATAAAAAAAGTTAACATCTTTGAATACAGTTTTTATAACAATTAGGGTCTTGGATCTTGATAAGAACTAACCAAATTGCTGAAAATACTTGATCAGAAAAAGAAATGTATGCACAAGTTAAGTTAAAAATTCAAAAAGTTTTTGTTTTTTCCTAAACTAAAATTTGTCTTTAAGGAAAAATATTACATCAACAAGTTTTTGATGCAAGACTGTAACTGGATCTCCTCTCATAGAATGAAGTGCATAAATATTTTATCAAATATTATCAAATAGATAATCCATAGATAGATTAAGCAATAACAATTTTATTACTAATTATTATATTGGTATTTTATCAATATTGACTAGTAGGGTAAAATAAATCGATAAATTTACTTCCAGTAATTTATCCATTAGTTATTCTTTTGATAGGTTGTTTGTCAATAGAATATAAAATTGCAAAATATCAAAAAGGATTCAGATTAGAAGGATGTCTCACCTATAATGAAGTAGTAATGGATACTATTTGAATGAGTTTAAAAGGCTGTTTATTTTGACTGCATTTTAGTATGTTAAGTTGTTTCAAAATATTGAGATATTCCTTGCTAAAATAGGCTTATTTTGAATGAATTTTTAAAAAATCAGTTAACAACAAAAATTACATTTTCATGATTTATACACCTGAGAGAAAACATGTCTGTGTGTAATTATGTACACAGAGAAATTGCAAATCCATCATAAAATCATATTCGTTACAAAAGATATTTTAATAACAAATGCTAAAACTACGAAAATAAGTAAATTCTAAACAGAAAATATCATTTTGTTGTTGAAATTTGCTCAACTTTTTATGATAGTGGCAAGTCAAATTCAGCAAATTTCTCTCTTTCTCATACACATATAGACACACATTTTATATATATATATATATATATATATATATATATATATATATATATATACACACACACACACATAAGGAGAGCTGAAATTTTCCCAGTCCCATGTTATTCTATATGTTCATTGAGCAGCTCAATACATTTGGCTCATAATTTTTAAGTTTCTTGGATTCCTTCTACCAAAATGCAATAATGATTAAGATAAAAAAAGTTTTGTTAAGAACTTTTCAACACCCAAACCAGCACCCTCCCAACATATATATATATATATATATATATATATAATCTGAAAAAGAACATGACAGTAGATCCTGATCATCAACCCATATTCATTAACAATATATTTCTATAACTTAGACGTTTAATCAAAATTAATTTTCTTTTTTATTTCTATTCACAATCGACATTTTATGCTAGTTTACATATCCACAGATATTCACTGTAACATTGATTTAGTAAATAAAAGGTATCCCTTGCAGACTTTTAGCTGTATTGCATAACTGGTTGAAATTAGGAATCTACTGATATATAAAATAAAGCAGGGATTTGCAGCATTCACTTGGACATCTTTCCTCTTTTATTATTATTATTATTTTAAAAATTTCTTTTTTAATAGTTTTGTATTTCATGTTAATTTTTAAATCAAATTTTAAAGTAAATCAGAAATAATAAAGGATTTTATTTTTATTATTAAAGGATATAGCATATATTATTCCCAATCTTCGCTGCACCTCATTGTCAAATATTAATGGTCCGTTACTTTGTAATAAAAAAAAATCTACTAAAAATTGATAAAAAGAAATACAAACCAAAATTGATAATAGCTGACAATACTTCATATATAAATAAAAGGTTCCCTGTATGAAGTTAATGAAAATTCTCGATACTTGAAATATGTACTTGTACAAACATGACTGCAATGATCTAGACTATATTGTAACTCATAACAATAGCTTACTTCGCTTTTAAAGAAATAAATTAGTATATATATTGATATTTTTGAAATAATTCAGCATTAACTCATTTAGTGATATTCTCAGAGGTGCCAGAATAGATTGTGAAACTTCTGAACTGAAAAGTTCAGAAAATAAGTATCTGGCTTAACATTCTTCCTCTGTTGCAATGCTTACTAAAGAGGTACTGAGAGAGCCTCCTATTGTATTCACTACATTGACTTATCCCCAAATCTTTACAATGCTGAATGTATAAAAAACATAATCAGAAAAAAATAAAGAAAATATGAAGTTTATTGACTTATATTCTTGAGAGTAAAAATATGAAGAAACTTTGCCTTATTTTTGTATTCAGGTATTCAGAAGCCAAGAATAAATTAACCCTTTGAACCCTTAACTTACTTATTTGAGCTCTCAAAATTTATATGAAATAAAATTGTGAACAAAAAACATTCAAACTCCTTTCCGAGTTGAAGATATCTTTGTTTAAAGCTATCCTACAATTACATTAAAAAAAGTAGTGAATGGTTGTGATATTCTGACTTTTATAATTATTAATATATGATTTCCTTGAGTTTAGATATTAGTCTTATGAGTTATTGTAAATAGCATTCATCCTGAAATCTCAAACTTAGAGATTCAAAATATATTGAGTGCTAAAACAGTTATAACATGAGCTATAAAATAAAATTTTTTTCTGTTAATTTAAACACATATGATTGTGAAATAGTATAGTCATTTTATGTACAATAAAGTGAGATTAATAATGTCTTCTAAATTTATGCTTGATTACTATTTTAATTTTTTTAATCACCTAGAAGGTGCAAATGCTTTTAACAGCTTTTTTCAATTATCATCACGGGTACCATGGAGAAAACATTATTCCTTGAATTATTGTAATCTCATCTACGTTGTTCTGATTTCAATATTTCTCAATCAATTAGTTGCCAGATTAGGAAAATAAGATTGTGGAAAATATAACGAATTTCATTAAAAGATTATCAGATGTAACAGGTACATGAGAAAGTCAAAATTTTTGTGCTCAAAATAACAAAATCAGTCACAAAATAATAACAGTGCTTCATTCCAAAACTTTGGAAAAACACATTCTTTGGAGATCCTACTGTGTGAGAATCATCATCATATCAAACCTAGAGAAAACATTTACAATGAATTATTTAACTTCCAAAATACTTTTTAATCATTTTGTTGTTTTTGAAAAATATTTTTACGTAAACCTTGAAATTATGCTGATCTGTATATACGTGATATGTATTTGTGAATATATAGATATAGATATGAGAGAGACAAGGGCGACCCTGAGGCTCCCTTTTCATTAGCTACTACACCAAGGTGTAAGGGAGGGCACTACTCCTTTCCCTGGATTGCTCTACTTTACCCTTGATTCATACCCTATAATGCTGTTAAGTAAGGTGGCATCAAGTACCATTTTTTGATTCTTTGGTATGACTTGACCTGGTATTGATCCCTAATCTCCAGGGTTATTGGCAAACACTCTACCCACTAAACCAATGGGCTGGGAAAACAGATATAGATATAGATGTAGATATATGCATGTATTTATGTCAATATATATATAGATAGATAGATAGATAGATAGATATGTATATATCTATATCTATCTATCTATCGATTGATAGATAGATATAGATATATATATGTATAAATGTATATATACATATATATCTATTATGTGTATATATCTTTCTGTCTGTGAGTGTCTGTGTGTATGTATGTGTGTGTGTGTTTGTGTACACATAAACATATATACAGACATGTGTATGTACACACACACACACACACACACACACACACACACACACACACACACACACACACACACACACACAGTCTATTGCATGTTTGCATTACAAATTAATAAATATATAATTGTCCAATCTCCATTTAATTAACTTGGTTTTAAACTAAATTTGAAGTAATTTATTCTCAATATGTATATTAAAACATGAAATGATAAAACTAAAAACAATGCTTTAAAAAAATATATGTCATTAGTAGAAAGTAATTTAAAATAATTATGCATAGTATAAACAAAACAGTAAAACAGCGTTATCATTTTAATAACTGGAAAGAACCTGAAACCTAAAAATATATAATGTAGCTTGTAAATAAAAAAGATTAATGAGAATAAAAAAGGCCAAAATTTCAAATATACTGAAGGCAGAAAAATTAAAATGGTACATACATCCACAAAAAAAAATGCAAGACAAATTTCCCCAAATCATTTTAGTATGATCAACATTTATCTTTCTCCATGAAAATGAACTCTACAGCTTTTGGACATTGACACTCTTAAATTATTCAATAACATCCTTTTTTGAACATCACTTTCTCCCTGTGTATTTGCTTCTTTTTTTCTGCTAGTGATTTTTTTTTACTGATTCCTTCATTAACTAGGCATACAAAAAATAAATTAAAATCAGAAAACAGAAACAAAGGAACAAATCAACAATTTATCATTCTTCATTAAAAAAGAAATTACAAAAATAAGCAGTCATGAGGCTAATAATGGGTAAATGCATGCAGTATCTTACATGAGAAAAATAAAAAATAAAATGACATATATTTGAATTGAATCATAAGAATTGCTGGCACATTACATACACACACAGAAGCATACCAAAAAATAATATTTGTGTTAATGTTTGTATACAAAAATATATATGTATGTATATATATATAATATTAGTTTTACCGAATAACTCTTGCATGTTTTCATTTTTTAATTATATGCTTGTGATTGTGTGTGTGTGTGTGTGTGTGTGTGTGTGTGTGTGTGTGTGTGTGTGTGTGTGTGTGTGTGTGTGTGTGTGTGTGTGTGTGTGTGTGTGTGTGTGTGTGAGCGAGTATGTAAAGTAATCAACTAAAACTGATATTTATAACATTTCAAGCATATTATTTTATATGAATATGTATTCATTGAATTTCAATTTTAGTGTCAGAGAATATGTGAATCAGTGAAAGCAACTGAAAATAATAGTTGGGAGTCAAGATGCACTTGAATTTGAACTGAAATATACTTAAGATACAAATATAATTTTGTTGAAGAAGAAGTTATTCTCATGAAAAACAAATTCAGTCAATATCGCTGATAATATCTTCCATCAAAGACATCTTTCAGTGGTGGTATTGAGCACTGATAACTTCAAAGATAGACATGAACCTCAAAAATTGTTGTAATATCATTCACTTTGTTCTTGCTTTTTTTCAGAACTGTTAATGGAAAATAGAAAGTTGCCATGTAGGTTTTACAAGTTCAAAAGAAAATCCATACTTTCAAAACCTGCCGTGAGTATTTGCAGTGTGAAAACACACACACACACACACACACACACACACACACACACACACACACACACACACACACACACACACACACACACAAACTTACAAATATTCTTCTCTTGAATAAACATTTTTTCATCTGAAAGTTACAAAAATAGTTCCATCCTAAAAATACAATCCTTGGAAGTGACTGAAATGTAATAAATCTATATACATATCAAGAACACATTGATGTTTTATGATATAATCTTTTAAATATATAACAAGTAAATAACTGTCTTTGACAATAAGAAAGTTGATGTTTTAAATGATCAATTCAATCTACCAGGCTTTTTTTTTCTATTTTTTAAAATAAAAGATACACAGAAATGATAAATTTTATGTCCTGATATTTATGATCGATTAAAAGATTAATATTGATGTCATGAATGTTCAGTGCTGGGTTTTGTTCCTTAAAGATTCAATAAACAGATTTATCATTATCAAGCAGTAATTTAAGAAGTACAATCAATAAGACTATCAAATCAACACACAAAAAGGAATGTATATTGCTAGTTATACTGTTCAACTGTTTTGTAATAACAGCTAATTGTGCAAATGTTTTTCAAAGAACATTATGAAGAAAATCTAAAGTTTGAATATGATTGTCTTAGAGCATTCATAAAACCAATATTAAAATGATATTAAGGATGTTTAAGAATCTATTATAGCATTTTATAACAGTTAATAATACAACAAATTAAATTTAATAAACTATTTGAAATATATACTATTTCAATAAAGAAAACCTCTTGAAAATGTCATTGCTATTGCAACTCAAAGCATTTTAGAAATTCAAATACATCCATGTTTTTTTTTACAGGTTTTTTTACTAAGTAGTCTATAAAATTTAATCACTCTCTCTTACTAATTTTTTTTTTTTACTCTTACGATAAGTTTTTTTATTTCAATCTTCTTTCTCAATCGCTTCATGCTTTTTTCTTTTTCAATTTCTCACTACTTCCAGCTTTTTTTCTATTAGCTTTCTTCTTCCCATGCTTTATTTACTTTGTTTACCCAAGTGATTTGAAAGGATTTCTGTTGATTGATGCCCCTGTGTTCTCAACTCCCCAAAACAAACAATGCCATCATTTTGAAACTGTAGATAAACAGACATCTATCCATGTGTAAGTAATCATGTCATTTCTTATGGGAACAAAAGTAGTAGACAAATAATAAGTTCAATATAAAACAAAAATTATTTCTGAAGGAAGTTAGGAAATGAACTCTTTGATAGTTTTAGAAAAACCAAAACCAAAACCAAAACCAAAAAAGATAGAGATACAACTCAATGAACACTAAGAAAAAATCTTTTAAGGTCTTGGATAAAAAAAAAAAAAAGAAAGTTAAATTTTTATAAAAAGAAAACATATTGCATTTACTCAGACATCAGTGGAATATCTTTTCTGACACTGGTGTTCATTCAAGTAACAATTTGATGATTTGATGTTTTAAAATTAAAGTTACTAGCTTTCACTTGATTTTAACTGAAAACAAAGTGAAGAGTTGTAGTATATTTTGAATAAATGAAGTAAAGGTTTAATCAAAATGTTTTTTGTAATTATACCTTTGAAAATAGAAATATTTGTCCAATAAAACCAAAAGTTGCTTAATTATTATAAAGTGTCTTTAATAAGCTAATCATCAAATTTCAGCAATTAACATTAAAACTTTAAAAAAATTTCTATCTCCACATATACATATTTGATATATGAAGAATGAAAGTATATTTTTTAGTAGTGTATAGTAACTATTGACGGGAGGTACCCGTGGTGTAATGGTTATCGTTGCAGGAAATGGACACGGCAACACGAGTTCAACTCCTGGACGAGACTGATTGCATTTCACATAGCACTAATACCCTTGGGAAAGGTATGAATCCAATTATTCTCCCTCCAGCTATGGGTAAATAGTAGGGCAGACTAGGTTCTTAAGCCTTGGTAAGGCAAGTAGTCTAGGAGAAGGAAAACTGAATTCAAATCTGTTAAACTCCGCTTAAAAAATTGACCTTGTGTCATATCCTGCCCGAGCAGAGGGGTTGGTAAATATGATAAATAATTCAATAAACTTGATTTCAAGAAAAGAGATATGATATTTTCTTTATGTTGAAATAAATAATTAAAAACCTACCAGGATAATGACAAACCCAAGCATTGAATGTAGTCATTCCTTATGACAGAATATTTCTGTGCCAATGAACAATTTGTAATAGAAATTTAAAAATTAGTTGAACCTTGTCATGAAATTTATTCTAAAGCTTCTGAAACTGATACAGTATTTTATACATGGTTTTTATGTTTTAAACAAATAAATTGTATCTAGGATTAGATGCTCATGTGAGGGTGTGTTTAGATTTGCAAATAAAACAGTTTTTATTTGATTAGATCTATAAAGTCAAAATTTTAGAAATTAGTATGTTTTGCTGTTTGGTATGTAACCAGTCTGTTACTCTCAGATGTTATTTCTTTTTAATATTTTAATATCAAAAATGCAAAAATAAGAAGTGTGTAAAATATGCTAACCTGAATCTTAAAATAATAAGGATATTAAAATCTAAGGAAAATTATAAAACCTTAAGAAAGCAAATATATGAAAAGGAATATTGTTGTTGGATAAACATTCATAATTAATCAAATATTTGAATTAAGAATAAAAAGGTGAAAGAGCACAAAGTTATCCATATGTTTCTTTAAAACAGTGCATCAAGGATATTTCTCAAATTTTTTATTGACAAATGCACTAATTCTACCAAATTTATTAGTAGAAACAAAGCTTTAGTGTTAATACGATTACTAGTTTACAAATACATTGCAATAGATTTCCAGTGATTTAAGAAGTATTATAACAAAAAAAGTTACATGACAAAATCTTTGGCAGTCTTGGAAAAATCTGTATATTCTTACAGCACAAAAGGAAAAGCATCATTACTGAATTTTCTCCCAAATTTTATATTAACTTTAACACTTTTAGTGGTACTCTAGTGTGGTTATTTTTTTTAATTGTCTTTTCCTTCAAGTTGAAGTACTCTTGTATTTTTTGGCTTGGTAACTGAAGTCTTGAGAATTTCATGTATTTCAGATATGACATTTGTTTCCAACACATGGGTGAGAGTATTACTTATATCAAGGGTAAAGAAATAAGGATTACACTTATCATAGTTTGGGGCTCAGCTTGCAAGATGGCCTGGAAGAAAACTGCAATGGTTTTAGAATTTACAAAATTTAGAGAATCATTTGGTTGTAATCAATTCCTGATAGTAGTCAGTATCTGACCTAATCTCATGAGAGAGGGAAAAATTATAGAACAATAAAGATTAAAATATGAAACGGAAAACCTAAATTAAAGGCATGTTTCATTTTCTTATAAGAAAAAAAACTGTATCTAAGTTGTTATTCAGAGAAATGACAATTCAAGGCTCTTTTCTGTTTTTGTGGTTACACCTGATAGGAAAAGCTGTCAGTGGCATACCTAAAGGTGCCCAGAGTGCCACTTGAATGGGATACCCCTGAGCAATTTTTATTAAAGCTATCCTTGGATAGTGAAAAAATAATTTTCTTCTAATGTATTATGTGTATTTAATCATCATGGATAAGAAATATTACGTTGGTAAGATTGTTAAATTATATATAAAAATTTAGTAGGTTATATAACTGCTTTTAATAATCTGGTAAAACTCACAATTAAAGCAGTCTGATATTTTCCTCTGCTGAGCATAAGAAAATGAAAAGAAACTGAAAATGAAACTGACTTTGAGCACATCTTAGACCAAAGTGCATCAATGAAATTAAGAAAGATACAATGGTAATTTTCATGTAGTGATATTTGTTGATTAAAAGTAGTTTTATGTATTATCATTACATTTTTACTTTTATTTCCCTCATCTTCAATTTTTTCTTTTTTATTTCATTGATCTTCATTTTTTTTGCATGAATATGGTAAAGTTTACTAAATAGATTTCAACATGTGTATTGTTTGGAATAGATACAATTTCAGTCCTTGTAATATTTCCTGTAGATACACCCATGACAGCAGCCAAAACATTAAGCAGTAAAATATCTCCAACAATTTGATGACCAAAATGTTGCCCTTTTCACAAAATATGAATTTGAGAGGATTGAGAGATTGATTACAAGCCAGAAGTATTTGAAAGAGAGAATCACTTCTATAAAAATCAATATACATTCAAAATGAAATTAAAACTTGATTTAAAAAATCATGAGTAAAAGACAACTAGAATAGACACATTTCTTTGAATAAACTATTTTATTCTGTAAGAAAAAAATAAAGAAAATAATCAGTTTCATATAAATTATTTGCCTAGGTTACTGAAATTATATTCAAATTTTCTAATCCACTGAAAAAAATGACATTCACAAAAAAGTTACATTTAAACTTTTTTCCAAAACAAAATTTTCACTTTGGTATTTTTTCCTTATCATCAAATTAAAAATAAGTCCCTTTTTTTCTTCCTTCATGAGAGAAATCAAGAGCTTTCATTAAAATCTGTCATAGTGTGCTTTTTAATTTGTTTTTGTATTATAATGAAGGTTGATTAAATTCTAAGAATTTATTCAGGTGGAGCTACTTCAAAGTTGCTATCACACTATTTTTCCTGTAATGCTAGTTAAAAGTCTATATAAAGTATGTATCAACTTCTATATCTCACAAAATTTATCTATACATTAGTATATTCATGTGTACCAGCTGCCATCACAAATAAATAAATAATATCATTATTGCCAGAAGAGAAAGTTCCCTCTTATTTCATATTTAGGGAGAGCTTTAATTCTTTTCATTTATAGAATCATTTCTAACAAGAAAGATAATTACAAAATCAATTCATTGATAATATTTAATAAATGAAAATTAGTTTAAATCAATTTTCTTATCACTTTCTGGGTTAGTTCTAGAAGTGATTTTAGTTATTTTTATTTTACTTACAAATAGAATTGTAAATACTAAATATTTAGTATTAAAGAACTGGGTAACCCATTGAATTTTGCTCTAATTTTTTTTTAGTAAAAGCAAAAATAGAAATCAAGAATTTTATTTTTCAGTATATATGAAAATATTCTAATTGCATGTGTAATTTCTAAGATAAACCTTTCGATTTTTTTGTTTACAGAGAAAATTATTTCACTTTTGCTAAAAGTTATTTTCAAATACTGAGAGTGGCAGGAGTGACAGCAAATATGGTACAAAAAATTAAACTGATAATAATTATTTTCTCAGGAAAAATTACAGTGTAAATCAAAGGAACAAAAAAAATTGTCAAAAAAAGTTGATAAAATTTGGAAAGATCTTAAGAAAAATGACCTGCTGAAAGAATTGGTGTGGTATGCTGGGTTTGTTTTCAGTGTGGGATTTTTTTAAGATACTTTCCTCTGATATTTAATGTATTACAAGCAAATTAGTTCCATCCTATTAAATAGATTCTAGTGATTTTAAAAAGATATCTAAAAAAAAAAAAAGAAAACAGCTCATTATGTTTTCTTTTAGAATCTATTTTCTCTATTTCCTTCCTTTCTTACATTATGTTTCAACCAAAGTAGAGATCAAGCAATACCTGAAAGGTTAAATAATCAATTTAATCTATCGTTAAAATTTGGGGAATGCCACTTCTAACCTATCTAAATAGTCTCCCAAGACTTGTGTACCCTTCCATTCCAGGTTCTGTATACATGTGAAGTTACCACACACTTGGTACACAGGTCTTTGAAAGAACCATTCAGTCAACTTGTAGTAACATGGAATTAATATGAAATAAAAATAGACCAAAAACATTTAAACATGCAGCCATTATAGCCACACCAGAGTTATTCAAGATATGTATGTTTCAGATACTGAATGATCTCTACAACGAAAGTTTCAGTTTTGGGATGTTGATTAAGGTGAAACATAAAAAGGGAAGGTGTTTCTTGAAATCTTTCTTGATTCAAATTTCGACACACATTTTTTTACAAATGTCAAAATAGAAACAGCACAGCAAGATCATAAAACTTGATGTGTTTTATATGTAATAAATGTCCCATTTAGAATTATGGGTAAATTATGTAACTGAGGTAAACAGAATCCAGAGAAACAATCTTTTTTTGATAATTTGAAAAAAAAAATACTGGAAAATATAGTGCATTTCATGGTGTAAAATCAGTGCCTGTGAATATGAATTTGTTTCTCTTGCTTCTTGATGGACCCTAATTATACTGTTAGTACCTGAAAATCAAAATCTGAATTAACAAGTGTGTGGTAACTGCACACATGTATACATTCCTGGAATGGAAGGTTAAATGATTTGACTGTGTTAAAAGCTAACTAGAAAAAACAAAAAGTGATTGAAATAAAAATCTAAAGTATGTTTTACTATGAAGCAAAATTAGATAGATAGATAGATAGATAGGATGAGCAGACAAACTAGATTATTGATTTAAAGAATTAGAAACTTAACATTGTTCTAAAACAATCATTTAGGAGAAGTCACCCTTTTTTAGATGAAAAATGCTTCCTTTCCAATGAATTCTAGAATGTTAAGTTTGAATAAGTTTTGAAAAGGAATAAAAAGAAAAATTGTGGTTCATGACTTTCTAATTTTAACTAAGAAATAAAGTATTAAAATTATGTTAACAAGGAGTGAATGGTCTCTTTCAAAATAGTTAAGAGATTCTCCATTGATCAATCATATCCTCTTGTGTAATAGGATGGTGCAAAAATAATTATGGTTTTTGTTATTTTATACTTTGATGCATATTTTGGAATAGACTATTATTTAACTATCTTCATATAAATCTACTGTAGTAAAATGCAAATTTTGCACAAATGATTTCCGCTAATGGTTTTATCTTCACAAATTATTCTTGTTTATTTTTAGCTATCAAATTAGAAATGGAAAAAGCCAATTTGAATGATTTTATTGTTTGAATTTAAAATAAGGCATAAAACAGGAGAAACTACTGGCAATATCAACCAATTAACCAGAGATCACATCACTGTTGGCACAGATCAATATTGTTTCCAAAATATTTTTAATGCAGATGAGAGCCTTGAAGTTATTAATGAAATAGATTACATAAAACAACTCAAGAAGTTGAAGAACAACTAAATTGTTCACCATTTGCCACAAATTGAAAATTAAAAATACAGGAAAAATACATGTTACATGATGGGAATGCACATTTTTAAAGATTACATTATGAAATCTACTCTGTAATTCTTTTGCACAGAAAATGATTAATTTTTGGATCACTTTAAGAGACAAGACAAAAAATAGATTGCATATATAGCCAGAGGCTAGTCTGAAATGAAGCATCAAACTGCTTCCTCAAACCAAAGCTACATCAAAAGAAGTTTATGGCTACTGTTTGAAATGGACTATTGACTACAGCTATCTTGAAGCCAGGTGAAACCACCATAGAAAAAAAAGTATTGACAGAAAATAAACAAAATGCTCCCAAAGTTATAATGTTTACTTAACCCAGTTTATTCACCAGATCTCTTTCTGGCTGATAATCACTTTTCAAAGCATCTTAATAAAATCCTTAAAAAGATTGTCTTCAACAACCAAGCCGCTTCTTAATATGCCTTCAAAGAATTAATTAGTTATAGGACTCTAGATTTTATGAAACCAGAATAAATAACCTTGTTAATTATTGACATCAATATGTACAGTCTAATGATTACTGTCATGATTAGGTTAAGTCATAAGTAATTTTGTTTTTGTAAAGCAAGTTCTAATCATGCATTTCAAACTTCCAATGTTTTAAACATAACTGGAAATTCCCTGATTAAAGAGTGCTTTCATCAATCATTCTTTTTAAGTAGTGAAAGAGTGTCCATAATAATTTAATCTATGATCTAATACCCTTAAAATGGAGGAACTGAAAATGCATATTCAACATGTAATGTTGTAGGAGTTTAAGAATAATAAAAATGCCACCAAGTCTGAAACTGACTTTCAAAGTTTCATTCTGGTGATAGATCATTGTGGGAGATGAACCTTTGCAGTATTATTTAGAGTTTTTTTAAACTGTAATCAGACACTGAGTGCAGTCATATTTTCTCAACAACTGCAATGTTAGCATGAAAATCTTCTGAGAAAATGCTCTGCACTCATCAATGGGAGAAATGTTATGCTTCTCCATTGCAATGCAAGGCCATGTTCAGTAAGAATCACGCAGGAAAATATTGGATTTAGACTGATCTGTTCTACCCCATCCACCATATTCACCAGACCTTGCACAAAATGATTTTTATCTTTTGTATTCTATACAAAATGCTCTGAATGATAAAAAGTTTTGTCAAGAAGATCAGGTAAAAATGTTTGTGGAAAACTTATTGAGCTTGAAACCAGGTGAATTTTATTTGATAACAAGCTACCTAATAAATAGCAAGAGTTGATTCAAAATGATGGCAAATATACTATTGATTGATATTAATCTATTGTTAAATCATTTATGAATAAATTATATTTTACTAAAATGGAAATTATTTATGACACAACCTAACAGATAAAATTTTAAGAAGAGATTTACTGCTTTAAAGTTGATAGTTACAAACCACTATTATCTTTGCACCAACCAATGAGTTATATTATTAATCAGTTCAGATTTTGAACTTGGTTGTTATTGCCATATTAATTTGTTATAAATTTTTCATTATTTTCAATAATCTCATTTTCTTATGTGAAAAGACTAGAATTATATATCTGAATTTCAAAAAATAAAGATATATGAGAAAAGCTAAATGCAAATTTACTGGACACTATAAACTAAAAAATAATCAAAATTAAGATTAAGAAATAGAAATGATATATTTGAAAGGTAAAATAGTTTATACTTATGTACTTTATATATATATATATATATATATATATATATATATATATATATATATATATATATGTATATATATGTATATATATATATATATATACACACAGACACGCAGACACACACACACACACACATATATATATATATATATATATATATATATATATATATATATATATATATATATATATATAAACAGATGAACATTTTTTATAATGTACCGGAGGAATGTTAACTAACTCTATATACACTAAAATACACAATATATTACTAATTTAAGAAAGAGGTGAAATCTTTCTGGTAAAAAAACTTATCTTGGATGTTTTTAAGAAATAAACTTAAGTAAATTTTGTAAAAATCTATTCAAAATGTTGTTCTGTAGCCCATAAATACATACAGAGCATTTTACAGGATGTTTGAAAATAAATTTATTCTATCTGATATTATGGAAATAAAAATCAATGAATTATCTGAATATCTGTGTATATGTTTTTGTTTGTATTTATTTTAAGAGAAATTCTTCCAACTCAATTCTTAATAAATAGAGTAAATCTATGATAAAACTAAATTTGAAATTGATTTTTCTCTTTAACCTTATTTTGCCTCATAATTTCTTTTCTTGGTGCAATCTTTGGTATTTGATTCATAACTAATTTTCAGAGTCTGATAAGTTCAACTAGATTTGAAATTTATACAAGTTCATAGACACATACATGGTAAGAATGAAAAGTAATCATTAGATACCTTATGGTCGAGAATTTTAGAAGAATACACAAAATTATCTAGACATTATCTTAAAAAATAATGAAAGTTTTGCAAAGTGCCTAAATAGGCTACCAGTAGTGAAATTTATGGAGAGACTAGAAGATACCTGAGAATAGCAGGAAGGCAGAAGACACTATGGTAGCTAAAAAAGAAAAAAAATCTGTCCAGTCTGTTTATTGGATAGATTTGAGCAGAAAAGTTTAAATTGGATATTCAAAAACTGATAATTTATTTGTTATCAAATAAAGATAAAAATATATTTTTTACTTATTTTTCAGATTTAAGAATATCTACTGATACTAGCAATTTCATGCAGATATTTTTCAAACTAAATATTCCAAATCTCTAATCACATACCAAGATGTTTTACAACAAAGAAATATATTTTTATTTTTGACATTGCTTTGAGAGTTTAAAATACTTCTGATATTTACAATGCCAATTAAATTTCTTTTATTTGAAGAACCAGAAACTTGCCTGAAATGTCTGTTTATTGTTTTAGAATGGAGTTTAAAGCTCAGTGAAAACTTTTGGGGGAATTTTCTTTGCTATTAGGAATTTTCAAGATAGTTATTCAAAAACTTAAGTAAATATGAAGATGTTCATTATTTTTTCCCCTATTTTAAATACATCTGCCAATATCAAAAAATATTATGAAACATTTTTCAAATTAGATATGTAAAAACTTGACTAAACATATTGTTTTAATTTTTTTATAATGAAGAATAGGCAAGAAATATATATTTTAGCTTTTTTAGTATCAAGAATAACCATTCATAAAAGCATTATTAGTAACATAGTTTTCAACGATAATTCTCAAGAATACGGTTTTGATTAATCTTAAGATTTTTCTTTTTTTCACAGACTGGTTTGTCATTTAAGAATTGAACTGAAAAGAAAGATTTCTTTCAGTTTTCTTTTTTATTCAGAGTTAATCTGAATGTGATTGTTTATCAAACTAAAACAAATTTAAAATAAAAAAATTGTAAATTATTCATGAAGCTATATATATATATATATATATATATATATATATATATATATATATATATATATATATATATATATGCTTGAAACAAATTATTTAATAGAAGATTTTAGGTTTCTAATTTGGCATTTTTGTGCATTGAATTCATTGGGCATCTTTTGTACCTAAGTTATGAATAAAATGTGTTAACATATTACTCACAGAAAACTTCCTTTATAGAGTAGTCCAAATAATACAATATGTTTATTTTTGATTTTTTTTATAAGGCCTGAAGTGAATATCACAGTTATTTTCTTTCCACTTGAGGATTTTCATGATTGGGTAAGGATTAACTTTATATATTGTTAGGAGTTAATTGGTGGGGATAATTTTAATATTATCATTAGTAGTGTTGTTATTCTTGAAGTTCTCATAATTGCTGAACCGTGATAATAATAATAATAATAATAATAATAATAATAATAATAATAATAATAATAATAATGTGAACATCAAACTATGATGTTAGCAAATCATCAATAAAATAATTTCCTAATAACATCAATCAAGACGGAATCTTTGTGAATGTCAGTGGATTTCAAATATACACATTTATGTGTTGTTTGTACAAATACATGAGAAAAATCACAATTTGGTGTTTATGAGCTTATCATAATAATAATAATAATAATATTGATGCAGTTTCCTTAGGAAATAAATAGCACATTTTTAAAGGAATAATGATGTGCATCCTTTATGGTATATGTAAAATTCTTCGCATAAAGAAGTTAATTGCTTTTATTTCCATTTAGAATCTTTTTTGGAAGATTATTTTTACAATTTTAATATTTTAAGTTTGAAATAGCTCAGTGCTTATTATGTTATTCCAAAAAATTTCTTTTCCTTGATTTACTTAGAAAAAGAGTCCAGCTTAATAAGCAAAATACAAAGAAGATTCATTCACTAGATGTATTTAATGCTTAAATTTCCTTTCAGAGACACTTTTTCATTAATAAAAACTGAACCAGCTCAGTTTGCAAAATGAATCATTCAGTTTAAGTACAGAGCAAGAGTGATTTTTTAAGCATTTTTGTTGTTTAACTTTTTAAAAATGTTTTGTTTTAATTTAGAAAAGTTGAATTCTTTTACAAAATGGAAATTTTAAAATGATTTTTTTGGTTTACTTCTGATAATTGATTTGATTGGATTTTTTATCCCTCTTTTCACTGTCAGAACCTTAATATATTTGCAGTTTGCTGCAAACAGAAACCCCTAAAGGCGAAACAATTTTCATCAAATATTTTTCAGTGAGATTTAACATTTGAAAAAATTTTTGGAGGTATTTAAAAAAGAAAAAAGAAATCCTCCTTCTTTCTCTCTCCTTCTCTTCTCTCTTTTGGAATAACAATATCACCAACAAAAACAACAACAACAATAACAATAACAACAGTAGCGGCAGTGGCAAGTACAGAAGATTTTCTCTTGTTGTTAGTTGGTCATTAATAATTGTAAAAGCTGAAAAGGCCTAGTTTTATCAATCATTTTGTTTGATCAATGACAAAGAATCTTTACTCTGTCATTATTACAGAATTTTACTAAATTTTAAGTTGTAGAAAAAGTTTAATTGCAATTTTCCCTTAATCCTTTAAAATCATCGTAAAATTTTGATTTGTAGGATTTGTATTTTATCCAAAAATCTAATAATTTTTTTGTTCAGTTTAGAAAACTAAACATTTTAAAATAATTTTTTCATAGAGCAAAAAGTCTCAGCTGTCATGAAACCTAAAACTCTAAATTTGATATTTTATCTTTTAGTCTATCAAAAAATCTCAGTAGAAAATGGAAAATAAAATAAACAATTTTCTTTAGTAAAGAATTTTTTGTGGAAAACTTTTAAACAAAAATTTTGATAGACTATTAGTGAACAAATATATTCTGGGACCAAAACAAATACATATTTGAGTTAACAGTTTGCAACATAGAGAATTTTATCAATTCTGAATTTTCTTGCATTAAAATATCTAAACACTAATTTTCAGGGAGTATCATCTTTTAATCAATCAAACTTCTCTGTTAATAGGTAATCTATTCTTTTCTTTTTAAAAATCATGTAAGAAGATAGAGTAAGAAAAGAATGGTAGATAAGATATAAAATCCACTTTACAAAAGTAAAAGGAATACCAACCCTAATTAAAAAAAAAATCAAAATATAATTAGGTGAAAAAGAGAGGAAAAAGAGAGAGAGTAAGTGAGCGATAGAGAGGAGGCTTTTGTAGCGAAGAAGGCAGATTTTCAAATGTATTCACGCTAGGTGCAGAATGTGAAGTTTTTGTCAGCAGAGTGATCCAAAACACATTTGGAGGTCATGGACTGATGTCTCGTTAGGCAATGGATGCATTTGCACGTCATGTGGCTCTCAGAAATTGGCAAGGTGGATTAGATTATTTTTTCTGATTGTGCAACGCAACTTTGAGAGAATAAAAAGTATCTTTCTTGCAAGAATTGTGCTTCTACAAGAAGTTTGGATTCATTATTATTTTCATTAAGAGGTATATATGCGGATTGATTACAACAACTTTAGTCATCTTTTTATCATCTATGCTTTTGAAAATTTCCAATATTTTCCTTTTTACTTTAAGGTTGTATGTATCAGCCAGAGCAGAATAACAATTTTCTTCTTTCATCCTTCATTTTTGTTATACTTTTCTAAGTAGTATATTAATTGATAATTGTCATTACAAATATATCAAAGTTACATGTTTAGATGTTAACATCATTTCAGCACTAAAACTTTTTAACATCAAAATTCATTTGGGTAAATCAAAATTTATTCCTACTCCTTATTAGATGTTGGAATATATATATATATATATATATATATATATATATATATATATATATATATATATATATATATATATATATATATATATATATATATGTATATATATATATATTTGCTTTGTAAAATAAAAATGCCCCCCAATATTCTTTGCTTTCCCAAAAACTTAGGTACTTTAACTTTATGATATTGTTTCTAGGTTATTATTGTTTCTAGAATTAGAATGAAAGTTTGTTTGTTTTCCCTTTCTCAGCAAGATTTATACATTTATAGAACTATGATGACCCTTAGCAAATGACTTGGGCCTCAATTAGGTGTTTATGATTGTTTGGCATAAGTTCCAAATGTTCCTGTAAGATGATCCTGGGTCTTGACTTGGTGAATAATGTCCTGCTGGCAGATAAAAATCTTCTTCATCCTGACAGTCAGCACCTTGATCGTCACCAAAACCTCCTTGCACACGCTTCGAAGCAGCCTTCCAAGTTGTCAAAAATTGCTAGCTAGAAAGAAGGAGAGAAAGAGAAAATATCTAAAAGTTTTCCTCCTAGTGAATCAGATGTGATAAGTATATTTTATATATAGATTTTTTTTTGTTTTTCTTTCATTTTTACTTGAAAGATGAAGTATATAGACCTCAGTTGATTGATTGGCAATATATATATATATATATATATATATATATAGATATAGATATATATATGCATACCAATGCATACACACACACACATATATATATATATATATATATATATATATATATATATATATATATATATATATATATATACAATTATGGATATTTTACAGTTAAAAATGCATAATGATAAGCTTAATTTTGTATGGCTATATCATTTTATCTATAAATAGTCAGGAGTCAATTTACAGCTATTTATTTATATATGTATATTGTGATAAATGTATCAACATGTAGAGTTACAGGCAGAGTTACATAGGCACACATGCAAAAATGTGTGTGTATGCATGATAAATATTCTTGATATTCCTTTCAATTAAAAAATGAACTGGATATGTAATTTGGTTATTAAGAGAGAGCTCAGAATAAAGAAAAGGTAAAATATATTTCTTTGCAAAAATATCAGTAAACTACAATTTAAGGAAAATGTTTTTGATTGCTTTACAAAAGGAAAAAAAGAAGATAAAAATAAAATCTCAAGGCTTATTGCACTTTATTAATTTCTCTCCACTATTTCTAAATTTACCTTTCCTCTCGTTTATGATTTTATAATTGCAATTTTTCAGGTTTTAAAAACTAAAAGTTAGAACCTAAAAGTAGGCTAAATGTTGATTCTAATTCATGATAAAAATAATCAGAAACCCATGCAAGAAATACCAACTGAAATGCGAAGTATATAATAAAGAAAAGAGAGTAAAGGAAGGCAGAAAAAGACTGAATGCACACTTATCTATCTATCTATCTATCTATCTATCTATCTACAGTTACATATACGTAAATCTTTATATAAATATTATTCAATATACTGCATATATATGTGTGTGTGTGTGTGTGTGTGTGTGTGTGTGTGTGTGTGTGTGTGTGTGTGTGCGTGCGTGTGTGTGTGTGTGTGTGTGAATACATACACATGTACACGCACGCACACACACACCTACACACATATAAAATATATGATGCACAAACAAACTTATGCATATAGATACACACACACACACACACACACACACACACATATATATATATGAAGGATTTTTAGTATTTATATGCATATATGTATTTGCATATACAAACACTCACACACACATTGTATATATATATATATATATATATATATATATATATATATATATATATATATATATATATATATTCAATGATAATGACCATGTTTTACTCAAGCAGCCATGTTGAATAAATTTTTTTTCATTTTGATGAGATTAGTTAAATTTGATGGTGTAATAATGAAGGCTCTGAATGGTGGTGTTATAATGGGGGGGGTGCACAACACAGGTAAATACTGCTGACAGAACTGAAGAAAATTATGTAGAAATAAAAAAATCAGAATAGGCCAAAAATATTTTGATGATATTTTTCAAAGCAACAAATATTATGACACCTATGAGTTGTTAGATAAATAAAGGATGATGATGATGATGATCTTGCTGTTTCTGCTACTGCTGCTGATGATGCTGATGATAAGGAGGAGGAAGATGAGGTGTAAGAGGAAGAGGATGCAGAATGAGTGAAATTATAACTGAGGAAATGTGATTTTCCCAAGAGGTGCTCAACATTTCAATGATTTATTTAAGAACTGCTGTTGACAAGATATTATCTGACTTTAAAAATCTTACTATTAGATTATAACATGCTTGAGATGTAAGGCATGTTGCTTTAAGGCACTGCATTCATAACTAATTATAATCCCAAGTTTTATTCAATATAGAAACTTCAATATATTTTAATTCAAATGATACCATGGCAGTTAACTGGGAGAAGCAAGAGTCATAAAGGCAAAAGCTGAATTTGTTGCAGTCATGGTGGAGTTAGAACAGCAAGAGTAATAAAAAAGCACTAGCACAAACATTAGACTAGTAATGATTAACCACAAGATTCCTTTTTAAGTATTTGAAGTCGTGAGAATAAAACATTTCCATTAAAAAAGTATTTGTAGAGCAAAAATTTTATAAAAAAATGTCAATGAAGAAAAATTGATTTGAAGTTGACACTTGGGTCATTTGGATATTTTATGAATATTATTGACTTTGTTTATATTTCACTATCTACGATCATAACAAAATTATGCCAGGATTGCTGCAACAAAGGTCATAGCAAAACAATTGCAAAAGAACAAAATAAACACAACATAAAAAAGAGGATACTAAACAGCTTTGTGCTTTATTGAAATTTGACAGATTCAAAACTGATATGTTTTGTTCATTTGAATTTTTTCACAGTTTATTTATTATTACAATAGAAACTATAAAAAAAAATCATTATCATTCATTGAATAACAATTTTAACCTGATTATATTTTTAGTTAAATCGCATAAAAGAAATATTTTAAGGTGAATTCAAAAGAATTTCATTTTTTCCTAGTTTTCTTATTTTTCAAGTTTTATAACATTTAAATGAATTGTATAATATTGTAAATATTCAAAAGTATTGATGATAAAAAAACTCTGTGTGTGTGTGTGTGTGTGTGTGTGTGTGTGTGTGTGCACGTTTGCCAGTAAACCCTATTTTATTATAAAAAAACAATGTTTTTTTTTTTTAATCTAAATCACTGTAAAGTCCCAATGAAAATTACTAACCCTAAAATTACTAAAGAAGATTTTCAATGAATCTTTAAAGTTTTGCTAAACAGGAAAAAAATCATTGAACTCTCCTAACAGGACTGTTAAAAGAAAATGTTATGCACAAAATAAAATCTTTAATTTAAAACTCATTAAAAATTACCAAACACTTGAGGGTTTTGTCTAGTTGGTTTTTATTGTATGTCAACTTTTATTGTAAGTCAACTTTTGTTAGGTTATTTAAAGTCAAAGTCAGTTTTATGAGCAATTATTCCTATTCAATAAAAATCATTTGCATACAATTATAGCTTCAAGTAACTATTCTTAATACAAATAATTAGCATACTGTTACATCGCTTCAAACATTTCTATTTTCAAGTAACTATATGATTTCATGAAAGTAATAAAGTTTATAATCATTTTAAACAAGTAAATACTTCATACTTAATTGCAATTAAAACAATGTCTTTCAAACAATTTTATTCATGAAGCTCAAAATCAAAAATATTCTCAACAGATCTATTTGACCCATAAATGGGACCCTAATAGGTACAATTCCAGTTCAGGGTGGAGTAATGGCACAAAAGGCTCATTCTCCCCAGAGCTCAAGAGCTCACCACCGGATGCAGTTTAGTACCATACACAGAGGACCTATTTTTTGTGAGTGATGGAATACTCCTATGCAGAAAATATATTCATCATATTCTAAGCTCTGAGAACAAGGAAGGATTTGAGAAGGGATTTTATCCAAATAGTTGAAGATATAGGTGGTTAGTTTTTTTAGCATGTCAACCCTTGTTGATTTAAAACCAGCTGAACAGTTATGATCTCCAATTATATACTGTACAAATATGTATGTTCAATCATCTTAAACACTTAAACATATACATAGTTGCAATATCAATGTTTTCAGAGCAAGTGTATTCATGCACTTCAAAATCCTTTTAAACATAATCTCAAATAAATCCATTTAACCCGAAGATTGGATCCTAACTAGTATTACAACTCTAGATCAGAATGGACCTTAGAGTAATGGCTCTGAAGGGAGTGACTTCACACCCTCCAGAGTTCCAGAACTGGAACCTCACCAGTGAGTGAACTTTAGTATCATACCCGCGATACCAAACTCTTGCAGGAGACTGAAAGTTTTTGATGAAAAGAACAAAACTGAGAACATAAATTATAAAATAATTCATTGAATTATTACATTACTTCCTCTTGGAGCTTTGAAAAAGATTAGTATACTGCAGTGAAGATTAAAATGAGCTTAAATTATTTTAATACTCAAGTAGTTTAGAACAGTTTAATCAGTTTTTCTTTTGTCAAAGCAATCTTATAGGATATCTATATTACATAGTATTATTATCTTATATGATACCTATATTACATACATATTATATACTGCATTTCAGTTGTAGTTGAATGTTTGTGGATAAGTGCATATGTATACATTATTAGATATATTTAGCAGGGATATGACAAATTTAATCATTGCTAAAAGAAGAATACTTAACAAGGTCAATGAGTTGAAAAAATAACTCAGAATATATATTCAAAAATATATAAGCTAAACTACTCTCATTAAGATGCAAATGAAAATATAAATGGTCAAGAACAGAAATTGCATGAAAGAATTTAGATACTTTAAGGTGAATTTCAACATCAGTTTTTTTTATAGTTATATTAGATTTCTTTTATCTTAACTTAAACTTGCTTTAAAATATAGATGGAATAAAATGTTATAAAACTTTACTAGCTTTGATTTGTTTTTTTATCTTTTTTACTAGCACCTAAACAATCTTTATTAATCATGCAATATTCCTTTAAGAAAAAATCACTTTCTCCAAACAAAGGTTTTATCAGAAGTCTGTTAGTCAATAGAAAACATAACTCCTTTTTCACTTTCAACTGTACCAAGTTTATCTATTTTACAGATTTATTTTTTAAAAGGATGTTTTCAGGCAAAAATATATATACATTAGAATTGGAATTGTTTTAATTATCTAAAACCTGATTAAAGATCAACCTTTCATGGAATACATAAGGAATTCTTCTTCAAGCCATTATTATTCTAGAATAAATTTATCTGCAATAGCTTAATTACCAACTATTATTAAAGTTTGACATTTTCCTATAAAGGCATAATTCAATAGTGTCGTGAATGTCATAATAATAAGTTGTGTATTTCTTCCATGTATTTCATAAAACAAAAATAATCAAAAGCAACACATAAATGTTTTCTTTCATCACAAGAATGAATATATCTAGATTTTTGTGGAGAGTTTTATCCAGACTTTCATTTAAACATCTTTTAAGGTCATTAGTTCAAACTGAACAGTTTGAAAGGACAGAAAAGGACACAATATTACTTTCATCAAGTTTCTCTCTTAAAATTTTTAACAATTATAAAGAAATTGAATTGAAAATAAAAGATAAAAATATATTTTTTAATGAAATTTTAATCAGGAAATATTTTCAAGTTTTTGTTTTAATTGTCTTGAACTTTTAAAAGAATTTTTATTTGATATCTCACATCTCATCAAATTCTAGTCAACTAAAATAGAAAAGAACCACTTAAAAAATGTGAACCAAAACATAAGTCTGGTGATATTTTGATAAATTAAATACTTATTTCAATGTTTAGAAAAATGGAATGCTTAAGATACCAAAGAGCCTTATAAGATTTCTCCTTTAAAGTATTAATTATTACATAATTAGTTATTTCAAGTAACTAATTTATTAATTTCATAATATTATTTTTACTATTGCACTTAGATTTTTAGATAAATGCTCAATGTATTTTTTCTTCAATATATTTTTAATACTTGAAGACTTGTAAGAATAGCACATGCGAAATCCGTTTACCTTTGTATTTGTATAATAAAAGAAATAAACAAATAAGTAGTTCACATGATAACTTAACAAGTGAGAAATACTTCTTACCTTGTGTTCAAACTGAGAACTCCACTGGGAAATTGCAGCCAAGCAGTGTGTACTCAGAACATTAACACCTAGAAAGGTTGTTGTCAGCCATATGTAGAGGCAAATAGTCTTAAATCATCACAAACACCACAATAAATAGGATTTAAAAAAAAAAATTACAGTTCACATTGTGCTAAACTACTAAACTTATTTTGTGAGAGACGGGTTAGCAGGGAAATGGACAAATACAAAATTTCTGTTGAAGACTGGCAGAATGGGCTTCTTTTACCATATTAAGCATTCCAAATGTACATCACTTTTTAAATTTCCATTTTTAAAAGAAGTTATAGTATTTTTGCAATATTTTTAAAAAGATTGTCACCCCTGAAAACATTATATTAATAATTGAACAACCAATTAAACTACTCATAGATTTTTTAATTAAAATAGATTAAATTTTTATCAGGTGGTGTTATAGTTTCTGTGTATTTTTCATTTTGTTTTTGATTCCTTTTGCATACTTGCGACTGCAGTTCTAGGTTCAAATGTTGAGGGATTTATTCTCATAAGCAGTTAGCAAAATCCACTTCAAGGATAATTTCTTTTATGGTCATCATTTTTTATAAATGTTTAAAAAAAGAAAGCAAATAAATACACACACACACACACACACACACACACACACACACACACACACACACACACACACATATTTACTCACACATACACAAATATGTATATTGAAAAGAAAAAATAGAAAGAAAAATTAGTGAAAAAAGCTGCATACAACAGTGCATGTGCAAATGCATCTATTTTAGTGCTTAACACAAATTGAACAAAAATTGTAAAATGATTATTTTTAAATTAAATGTTTCCACACATACAAGAATCACACTCATACACCAGTGCCTGATTTTTAACAAGAGTAGAGCTCATAACATGGACAAAGTCAAATATTGTTGATACAAAAGAAAACCCCAATTGAAATAATAAAAGTAATGGAAAAATTACAATATAAATTGATGATATTAACGAAATACATTTTTAAAAGATATGTTTGTCTGTCAAATTATTTTTCATGATATTTGTATTCATTTTAATAAACAAATCAATCCACAAATCCATTTATAATGAAAATAAAGAATATCAAAAATGAAAATATGACGTACTGGGCAAAGCTGTCAAAAAGAAATGAACTCAGTTTTATAATGGCAATTCTTTAGACAGACACTAACAATATAATTTGGTTAAAAGTGGAAATAAATGAAATGTTAATCAAATGGATGAAAGTCAGTATAAATTCTGAAATCAAAAAAGATTATACTATAGAAATCATTTTAAAAATAAGAAACAACATCAAATTTATACAAATGTGACAATTTTAGAAATATTGTTTTGAGGTAAAAATTAACATTTTATACTAAAATAATTTTCTCAAGAACTTCTTTTATCTTTTAATATTTGATGTAATTTAGACAGTAAAACTTTTACATAAGTTAAATAGCAAATTGATTTTTTTTTTTAAATAATTCACTTAAATAACTGTTGCAAAATAACATTAGCCAAGCATATTAAAAACAGAGACATAACTACTATTTTCCTAAATTGACCAGTCAAAGAAGGGGTTTCAGATAATTTTGGTACTAATAAAGAAATGTATTGTTTAATCTAACCAGTCAAGTACAAACCAATATTTAAACATCATAAAGTCATGTATTTTAGTACTTCTTGTCGAATTAACCACCTCACCGTGAAATTGTATGATCACTTAAGCAGTATATAAAGATAAAACAACCATAGCCACAATTCCCAAATACATTACAGCGTAGATCTTTTTACTGCAATCCTATTTCTAGTATCAAGTTGACTTATGTCCTTATATTCAAAATGACTAATAACAAAAAATAACTTATCCATTATATCATTGATATCCGTTTAGAAAAATCAAATGATTTTATTTGTGTTGAAGCCTGAATGAACACACAACTAAAAATTAATATTTCTGACCTTGAAATGCATATTGAGAGTTTCAAACATTAGTATTCTGTCATCCATTTTAAATATTTTCTGAACTAAGATTAAATAATTTTCCTAATTTTGAAATTAACTGTAAGAGTAAATCATAAACTCTTAAAATGAGTGTTCTAACAAAAATGGCTTCAGAAATTCAATAGAGAAAAGAGTAAAATTTTAACAAAAGTAAATGTTGATATTATTTGGCAACAATTTTAAAGACAAATATTAAAAAGTTCAGATAATACTTCAGAGGAAGTATCATGATATATTCTTTCCTGTGTGACCAAGGGAATCTTGACAACAGCATAAATTTTGGATAGTGGTAATGAAAAAATATGTTTATTATGTGAATCTAAAACAAAAAAAATCGGTCTACATCTACATCTTCACCACTCAAACCCAAGCAAATAAATAAATGTCTATTCTATTGAAATGATGGGATTATGTATGGATCAGTACTTCTGTCTAGAATCAGTGTGATATATCTGTATCACTAACTAAAATTTCTACCTAGAATTCGAGTGTAGTTCCTCAGCCCTTAGCTTGGGACACAAGTGTAGATTTTGCTTCTCCTGCTCAAGATATATGAAATTATGATAATAAATTTGTAAAATTTTAAACTAAAGATACAAATTTAAAAAATTATAAACTTATATTAATTTCAGCATACTTATACAGCTTCCTGTTGAAAATAATAGGACCAAAGATTGATAATGGCATAACCAATAAACACACACACACATACACACACGCACGCACACACACACACACACACACACACACACACAAACACACGCATACACACACACATTTGCATCGGTAATGAATAAATAGCTCCTTCTAACCTTTAATGTGACAGTGCTTAATATCTATGAGAGAGCTACTTGCATTGTTAAAAGTGAATTCAAAAACAAATTTAAAAACAGACTTAACAAACAGATTCAATAAGGAATTTAAAACTCAAGCAAATATATCATGGCAGTCAGTTTTATGTTTTCAGGTGAAGATAGCAAGAAATTGACAGTTGTAAAACATTAGTTTATGTTTTGAATTTGCTTTTTAATTTGTGTATGTGCATGTGTGTGTGTGTGTGTGTGTATGCACACACATGCTTACATGAGCTCACTCACATATAGAGTAAAAGGAATTCCAAAACAAATTTAAAAAGTTACTATGTCCATCCATAGATTTTTATAACACTAGTTAACAGATTTACTTTTTGAATATGTGATTATCAATCTGAAATTGCATGTTGTAGTAATAGCACAGACTATTTTTCTACACGCAAGATTACAACACACACACACTATGCCAATTTAGAATAAATAAGCCTTAACTAAAGCACTCATGCCTTATGTTGTCCTTAAGCCTTCTAAGCAATACTAACACCCACAACAACAAGACATTACATGGTGGCAGCCGGGATGATAAAAAAAGACATTTAAAGGCTTAAAAAACGAAAACAACATTTAAAGGTTTAAAAAACGAAAACAACATTTAAAGGCTCAAAAACAACAACCGAAAATCCGTGTATAAAGAAACAAACCGAAGACACTTCTGGACAAAAAGCTCAACAAACCAACACAGAAAAAAAAGCAAGAAAACGTCTTTTTACAGAATTTCAAGAAAAAACCTATCAGGTAAGTAATTCAAACTCTTTTCAATTATTGCCTCATGCGTCATTTTTTTTACATGATACTGCCATCATGAATTCGCATATTTTTTGTAAACACGTTCAACATTGAACATTTATAATGGCTAATAATGATATTGGCAATCCTCAAATCTAGCTGAAAAATTTAAGTTGTTTAAACAGTGGTTGGAGTTGTATTTTGTTGTCAATAAAATAAAAATAGAACAAGTAAACTACATACTATTGAGAGTTAAGAATGAAGGTTTAAAAAATACAACACATGGTTATTAACGGAGGAAGAAAAACGTACTCCTTGAATTATTTTTAATAAGTTCATTGAACAACTCGAACCTAAAGAAAATTTAAGAATAAACCATTTGAAATCAATGACTTATAAACAGGAAGCTGAGGAATCGTTAGACGACTTTGTCAACAGATGTAGGCGAATGACTCAGAGATGTTCGTTAACAGAACATGAGCAACAGTAACGGATAATAGAACTCATTATCACCAGTACTCCCATTGCAGGCTTCCAAAAGGAGTTACTAAGAAAAGACAAAACTCTAAGCCTAGAAAAACTGTTAGTATTGGCAAAACATATGAAGCTTCCAACCTTCACATTAAACAATGAGGGCTATGGTGAATAATAATAATAATAATGTGGATAATACTAATATACAAGCCATACCAACACGTTCTACTATGTCAAATAAATATCTCAAATGTGGTAAAAGCCATGAAGCTTGTCCAGCATTTGGATCAAAATGCAACACATGTGGGAAAGCAAACCACTGGGCATCAGTATGTTTGTCAAACAGAACAAAACCAAACAAAAGCCGAGGTCACAAAGCAGAGAACACAAAAAACCAAAATCTCACTATCAACTACAACATAGGAGAAAGCAGTGCGTGAAAACTGATGCAGTATACAACAGGAGAGAAGCTGAGGAACAAATGGAAAGCCTGACATTCAATTGTATTGATATGACCCAAAGAGATGAAGCCTTCATACTCATTAACATTAAATTGCCAAATCGAAATGGCATCCACAAGTTGCGTCTGAAGATCGACACAGGGGCACAAGGGAACACCCTACCAGTTTCTACATTCTGTAGAATGTTCCCAGAGAAACTAGACACAGATGGTTTCCCAAACATAAAAAAAAAATTTATCAACAAAAAACTGATAGCTTATAACGGCACACCAATAAAATGCTTTGGTGACATCAAAATACCCTGTCAATACAACAAATCAGACTGGTAAGTCAGCACCTTCACATGGTGGACATACAAGGGCCAGCAGTACTAAGGCTACCATCACTGGAACAGCTCAAACTAACTACCCTTCACTGCACAGTCAAGAAAGAAGATGCATTCCAAACTCCAGCAGCAACACGGATAAATACAACCAAAGACCTGATGCAGATGTATCCTGATCAGTTTGACAAAATTGGCTCTATGCCAGGTGCAGTCAGACAATCAGTTAACAAAAACATACATCCACATATTGATGCACCTAGAAAAACCCCAATTGCACTTAAAGACTATATAAAACAGGAGCTTGATAACATGGTCAAAAATAAGATAATAAGAAAGGTGACTGAACCTACAAACTGGGTTTCAAGTTTAGCATACTCGCCTAAAAAAGATGGGAGTTTGAGAATTTGCCTAGACCAAAGACACCTTAATACAGTGCTCAGAAGACCACACCATGCAACACCAACCATAGAAGAGATAACACACTATTTTACAGGCGCCAAGATATTCTCTAAACTTGACGCCAAAGCTGGTTATTGGTCTATACATCTCAACATGGAATTGCAATTCTTAACAACGTTCTAATCCCCTTATAGCAGGTACTGCTTTCAGTGGTTACCATTTGGATTGAGCGTATCATAAGACATCTTCCAAATGAAGATGGATCAAATACTTGAGCAAGTTGATGGCGCTATAGGAATTGCTGATGACGTTGTTGGCTATGCTAAATCAGAAAAAGAACACGATAAGATTCTACACAGGCTCATGCAAATAGCCGCCGAAAATGGTCTTGTGTTTAATTCAACAAAATGCAAAATCAAATCAAAAAGTATATCTTTCTTTGGAATGATATATAGTGAAAATGGTGTCAGCCCTGACCTAGAAAAGCTCAAAGACCTGCAAAACATGCCGTACCAAACATGCAAGAAAGAGCTACAAGAATATGCATCAAAGTCTCTAACAGATGCAGAAAAACGGTATGCATACATAGAAAGGGAACTTCTTGTAATTTTATTTGGTGTCTAGAGATTTTGCATATATCTATATGGACATCAATTTAAAGTACTCACTGGTGATAAGCCA
Organism: Sepioteuthis lessoniana; assembly: GCA_963585895.1. Lineage (NCBI taxonomy): Eukaryota > Metazoa > Mollusca > Cephalopoda > Myopsida > Loliginidae > Sepioteuthis > Sepioteuthis lessoniana. The sequence continues at coordinate 67,493,732 of OY757929.1, read as the reverse complement.
CTTGTCATGATATTACAAAAGCCACTTACCAGTGCACCCACTATATAACAGCAAATGATAATTAAGCTACAGGGATACCAGATGCAAATCAAGTACATTCTAGGACAGAAAATGACTCTAGCTGATACTCTAAGCTGTCTTCCTAGCACTGAAAATACTGATATAATTGATCTAGACATTAGAGTCAATTTGGTCAGATTCAGGAGTGAACGCCTGAATGAGATAAGGAAAGAAACCAAGGCTGATCCAGTACTTGATCAACTACAAGGAATCATAACAACAGGATGGCCAGACTCAATTAAGGATTTACCACTGGTAATACGGTCATACTGGCCATACAGAGATGAACTATCTGTCAACGATGGTATCATCATGAAATGATCAAGAATTATTATTCCTGAAACCCAACAAAAAATTATCTTGGACCAGCTACATTACAGCCATCAAGGTGTTGAAAAAACACGTCTTCAAGCCAGAGATGCTGTATACTGGGAGCGAATTAATGAAGATATCAAGAACATGATCAAGAATTGTTCATTATGCCAGGAAAACCTCCCGGCACAACCAAAGGAAACTTTACAGCCTCATGACATCCCCAGCAAGGCATGGGAAGTTGTTGGCACAGATTTGTTTAACTGCAATAATCATGAATATCTGATAATTGCTGATTATTACAGTAAATTTCCAATTATACGGAAAATGAATGGCCTGACAACAAGCAATATGGTCATATCAACAATGAAGCAAGTATTCACTGAACATGGTATTCCCAGCAGAGTTGTTGGTGACAATTAACCACAGTACTCCAGTGAAGCATTCAAAGAATTTGCCCAATAATGGCAATTTGATTACATCACATCACCACCAAAGTTCCCAAAATCAAATGGTTTTATTGAAAGACAAATCCAAACAATTAAAAGAGCTCTAATTAAGGCTAAGCAAGCAGGAAGAGATCCTAACTTGTCAATGCTGTGTTTGCAAACAACACCAATCAACCACAACCTTCAATGTCCAGCTGAACTCTTAAACAATTGCATTTTAAGATCAAACTTAATTGCCAATGTTTTAACCCCAAGATTTTCAAACTCTGACCATATCCATGAAGAACTGAAACACAGACAGGATATGCAGAAAATACATCATGATAGAACAGATCATGATCTACCACCACTCGTCCCTGGGCAAGATGTACATATATTGGATAACCAAACTGGAAAATGGAAACCAGCAACAATCACAAGTAGATGTGCAGAACCCAGATCATACATCCTTCAACTCCTGGATGGATCATCAAAAAGACAAAACAGAGTCCAAATAAGAGCAGCAGAAACATCCAGCCATAAACAGGTTCATTTTAATGACCACATCACTTCATTGCAAAAAGGACTCACAAATACAAACAACAGAGAAGTATAAAACAGCCAACATGCAACACAAGAAGTGGCTGTGAAATACACAGGCCAAAAAGATATAAAACAAATAAACAAGGAATATAGCAACACCCTTCTTTTCCATTGGTAAGGGGGATGTAGTAATAACACGGACTATTTCTCTACGCACAATATTACAACCTCTTGGTGTAGGAATACACACATACACTCTACCGATTAAGAATAAATATGCCTTAACTAAAGCAAGCATGCTTTATGTTGTCCTTAAGCCTACTTAAGCAATACAAACACCCACAACAACAATACATTAGACATGTGTTCTCCAAACATTAACAGGTAACTTACTTATTGCACTATGTTCTTAACATTGTAAATACTGATTTCAAACTGGAAACCTTGTCACAATCATGAGAATATATCCAATATTCTGAAAAAATTCTTATATTGCTGAATGATACGTATAGTGAATTTTCCCCACACTGGAAAACTTAATATTACTTTTACTGCTATATAGTGCTTCAACTGAAAACTTTATGGGAATTTGGAGAGGCCAGTAAGTTGAGGCAAATGAATCTTGCAAAAGTATCTTTTACAACACTTTTAATACAATGAAAACATTAGTGGAAATAAATAACAAAGATTAAAATTTAACTTAACATTTGTATAAACTGCTTTGTTGTTTTTTTAAATAAAAATGAATACATGACAGATACGGTTTCACAAGTACACATATGAATATTTCTGTATATAAGAAATAGATTCAGTCAAATCCATATACACATTTCTGGTCAATCAACTGAATGCACACATTGCACATATATACAACTTTATTCATATATTTCCCATTAATCATGCCTACATACATATTCATATATCTATGTATCAATATTTCTATATCAATCTCTCTCTCTCTCTCTCTCTCTCTCTCTCTCTTATATATATATATATATATATATATATATATATAAAGATATAAATTTAAGCATATGTATAAAATATTCAGACATTATCAAGCATTCTTGTATAAAGGGATAAAACAAAAAAATTGAAATACCGGCCAGCGGGATTTCCGTCTGCCTGAACGTCTTCTTCCTGGGCCAAGCCATGTTGGAGCTGAACAGAGAGCCAGGAAGTCAAAACTTGTACTTTGCTGTGAGGGTTCCACTCCATCAATTAAATTATCTATATTTGAGTCTGTCTTGTTATTAGGACTTGCTATAATAGAAAATAAAAATGAATGTAGATTATAAATAACAAATAAAATTAATTAGTAAAATAATTAAAGACAAATTTAAATTCCAAATTTTTACTGCATCCATCTGCATAAATAATCAAACAAACAAGAAAAAAGAAACCTGAAAGAATTTTTAAAACAAAAGTTTACATGTCATTACAAGAAACATTTTTTGTATAATGCTATTATAAGTAATCTCCCTTGATAGAAACTCTCCAATAAGGAGTATTAACTCCCTTACTTGTTGATACCAACCCCCTTCTTCTGGGCTTCACTTCAAGCAATAAACATGACTCAAGGAAAAGCATTTGCCTGTACCAAAACCTGGATAACACCCTGAGAAGAAAATGATCAGTGTTTGAAGTGAAGTGTTCAACTGTAATGAAACAGTCAATTATAAGAGAGACAGTCATTAATAGGAAGAATTATACCAGTCTTAGTTAAAAAGAATGAGCTTTACTGATCTATCAGAAAGGTATAGGACTCTTCTAAGACAACACATTGTAAAATCCACAAAAAATTTAGTCTCTGAATACTGAAGATTTATCTCATCCAATTTTCTCTAATGATTAACATCTTTTCAGAACTTTTTAGCATTTCCTTGATAGGAAATGATACACTAATTATGAAGAGATTAAAAAAGAGAAAGTTGTTTTGTTTATTTTGAAACCCAAAAAACTCAATGCTTGTTTGAAGGGCTTATAACATTGAAAATGAATTAAACTATTATCATGATTGAATTTTTAAGAGATCATTCAATTAAAGTCAACTATATGTCTCAACAAAAAAGTGTCAGGACTTTCTTACATTTTAGAGAATAGAAAATAACAGTGTTTTAGGCACAAATATTAGATATAATTTCAATATATTAACAAAAGTGGATACAAAATGTATAAACCTAAATGAAGAAGTATTTATCTGATAAGTTTTAAGCAATGGAAACAGTAAAACTCAAAGCATTCTGTAAAATATCTAAGCTTTTAATATTCAATATTTTAGAAATATAAGTTTATTTTGAAATACAAATAGTTTTCAAAGACATCAGATTTTCTTTAGAATAATTCTTGAATGATGAATTAAACATTTCATAATAGTATTTAATATCAATTTTTTTATTTCCAGCTATGATCAAATAAGCTTTAAGTATTCATGTCATTACATGTTTACAGTTTAATTATTGATAAAAATGAAATGATTGTCCAAGTCAGTTACATCAGACCTGTTATTCTTTTGATTCATCTCTCACACAGGTCCTCCTCCCAAAAGTATGAGTATGATACAACCTGAATAGGAACTCTCTTTAGTTCATTTAAGAATTTCCAATTTGTGATAGATCATTACGTATGTTAATTAATCAAATCTGTTGCATGGCAGGTGTTCTTGAAGATTGGGCATATACTATCTGAGTAGCTTTACTTCTGGTTTAATTACGTGACATTTTTTTCGAGTTTGAACACTTGACTCAGTATTTCACTCTTGCATATTTATAAAACCTTCATTGTAATTTTTAAATGCTTACATTTAGAGCAGAAGTTCCAAAACATTTCTTACTTGAGCAGCACTTTAGAAGCAATACAGATATTTTTGCATGCTTTGTACATAAATTCAACAGTATATTTACAAATTGTAGCTTATAGACCTAACTTAAATGATAGAACATAGTAATTACATTTTTATTCAGTCAATTAAAGATAATCCATAATGGTTAGAGTGTTTGCTAATGGTCTGGGAGACCTGTGTTCAATCTCCAGTCAAGTCATACCAAAGAATGGTACTTGATGCCTTCTTGCTTAACACTCAGCATTATAAGGTATGGGCCAAGGGTAAAGTGGGTCAATCATGAATCAGTGTAGTAGCTATCAAAAAGGGAGCCTTCGGGTCACCCTCGACTACAATTGCAAACTTTACTTTACTTTTATCAAGGAGAAACATGGACGATGCTTCTTAACAATATTTTCTAGGTTAGCACATATATGATACAGACTTTCATTTCTTCAATGCATGGAAGTCTTTTTTTTTACACATTTAATGTTAATAAAAGAAAAAAAATCCCAGTTCAAATAAATATGAAGTAGAAAACTGGATTAAAATAAAGCCTTTTTAGCTGCAAAAGAATACTATTCTCTAAAACAAGTTCAAGATGTGTCAACAGGTAAAGTATAAGTCACTGAATAGAGAAATGAAATCTTCACACATTTGATTCCAACATTGTTTAAGGCTTTACTGCATTAGGAATCATTTCTTTTATGTTGGCTTTTTGTATATTTTTGAAGCTACATCTTGTGGCATACCAGAGTGCCATAGTATTTAGTTAAGGAAGCTTTTTTCTCAAGGAATTATGCCTGCAGACACATTTTGACTATATTCTGTCTTACTGCTTTAAAGAAAGAACTAACTGAATCAAATTTAGGAACCTTCTTGGAATGGATAAAGACATTTCCTTTGTTGAAATTATTTATAATTTTCCAAGTCACATTTGGTTTGAAATTTACTTTTATTCATTTCAAGTTCAGTATGCAGTGTCTGCCTTAGCAGCTGGACTAATATATATAAAATGAAAATAAAAATAAAGATGAAAGATAAGAAAATATATTTTACAGTACTGCTCTCGTCTCCCAAATGATTTACAGTATATACTTGTGATCAAAAGATTACAATCATGATTATACTAAGTATAATTTTTACAGTTAGCAAAGTAAATTCACATTAATTAGATAAATAATTTTAATTCTATATTTATATGAATGCTAGAAAATCAAATATGTTAAACTGGGAAAATAAACAAAAAGAAGAAAAATGATTAAAAACTCATGCTTTATGTGATATAGGATACATAACATAAGCAAAGAATCCTATAACTTTGATTATTAATGAGTGATAGCATTAAATAACTTTATGAAGATCTGTACATGTTCTCAACTAATAATACATGATCATGTTTTGGTCTCAAAGGATTTGTGCATTTAAGTCTGCTAAAGTTTTCTTTCTTTTTTACTCATTTTGTTTGGTTCAATGCATATAAAATTTATTAGAAGAAAACAGACTTTCAAAAATGAATTTGCTACTCACAGGTGTTTTTAGGTTTTGGCAGTGAAGATCGGGTTCTTTTCGTTCTTCCTGTTCGTTCTTTTCGCTGAGGTTTTATGTCTGGCTTAGCCGTGTGATCCATATCAAATATACCTAGTATAAAAATTTTTTATAAGCATTGCAAGAATTAATGATATTTTGAAAAAACTGTTCTTGCACCTCCATGCACCTATATAAAACAATACTTAAAATTTATTTGAATGATATGTATGATTTCATTGGTTAATCTCAAGACAATTTGTTTTGATATCATATGAATTGTGAAATTTCAATTATATTGTTACAAGGCTTAAAACACAATATATTAAGGTGTATCAAAAGTATTTTCATTTTTATAGAATGTTATTCCAAAGCTTATTTCATGTATACATCTAAAAACTACTAATGAGTTCACTATATCATTGATATTATTATAACTTCAGCTGTACATTTTATTTTGGATGTTAGAATGATGGATTAAAATTCTGGCAAGTTTAAGGCATTGAAGTAGATAACCATCAGTTGTTTATTGTGATGTTTTAAAAAGTACTTAATTTTTTTATTGAAAACGAGCATGTAGAGCATTACACAGACTTCAAAAAACATACAGATGGTTGAAAAATGCAATACTATATTTTAGTATGATTGAAATTATATATTAAGGCTATGAAACTTTTGATCCAACATTGTAAGAGGTTATATGTTAATTACAGATTTTTCTTTATAACTTCAATTTTCAAGAATTTGTTATAGATATTATAATAAGTCATTATTTTTCAATATAATTTTCTAATGTAGAGTGTAAAAAAAATTAACCTTTAGCAACTCTTTTCTTATCCATAATCATATTGAACATGGCTGATATTTCATCACATCGATTATCATGGACTGTTTGCTCAAGCTCTGACCGTTCCATACTGAGCAACTCAGAGAGTTCATCTAATGTCTGAAAAAACAAACAAATAGCAAAATGCATGAATATAAAATCAATAAGAAGAAAAAATAGTATATTTTGTGACTTTACAAAAAGTACCATTGACTCTGTTACATATAGTTTAAAAATCTCTTTCTAGTATAATTTAAGGACCTGTGGAGAAAATATTTCAAATTCCAAATTTTATATGTAAAATGTGATCTCCCATATATATATACAGCTACCTCATTTTAGCCAAAATATCTACAATTTTCTTTAATTCTTATAAGAGTAAATCTTCTTTTTCAAGATCAGCCATGTGGACATAGAGAACACTTAATAGTGGATATATGTTTCCAAAAAGAACATTTCAGTAAAATATCTCACAAACAAATTAATAAGATTTAGTGGGGATGAAAGGTAGATAATTTTGATAAATTTTACATATTTGTATAGTTAGTTTTCACTGTAATTAACAAAAGCAAGTCAGGCAGCCAGAGAATCAAGAATAGCTTTATTTATCGAACTGGTGTTCCATATCAGAAAAAAGAGTAATCTAATAATACTACTAATACTACTGGAGAGAATTATTACTTCCCCTATTTATGACAATGATGAGCCCATTTAAGACGATGATAAAGAGGTGGCATCTCTTAGTTTATGGTCCAGGGTTAAATTGAATACCTTTACTTTAAATTGTATCATCAGGTTCTTTTTTCTTTTTGTACTCTTACTTGGCTTGGGTGCAACTTTTTCTGCTAACGTCAACCCAGGCAGCTGAAATATTCCACATTGCAGTTCAAACTGTAATGTTTTAAATGTGGATGTTCCTTCAGTTAATATCTCCAGTGTAACTGGTTTAGGTGCTTCTTGTGCTAACCATTCTGATCTTGAATTAAATGTATTACTCTACCAATACACCTGGTAACTATATTGTCCATCCATACTTGTTTTCCTTCCTGGTATTTTTTTAAAAGCACCTTACCTCGACTTCAGAGAGTTGTAAATTTCTTTTTCTTTATTTTGTTCATCTACAGCTCAGGCTGCATTTTAGAAAATACAGTTCGTATCTAACTTCCAAACATTAACTTGATTCCCCTGTCATAGTGTGTAATTGGATGTCTGCCTATATAGACACAAAAATCATTGCAAACTTTTTGTATCCAACTCTCCCTCATAAGCTTTTCTCAGTGATCTCTTTGAGGTGTAAATGAGGCATTCTGCTTAACCTTTCAACCTAGGGTACTTAGGTAGCCATGTAATCAGGAAATTCGTTGTTTGCTGATGAAGTGTTTTTGCACAGATAAATTTCAGACTATTTGGTATGATTGTCTACTATTACAAGGTAGTAGAGTCCTTTTATTAGTTCAGCATAATTAAGGTGTAACCTCAACCTTAGTTTATTCATTTTAGGCCAAGGTTCTTGCTTGTTTGTTAAGAATTGGACCTTAGTAGTTCTTTGATACTAGTTACGGTGCACAAGTAAATTTATTTTCCCAACATTCCCATGAAATTTCTGTATTCTATAAGACCCCTTATTGCAAGAATACTAACTATTAATTGTTGTTTAAACCCTTTTTATTTAAGTATTTCACAGTATCTTGAATTGAAGCAGATTAAAACTAGTGTTCATTCAAACTCAGTCGAGACTTGTGTTTTAATTTTCAACCAGAAAAAGCATCAAGGAGCTACTATAGAGAAATACTAACCATCTAGCTGTGAAATATCTTGCTACTGTAGCAGTCACAGATCTATTTCCTTTTGCAAATCAATGTCCCCACCAAGCAATTCGACTTTACACTGACCAATCAGGGACAGAGCGCATTGATTCCTTCTTCCTCTCTAGAACTATTTTTCTAGTCCTTGTTAGTCTGCCGATAGTCCAAGAGCACCAAGTTAGCAGCCAAGACAGACCTCTCTCACATCCTCTGCTATGGACATTCCACACGGAAACATTCACTGAAGAATACACTGCTACTAGCTTCACACACAGAAGAACCAGCCTTGCGGCAGTCACACGAGCTACTTGCTACTGTGACACACACTTCCTACAAACTCAAGGATCAACATACTAACTGGCAACACCAAAAGGAACACTTTCTCACTCTGACTCTTTTACTTCTGCTAAAATAATAAACATTTCGTTGTTATGTTTCAAAAGAAGTTTCGTTATTTATTTGGGTTGTCAAATAATTTATAGTGTTATGGAAACTAACCCTTTTCAACACTAAACTACTAAATAAAAACAAAAACAAACAAACAAAAAAGACCCTCTGAACATTTACCATGAACAAAAGTACCACTCACTAAACCCAAACAAAATTGATAGGGACAGATAAATGGTGTGTACAAATCCTTTCATCAATTTATAGACTAGCAAAGGTGTTGTTGGTTGTCATTGCTCTTGAGGAAAAAAAAATTAACTAAAAGATAAATAAATAGATTTTTATTCTATAAGAAGTGTTCTCCTTTTAACCGTTTCATCTGTTGATTTTTGAATTCATACAATGGAATAGTGTGATCAAAGCAAACTGGCTAAAGCCTATGCAGTTCCCCAAGAGATTCAGTCTCAAGAAGTAAGGCGGTCTGAACGATAAAGGTGTCAGACAGAAAAAATACTAGATTTTCCAAGAGAGGAAATGATAAAAAGGGAAAGAAGGTTTATAAGCATGTATACAAACTTTGTGTCTGAGGTAAACTTTACCAGGATAAAACTAAAATCAGAATACTCCAAAGCTGAACAGAAGGAAATGAGTGAAATCTTAGAGCCATGTAAGACAGAAGTTGAGCAAACACATGAAAGTTTACAAAAATTGACCACACCACTTCCAGATATAAGAATGAAAATGGATACCTGTAACTCAGTAACCTCTGAGGTAATAATAGTTCTGGAGGAATGGCAAAAAGAATCCAACCAAATCTTCAATCCAATTGCTATCAAAATTCCTTCTCTAAGAAATTGCCCGGTCCATTTATGGCTCAACTGTGTCCAGACATAGTGGAAGTAGCTGCTAGAAATCTCAAATATCCACTTAAAAGGCTGAGGCAGCAGCATATTTGGCTGCTAAAAAAGCAGAAATACACCGAGAAGATGAAATTTCCATGCTACATAAACATTATGGTCACCCCTTTGTGATCCAAGAAGCTGGAAAATCAAAGAGATCTGAAAGTGGTTGAAGCAGTGTACAATGCTTATGCTGAGGCAGAGAGCAATGATGTGGTGAAAGGAGCAGAAGTGAGCAACACTTTACGTGCAGGTGAATCTTCAATTCATACCAACAAGCTGAAAAGCAAGAATCTCTAGATAGCTTCAACTCCAATCCAAACTAAGATAGAGTTGATTCAAAGAATCCTTACTAATATCCAAACTCCCCACACCACAGGAGACCCCCTGAAACATACTGAGTGGAGCACCACCTTCAAGGATCTTATAGAGACGTGCTGTACGAACTCAGTGCACAAGCTATTCTATTTAAAAAAATACATTGGAGGCACTAGAAGGGATGTTCTATCAAACAGATGAAGAAGCTTATACTCAAGCTTGGGATATCCTACATAAGCATTATGGTCACCCTTTTGTGATCCAAAGAGCATTCAGAGAAAAGATCAACAGCTGGCAAAGAATCAAACCCAGAGGATCCTTCAAACTTAGGGACTTTAGTGATTTTATTGTTACTTGCAGCAGTGCAATGCCATATATACATAGTCTGCAAGTTTTGAATGATAGCGAGGAAAATCAAAAATTGTTGAAAAACTTCCCAAATGGGCCACTAAATTCTGGAACAGGTATGTCCCTAGAGCTAAGGATAAGGTTATGCCATATCCAAGCTTCAACGAATTTACTGAGTTTGTGGCAGAGGAAGCACATATTGCATGCAATCCAATTTCCTCCCTCCATGCCTTAAAACAAGCTGAAGGAAGTTCTGAGAAAATTCAGAAACATCTTAAAGCTTGTGCACTGGCAACATCTACAAGCATACTAAAGGCAAGACATCTCAAGATCAAGGTCATAAAGTCCCCAAACTAAAAAATTTAGATACCCAAACTTCATGGTAGATGAAGTACCATTTTTGCAAGCTAAATCACTTCATCTACAAATGTGAAGAATTTCAGGCTCTTCACTCGACAAGAAAAAAAGGTTTGTTCTCAGCAATGATATGTGTCTTAGTTGTCTCAGGGTAGGCCATTTCACAAAAGATTGTAAGAGAAAGGTCACCTGCGATATTTGCAAATAGGTTCATCCCACACCAATTCCCAAGGAACAGTTAAAGACCAAAGGAGCTGAAACAACCAAGGAAGAGAAGGCTTCTACTGATTTGTACTGCAAGGGAGCAAACAGCAGTAATCATACGTCTATGATTATACCAGTATGGCTCACCTGTGTAAAAATTGAAAACCCAGAAATACTGGTGATTGCCTAAATTGAATACTCAGAGCAGCAACACATTTGTTGATCAGAATGTCTGCAAAAAGATTAATGCAGATTCAGAACCTATCAGGTTATCGACAATGAACAACAGAAGTTCAATAGTCAATTCTCGACATGTATCAGGTCTGAAAGTGAGAGGATACTCCTCACAAGAAGAAAGAAAACTACCTCCAGCATATACTTGAGAATACATCCTTCTGGAATAGAACAGCACCCGTACTCATGAAACAGTGGACACATGGGACCATCTCCTCCATATTGCTAAGGAGATACCAGATGAGTTAGACTGTCCTGTTGGACTTTAAATTGATTAAGACTGTGCAGAAGCCCTGAAACCAAAGAAAGTGGTTACAGGGGAAGATCATGGTCCATTTGCTGTAAAAACTAAACTGGGATGGTGTATGTGGGACCCACAGCACCTCTGAACAGCCCAGGAAATACAGCTGGATATTGCGACTGAATTTCTTCAAAGGAAATTCCACCCATCATACCTACCTCTATAATCAGAGCCCTAGATATGGACTTCCTTGACACAAATCACAAAAGTAAGACTGTGTCAAGAGAAGACATCAAATTCTTGTAAATATTAAATAGGGAGATTTTGCACACTAACAGATGAAATCTGGAAATGCCCAATTCAAAAACTAGTTGTGCTAGTCAAGAACAATTCATAATAAAAAACAACTCACACTAAGCACGAAAAAATTACAAACATACACAAACTCCCTTTCATAGACCTTTGTAATTTTGGTGGCAGTGAAGCTATCACCCTAAGTGTGCTATAGTTTAGACATGTATCCTTTCCTCCTTCCTGATAGATTAATGTGGACAGTGTAAAGGAAGCAATTATATAAGGACCCATATCTGTGAGAGATCCAAGAATGCAAAGTGACTTCCACCCAGGCTAGGACCAGTTGTAAGATTTGGAGGGAATTTTGTTAGTTATGGAATTTTTTCAAGGCAAATGTATTTTCAATGCTTCATTCTTAATTTGGCTGTAACTCTGTTCCATTGAAATGAATGTTCTTAAAACATGAGCAATTACTTTTGTCTTTCTATCTTTAAATTTGACAACTCCAATTACATAGTCACTAAAGTCTGCTGCAAGGATAATGTCTAATTTGGGATCAAAATGTCTCAGTGAAAAATCCAAAGTCAACTTATTTTTTATTTCTTTGAAAGCATCTTGGCATTCTGCAGACCAATTCCACTTTGCATTTTTTAACATGTATCTAATAGTCTATGTAATTTATAAAATAATACAAGACCTAAAAAAGATTATAATTTTTTACATTCATTAGAATTAATATAGGGTGTTTCAATACACTTGGGATCCATGTGACTGCTAATAACTCCACCAATAATAATGTGTTCTTTTTGTTTCAGATTTGAAAATAGTAAACTAAAACAACTATTAATCCCTGATCACCATGCCTTAGACAAGAGAGGAAAAAATATTTTGCATCACTACTTATTTGGAGACAATATCATTGAAAGCTATCTAAGAATAGATGCAACTCATTAATATAACAATGATTTATTACTGAGACAAGAAACTCAAAGAAAGATTGCATGTCCTGGAAGCTGATATAAAAACAATTAAAATAAAACATTGATTTGATATCTCAAGCTCAAAGGATGCATTTTTTACCGGATGTGTTCCCAATGACTGCCATTGCGCTTGTCCCAGTAATAAATCATCATCATGTTAATGGGTTGCATCTATTTTGAGGCACCCTGTAACTTTGAACCTAGCTGAGTCAGGTCAGCATCCTTTTGAATCAATTACTAGTTTTAGATATTTTATGCTTGTCAAAAAGAACTCATATTTTCTTCATTTAATTTGAACCCTAAGTTTTTAATTTATGAGAAAACTTCTTTAAGATGTTCCAAATATTGTTGGCATATCTCACTTTTAATCAAAATATTGTCTAAATAGGTAAAAGCATAATCCAATCCAGCCAACATAGTGTCCATAATTTTGCAGAAAATTGTTTAGTGCTAATGTGACCCTATAGCCTACGCTATTAAAAGTATACATCACTTTGGAGATATCTATGCTTAATAGATGTTGGCATTTTTTTTTACTTCAATCTAAAGATATGCTTTAGAAAGATTTAATTTTGAAAAAAATTTTCCACTATTAAGCTTGGCAAAAACATCTTCCAGATTCAGTAATGGATAGGCAGTTGATAAACAGTTGCTAATCCTGTTGAGAAGTCACCTGAATTTTATTGTCTGCTTTTTTTACAAAAACTACAGGTGCTGCCCATTCTGAGTGGTCTGCTGGGCTAATAACTCCAAGACTTTCTAATCTAATCAGCTTATTATTTATTGCATCCACTGTCCCAAACAGGAAAGAACATTTTAGTCTATAAAATTGAATGGCTCCTCCTTTAAAATGTAATTTTTTCTTGTTTGTTTTGTTTCATAGTGTATCAACCATTTTTGGTCATTCAACACTAAATTAAATTTCAAACAATTCAGTTTAATATAAGTATAGTTTTTGTTTACAAACAGTTAAATATCAAAACAGTTCAGTTAAATGTCAATACAGTTCTATTTTAAACAATTCAGTTTAGCATAAGTTCACAGTTTAGTTCTATTTGAACCACAGATAGGACCCTATCAGGTGCTACCTCTCCAGGCCAGATTGGACCTGGGAGCCATGGCATGAAGGGGTACTCCACATTTGCCAAAGCTCCAGCATTATTGGAACCTCACGATCAGATTGTTTAGTGTCTAGGACACGAACTCGGACACTCGTTAGTGGGGTCTTAGTCCTCTGCAGAGAAGCAGTCAGTGTATTCTACAACTCCAGCCAACAGAGCAAGTAAGTTTTCTTTGGTATTCATGCATTTCCCTAGGCCTTCCAAAAAAACAATAGGAAATTTTTGTTTTTGCAACTTTTATAATCCTCACCAGACAAATTAGCTTGGAGTTTGACTGATTCACAAATAGATTTTATTGATTCATGCTATAAAACCTTTTTATCCACAGTCCTCAAAAAAATATTTAAAAGGTTTCCTGCCACAACAAACACAGAGGCCTTAGTGTTTTGTCCCTGGAAAGAAAAATGGCAATATATTTTATCCTTTATTTCTTTCCCAATTCTTCTCAGGCATTTTTGTAAGATTTTTTCAAATTTGGAGGCCTTAATTCTTCTCAGGCATTTTTGTAAGATTTTTTCAAACTTGGAGGCCTTAATCTTCATCAACATGGTTTCACTGATGGTTGTTACATCTGAACTAGTATCTAGTTGCAGTTTAACGAGTCTACTGTTCATTTTAACCCTCATGTATTTTCAGATAAATTCTTGTTTCTCCTTTGCTGTCAAGATAACCTAAATGCAAGACTTGTTTTGTTTTTTCTTTAGCACATCTTTTGAATATGTTCTATTTCTTATCAATAGAAACATTTGGAAAGTTTAAATGGCACATCTTAAAAATATCTACCTTCACACCCATAACATGGGTTAGGCTTTTTAATTTCTTTCTCCCCTTCTAATTGCTTGAATCTCTAATCTCATGTCTTCAATTTTGTCAGTATCATGTTTGAGATTTAAAATCTATTGGCACTCTTCTGCAATTGTTTGTACGTGAATTCTCCAATTGAATTAGCAAGAGTAAATAAAACATTTTTTCTTGTTTTATTTAAGTTTTGTAGTAGTAATGAAAGTTTTTGAGTTTGTTGCAAAATCACCATTTTTAAAATCCTCCATTTGCATTTTTTTTAAATTTGAGAACCTCGCCACCATTAATGTTAGTTTTCCCCATAATTAACTAAAGCAAATCAAGCAGTCAGAAAGTTAAGAATAGCTTTATTTACTGAAAAGAAAAACTACAGTCCCACAGGATCAAATAGAGGAAATCTTGCTTCAAATCGGAAAAACAGGTCCATTAAAATTTAATAGTTGGGGTCTATCCCCCAAGGAAAGAAGAGGCTGGATATTGTTTGGGAAAAATTTGGGGAATACAAGAAATCAAATCAGAATTTCAGAGTAACCCGCTTGCCACTCAGAAATGTCAACCAAAGGACAATGGATGAATTTATCTCCAGACTGCACCTGCAGGCAGCCCAGTGTGATTTTCAGAGAACAAAACACAGAGACGAATTCAACTCTGGGTTTGACAAGATGCTCACAGAACAAATCATTGCAAGAACAGTTTACCCAGAATTGCAAAAGCAACTAGTAGCAGAAGATAAAAAATGACCTTAGAGAGAGTCATACAAATGGTAAAAAACTACAAAGCATCAATCAACAATATAAAATAATTACAATTCACAAGAAACCAAAATGTACAATACAATGATACAGTAGATAGCGTACAAAAACCCCACAAAAACAGACACTGTCCAAAATGTGGAGAAAACCAAAAACCATATGACAAATGCCCAGTCCATGGTACAGAATGCCAAAAATGTGGGAAATGGAACCTGTGGGTCAGTGTTTGCAGATCAAAGGAAAATAAAGAAAAAACAAAATACAACACCCTACCGAGAGAACAATGGAAGTCTAAATACGACCAGAGGAGATACAATAAAAATCTTCATGCAGTAGAAAATGACACTGATTATAGTGATTATGTGTAATTAGATTTCCACGCAATAAACAATTTGGATAGCTGTACTGAAGTTACTATAAAAATAAAAATCCAAGTCCTTAGGAAAAGAAAAAACCCAGCAAAACTACTGGTAAAAGTAGACACTGGAGCGGAAGGAAACATAATACCACTATGAATATACAAACAAATGTGGCCAAATTTACCAGCAAAATTAGTGAAACGATCAAATACCATCTTAATAGTATACAACAAGACCATCATACCACAAATTGGCACCATTCAACTCCAGTGCAAATATACCCAAGAAACATGATCAGCAGAAACATTTTTCATCGCAGACTAGCAATACTAGGATTGCCAAGCTGTCAAAACCTAAAAATAATAACCCAACATAGTGAAATAAAAGAAACCAAACACTGTCCATCAACAACCTACTACAGGACTACCTGAAACAATTTGACCACATAGGCCACTTCCCAAGTAAATACCACATTATTCTTGATCCCATAATAACACTAGTTATACATGCCCCATCCACCTAAAAAATAAAAAAGTATTAGACAAGCTGGTCAAAGACCGGATTATAAAAAAAAGTCAAAGAACCTACTGACAAAGTCAGTAGCCTAGCTTATATCCAGGAAAGCAAAAGACAAAATTTGCATCAACCCAAAAGAGAGTTCCAACACTGGAAGAAATGACCCATAAAAATGGCAAATGCAAAATAGTTTATTAAGGTTGATGCAAAAAGTGGCTTCTGGTCCATCAAGCTTGATGAAGAGAGCCAAACCCTAATCTGTTTCAACAATCCATATGGCAGGTACTGCTTCATGAAGATACCATTTGGGCTTGTGTTCCAGCAAAAGATGTGTTCCAGCAAAAGATAGACCAAATACTTGAAAAATGCCCCAAATCATTGGTATCACTGATGATGTTGTGGTGTTTGGAAAAGATGAAAAGCAGCATGATAGAAACTTGCTTAGCTGGATGAAAGCCCCAAAGAAAAATGGTCTTGTATTCAACAGCACAAAATGCAACATCACGACCAAATTCATAAAATTCTTTGAAGGAATTTGTGATGAAAAAGGAGTTCATCCAGATCCCCAAAAAGTAGAAGACACAAAATCTAAAATCTAGGAATGGTGACAAACATGACCCCTTTTAATCTCATTTGTCTGTACAGTAGTCAATCTTCACAACTTCTTGAAACAGGGAAATGGATACATAAGGACAAAAAGTCATGAGAAGGCCTTCCAATGGATCAAAGCCCTAATCAGTAAAGAAATAACTCTGGCATATTTTGATCCTACCAAGTTGATGCTTCTAGTAGAGAACTGGAGCAGCACAAGTACAAAATGATTGGCCAGTTGCATTTGCATCCAAATTGCTCACTTCTGCTGAGCAAAGATCTGCAAACATAGAACACAAGATGTTGGCAGTGGTATTTGGGTGCTAGAAGTTCCATACTTATGTGTATGGGAGGCCCTTTACAGTTGGGACTGAACTTAAACCATTGGAAATGATCAGCCCGAAAAATCTATCAACATCAGCTCCAAAGCTACCATGGATGCTAATGTAAATACAGAGATATGATCTCAACATTGTATACCATACTGGAAAAGAGATACTGTTAGCCAATGGGCGGTCAGAACTACTGAATAAAAACAACTGCAGCCTACTAAACTTGGACATAAAAATTGAGTTTATGCAATTTAGCACAAATTTGAGGAGCTGAAGGAAGAGTCAAGAAATGACTAGATAGTGTTAACACTCAGTCAAAGATAACTCAACACCACTCAGGTCATATCAGCCATTCAGAGGAACTATCTGTGCAGGACTCCTTGATACTGAAAGGAGAATATTAATTCCTAACACGATGAGGAATGAAATCCTAAACAAGATTCAGCCATCTCATCAAGGCATTGAAAAAAGTATCCTAAGAGCCAAAACATGTATACTGGCCAGGAATGAATAACGACATCAAAAAATTGTTAATGGATGCCTTACATGCCAAAAATATCAAACCAAACAGAAGAAGGAAACCATGATACCATACTAAATGCCTTCCTGATCATGAAAAGTAATTAGTACAGATCTTTTCCATGAAGCAGGGAAAACATACCTGTTTGTGGTTGATTACCATTCCAAGTTTCCATTTATCAGAAAAATGCACAATGCATGCATAGATCACGAGGTTATATATGCTTTAAAATACATATTCAGAGAACATGGTATTCCAGAATGTATTATAAGAGATAATGGCCACCAGAATAACAACTATGCTTTCAAGCAATTTGCCAAAGACTGGGAATTTGACTACATCACCTCCTCACCAAAATATGCTCAATCAAATGGATTTGTAGGAAGGACCATCCAAATGATAAAAAATACAATAAAAAAAGGCTAAAGACAGCAATACAGACATAGACATAGCATTGTTTGAGAACAACACCAATTAACCACAACCTACCAAGTCCAGCATAACTGCTTCACAAAAAAATCATCAGAAGGAACCTCCCAGTAATGATCAGGAACACACAACCTGAAAAGGACAAAATCCTGGAGGGGTTACACAAACACCAACAAGAACAAAAAAACATTACAACCAGAGTGGAAAAGTTTTATAGTGTTCAAAACTATTCCTTGTCGCCTCTTTTATAATGTTCCATGAAGGGGGGTAACTTTGGCCGACACTTATAATCTCTTTGCTCTCATTCAATGCTGAATACTAAGTATGGAATGCTAAACAATACTAACAGGCAATGCTACATTTCACAGCATATGTCTCATCAGACCTCAGTCTGACTGGTTTGTATATATTACTAATTCTAGTCAGACAACCTCAATAGCACAATCCATTTCAACAGTTGTATTTGTTGGCAGGAGGTCTGTGATCAAACCACGCATGTTGAATTCTTCTACACACACACAAAAGTTTATGCCACACATGAAGTTAGGTTACCTGAAAAAAATCAGTAAACTTTTTGATAAAAATAACAAATGCATTAGGAAATTCATTCATTTATAAATGAACACTGAAAGTTTCATTAAAAGCAGATAATTCCCTGATTATTTGGATTTTTTTTTCAATCAGGAGTTGTGATTTGTCACAGAATGAAATGTCCATGTTGTTGGTAACTATCATAAATTTATATCAAATTACTACCATTTATTTGTTTTAACAAACAATTATATTTCACATTTTAAATACTGTGTGGATTTGAATAATAAAATTAAAAATAAATTATTGAATTATTTACTTTATAACACTACTTTTAATAATAACATTATTTTGAATTCTGAATGAACAGAAATAAACATTAGCAAATCTGAGAGATTTCTCTCATGAATTTGTTTTAATAATCAAAAAACAACACTAGTAAAAACAAACAAATGAATAAAACTATAAATAAGGAATTTGTACTGCTAATAATAATTCAAAATAATTATGCTTATAAATTAAATTTGAATATATTAGGATTAAAAACTACATTAAATTTATACACTAAGTATAAAAGATTATATTAATGCATTATATATTAAAGATTATACATTAAAATTATTCATCATGATAGTGAAAATATATCAAATTACAAAAAAAATATTAAAAATGATATTTATTCTTAATATTTAAATTAAGATTTAAAAAAATCACAATGGCTATTTACATTAAAATTTGTGAGGCTAAGAAACATTTTAAGTTTCTTCGGAACTTTGAAAAACATGTCTCTTCTTCTCCTTCTCCTCCTCCTCCTCCTCCTTCTTATTATTAATCTCATGATTAACTCCTTGAGAGTTTTTCACATCAGCATTAACTGATGGTCTTTCACTGGAGTTTGAGTGACAGTAAGTCTCCTCAGGTATCCATGACTCTTCTCAGTATTCTGACCAATCTCAATAATGTAACAGTTTGGAAGGCCTCCATTCGTCCTCTTATTTCCAAGTCCTCCAGTCCCTTTACCAATTGATCCTTCAGTGAGTGTACCAAGAGCACCAATTACAATTGGTATAGTAGTCACTTTCATGTTCCACAGTTTTTCAATTCCCTAGTTAGGTCGAGGTACTTATCCTTCTTTACACTTTCTTTCAGTTTTACTCTGTGGTCATCCAGGACAGCAAAGTCCACAATTCTACAAGTTCTCTTTCTTTTGTTGATTATTATAAGGTCTAGTTGTCTGTCCAAGATTAGGTGATCTGTTTGTATGTCAAGATCCCAGAGGAGTTTGTCTGTCTTATTTTCCAGGACAGATGCTGGGTTGTGAATATACCATTTATTTGTATGGTCAAATTTCAATTTCTTGCATAATTCCCTGGGAATCACCTTGCTCACCCAGTTGTGTCTAGTCTTACACACTTTCTGTGCTAATTTGCTGCATTCACATATAACGTGATTGATTGTTTCATCTCTAAAACCACATAAACTACATCTGCTGTTTTGTTGCATCTTATCTATTGTTGCTTTCATATGATTTGTTCTTATAGCATTATTTTGTGCTACTATTAGTAGAGATTCAGTTTCTCTCTTAAAATTTCCTTTTCTTAGGTACATCCATATTTTCTTGTGTGAGATATTGCTTATTAGTCACTTAAAACGTCCATAGAGTTGTTTTTCTTCCCATTTTTGTTTTCGAGTTATTGTCATTCTGTTGGTCCCCGTGTTGTCAGTATGGTTTTTGGTGGCAGTAATCAGTCTTTCTCCATACTTTTGTATGTAGTCTTGAAGTCATATTGATGTGTCAATGCTGTCTTCAATGCTGGCAAGTCTTCTTCCTCTTTCTTTTTTTGACACATATAGTCTGTCAACGTCATCTCTGAGATGTAATTAGTTTTCTTTCTCTCTGATCCATTTGTTCAAGTTCTTCTCTGGTCCACTTCAAGAATGGTCCCAAATACCTTGCAAGGAGAACAAACCAGGTATTTATTCCTTTGATAAGGTTTCTGCTTTATAGTTTTGTCTCAAGAAGCTTTCATGTTCTCCTGAGATATTCTTTCTTAATTTTTTCTTTCATCTCCACTATCAAATATTTGAGTTTTTCACACCAGTTTTTCACACTTAGCTTTTCACTAAAGTCTGGGTAGCAGCAGATTTCTGCAGTTCTTGAGTATTCTGATTATTATTTTAACTGATCTTAAATATGCTGTGGTCTGAATGTTCTCAATTCTTTTCCTGAACTCCAGTTCTCCCAGTCTTTTTGCCCGTCCTTTGAGGACTGTTTCAAGGGCTCCAACAACAATTGATATTCCTATCACTTTCATGTTTTACAGCTTTTTCAACTCCCTGGCAAAGTTCAGGAATTAGTAGAGTTTTTCACTTTCTTTTATTCTCACTCTCTCATCTGCTAGAAGATAAAATTCACTTATTGACAAAAACTTTTTCTTGTTAATTAAAACTTGGTGTGGTCTTCTGACCCAGATTGGTGGATCCATTTGTATCTTGAAATCTCAGAGAGTTTTATGCATCTCATTTTTCACTACAATCAAACTTCAGTCTCTTCCTAGTGGTGCACCAAATCATGCCTATTCCTGTATTCTTTTGTGCCAGTTTGCTGCATTCAATTATGTGTTTAACTTTTTTATCTCTATCATCACATAGCTTACAAGTGCTATTGTCCCACATATCATCAATTCTAGCTTTGACATAAGTCATTCTGATGGCATTACTTTGAGTTGAATACAGATTCAGTATCTCTATTCAGGTTTCCCTTTCATAGCAATATCCAGTTGCTAAGTGCTTCTGAGATTTTTATAATTCCTCTTGCCTAAAAAAGCTTATCAGAGTATGATAAATGTGTTTATATCCTTAACTGACAATTAAGTTTTACTATCAGTCAATAATTGTATTGTATGTCATAAAAAGTTATATCTCTTGACTATGCATTCAAGAAAGAAGCACCCTCCCAGATATATGTGCTCATGTATCTAACCCTCACTGTCTGCAGCAACTAATATGGCAGTGAACAGATATGTGTGTCTAAGCAATGAACTGGAAAGTTTATACTTTAATTTCAGAAATAATAGATGGACCACATTACATTGACAATGAGGATTACAAAGAAAGAAAGATATAGGAAAAAACTGAAGGTAAAGGTCTTCTTGTTTATTTTTCCTTCTGCTTATGAATTTATTGGAACAGTGTCCAGATGAATGAAAAACCATGGCCAACTGAGAAACAATATTTTCAGTGTGGAGAAACAGAACATATTTCAAGAGAATCCGCTTAGCTTGCAAATTAAAAAAACTCTACAAAGAATCATGTTTCTGATGCGGGAATATAACATTTTTCAAGAGGCACCAAATACTAATGAGATGTGCACAAAATGACATACATTCAACAATTTATTGGATGTGTGTAAAAGCAGAGTGTAAGTGAATTAAATTAAACATTATAATAATGTTTATCAATGATGATGTTTATATATTTGAACTAAGGAGAGCAAATCAAACATAATCATTGATATTTTGATTATAACTGACTCAGGTGACAATAGCAATATTATCAACAAAAGGAGATGAGACAGAGCAAGAAAAAGAAAATTATATGTAGATTACAAGCAGATATGACAAAGAAAAAATGATATCCTTATAGCAGCAACACTACATTAAAAGTCCCATAAATGCGTGAAATGGATATTTCCCTGTCAGCATTTTCTGAAAAATCATGCAAGGTACAATCAGTAGTTATAGATAAGAAATACCTTTCAGAGAAAGAAATATAAAAAAAAACTCTGAATTTTTACAGTTGTCTTCCTGTTTTTGCCCCAACAAAAGTCATAGTTGATAGAAGAGTTCAAATATTTGTCCACTGGTTTCATAAAGATAGCCAGATTCACTTGCATTTGAAGTACAATGCAAAATCAATTGTTCAAAAGGCCTGAAGAATACTATGATCTCTTGCTGAGAAGAAAATAACAGAGTTTGTAAAACTCAACATTATTGAAGGTAGAAATCCAACTGGTTGTTGTAGTTGTGCCAAACTGAATGCCAAGGACATTCACCTGGCATGGAGATATGGAGTGCATTCAATAAGTTTCTGGAATTTTTTTGTACAGTCATTTAAAATTGTTGTAGACTCTTGAAAATTCAGTATGTTATTGCTATACATCTTATGAGATGACTGACCAATTTTTTATGATTTCAGCTTCAAATGAACAGCTACACCAGCAATTGGAATACACCCTACTAAAGCCTGATTTTCACAACTGGTGAATTTCAAAAATGTAATCTGGACATGAGGAAGAATGATATGCAATAAAATTCTGTTTTAAACTTGGAAAAAATGCCACAGAAATGTATGGAATGCTTCAGACTGCTTTTTGACCCTCTTGCATGAATTGAGCATCAGTTTTTGAGTAGCATAAGAGATTTAAGGAAGGCAGGGAGTCTGTGAGGGATGATGAGAGGTTTGGGAGGAGTAAGGAAGTCAATACACCAAACAGTTAGGGTTACTATGTTGAGGTTTTAAGGGAGTTAAAGAAGAGATTCCGTTGGAAGAGACCAGCACTCTTCAAATCAGGGCAGTGGTATTTCCACTAGGACAATGCACCAGTCCACAACTCCATCCTTGTCACAGACTATTTGACCAAGATGGGCATCAAGACAGTTCCTCAGCCTCCCTTTGGTCCAGACCTTACTCCCTGTGACTTTTGACAATTGAGGAGATGAAAGAGGCTGTGATGAAGGTCATTGACACACTCACACAAGAGGACTTCCATGGGGCCTTCCAGAAGTTGTTGGAATGGTACAACAAGTGCATTGCAGCCAGAGGAGATTACTTCGAAGGGGACTAGAGTTTCATGTGTGTACTATCAATAAAAGTGCCTATACGAAAAAAGTCTGGAAACTTATTTAATGATCCAGGTAAACAAGATTTAACTTGCCAGGTAAACAAGATTGTGGAACATGAACAATTTCCAATGCTAACAAAGAAATAGGTACAGGCAGAAATGAATGGCACAAAAGTTTTTCTAAAGCCAAACTTAAAAAGAAAACAAAACATTTTCTCAGCACTATAGCAGATACTTGAAAAAAAAGCTTGTAGTGTTCTAAGCCATAAGAGCTATAGCTTTTGACTATACATGCAAGGGAACATCTTGCAAATATGTGCATGAATGTATCTATCCCTTGCTTTCTTCAGCAACCATTGTGGCAGCAAACAGACATATCTATCTATGCTTCACATCCAAGAATAAACCAGGAGTGAAACCTAAAACAGGTTCAGACAACATTTCATATATCTTTCAATAATCTAAAAGAGTTTGATGAGTAAAATAGGAAATCATAGTCAATAATTACATGTTCTAAAATAGAATAAAACAAAATAAGATAAAAGCATAATCATTTAAAAAAAACTATTGGGTGAGAATTAATTTTCTATCGTGAAAGAATGTTGCAAGAAACTAAAACCACAGATTTATCCAATAAAAAACAAGATCAATCATCATGATATATATTCCTATTTTGGTTGAATTTTGAAGATCTTATTTTTAAAAAAGCTTTGCAAATTAATTTTTTAAGCTGGAAATTCAAACATAATAGGAAAGATAAGAGTAACAATTGACTTCAAAAATAAATTACGAAAACTAATAATTCCAGTAATATAAATCAAGGTCTGACTAAAATATGAGATCAACTTATACACATGTATTAACATGCATCTTGAAGCTGGCAAAGGAAAGAAGCAGAAGATACCCCGCACAAACAATTATGGACGCAGACTACGCCGATGACAGAGCTTCTGGCAAATACATCTGCCCAAGCTGAAACCCTGCTTCATAGTCTGGAATGAGCAGCTGCTGGCATAGGTCTCTATGTCAATGCAGATAAAATAGAATACATATGCTTTAATCAAAGAGGCAACATCTCCACACCAAATGGTAGTTCTCTGAAACTAGTGGACAAGTTCACCTACCTAGAAAGCAGTGTCTCATCAACCAAGACAGACATCAGCATGCGAATAGCAAAGGCATGGACCACTCTCGATAGGCTATCAGTCCTTTAGAAGTCAGACCTGACCAATAAAATAAACCGGAGTTTCTTCCAAGCAGCTGTCATGTCGATACAGCTATACGGATGCACTACATAGACGCTGACTAAATGTATGGAGAAAAAGCTTGACGGCAATTATACAAGAATGCTGCAAGCAATATTGAACAAGCCCTGGAGGCAGCACCCGACAAAGCAGCAGCTGTATGACCACCTACCATCCATCATGAAAACTAACCAAGTTAGACAAACTAGACATGTGGGACACTGCTGGAGAAGTGGGGATAAACTCATAAGCAACATACTCCTGTTGACCCCTTCATATGGACGAGCAAAGGCAGGACAACCTATATACAACAGCTCTATGCTGATATGGGATGTCACCTTGAAGACCTACCAGGAGTGATGGACAATAGAGACGGGTGGTGAGAGAGGGTCAGGGAGATCCATGCTAGCAGCAAGACATGATGATGATATCTTTAGGTAGAAAATTTATTTTAGACATTTCATTTGATATGACAAGGATTGTTTAAGTTTTTTTATACGGTATTTTATCAAGTATTGCTAATCATTATGAAATTTGTATAAATCATCATCATTATAACATTTTTATAATAATATCATAATTGCATATTGTAAAATAGTATGAATGTGAAAAAACAATACAAGATGATAAAAGATAGTCAAAAATATTTAATTTTAAATCATTAAAATATAAAGGAAAGAAGGAAATTTTAAGAAAAGATATGAATAGATTAAGAGAAAAGTAACCAAAGTAAAGAAATAAAAATTAGTAGAAAAATATCTGATATTAAGAAATCAAAAATTAAAACATCTGATATTAAGAAATCAAAATTAGTAGAAAAATATCTGATATTAAGACATATCTAATTTCTAATATATAAAAGATGCTTTATAGAAGATATATTTCATGCAAGTTAGTGCAAAAATAATTGTGGTTTTTGTTATTTTATACTTTGATGCATATTTTGGAATAGACTATTATTTAACTATCTTCATATAAATCTACTGTAGTTAAATGCAAATTTTGCACAAATGATTTCCGCTAATGGTTTTATCTTCACAAATTATTCTTGTTTATTTTTAGCTATCAAATTAGAAATGGAAAAAGCCAATTTGAATGATTTTATTGCTTGAATTTAAAATAAGACATAAAACAGGAGAAACTACTGGCAATATCAACCAATTATTTAACCAGAGGATCACATCACTGTCGGTACAGATCAATATTGTTTCCAAAATATTTTTAATGCAGATAAGAGCTTTGAAGTGTAATATAGCCAGAATGAAGAAGCAATAACACTTGTGTATAAAATATATACTCGCTTTTTATTTACAAATGGTCAAAATTGTTACTAGTGAGAAAGAGAGAGAGGTAGTCAGACTGCTATGATTGACACCATGTTGTGATGCTTATATTCAGAGCATATATATTCTTTTTGCTTCTTTCTCGGGAAGCTGATACAGAGCCTGCTTCTTAGCCTGGAGGCTGCCGCCTCTGCAAGCTAGAGCTTAAAACTACTGACTGTCTACTCTGCTGACTGTTGACTCCAACTGACTCTGGGGTGGAAACTTCCATCACTATATATTTTTCTGATGCCCACACATTTTTCCTCCTGAATTCACCTGATTCACCCCCTCAATTCACATGGCATTTCCACTGTCTTTTATTTACCTTAAGATACAGGTGTATATCCTGCTTATGGAATCCAAACTAACTAGCTGTCAACAGTCAATATGTAACTTGCCTCATTATCCTAATTTTCAAAATGTTCTTGTGTGAACCTTTTCTTAGCATCCCCATCTGGCTCTCTCTCTACCCACAATTTAACAAAAATACTCTTCAATCATGATACAAACTTTAAAGGCAACCTATTCATTATGTTATACTTGCCTGTTCTTGTTATTATCTAAATTACTTCTATGCCATTTCTTCACATGGTTGGTTATTCCCATATGCATACATCAAAAATACAATACAAATACATTTCTCATTTCAAAAAACACCATTGGCCCCTTTGCAACTTCTTGAGGAAACTAAATATATCACAGGACCAATGTCTTGGTCCCA
The DNA here is from genome assembly GCA_963585895.1 of Sepioteuthis lessoniana. NCBI lineage: Eukaryota > Metazoa > Mollusca > Cephalopoda > Myopsida > Loliginidae > Sepioteuthis > Sepioteuthis lessoniana. Next base: position 67,467,063 of record OY757929.1, on the reverse strand, counting down.
AAATCCTGGTTACAAACCCTGTGACCCTGGTCATTCCAGCTATACATTCACCCGGATTCCTCATGACCAATGTCCCAGTCATTTGCTCTATATGTTCCTACCTGGTGTAACTGAAGAATTACACAAAATTTAAGAACATTACATTCATGGCCCCAAACAATACATCAAAAATGCATAATAAATTGACATGCACGCTGCAAAACAACCAAAATATAGTGTCAAAAATCTCTATCAGCTATGTGCCATTCTTTTCTACTATTGATTTTCTTTTTAAATCAATTACTGCTTGCAATATTTCCAGATGCCAGGTCTTCTCTTTATTTCAATACACACAACCCAGTAGTGATTGATCTCTTTTAAAAACTTCTGTTACTTATCTATCTTTCTGTACCTATTTGTCAGTGAGTCCCAATCGACCCCATTTTACCTCTCGCATAATCATCGGTTGCTATTTAATTCCTCAAGAACCACCATTGCAACTAAAATATAGGCATCTAGCCTTTCCTAAATCCATTTGTTCACCTTGCTGACCATGCACCAATCCAAAACATCAATCGGGACCAAAAGACCCAAGAAATCATCCACAATTCACATCCCAGCCAAAAAACTTGGAGCAGACTTAAAAACCTTGGAGCAGGCTTCACTGCTATTTTTCTCTTTATTCTGTCATATTTGGAACTTCAACTCTCAGGAAAAATCAGGCTGCCAAAAGACTTCCAAAAAATCATACTCATGGAACAGTGAGTTCTTCTATAGAACTACTTCTTACCATATCTCCAAAATAATCCCTTACACAATTTGGATGAAATCCTAGCCAATTAGATTTGAAATCAGCCTTGACCCATATGAAAAACAGCAAGGTGACTTGATATACAAAAAATATTTCATTTTCCCATGAAAACTCCCAAAATGGAACTATTAATTTTCCTTCTTCCTAAAAAATCAAAATTAAAATAAAAATCCCCACATGTTGGCTGAGGAAAATTTTTCATGAAGTGAAGAGAGAAAAAAAAAATTCAAAATGTTACCTTGATTCAAAATAATTTTTCATCACATAGACTAAAACAATGCAAGCCAGAAAAGACTCAAAAATAAAAAAAATATTGTTTATGCCAAAAGTTCACAGCTTTAAAACAAACGTCCAGATTTTTATGTCCATTCTAAAAATTTTTTTCTTCCTTCTGTTCTTTTTCTCATTTCTTTTTTATTCATGCAAATTGTAAAGTCAGTATGTATCAACTGTCTCTCTTTCTGTTTTCCTTTTTTCCCTTTTTTTTCTCAAATTTTGTTTTTTTAATTTTGAGTTGTTCTTTTGCTTCTTTTCAACTTTCATAACTTGTAAAAATTGTTTGCAATAACCATCATTTCAGTACATATATATTTTTAACCTAAGTGTATGAATGTGTATGCTTTACACATTTTGTCTTTTTTCTTCTCGTCTTCATTTTGTTTTTTTCTATATATTTTTCTTTCTTGTCAAGTTGTCTCTTTTTTATTTTTTATTTTTTTTGTTAGGCCCCTTTTTTCTTCTTTCTTCATCTGAAGATTTTCTTTGTATGTTTTTTTGTCCTTTTCTTCAGAGATGAAGCAGTTATTCTCTTCTGTCTCTCTTTTTTCTTTCTTTTTCTCTTTACTGAGCCCATTCCACATTTCTTTTTTCTTTATGTTCAAATGTCTATTTTTTTAATCATCTATCTCTTTCTTACCACTGTTCATTGTCTTATGTCTTTTCATTTTCATTTTTTTCCTACCTTGCCTTCCATGACACAATGTCTTTCTTACTGTAATAATTTTCATATATTTTTTCTTATCAATGTACATTCTTTTCTTGTCTATTCCTTTCTTTTACCTTCTTTTTTCTCTTTTCTTCTTATCTTATGATTTAATGTCTGTTTTACTTTACCAATTTTTTTTTTGTTTTTTTTTTCTACTGTTCAATTATTTATTTTCTCTTCTTTTCTCTTTATTTTTGTCTTCTTTCTATATCTGTAAATCATAACTACTTAACCTTTTTCCATACTATTCTCTATTTTCACCTTCTATTAACCCAAGCAATAATATGTTTTTCAACTTCTAGGAAGTATCTCCACAAAACTAACTATAGCTTGTATCCAGCTGTTAATTTTTACCATTTTTTTTAACCAAAACATCACAATATTTCTTACTTGCTCACTTCCAAAAGGGAGATAAAATTCCCAGGCACTTTTTCCAAAACAACACAAATCTCTCCTTTCTTCGTTTATCTTTTTTCTCTACTTTTTCCACTACTGTCCATTGGTCTATCTCTTTTCTTTTTCAATAGTTAATGAGTGTATATATATATTTTTTAAATTTTGATTTGAATCCCTAGTTGGAACCTCTCCGCATACTACCATATCTGTTAAGTGTTGGTACATTTATAAAGTAATTCCCATCTTAATTCTCAGTATTAAATCTTCCTGTACATGGACACGAAACATTCCATCTTCAACTAAAGCAATAGTCTGTCTTTCTACCAACACCCCAAAATTCCAGCACTTTGGTAAATTTTGCTCTTACTCAGAGAGATAATCAATTATACATCAAACATGACTGTTCTATCTTTCAGAGAAAAATCTAAAATTTTTCCAACACAACTGTCCTCTTACTCAGAGAAAATTCCATAATCTTTGCAACACAATTCACGGAGATAACTCTGTAAATCCCCACCCATATACCTATTCTATTTGGCAAAGTAAACAACCTTCCCATAACCATATACAATAGCCACACAAAAATTATCGGACCCTAGAATCAAATACTATAAAAAATTCTTACAATATAAAACACTACAATTGCCTATTTATAATTTACATTCAAATTTCATACATAAAAATCTCTATTTACATTAAATGTGTTTTTTATTTACTTGACATGTCAGCAACATTATTGTTCATGCATTAACTTCTCTCATCACTTACTGTTCATCTTTTTGTATGCCTCCCACTTTTTCTTTCTTTTCTTTCTTTTCCCTTTTAAATCACAGTTACTTAAATCTAGTTGTTTTATGGGAATAATAACAGGTTTTCAGTTTTCTATAATCAGTTTAATTCTATCAAGTGTGAATCCATAAAACTTGACAGAGACAGCAAAGGAAAAAAATATGAGATTTCCAGAATGAGCAATGTACCTACTTTTAAATGATAATGTCTTTTTAAAATTCTTTTGGTTAATTTCTTCTCCTTTTGTTGTACCTTAGGCATTTTCTTTTCTTTTTCCTTTTCTTTATTGTTTTTTACTTGAGTTTTTTGATTTCTTTCCAGCTCTTTCTTTATAGATTCTTTTTTCATTTTTGCACAAGGTTTTTTGATTCATTCTGTTATCAGTCAGGTTTTTCTATTGTTATTTCTTTTTCTTTTTCTTTCATTTCTTTCTATTTTGTTCTTTTCAATTTTCTTAGAGGTTTGAATTCTTTCTTTCTCCTCGATTTTCTACTTCTATTTTTATTCTTTGGTGTCTTTCTACTTGGCTTATTTTTTCTATTTTTTCTTTCTTTTCTGTGGTGTGCTTTTGTTTTTCATGTTTCATTCATTCTTTTCATATCTTAGTCTTTCTTTCTTTCTTTCTCTGTTTCTCCCTTTTTTTTCTTTCTTTGTTTTCTTTTCTTTCATCTACTGCTTTTCCTTCAATTGGATAACTCAGGTTCCAAATCAATCTATCTTCTTTTTTAAAAAAACAAAAAACACAGGAAGTCACTGCACACCAAAATCAATTAAATGTTGCATATCAAGGGAGAAGTGACAATAACACTTACTTATAAAAATACATACTCTCTTTTAATTTACAAGGGGTTGAAATTGTTGCTTGTGAGAGAGAGAGGGAGTTAGACTACTATGATTGACACCATGTTGCGATATATATTTTCAGAGCTTTGCTTCTTCTTGTTTCTTTCACAGGAAGCTGATACAGATCCTGTTTCTCAACCCAGAGACCATCACCCCCATGGGCTAACACCCAAAATGGCTGTCTACTGTGCTGACTGCTGACTCCAACTAACCATGGGGCCAAAAACTTCCGTCATTATATGTTTTTCTGACACCCACACATTTTTCCTTCTAGCACAATTCATGTGATTCACCCACGCAATTTGCATGGCATTTCCATTGTCTTTTGCTTACCTTAAGACATAGGTGCATATCCTGTTCAGGAAATCCACACTAACTAGCTGTCAAGGGTCAATATGTAACTGAAGTTATTAATGAATTAGACTTTTCTAAACAACTCAAGAAGTTGAAGAATAACTTAATTGTTGAACAATTGTTCATGATTTGCTCCAAGTTGAAAAATCAAAAATAAGTCACACATGATCTAAATAAAAAAAAATAAAACATAAACTAAAGAACACTGTTATAGAATATGTAAAAAATAGGATTGCATTCCTCAAGGTGGCTGATCTGAGGTGAAGCATGAAAACACGTTCCTAAGCCAAAGTAACATCGGAAGAATGTTATGGTCACTGTTTAATGGTTGTCAAGTAGAATCATTGATTACAACATTGTGAAGCCCAACAAGATGATTGCAACAGAAAACTATTGTCAAGAAATCCAGAAAATATAAAAATTATATTCATAATAGTAATTTGAAAAAAAACATTTTTTCCCTAGCAAATGATTGCAAAAATTGAATGAACTCTACTTCACCAAGCTCACTCACCAGACCTTGCTCTAATTGGCCACTACTTTTTCAAACATTTCAATAACTTCCTGTAAGAGAAGCTCCTCAATAATCAAGCTGTAGCTCAAAATGCTTTCAAAGAAATCATCATTTCCAGGACACCAGAAATCTAAGCTACATTGATTGCAACAATACATGGATTCAAATGGAGCTTATTTTGATGAATAAATTTCATTCTAAACTAAGATAAACTGCTTTGAATTTGACATTTAAAAAACTAAAGTTATATTTGCACTACCTTAATAGAAATTTCGTCAATAAAAGCTGTTTGAAGTTTTCATACAAAGGTATTAAACAGTAAAATTTCAGTAAAGAAAAAGGAAAAGCAGGAAACATATTGCATACAATAACATTCAATCACATGACTAAGATATAAATACATGAAATTTTATCTCTATTTTAATTTTAGTATATCCAACATTTTGCATCATTTGATTTTTTTCTGGTCATATGTCTCTGTTCTGGATTGATAAGGTGATTTCAAAGAACATTGCTGAAATAGAAAATCAGTCATTGCTATACTGACTCAGTGCACAACTTAGTACTAAACAAGTATATAGGATATTAATTCCAGGTACTTTCTATAACAAATGAATTAAATATTTTTAAAATCATTTTAAAAAAATTATTATAAAAAAAAACAACTGGGAATCAATTTACTCAGCTCCCCTAGAATTCAACTTTTAGAAAAAAGTTCATGTCCTTTTTTATCAAGAAACCTGTTTAAGGTTGCATGAAAACTTATGTCTCTGCCAAAACCAGAGCACGACAAAAAGCTGAGTGATAAACAAAAGATTCCTTTTTCTTAACCCTTCACAACTAAGTCATATAAATGACTTGGATGCAAACCCTGTTATTCGGCTTAGAATATGCTTACTGTATCTTCAGCAGAAGAGTAAAACTTCTTCAATAAAGAATTTCCTTAGTATGAAACTAAATGGCATCAGTTTCAAATCTGGATCCCTGAAGAGTGCAGAGAGCACTTTTGTTTCTACAACTCCCAGGTCCACTCTGATTTAGAATCATGGTAACTATTAGAATCCCATTTTTGGGTCAAATAGATCTGTTTGAATATCAGTAGAATTAGAAAAAACATTACATGACATATCACTCTATAAGTCCCAGGCCGAACAAATAAAACAAAAACTTCTAGGCAAAATTCAACTTTATTCATCAACATAGTCTCCTAGGGTGATACGCTGATTCCAATGCTTCTCTAACAATTTGATACCTTTTTTGTAGAACCATTTGTCTTTGTCCTCAAAATATGCCTCAGTTTCCAATATCACTTCTTCATTGGAGCCAAATCTCTTTTCCTGGAGCATTCTTTTGAGGTCTGCAAACAGCCAGTAATTGCTAGGAGCCAGATCTGGACAATAGGGTGAGTGTGGGAGCAATTCGAAGTGCAATTCATGTAGTTTTGCTATCATTGTGATCAACTTGTGACATTGTGCATTGTCTTGATGAAAGAGCACATTTTCTTCATCTGTGGCTGTTTTTTGGCAATTTCTTCCTTCAAACGCACCAATAATGTTACATAATGTTCACTATTGATGGTTCTTTCTTTCTCAAGGTAATTAATGAACAAAATACCTTGCACAACCCAAAATACAGAGGCCAAAACCTTGCCTGCTGATGTTTGCGCCTTTGGTTGCTTTGGATTGCTTTCACCTGCTGCTGTCCACTCAGCTGACTGCCAGTTTGACTCTGAAGTGAAGTGGTGGATCCATGTTTCATCTATTGTTACATATCTATGCAAAAACCCCTTTTTATTGTGTTGAAACAGTTGCAAACAATGCTCTGAATTGTCGATACGTTGTTGTTTTTGATCAACTTTGAGCAAATGCAGCACCCAATTTGAACACAGCTTTCACAATGAAAAATGTTCATGCAGAATGGTGAATACACTGCCTTCTGATGTCTTTAACTCCTCTGCTAACTCACACAGCTTTAATTTATGATCGGACAAAATGAGTTTGTGGAGTTTTTTTGGTGTTTTCCAGGACAACTACCGAATTTGGGTGACCTGAGCATTCAGCATCATTTGTGTCTGTACAACCATGTTTAAAGTCAGCATACCACCTCTTAACCATTATATCCGATGGAGCAGAGTCTGAATAATACTTATCAAGCTATTGCTTTGCTTGAACAGAATTTTTACCCATCAAAAAGCAATGCTTTATCAACACAGAAAGTTCAGATTTTTCATCAGTTTTGAAAATTTGCAACAGTAGCTTCACTTAAATAACTGTAATTTTTAAACGAATAGTCTGATTGGGCTCAAATTTTGACACATGCTATTTGAAGGTTAGTACGTTCTAAAAATCATATGAATCTCTTATTAGTGGTGCCATCTATATGTCAGGCCTGGGACTTGTTGAGTGATGTGTTACATAATGCTGACCATATAATATTTGCACTTATTGGAAAATATAAGTTTTAAAAAAATATTTGCTAGTAGATCAAATGTCATAACATCTTGAATAGATGTAATGCACAAAATGAATAAAGTATTTTTAATCCTTGATTAAATTCAGTTTCTTAACATAAAATAATACTAATTTAGTCTTATGATATATATATATATATATATATATATATATATATATATATATATATATATATATATATGTGTGTGTGTGTGTGTGTGTGTGTGTGTGTGTGTGTGTGTGTGTGTGTGTGTGTGTGTTTCAAAGAAAATCTGTATTTCATACAAAAATAAATAAATTAGAAAACAAATGTTGTATTTGCACATTTCTAAAAGAATTTTGAAAAAATCAAACTATTTTTCTGCTTTTTACCCACTGTATACATATTATATATATATATATATATATATATATATATATATATATATATATATATATATATATATATATATATACATCAGTATCTACTGAAATAAAAAAAGAAAGTGTGTAGATTAAAGAAGGAAAAAAATTAAGCAGACAACAATGATAATATAAAAAACAATGAATTCACAAAGTTTGTACAATAAAAGCTTTGGCATTCAATCATTTCACTGTCAGGCATTTTGCAAAGATCACATAGACAAGGTCATTCCAGAACCATAGAGAATGAATATGAATAATGAACAATCGAAAGAGATAGAAAAAACATGGACTTGAAATGAACTGAAATGGAGGAAATAATAAAAATCAAAGAAAAAGAAAATTAAGAGTAGCAATAAAAGGAAAACATGAAGAAATAGATAAAGAATTGAGACAAAACCAATATACTGTTAGAAAGTTCTGAATTGAAGAAGTGACAAACAAAAAAGAAAAAAGATGTTGACAGTATGAAAGTTTGAAAAATGAAAAGGAGGAGAAAGAAGAAAAACAAGGAAAATATTTTAAAAGAATTAGAGTGAAGAAACAAGATCTGTTTGCAAATTATTTGGTTAAGTTTGTTATTGGTAGAGTGTTTAACTTGAGTATGGTGTATAATCATTCTTTAATTATAATTTTAATTTATAAAGACTTAAAAATTGATGTATTCTGTATCAATAGATTATTCTATCATATGATAAAGAAAAAAAGAATGAATTTTATTTGAAAGATTAAAAAATGAATAAAATGAAAGAGAACATATAAGATATTACTTGATTAAAAGGTAACTGATAAAAATGTAATAGAGAGAGAGAGAGAGAGTAAGAGAGAGAGAGAGTGGGGGGGTGGATTAACTGAAATGCTAAAACTTATAGCTCTTACACAACAAGGAGACTACACCCACCCTGGAGTCATTTAATGGGTATATTTATCCAGACAAGTTCAAATGCTATTCATAGCCAATTTGTTTTTGTTGGGTCTTGTAATGTTACATGTATTCTTAGTATAAATGAGAATAAAGATGGTGCTGTATATGAGATATGCTTATTGCTGGAACTGCTGCTTCCCTAAAAAGGAAAACTACTCAGTAGGGAACACAATAAAGGACGTTAGTCAGGGGTAAGTTTATATATATATTTAGTGAGATCAGCAACATGTCCGTACATTTTCCCTGGGGTAAAAGTCTGTCAAGTGTCATATCTTATGGAGCAAGTGGAATTGTGTCCCATATGCATCATTGGTAAACAACAAGAATACAAAAAGCATTGCACATATAGAAGCTCTATCCCTACTTATAAGACTTATTGATGTCACCATGTACAGTATGTCAACACATGTAATCACATCAAATAAATAGCTCTATCAGCAACCAAAATAATCCCATAAGCAATTAAGTGGTTAACCATAAACAGCAAAACAAGTCTACTATAAGTCTATTGTTCAAATGCCAACATTCCTTTTCCACAACTCCCAGTTTTTTTCATACAACTCTTGAAACCATATGATTAAATTTTGTGTGGACTTGTGAACACATACTCAAAATAACAACTTATACCCCCCCACACACACACACAAAATAACACCATACAGCCTTTACAACAAGAAGCACGCACAAATGTGTGCGTCTCCTGACAAGTGGGGAAGAGAAGAGGATGGCTTTGGCCCCCTACAAACCTCATGTTATACCACACACAGTACCATACTTTGACGTAAGTCTTCACACAGCAATTTTCTCATTAATAGACTCTTAGTATTTCATATAATTCATGTAACCACTCTATTAAGTTAGCTCAGGTAGTAAATGTTTTTAATTCATTGCAAATTGTTTTATATTGCTTAGCATGAAGAAATGGTTAACAATAATACATTTCCTCTGCTACTAGTGTTTGAATTGTGTTTCTCATTCTATAATAATTGTGGTGGTAAGTTTTGATACTCAGATATGACAAATATATGAAGACCAACCTTCAAGTCATTGATACCAAAGGCTACTCAATCCTATCAGACAACAGATTTTCTGGGTCAATGGTTTCTAATTTTCTTTCTGCGCACATCTGATATATTACAGAAACATCTTTGAACATCTGATATATAAATGTGGGGTATCTACATCTACATTTAATATATAACAGAAACAAACAGTAGATTTTGTCCACCAGCTTTCTGAACTATTACCTTATTTAGTAAGTTAGACCATGAAAGGTGTACATTTCTAATTGAATGAGAAAAACAATGTGATCAAAATGCCTGCACATATATATGTATATATGTACATATTTAATTAAATTTGTTAAACTTTGAAATCAGAGTTGTGTAGAGGCTAATAAGCTGGAATGCAATATTTTATTAAGATAGTTTGAATTCCAGTCATGCTGTTATGTTTACTTTTAGAATGATATCGTTGGGGAAAGTTCTGACCCTCTTATCCTCCCAATACTATTCTTCTACAAAGATAACTGTGGCATTAAAGTGTTTATATACCATTTAACAAATAAACTAAAAACCTTAGAAGTCTTGATTAGGATGTAGTAATAAATAAATGTAAATTCTAATAAATAAGATAAAATGAAATAAAAACCAAAGAATAATCTTTATTTTCTTCTAAATAAAAGTTATTTTTCATTTATGCAAAAAATAGAATAAAACCAGAATTTAAAAATGCTTTATCTATGTACACTATCAAAACACTAAGAGTGGTTTGTTGGCTTGTATTCAAATACTAAACATTTTAATTGAAAGAGCCATTCATGATTGTTAATTTTCCATTTATCACTTATTTAAAAAAGTAGCTTTGCTTTGAGTCCAAGTCATTTACCTACACTTTTATTAGGCAAAGTTGTTAACATAGCGTAAAAGTTTTAGATATCAAGTGGGGAAACCATGATTGGTTTGTGGTGCTTTGCCATTGGCCATGTTTGCTGGTAGATTAATTCTATCTTGTATGATTATACAAAATGGAGTCTTTCAGAAACTCATTTTTTACCGAAAACATTGACTTGCTAAAAGATTTATTCATTATACATAATTTACAAATGTTAAATTCTTTATTTAATTTACACTTATGTCCATTGAATAGTTATAGTTTCATATCTTGAGTTGCATATACATGATAACTATCATATATAATTTTTTTTATTTAATTCATACCTATATTTACTGAATAAGTATTATTCTAATATTTTGTGTTGTATAAAATAATAATCATCATATGAAATAATTTCTTCATCTATTCAAATGAATTTACAATATTTCTATTTTTAAACTTATATAAAACCTATATAGCAAAAAAAAATTAGATTTTTTTCCACTAAAATATTTGCAAACACATGGATGCCTAAACCTAAAAGAGGCACACAAAAAAGAAAAGAAAAAAGAGAGCTACGGAAAATCCAGTTAACAATGAGCTAAATCGAAACTTTCTTTTGCAAAAAATCCCAACATTATCCTAGGAAACTGAGGTAAGGATAGAAGCATCTGATTTTATACCTGATGAAACAGAATCAATAGAACTAGAACCGCAACAAGAAGAATCAGGTAATTCAAAACTACCCACTAAGATCCATAGAAAAGAAACACAAGCAAATACGAAAAAATAGTGACTTATTTACTCATGCAACTGCATTGGCTTTCAATAAAATTAGAATTTCTGCAAATATGTTTTGAGAGGGAGTCCTTGTAGTATAATGGTTAATGTACTAGACTGCGACATCGTTGTAAGCAAGTTCAAACTTTACTTGATGGAGCAGCTGTAGTGTGTGTGTTGGTGGTAGGTCTGCCATCTTTAATTTCTTGAGGATCACTTCATAGTATAAAAGTTTAAGTAGCAATTTCAGTAATTTGTGTTAGCAACAATTTTTACGTGTGTGTGTGTGTGTGTGAAGTATTAGTTGAAACATATGACACATGGTCACTTTAATGATGTAGCCTAAGCATGTGCACATAAGTAATGCTAATGATAGCCCTGGTCTCTGCCACCAGTGTCATAAGGTCCAGATTTACTTTGTTTTGTTTTGGTTTGTTTTTTTTTGTAGTTTTTTACACTTTCTAACAAAAGACAAGAACAGAAGGTAATAAGTGCCTTTTATATTAAAACATGAAATATTTCAAGGCTTTTGCAAAAAGTGCTTTGGAATGAAAGTTTCTGGTTTAGATTCAGTTAAAGTATATATATATATATATATGTGTGTGTGTGTGTGTGTGTGTGTGTGTGTGTGTGTGAGAGAGAGACAGAGAGAGAGACAGAGAGACAGAGAGAAAAAGTCTTCAGCAAAAAATAAAAAGAAAGGTATATAATTTGACAAAGGAAAAATTATGCAAATTTTTTAGATAAAACACGAAATAAATTTTATAAGAAATAACAAGAGAAAATTAGATGGATATGTACAAAGATTGTTAATTAGTTTATAGATAGAGTAAAAAGTGGTTATATAGATTGATAGATTTGAGGAAGCTGAGATAGATATAGAGATAAATTGATGCATAGATAGATGGTTAGAGAAAAATACATTAATAGAGATATTGAGATAGATAGTATACAAAGTACCTCTTCAAATTGTTCCTCACAGTTCAGATCTAAATGATCTGGCTATAATTCAGTATAACAATGTATAATATTAGTGATACAAAAAAATCCAAATAGTGACAAAAAATCAAGAAATTTTGTTAAAAGGTGACAAAAAGATGAAAATTTCAGTTTATCAAGTATTTGTTGTCACTTGTTCATTAGTTCTGTAATATTTTCTTTACAAATTTTTTTAGAAATTGAGATTAAGAATAAGATATTTTTTACACACTGACAAGTTCATAGATGAACTAAATCAATTCACTATGACAAGATTTATTTCTTACTTTGAATATATATATACAGTATATACTTATTAATGAGATTGTATGACAAATTCGGTAGGCTGACCTCTACATGTGTCATAATTTACTCAAATTAAAATTCATTTACAATGGGAAAAACTAAAGATAAAAGATATTTATCAGTTACAGTCTGTAAATGGTTAAGAGATAAAATTTATATCAATTTGGTAATGATGAAGCACACTATCTCATAAAAAGTTAACATCCAGTTTTATTTCAGTCATTCACATGGAAGTATAGATGGGCTTATATGATCTCAATATGCAATAGTTTTGAATTAAAATCCTGCCTTATCTTACAATGATATCCAGTTGTTATGTTTGATTGGACTGAGAAATTGAAATGGGTATCTGTAAAGCAAGCCAAGTACAAGGGGGACTATATCAAAGTTCTGAACCAGTATAAATATACACTTCTCAAGAAATATGAAACTGATCAGAGCAAGGATTATTCTTACTCTCCTCTATGAATGTGAATCTTGGACATGTTGCCACAGATAGATCAAGAAGTTACAAATTCTTTGTAACATATTTAGAATCAAATACCAGAATCAAGTCACCAACCAGGAAAATCAGTACTGCACTGTCTACATCAAATATATTACCTATTTCAATTAAAGCCAAACTCTCAGTAAAGTATGACTTTCACAAGTACAAAAACATGTCCAGTTTCCTACTGTACAGAGAACTTACATGTGATAAGAGACATCAAGAATGGCCAAAAAGAACATTTCAAAAATTCTATAAAAAAAAACAATCTTTTGGTGCAAAATCAAACTTAATGAGCTACAATAATATGCTGGAGATCGATTATATTAGCCGTCTATAGTCCACAAATCTTCTTTCAGCATTAAAAAAAACTAGGCATTAAACACATGACAGTAGGAGAAAAATGTCAAGAAACAAATCAGATGAATAATGGATTTGAATCAACTATGGCTTGAGGCATTTCTTTGAAACAAAATAAGAACTCTATAATAGAATTAGAAATGAATTAATTTATATCAACTTGAATTTGAATCAAAAATTAGATTTATTTTCAAGAATGAATGTGGAAGGAAAAAGGGATGATGTTATATTAAATACATTTTCTCTTGCCCAATCTAAACTAAAGCAAAGTTAAGAACAAAAAAAAAGTAAACAAAACAAGGCAAAAAAGTAATAAGTGAGATTTGATGATACATATATCTCTAACAGATTCAAATATATTATGCCTTAAAGGAATTTGTAAAGTTTATAAAAAAAAATTTATATATATAAAAATGTTTGAGTTATTCAGCAGTATAGCAATAAAAATATGGCTATATGATGTATGGATGAATATATTTTATATCCATTATATTATACTCCCCATAAGTCGCAATATTTTCTTTCAAAAAATGAAAAATATAAAAAACATACTCTATGTAAACAATGGCTTTTTTCAGCATTTTCACAATCTAATGTTAACCTACCTTATATTAAAAATATTGTCATTTGAAGAATAGATGCAAATTTGATTTATTTAAGGTAATCTTTTTTGGCATAATTACCTGATTTCGCATTGGCTTGTCCTTCATGAAAGACTGGAAGGGATGAAAGGGAAATTTTGCTTCTAATGTGACCCATGGATGAATTTCAACATCCATGAGAGGAAGACGTAAGCTTGGAGAAGGTTCTATAAGTTTGTTAATGAGCTCCTTGCATTCTGAAATATAAAAGAAAAGTTTTTATCAAATTATCATGTTAAAATAACAAAAGCATTTTATATTTGCAGATTTAAATATTATCTTTGTATATTTCTTTTCAATGGCCCTTTCTTTAAAGTGATCTGTCAAAATTGCAGATTTATGCAACAGACACATTATTTGGAGTGACAATCCCAATCTTTAGAGTTTAAAAATGATAGATTAAAGTATTTTTTCCAAATCAATCCAATGATTCATTTAATGTAAGAGACATACTGTATTATCTTACAAACAAATTATACAACTTTTTAATGGAACCTACTAATACATCCTTTTAAGGATGGAAAAGTTATGTTTCAAGTAATCAAAAATCCAGAGGACAAAAATAAAAGCAGGGTGATACCATTATTTATTCAAAAAAGTATCCTTATCTTTGTTGCTTCAATAACAACATTTCAGTTGGTGTATTCTCTAACTTTTCAGAGCTTTATCTGATATTCTGAAATGAAGTATTATTTATCCTATGAATTATTTGAACATGTATCCTCATATTTTTTATTCTGATTGTCACATTTAGCAGATGGATTCTTTACCATAATCACTTTTTATATATCTTAGTATTTGTTCCATATATAAGCAGAAAGTAATTTGATGCATCAATCTTAGAATGATTACACACACACACACACACACACACACACACACACACACACACACACACACACACACACATATATATATATATATATATATATATATCTTCCATCTGCTGTATAATAATGATCTGAATGTTACCATAGCATTGCAAAAACAGAAGATTTTTGAGATTTTTGACAGTATAATAATGCAATTAAAATGCTCTAACTTTATAAAGCAAGAGTTCTGTGATCAGTGTTTTTACCAACTCTGCTAAGGTTCTATTTCTATTGCCAAGACCAAGACAATGTAAAAGAAACTTTTAATCATAATTAGAATAGGTACCAGTAGAAAATTATAAGCAATGTAATATACAATATAAATTTAAAAAATGAAGATAGTTGGATTTCAGTTTCTTAGTTACTATGAAAATATATTCAATCAGATATTCTGAGTAAATCAAGATTTTCCCTAAAAGCTCAAGTGTAACCAAAATCTATACCTCCATATGTGTGAGAAAGTCCTACACCTGATAAAATTCATTTTTTTAAGGAAACAGGTGATACTATTAATTCATTTATTAGTATTGCTCTATTTTCATCTTCATCATCATGTCATACTGCTAGCATGGATTTCCTCTTGTCATCTATCTTCCATCACTTCCAGCAGGTTTTCTAGCCTACATCATATGTCCATACAGAGCTGTTATAGATAAATTCTTGTTGGTTGGCCAATACTTGCATATTTGTATGAAGGGGTTTATAGGAGAACATCACTTATGAATTTGTCTTTACTTCTCCAGTTGTGTCATGCATGTCTTGTTCGTCTTATTTGGATGGTTTTAGAGGTCAGAGGTAGGTGGCCATACAATTGCTATTCTATGGGATGTTGCTTTCAGGATTTTTTCAACATAGCATTCTTGTACAAATCCCGTTGAGCTTTTTCTCTATACACTTAGTCAGCATCCATGTGGTGTGTCCATATGGTAGAATTGATACAATTGCTGCTTGAAAAAAATTGCATTTTATTTTATCCTATGAGTCTGACTTCCATATCGATAACAGTCCATGCCTTCACTAGTTGCATATTGATGTCATTTTCAGTAGATGAAATGTTGCTTGAGATGTCTCCTTTTAGATTAAAACACATGTACTCTGTTTTGTCAGCATTCACATGAAGGCCAATACCACATGCTATCTGCTACAGACTAT
Organism: Sepioteuthis lessoniana; assembly: GCA_963585895.1. Classification (NCBI taxonomy): domain Eukaryota; kingdom Metazoa; phylum Mollusca; class Cephalopoda; order Myopsida; family Loliginidae; genus Sepioteuthis; species Sepioteuthis lessoniana. Next base: position 67,451,164 of record OY757929.1, on the reverse strand, counting down.
GTAGCAGAGATTCAGCTAATGTAAGCATATTTGCAAGAAGTGCTATATCATCTGCATTGTCTGCATCTGTAATAGTTTCTGTGGAGTATTGTCTGCTTTTTGCCTTTTTTAGTATAAAGCCATTTTCTTTCATTAAATCTCTCGATGTTCGAAGTACGTAGTCTAGGCAGATTATGAACAGATATGGGGCTAATATATCACCATGGAAAACACCAGTAACAATGTCAAAGAAGTCTGTGTCTCCATCCAGTGAGCAAACTTTTACTTTTTATAGAGCATCATTATGTTTTTATAGAGCAAAATTATGGCTGTGACAGTTTCTTTCAGGAGACCATATGCTAGAAGTATTTGCTCCATCTTCCCTCTGCGTAAGGAGTCAAATGCCTTGAAGAAATGTACAAATAAAAGTATCACCTCAAGGTTTTTTGCACATACTCCTTCTAAGATTCAATGGATTGTTGGAATCTATGATGTTATGGATCAGTTACTCTGAAAACCACTTTGATTTTTTCTCAGAATTTCTAAGAATTTTCTCAATTTCTGGTTCAATGCGATTGAGTTACAGAGCATAATAAATCTTAGCCGCTATGGAAGTAAAGGTTATGGCTCAGTAGTTCTGAGCAATTGCAAGGTCACCTTTCTTGGAGAAAGGGTGGATACAGCCTTTTGTTCATCTCTCTATCATGTTCTGGCTATATATAGTGTTGCAATATCAGAGCAGTAAGTCACTGAATTTCCTTGTCCATTAAACTTCAGGTAGTATTTCATCATGATTGGCAGTTTTCCTGCTTCTAATTTTTGTTTGTACTACATTGAGTTCTTCTTGAGTAAACTGTCCTAGTTTGATATGAAGATGATAATTAATAATTTTCATAATAGTAGATTCTTGAAATGTTCTTTCCCCTTCTATATTTGTTCTTCTTGGCTGGCAGCTTATAGTTTAGCCCTGGAGGTGCTCTTCCTTTAACTCACTTCATTTACTGTCACACTATTTGCTATTTTATTGATCTGATCTTGAATGTATTCTATTAGTTCTTTTGGTATGTGTTAATTAGTTCTCTTTGCGCCTTCTTAAGTTTTTGAGCATTGCCATTAGTTGGGTTCCATTTATTACATAGGGATGCAGTTTTCATGTTATCTCATTTTTTCCTAAATGCTAATGTCTACTACAGAACTCTATGTTTGGTTCTTAGTTTGATTGGTATGCATTTAGCTGCAGCTTCAATGTGGGCAATGATGAAGTTCTCATATTCATCAATTTGGCATTTGGAGAAAGTGTTTCGGATATCTTCTGAAGAGCATTAAATTTGTGTCATCTTATACTTCACTATTTTTGTATTTATTAATATTTAAGGACTTTTTGATGTTCTATGCAATAATGAATGGAACTTTTTGAATATTTGCCCCATAAAGTTCAGGAAGTCAAACAAAAGGGAAATAAATAACATTAAAAATTATTAAGAAATTATAATACTGAATGCCACATGTCACCATTTAAATGAATCGTTGAAGCAGAGTTTGATAGACGTGTTGAAGTTTGTGCCCTTATTTATTTATTTATTTATTTATTATGTGAGGAATCTCAAAATGAACACTTGACTAAAATTCTAAAAAAATATAACACAAGTTTTGCCGCCATTTCGTCACTGAAATTGATTTTCCTTTATTTCAATGAAACTACAAGGGAGATAAATTGAAATCTAACTTGACAGTTAGCTCCCCTGTTAAAAGCAAAACAAAATTGTATAATTATAATGAACGTAATGAAGGTTATTAAGAATAATCCAAACACACATGTTTATGATTTGCTAACTTTTATTTGTGTAGTAAAGAGTTTAAGATTTCAAGATTGAAAACTACTATGCATTAGTGACAATTAACGTGTAATCAAAACTGTAAGCTGTTAGATTTCCTCTCTAGGAAAATAATGTTGTTTGAAGTATGCATTTACTCGATTAGTATTGTTATAATTGGATATTTTAAGCCAAACCAGTCTAACATAGCAAGTGATGTAGATTAAGAATTTATCAATTATTTTCACAATTCTAACCAGCATTTCCTGTTAGATTTATGAACATTAATCTGATTTTTTATGTTAAGCTCCGAAATCGAAGGGAGATAATTTGGTACTACAACAAAATATTTTAAATTGCCAAAGAGAAGATTGAAAAATCTAGGAAAATTGGAAGTAATAAAAATAAAAGAAAAACAAAGGGGTAAAAATAATATAATAAAAGAGAGAAGAAGAAAGAAAAAAGATAATGAAAAGCATATACTCTAAAATGTTATACTGCTATTGATGATTAGATAATTCTAATTTTTTTTAAAATACTTGGCAATCAATATTTAATAAGCAAAAAAACATTTAACTGATTATTAATTACAGTTATTCCTTTTTTAAATCATGGTTGATATTTCTGTGAGGGTTAACCGTATAAAAAGGTTCCCATTTTAATATATGCTAATTATACTCATCAAAATATCTCAGAATTCAATATAACTACAGTATAACGATATGGCACTTTTCATGATGTAATGATTAACTAGTTAGGCTAATAGACTATTGTTAGTAAATTTGATTCACACTGGTTGTTCCATACTCTTGCTCTGTCGCTAAACTAGAAGTAAATGACAAATACAATATCAACAAAAGAAAAAAGTATATTCATCTGAAATAGTAAATAACAAGAGACATTCTCTTTCCAAATATAAATAAATATTGTTTATTAATTCAGTTATCATCATTTTTATCATTATCATTATTATTAGCTCAAAATCCTGTTCATAGATCAAATTGAATTCAACCACAATTTGAAAAAATACTATCAAACATTTAATATATAATAGATTTTGTCAAGGGGTTAACATTTATGACCCTTTCATAGCCATTGCTGTAAACACAAAATATTTTTTTTTAATTTGATTTTCAGTCTTGATATGAAAAATTTATTGAAAAATGTTATAACTCTGGTTTCTTTTTACTTTGGAAATTTTCAAGTTGATGTCTACTTCATAATATGAAAGAAAAATCAAAATGAAATCATGAAAGAAATTTAAAAAAATCAAGTTAAACATAAAGAATGGGTGTTGAAAGGAAAACAAAGTAAAAAAAATAGTATAATGCATAAATCAAGCTTTTACCTACCTGGTGTCAAATGCACCATTTCTTTGAAATGACTGTTTACAAGGCCTTTTTCAATTTGCTGCTGTAATTCTCTTCTTCGAAACTGGTCAGAAGATGGAGTTGTGAAAGGTAGTTTTCCAACCAGCATTGCATAGAAAATTATCCCCCTGTTATAACAAAAGGCACAAAATTAGAATAAAAATTATATATATATAAGAAAGTTTTATGTTTGGCAAGAAATGCAAAATGAGAGAGTTAATCTATTTCTATTCATGGATTTTTCTAACCCGTAACCAGCATTTTCCATGAGGATTTTTGAACTCACATGTCATTCTGTTCTGTAATTTTTTCTTTATAGTACAACAATATGCATTCATTCAGCTGAAGGATAGAGATCATGATATCCAGGAAAGAAGATTATATTCATTGCAGAGAAAAACATTTGATGCAATATATTTTTTGACAGTTATTAGTGGGAACAATTAAAATTTTTAAAAAGATCTTCCTCGGTTGTTATTCTATTATGTAAAAGGCACCATTTATTATTTTAGTTAGTCTATGATGAAGCAGTCTTCAAAAATTCTTTACTTATCACCCAAAACAGAAATATTAATACAAAATGCATAATTTTAACTATAATGATAATGTTGTTGGTTTACCGAAATACCAGTATTGTAAATGAAAAATGCTGTAATAAGCATTGATGCTTATTACAGTATTTTTCATTTATGATAATGGTATTGTGGTAATCCAACATCATTATCATTGAACCACAGGTGACTGCATGCTAGGTGTGAACAATATTAAATAGTTGATAATAATTGATGAAAAACAGAAAATATTGTATATTTGATAAAAACTGGGATTTGAACAAATACACAAAGATATTTTTCAATATAATTTTTCAACATTGAATAAGTATACCAAAATAGTAAAAAGAAATTATTTACACATTTATGTCAATAATTTCCCCAAGTCAGTCAAGAAAATGCTAAGATTTAAAATTTAAAACAAGTTTTTAACACGTATTTTTGATTATTTGATACTTTGTGAAAGAATTAAAAACTTCTATGTATTTGTAAAATTACCATTATGTTGGTATGTATATATACATAGAGAGAGAGAGATTGAGAGACAGAGACAGAGAAAGACAGAGACAGAGACAGACGGACAGAAAGAGAAATAGATAGATAGAGACAAAGAGATAGTCATTAAAACCATTATTAAAATCTGTTTTTAAAATCATTTCGTAAAAATGTCCAAAATTAGCAGGTTAATATCCACTGTTACTTTACCTAACCTGATTAAAAATAAATAACTAAGATGGCCGTGTAATATGTCTGGAGGTCATATGGTGACTGTGTGTGTGTGTGTGTGTGTGTGTGTGTGTGTGTGTGTGTGTGTGTGTGTGTGTGTCTAACTTAGAGAATAAACCATTATTAGAATTAGTTTTGATTAGTATCCTTTCCAACAGTGTTGTGTCTTTATTGTCATAGATTGACTGTCTGAATGATTGAATCTTTATAGGATAAACAATTAGTGCAGAGGATGCTTTTAGCCAGGTTTTCAAGTTCAAATCTTACAAAAAGGTATCCTTAATTATTTCTGATCTGTGTTTTTTCTGCACTAAAGGATTGATATTTTAAGTGATTTTAATAAAAAGAAATTAAAATCATTTTCATTTCACCAATTTTTTCACTATAAAACTACACTGATTCAACTCAAATATATAATACTTATGTACAAAAGTTGTTGCATTATAGTATCATTTGGATTGTTAATTCAACTTGAAATTTGATTCGTTTGGTTTGGTTTGTCGGGTTTTATGGCATAAAACAGTTTTGTTTCAATGTCAAAAAACTGTTCTATTTCAAATAATTCAGTTTAGCATAAGTACGCTGTTTAAATAGTAAGTACGGTTTAATTGCCAAAAACATTTCTATTTCAAGCTATTCAGTTTCATCAAACAATTCAGTTTAGCATAAGTATGCTGTTAGTTCTATTTAACCCATAGATAGGGCCCTATCAGGTACTACCATGGCAGGCCAGAGTGGACCTTGGAGCAATGGCAATGAAGGGGTGCTCCATATTCCCCAAGGCCCAAGCATTACTGGGACCTCACCATCAGACTGTTTAGTGTCATATCCAGGACACTCGTTGGGGGGGCGGTCTTGCAGTCAGTGTATTCTACAGCCCCAGCCAACTGGGCAATACACAGAGTTAAATGTCAAACAGTTTTATTTCAGATAATTCAGTTTAGAATAAGTACACATTTTAGACGTTAAAACAGTTCTATTTTGAGCAATTCAGTTTAGTATAAGTATGCTGTTTAAATGTCAAGACAGTTCTATTTTAAACAATTCAGTTTAGCATAAATACGCAGTTTAAATGCAAAAATCAGTATAGTGAAGGAAGCACGGTTTAGTTCTATTTATCCTGTAGATAGGACCCATATCAGGTGCTACCACTCCAGGCCAAAGTGGACCTGGGAGTGATGGCAATAAAGGGGTACTCCGCATTCCCCAAAGCTCCAGCATCACTGGAACCTCACCATCAGATTGTTTAGTGGCATATCCAGGACACTTGTTGCGGAGGTCTAACCCCTCAGCAGAGGTGTGGTCGGTGTATTCTACAGCCCCAGCCGACTGTTGAAATTTGAATTTAGACAAATACTGTTCTACAAAGTTGTTCTAAAAACAAAAAAGTGTATTTGTCTATGAACAGTTACCTATTATATCATAATAAGCTTTGTACCAGTAAAAAATGTGTTTATGTAAGTATAGGTTTACATTTTGTCTAGAATAATAGTATCTCTGCTTTGCTAAGGTGTAAAGTGTCACTTCCTTGCCATTCTGCCTAATTTAGTATAAGTGCACTTTGTGCCACATAGATACAGATTGGATACTTATTATGTTTCATATATGTAGATTTTAATTTTTCTGTTTTCTTACCTCCAACCATGTTGTCTCCTCCTTTGAAAACACTCTCAAGGCTGCTTTCAATTTCAAAATGCATTTGGAGGAAGAACCACTATACTATGGCATCAAGTATAGACCTTCAGACTGTGCAACCTGTCACTACATTGGCCTTATCAGTTATAAATGTGACTGCTTTTGGTGTGAACTGGCCTCTTGATCTTCATTTCACAAAGGCAAGCCATGAATAATTTTTCTGTTTTTTAGATAAAATTTTGTTCATGCAGTCACTTTAAGCTTCATTAATCTACAGTCAGTCTACAAGATTTGATTAATAATAATTTGTAGTAAACTTGACTCATTTTTTAAAAAGATATCTGCTTTTCAGTTTGTAATGGCCAAGGTGGAGTTTTGAACAGTCCAAATTAGCTTATTTCATTTGGTTATTTTTTGTTACACCATATCTGGGTTTTACTTCAAATTATAGAGGCTCACACAGCAATATATCTACTTAGTAACATAAAAATTGAAAGGAACTAAAACATTTTGAATACAAATTTTTTTTATCAAAGGAATTTCTTTTTGATATTGTTAATGAAATTAATAAAAATATAAATTTGAAAATATAATAAGGTTAGTAAAAAATATGAGAAACACATTGAAAAAAATAATAATGGGAAATGTAATATGAAATGTAGTTACATGATATGAAAAAATTTTCATTGATTTATAAATTACTCCCATTTGTAAACCAATAACGACATTATAATCATGTACATAAATAATTAAGCACACAAATTATAAAAGTTAACTCTACTTCACTTTGAATAATATTATTTTTGTCTTAATAATTATTTAGTTAGAAATGGAGATAGAAAAAAAAAAGAATTGTCAAATTGTTTAATAATCTAAAATTAATACTGATTTAATTTGATTTTTCCTGGTTGAAATTATCATTGTCTTTTGATTATGCAGGCCTTTTCTTGCAAGAAATTTCCATTGTCTTTTGTTTATGCAGGACCTTTCTTGGTTGAAACTATCATTGAGTTTTGAGTATGCAAGCTTTTTCTTTATTGAAATTATCTTTGGGTTTTGATCATGCAAATTTTTTCTTAGTTGAAATTATAATTGTCTTTTCATCATCCAGGCATTTTCTTGGTTGAAATTACCTTGGACTTTTGGTGATGCAGGCCTTTTCTTGGTTTAAATTATCATTGCCTTTTAATTATGAAGGCTTTTTCTTGATTGAAATTATCATTGTCTTTGGATAATGCTAACCATTTTATAGTTTGCATTAACATTATTTTTTGATTATGCAGGCCATTGCTAGATTGAAATCATCATTGTCTTTCAATTATGTAAGCCTTTCCATGGTTGAATTTTTCATTGTTTTTTGATAATGTAGACTTTTTCTTGATTAAAATTATCATTGTCTTTAGATTATGTAGGATTTCTCATGATTTGAATTATCATTACCCTTAAATTATGCAGGCCTTTCCTTGGTTTAAATTATCATTAACTTTCAATTTTCCTGGCCTTTTTCTTGATTGAAATTTCCATTGTCTTTTGATCATGCAGGCCTTTTCTTGATATAAATTATCATTGTCTTGTGATTAAGCTGGCATCTTCTTAATTGAAATAATCATGGTCTTTAATTTATACAGATCTTTTTGTGGTTTAAATTATCATTGTCTTTAATTACGTAAGCCTTTTCTTAGTTTGAATTATTATTGTCTTTTGATTAAGCAAACATCTTCTTGTTTGAAATTATTATTGTCTTTAGATTATGCAGGCCTTTTAATGATTATAATTATTATTATCTTTAAATTATCCAGACCTTTTCCAGTGAGAAATTATCATTGTGTTTCAATTTTGCAGGCCTTTTTTAATTGAAAACATCATTATTTTGGGGTTATGCAGGTCTTTTCTTGGTTTAAAGCATCTTTACATTGTTCAGGCCTCTTCATGATGGAAATTATCATTGTTTTTTATCATTCAGGCAAAATCTTGATTGAAATTATCATTTTTTTTTTATTATGTTGGCTTTTTTTTAAATTGAAATTATCATTGTCTTTTTATAATGCAGGCCTTTTCTTGATTGGAATTATAATTATCTTATGATCATGTGGTCCTTATCTTGGTTCACATTACCTTTTTAAGAAATTATCATCATCTTTTGATTATACAGGCTTCTCCTTGGTTAAAATTATCTTCTTCTTTTGATCATGCAGGTTTTTTCTTTATTGAAATTGTCATTGTCTATAAATTATGCAGGCCTTTTCTTGATTTAAAATATCATAGACTTTTAAAAATGCTAACCTTTTTTGGGTTGAAATTATCATTATCTTTTAATTATGCAGGGCTTTTCTTTATTGTCTTCGAATTAGAGTTGAAATCATCATTGTCTTTTAATTATACTGTAATTTTCTTGACAACCACCACCAATTTTCTTGATTGAAATTATCATTGTTTTTTGATTATGTAGGCTATTTCCTGATTAAAATTCTCCTCTTTTGATTATGCAAGCCTTTTCTTGGTTTAAATTATCTTTTTTATTTTGGTAAAGCAGGTATTTTTGTGGTTGACAATATCTTTGTCTTTTGATTATGCAGACCTTTTCTAGGTTGACATTATCATTTTCCTTAGAGTATGCACACCTTTTCTTGTTGAAATTATCTGTCTTTTGATTATGCATGCTTTTTCTTGGTAGAAATTATCTTTATTCTTTAATTATACAGGTTGTTTTATTGAATTTGTCATTGTATTTTGATTATGCAGGCCTTTTCTTGGCTGAAATTATTATTGACTTTTGAGGTACAATTTTCTTGGATAAAATTATCTTTGTCTTTTTTTCTTTTCTTTATGACAGCATTGAGCTTCATTTGTCTTAAATGTTTTACAGTGTTCATATATTCCCTTTTGATGAGATCTTAATTTTTCAGTGATGTAATTTTCATTGCATATTTTGCAGAATATTTTACATATATCTGCTTGCAAGGTAGCTTCCTAATCTTTTAAAATCCTATTTGAGTGACATGGTTTTAAAAGATACTTTAGTTTTCTGATCAATCTATACACATTGTTGTACAAGGCATATGCAGAGTTGAGTTGCTTGTTGTATATCCCTGTTTGCTGACTTATGAGGTCAGCATTTGATAGCCCTACATGTTCACACTCATCACATGTCAGAGGAGAAATTGCTTTAATCCCCTTTCTATTAGGGGTTCTGCATGTTTCATATATTTGGCAGCATGTTGGAAATGTGCTATGCATTTGGTTTCAAAGTTTTTAATACCTGAAGCAATTAGATTGCTGACAAACTGATGCTAGATTTTCTCAGTTGTTGATATTGATATAAGCTTTCTAAAGTGTCTCCTTTATCTAGGCTTGCATAGCAAACACTTAAACAGTTCATCATACATTGCCTCTTTGGAAATTCTGCTGCTTTCAAGATGTAACCCATGACAAAACCATGTAAGCCAATGTATTATAATCATGGACCCTATGCTGAATATTATTGCTTGATGCAGCATTACATGAGGCCACCCCACCATATTTATTTTGCTGCTTGCTTTGATATCAGACCATAACCAAAGTCTGTCTTCCAGAGCACTCTACTATCAAAGTATGCAAATTTATTCACAACTTCTAATTTCTTCCCTTAACATAGATGGTGGGTGAATGATATGGTTGTCAAACAGCTTGTTGATGCATTAAATAGTTTTCTTGATGTTGATGTTCCCATTATATACAGCAGAAAAGCAGTTCATCTGGGTCTGCAAATCTACCTCAGTGTGTCAGCAGATCATGGTGAAGCATAAAGAAGATCATGGATTAGAGTAATCAAAATTTTAGAAGCAGCAAAAAATCAGTGAATGTTGTATAATTTCCTCATTGTCCAATGCATACATTCCAATAGTGTTAGCAGCAAAAAATTATGAGAACTATGGCAAAATATGGTAAAAAGTGTGGAAGCAAGAAATCTGTAGTATTGTTACATCAACAAGAAAATAAGACATATCAAAATTTTATGTAATATGCAGATCAGAAACCTAAGTTAAATTAGTTTACACAGACATCTAAGTAAATAAACCACCGGATTAAATCACTTCTCTCTTAACCAATTAGCAACCAAAATTTCAAATAAGTATTAGAATTAAAAATCTGAATTCTTAGATAGGCTGCTGGAGTTAGATGAGTATCACAACTGGATAATTCAGTTGTGATGCTCATCTGACTCCAGCAGTCACCAAATGAATGGCCAAGATTAGCAAACAAACTCCAGGCTACTCAAAAAAACCAAAGCACCTTCCATCTTATCCGGCCATGAATTTTTGATGACTCTTTTAACTTCATTTGAAGAACTTCTCACTCAAATACAACAAAAATAAGTTATCTCCTTTTTACACACACACACATGTGCATTATTTTACAAATGAACTATTTTTCTTTCTATGAGCAAAAGATGAAAGACTTCTATATAACTAAATTTAAGGTAACTAATTAACATCACTGAAAAGAAGGAAACTCTATTAATATGACCGATATTTACTTTTGGTTTCAGTAGCCTATGTAACAAAACATGATTAAATGTTTGTATCATCTTTATACATGCTAAATTAAAATTTTGTAAAATTTTTAATTCAAAAGTGATTCTTTCTGGTATATAAAAGAAGGGTCCTTTATAGACCTTATTTTTGTAGAAAAGACTGTAATTAATTTCTAATGTTCCTCCTTCCTTGTTAAAGGGGTCATGTTTGGGGTCAAATCAAATGATGTTCTCGTATACAACAATGGTCCCACTACAAAGTCACCCCCTTCAATTTCAACAGAAATTGGCTGTAGAAGTTCCCCATTGAAACAAAACTATGAAATCATGTTGTCATGCAAGGAGTGTACCAGACTTGTGAATTTCTTAGGGCATTATCACTTTTATGTTCAATAGCTTTTTTCCAGTTTTCTGCCAAAGTCAAGTTACTAAGCCAGGTTTTTTTCTTACTTTTAATTTCACTCTGCTGGAATAATATCTGGTCTTCAAGCCAAAATTAGGGGATCCTTTTTTATCTTAAAATCCCAGATTTTGTAGATCTTATTTTCCTGTAAAGATGCTAATCAATGCATTTATCTTTTATCTGTATGGTAAAAATGTAATTGTTTGCACAATTCCCAGTGAATCACATTTCCCAGACACTTGTGTCTCTACTTGTACTCCTCAGTGTAGCCAGATCAATATCATCTCATGTGTAATTTTTTTTTCTCATGTATGTAGTTGTTTTTCTTCCAATTTTTGTTTTCTTGATTCTAAAATTCCAATGTTTTCTGTTTATACTTTTAAAATTTTGTTGTAATTTGGCTCTGTTTTGAGTATTCTTCAATTGCTGCATCAGCACAAACCTCATTTCTGACAACTCCTCCTCCTCCTCCTCCTCCGTTTTCTTCTTCTTAGCTTATCCCATCAGCATTAGCTGATAGTTGTTCACTGGAGTCTGAGTGACAGCAAATCTCCAGGAATCTTCTGAGTATTCTGGCTGATCTCAACAATGCAGGATGGTCTCATTTTTTTCACTGATTTTCAATTCTCCTTGTCCCCTTTCCAATTCTTTGGATATTATTCTAAGAGCACTAACTACAATTGGTATCATCTTCACTCTTATGTTCTACAGCCTTTTTAGTTCTCTGGCAAGGTTCAAGTATTCGTTTATTTTTTCACTTTCTTTTATTTTCACTCTGTGGTCTACTGGAATAGCAAAATCCACTAAATGACAAGTTCTCTTTTTTTGTTAAGTAGCACAAGGTCTGCTCTTCAGGCTGGGACTAGGTGGCCCAGTTGTATTGCAAAATCACAGAGAATTTGATGTGTCTCATTTTCTGGAATGTATTCGAGTTTATTCATATACCATTTAGTAGTATAATCAAAAATTAGTCTTTTCCACAATTAGCAGAGGATGACTTTTCCTATCTAGTCATGTCTAGTCTTGTACTCCTTTTGTACTAGTTGGCTACATTCACTTACTATGTGATTTACTGTTTCATCTTTGTTATCGCATAACTTATACTTACTATTCTATTGTATCTTATTGAGCTTTACATAATATGATTGGTATTATGGCACTGTTTTGAACTACAATTAGAAAAGCATTATTTTCCCTCTTGAGATTTATTTTTTGTAATCATGTCCACATTTTTTGTGTGCTATCACATAGTGTTACTTGAAATACTCATAGTTATTTTCTTTGTTTTTGTTGATTTCTTATCTGTACCACTACTGAAATTTGCTACTGTAATTAATCTTTCAATGCTTATATTAATATAATCCTTGAGTCTTTGTATTGACATATCAACACAATCATCAATGCAAGCGAGTCCTCATCTTTCTTCTATTCTTGACATATAGTCTTTCTATATCATCTCTCAGATGTGCATAGACATCAACTTTCCTGTCCTTTGGTCCTTTGGTCTGAGTTTCTTCCTTGTCCATTTTAAGAATGCTACTAGGTGGACTGTCCAGGTGTTTATCCCTTTGATGAGATTTCCACTGCTTTTTTGTTCTTCTGGCATAATCTTTTCTTATTTTTTCCATCATCTCCACTTGTTTGATGGTGTCCACTTCCAGGATTCACAAGTGCTAGTTGTTTCCTTCCTTCCAAGCATCTTAATGCTTTCTTGATTTGATATTTCTATTCTTTCTATTGTTTCTCTTTTTCTGCATTTCATTCTCAGCATAGCACATTTTTCAATGCCAAATTCCATTCCTACATCCTGGCTTTTTTATGTTTTTAGGAGGTGCCAGTGGTGTGACACAAGTTCAAATCCTGGACAAGACTGATTGCATTTCACATAGCACTAATAACCTTGGGAAAGGTATGAATCCAATTGTTCTTCCTCCAGCTATGGGTAAATAGTAGGGCAGACTGATTTCTTCAGCCTTAGTGAGGCAACTAGTCTAGGAGAAGGAAAACTCTGAATTCAAACCTATTAAACTCTGCTTAAAAATTAACTTTGTGTCATATCCTGCCCGAGAGGAGGGGTTGGTATATATATATATATATATATCATCATCATCATCCTGTCGTGCTGGTAGCACGGATATCCCTGATCCTCTCTCGCCACTTCTCCCTATCGTTCATCGCCCTAGGCAGGTCCTCAGGACAACATCCCGTATCCTCACATAGTTGCTGAATGTATGTTCGTGCTGGTCGTCCTGCTTTTGCACGGCCATGTGTGGGGGTCCATAAGCGTACATCACTTATGAGCTCGTCCCTGCTTCTCCAGCTGTGTCCTGCATGTCTGGTTTGTCTAACTTGAATAGTTTTTATGATAGGAGGCAGGTGGCTGTACAGTTGGTGTCTTGTGGGGTCTTGCCGCCAGGACTTGTTCAAGATTGCTCGCAGCATTCTTGTGTAATTGCCATCTAGCTTCTTCTCCAGCCTTTGGTTAGAGTCCATGTAGTGCATCCATATAGGAGTATCAATGTGACCGCTGCCTGGAAGAAACTGCATTTCATTTTTTCGGTTAGGTCTGATTTCCATATAATCGATAGCCTATTGATAGCTGTCCATGCTTTCGTTAACCTCGTGTCGATGTCCTTTTCGGTTGATGCGACGCTGCTTCCTAGGTAAGTGAATTTGTCTACTAGTTTAAGAGGGGTTCCGTCTAGAGTGGAGATGTCCCCCGTTTGATTATAGCACATATATTCCGTTTTGTGTGCATTAACATAGAGGCCTATGCTTGCTGCAGCTCATTCCAGACTATGCGGTAGTGTTTCGGCTTGGTCGGGTGTATTTGCCAGTATCGCTATGTCATCGGCGTAGTCGGCGTCGGTAATTGTTTTCTTTTCTTTGTCAGCTCGAAGCCATTCTCTCTGATTTTGTCAATCGATGTTCTAAGTACGTAGTCTAGACAAATGATAAAGAGGTACGGAGCCAGCGTGTCCCCATGTAGTACTCCTGCTACAATGTCGAAGTATTCTGTGTCTCCATCTGGTGATCGTACTTTTACTTTAGAGTTTCTATAGAGAATCGTTATTGCTGCTACGGTTTCTTTAGGTATGCCGTACGCTAATAGGATTTGTTCCATCTTTCCTCTGTGAATGGAATCGAAGGCCTTGGTAAAGTCGACAAATATTAATGTCGCTTGTAGGTTTTTTGCCCGTACACCTTCAAGGATTCTACGGATGGTTAATATTTGTGAGGTCGTGGATCTATTTCTTCGGAAGCCATTTTGGTTTTTCCTAAGTATGTTGTCGATTTTGGGTTCTATGCGGTTTCATAGTAGGGCATTGTAGATTTTGGCTGCTATGGATGTAAGTGTTATGCCTCGGTAGTTTTTGGCTAATCCGAGGTCCCCCTTTTTAGGGAAAGGGAGGATGCATCCCTTCATCCATCTATCTATCGGATTTTGATTATATACTGCGTTGCAGTGTCAGAGCAGTATGTCGTCGAATTGTCTGGTCTTCCATACTTCTGGGGGAATCTCGTCCAGCCTTGCAGCTTTTCTATTTTTAATTTTTCTGAGAACCGAGTCGAGTTCTTCTTGTGTGAACAGTCCTAGTTTAATGTCTAATTGTTTACTAATTATTCTGGTGATTGGCTCATGTGTTATTTTCAGTGGGTTTCCTAGTAGGTTTTCGAAGTGCTGTTTCCACAGTTTTATTCTTTCTTGTTGGTTTGCAGCTTTCAGTTTTGCTTTGGCTGTGTTCTTTCTTCTACTCACTTCGTTTATTGTTTGCCAGGTTATCCTCGATTGTCTATCTTCCACCGAGTCTCTAATCTTATCTATCTGATTTTGAATGTATTCTGTCTGTTCCTTTATATATATGCCTGCTAATTGATATTGTGTCGTTTTTAGTTTTAGGGCATTTGTGTTTGTTGGATTTTTTCGATAGTTTTTGGAGGCTGTTTTCACTTGTGCACGTTTTTCTCTCACCGCTAAAGTTTCCCATGGGACTATATATATATATATATATATATATATATATCCTGGTTGTTTATTCTTATCGTTCGTATCAATTCTTTTTCATTTTTTATAGATACCTTTTTGTCATGCATTTACATAAGGAGATTGAACTTTTTCTATTGTAGCCCCAGTATATTTCATAAGTGGCTAAATGGCATTATTGCTACAATGAATAGTAGTGACAAGAGCAAGTTTCCCTGGAAGATGTTTCTAATATTATATATAAACTGACTTGCTCATGAGTAATAATTTACTTAGATTCACTTGGTTTTGAATAAGTCCAGAAATATGAGGCACCCAGGGAGAATTAAACTCACCATGCTTGGCAAACCATTACATTACACAGGGCATCTGACTTAACAATAAGTAGATTGTATCTCTAATAATAATAATAATAATAATAATAATGACAATAATGAATTAATATGTGTGAATTTGAAGATGGTTGAATTATCTGAAGTCTAGCAATCTTCAGTTCAATTTAGAGTCCCCCAACAACAAAAGGAAAAAACTAAAAAATTCTGCTCTCCCTAAAAGCTAAGGTGGTTGGAATTTATGGGAAAGCAATTAGGCTGATCAAAATAAATAAATAATTAAAAGGAATCACTGTGTTGACTATTCATTCATTGATTGTATATGACTGGAGAATCATCAGATACCAAATTCTTAAGCTTTTACAATCACTTCATTCATTTTCATTTCAAATCTTTCACCATTATTGAAGAATTAATGTGTGAATTAAAAGTTGGTAAAATTTATCTCAAATCTTGCAGTCTTCTTGATAGTTAATTTTTGTAGGAAGAAGGAAAAAAAGGAGAAAAAACAATGTTAACTATAAAATGCTTTGGATGCAAAATAGCAGCACAAATGACAGTAATATCAACCCAAAAATATCATTAGAATAACCAATCATGTGGACATTAATTAAATTAAAACTTAATTATCTTAAAGGTGTAATTATCCCCTTTGTGTTAATTTATTCCTTTTTATTTTTTGTGGCCTGCCAAAGTGTCCTCTTCAAATCAGTAACAGCATTTCAGATAATAATCAACCTCAGGGTCTGGTATAGCCACATTATATTAGCCATGAAAAATGAGTATCATGATTAGGAGGTTCTCTCTTGATAGCCCAAATGGAGGATTAGTGGCATC
The DNA here is from genome assembly GCA_963585895.1 of Sepioteuthis lessoniana. NCBI lineage: Eukaryota > Metazoa > Mollusca > Cephalopoda > Myopsida > Loliginidae > Sepioteuthis > Sepioteuthis lessoniana. The sequence goes on along the minus strand of OY757929.1, from coordinate 67,435,019 downwards.
CTACAAATATTGGCTGTTCTTATTTGAGAACACACAAATCATGACCAAAGCAATAACTCCACTGAGAGACACAATCAGAAAAAGTGGACTAAAGGCAACAAAAATGTATTCCACTATTATTTTAAGAGCAATCCTGAATAAAGAGGGTATAAAAAAGAATGGTTGAAATTTGGGCAGAATTTGCTGGATTAATACAAGCCAAAGACTTGCCGACCAAACTTAAATGATTTTAAAGAAAAGTTGCTTTTCTGACCTTGAGATACAAAAAATAAGTGAGCATGTAAGTCATGAAGAATTTGAACAAGAGTCCTCTACCCAAATTGAAATACAAAATACTAAAAACCAAGAGCCCCAGAATACTGAAAGCCTCAGACTCCACAACCACAACATCAATGTTAACACAAGAAGTCAGAAAAAATGTTGAGTTAATAAAGAAAACCATGACTAAAAAGAAAATTACATAATCATCCCTCAGGAACCAAGATGAAAAAAAAATTAGGTAGAAATTGAAAAGATAAACAAATTAATAACAAATATCCCTGAACTAAACAAATTATGCTGAAGTAAAAGTAGTCTATGATAAAACCAGTATTCTCCTAGTGAACCCAAACAAAAATACAAAACATAGATGGGAAATTAAACTAGAAGAAGTAATAAATATACTGCAACAACTAGCAAAAGTACTAAGGAAGGAAAAACACACAAGGATATATTGGGATGAAAAGACCAAAACAAAACAGTTGACAAGTCTGTCAATACAACATGAGGAGATAAATCAAAAGATGTTGGTAAAAAAAGGTAGACTCAACAGATACTTGGATAGAGCCAATCAAAACAAACAAAAGAGGACATTCCAAAATAATGAAAGAAAATTCTATCAACAAGTCAGTGTAGAATGTATGAGGACAAATAAACAACCAGACACAAAGGAAACAAAATAATTTTGCAGTAAAACATGGGAACTGAAGGAACATAATAGGAAGATTAAATGGAAAAAGAATGTGAAAAAAGAATTACAAAGACATGAAGAAGGCTGGAAGCAGACATACATCTGGACTTTTTTAGAGCAACACTCATGAAAGAATCAAATTGGAAAATGCCAGGCCATGGTGGCACACATAGATTGTGGCTTGAAAATTCTTGTGAGATATAGCTATGTTGGAGTCTATTGGGACCGTAAAATCTTTTTTTATTTAAAAACTAAAGAATGATAGATTTAATTTTCTTTTAATTATGTACAATTCACTTCTTAGTTTTGATGCTTTAATTTAGTATGTGTCTGTGTGTGTGAATGTTTAAATAGATATCAATTCTATTAATCAAAGCAAAACACCACTTCTTTGAAAAGAAAATAATTTAAACTTCTGAGTAGTAACAATAATATGGCATATCTGTTTAAATTTTTTCCATCAAAAGACTCTTTATCTATTTTATATATGTCTGTTCATTTTCTTCTTCTTCTGGCATGAAATATTATAATGGTTGAGTCCATTGAAACAGGTAAGCCTTCTTTTTTTTTCATATTGTTCTCCTTTGAATTTGGTAGGTTGGTTAGTTGCTTGGTTGTTTGGGTTTTATGGCCGTACTATACTTATCTGCCTTTGGCATTTTGTTATTGTAGTTACCTCCCTTACTGGCATTCTTCAGCTGATGAATCGCTTAGTCAGGGAAAGTTTTGTTAAATAAATCCTTGTTAAGGAATACTGGTCTACTCATTTCAATTTATTTAACGAAACAAATTCAAGAGTTTGGAGAAATACTTAAAGCCGGAACATTTGGACACCCCTCCTAATACACACTTGTCAAGTAAGAATTTTAATCACTGGTTTCGAAGCTTCTCATCGTTCCTACATAAAATTATTGACCCCAATGTCCATTCTGACTTAGATAAACTTGATACCCAGATAAATTGTATTTCTTCTGATGTATATGAATACATTGCTGAGTGTGATACTTTCAATACTGCTGTTAACCGTCTGAAAGAACTGTATGTAAAACCCCTGAACAAAGTTTTTGCGTGGCATTTACTTGCTACTTACGGCCAAAAAGAGGAGGAAAATATTGACAAATAGATACAAAGACTACAGTCACTAGTAAAAGAATGTCACTTTAAATCTGCTGATGTGGTTCAAAACTGCGACGACTGTGTTAGAGATGCATTTATCACAGGTTTACGTTCGAACAATATTTGACAACAGCTACTCAAAAACAAGACACTGCATTTAAATATAGCCATTGACCAAGCTAGAGTGCTCCATGCAGCTCAGAAAAATTCAGAAGCATGCACATACACTCAAACACCAATTGTAGGTGCAGTTTCTCAGGAAAATCCCAGTACCAGAGTCCAGTCAACGGATATCATTAATGCATGTTGCGCAGCTTTGGCTAATACCAAGTACACGTGCTTCTTCTGTGGAGGATATCATCATAATAGAAGTGTGTGTGCAGCCAGAAATGTTACTTGTTTCAAGTGTAAAAAAGAAAGCCATTTCTCAAAAATATGTCATTCAAACCCAAGAATAACATCTGCTGCAACATTCTCTCACAGATTCACAACAATGTTGATATCAAATACTACATCTGCTTCCTTAGGATCCCTAAAACAGGCTGCATTATACGTGTTAGTCGGGAAAAATGGTACCAGTTCAGCGTTAATAGATACAGGGAGCTCAGGATCCTTTATCTCTCTCAGTTATACGAGGAAACACAGACTACAGATGAAACCAGCTGCTGGTAACATATCCATGGCATCATCATCACTTAAAGCCTCTATCTAAGGACAGTGTACAGTGGACTTAAACCTTCTAGTTGAGTGGTATACAAATGTACAACTTTCAGTTATACCCTACCACTGCTCTGATATTATTCTTGGCCAAGATTTCATGTCACAACATTCCACCATATCTTTTGCATTCGGGGGCTCTAAGAAAGATCTTGTAATCTCTCATCCTATCTCCTGTAGTGTACCCTCTGCATTAGTGGACACACTATCTTTATTCTCCAATATTGATCCAGCCTGTAAACCTATTACAACTAAATTTAAAAGATGTGGAGAGGGTGACAGGCTGAGATTAAGAAAATGATCAAGAAGGGTGTAATTGAGGAAAGTACTTCCCGTTGGAGGGCTCAGGTCTTAATAGTAATGAATGAACATCAAAGAAAGAGACTAGTAGTCAATTACAGTAGAATAATTAATAGATTTACCTGATTAGATGCTTATCAAGTACCAAGAATGGATGATTTAGCTCAAGAAATAGCAAAATATAAAATTCATAGCTCATTGGATCTGAAGAGTGCATATCACCAGATATCAATAAAAGAAGATAAGCCCTATACAGCATTTGAAGCTTATGATAAACTTTACCAATTTTGTAGAATTCCTTTTGGAGTGACTAATGGTGTTGCATGTTTCAAAAGGATAATTGATAAGATTATTAAGGAAAATAATTTAACAGGCGTGTATGCCTATGTAGACAACATTGTCGTAGTTGGGAAAAATCAGCAAGAACATGATGAGAACTTAGGAAAATTTTAAAAGATTACTACACAGTATAACCTCACTCTCATTGAAGATAAATTTGTTTTCTCTAAAACATCCATTGATTTTCTTGGCTATAACATATCACAGGGCCTACTTAGACCGGATGCAGAACATCTACAACCATTAAGAGAGGTTCCTCAGAACAAAACCTCTCTGTGTCGAGTGTTTGGATTATTCTCTTACTATTCTCAGTGGATACCGAAGTTCTCTGACAAAATTAGACCCTTGATAACAGCTAAATCATTCCCCCTTGATTCAGAATCAATAAAAACATTCGAAAACTTCAAGGAGGAAATTGAAAAGGCCTTATTGCACTCAGTCGATGAAAAGATACCTCTCGTAGTTGAAACCGATGCCGCTGATACTGTTATAGCAGCCACTCTGAATCAAGCAAACTGTCCAATGGCATTCTTTTCATGCACACTTACGACTACAGAACAAAAACATTCTTCCGTAGAAAAGGAGGTTTGTGCAATAGTAGAGTCAGTAAAAAAGTGGTCACATTACCTATCAGTATGACATTTTGTGATAGTCACAGATCAACAAGCTGTGAATTTCATGTTTGATGCAAGAAGGCATGGAAAGATCAAGAACAGCAAGATCGAAAGATGGAGAATGGAATTAGGGTGTTACGAGTATGACATCATCTACTGACCAGGAAAAAACAATATCCCAGCTGGTACGCTCTCACGTGCCCAGTGCAATGTACTCAACAACATGGGAAGATTGCACGAAATACATTAAAATTTTTGTCATCCAGGTATAACTAGGTTGGCTCATTTCGTTAAAGTAAGGAATCTTCCATATTCTATTGAAGAGGTTAAGAGAATGTGTGCAGCATTAGCAGTGTGTGCTAGATGGAAACCACGCCTCTATCCACCAGAAGCAGGATGCTTAGTCAAAGCAACACAACCAATGGAACGACTCAGCATTAACTAATTTCCTTCAACTTCGAAAAACCCTTACCTACTAACGGTTATAGATGAGTACTCGCATTTCCCTTTTGCTTTCGCATGCACAAGTATAAATACAGAACTCTGTAATAGAGAGTCTAAATCAAATATTCATAGTATTTGGCATGCTGTCTTATATCCATTTAGATAGGGGGACATCCTTCTTATCAAAGGAAGTGCATGAATATCTCACTAATATTGGGATTGCTACTAGCTGGACAACACCTTATCACCCCTGAGGAAACGGTCAGTGTGAATGGTATAATAGAATTATATGGAAACACACATTATTGGCCCTAGCCCCAAGAAATCTTAAGGGATCGCAATGGGAAACAGTATAGCCTGAAGATCTCTTCTAACCCTGCCACACTACATGAAAGACTCTTTTCATATCAACAGTGAACTCCTAGCGGTCATTCCTTACCTACTTGGTTATCTACGCCAGGACCTGTTCTTTTACATTGCCATGTCCAAGCCAGTGAGTACAAACCATTAGTTAACGAAGTAGTATTAATCAAAGCAAACCCCCAATATTCACCCATAAGATTCCCCAATAGTCGTGAATCTACAGTCTCTGTAAGTGACTTAGCACCAGCAAGGAATTCATTACAAAGTGGGGATATCATAGATGATAACATCCAGAGAGATTTAAATGATTCTACACTCACTAATGAAAATCCCAAGGTAAAAGAAGTAACGATTCACAAACTATCATTACCCCAGAAATTGTACCTTCTCCAAGTGATCTAAATATTACTCCCCCTCATATAATGTCAAGAATTCCTGATATACCAAGATGATCCCAACAGGAAATTCATAAGCCAAAGAGGTATGAAGAACTGTGATAAAAAAAGAGGGGGAGAATGAACTATACTTATCTGCTCTTGGCATTTTGTCATTGCAGTTACCTCCCTTGCTGGCATTCTTCAGTTGATGAATCGCTTAGTCATGGAATGTTTTATTGAATAAATCCTTGTTAAGGAATACCTATCTTGTCAACTCATTTCAATGGCATATCAACCTTTGTAGGTTCTATTTCAAACAATTCAGTTTAGCATAAGTATGCAGTTTTGTTCTATTTGACCAATAGATAGGGCCCTATAAAGTGCTACCACTCAGGGCCAAAGTGGATCTGGGAGCGATGGCAGTGAAGGGGTGCTACACATTGCCCAAAGCTCCAGCATTACTGGAATCTCACCATCAGATTGTTTAGTGTCATATCTAGCACACTTGGGTGAGGGGGTCTTACCCTTTTGCAGAGGTGCAGTCGGTGTGTTCTACAGCCCCAGCCAACAAGACAAATTTGAATTTGAAACATTTATAATATAATTATTATATAACATAAATTGTCTCTTTGGGGATTAATGATAAATATGATGATTGAATATTTTCAACTGATGGTGTCAGTAAAACAAAAACAACTCTTAGCAGTAAGAATAGAATACACCCAAATCATATTTAAAACCTACTCTTACGACACACTCCACATCAGTATTCCTGCAGATAAAAAAGAACCATGTCTCTCACTGAAGAACCAGGTTAGGATTGAAATACCAGAAACTGAAACAAAATCCTCCACTCACTTCAGTAGTTATCAAAACTGGGATAATCCTAACCCTGACATGCCAAGACCTACACTCCACCCAATAGAAAATAAAAGAAGAAAAAAATGGCCCAAAGAAGATTGTAAAGAAATATTATAATAGGTTTTTTTTATGCAATTAAAGAAGCAATTGGAAGAAATGCAACTCAATGAAGCTACAACCTATGACAAAAAAAGACTAACTGTACAGATGAATACTTAGGTTCCAATAAATTAGCCAATGTAAGAAGATATATTGTTAAAAGCATTCACTTAACAGATGCTGAAAAAGATATCAACAGGTAGTTGCTGATGTTCAACAAAATGAAAGTATAGCACTTGAAATGAATGCAGTTAATAATGAAACAGATTATACATTAAAACAATCAAGTAATGATTGTATGATAACTCTAGCAACAGAAAATGAATAAAACAAATTAGCAAATAGTCAACTTTAAATAGAAAACTCGGATTACACAGAAAATAAGATTAAAATCAGTGCAACGAAATAAAATATAATCAGAGAACTCACTAAGGTAACTAAAACGAATATGAAAGACAGAGTACCTCTTAAAAAATGATAAAGATAAAAAATGCTGATAAAGGAGGCAAATTATACCATATATCTTCTGCAAGACTTTAAACTAAGTCTGATGCTTTTAAATGAAATAATATGTATAAGTGCTAAAGTAATAAGTCTAGTAACCATGTCACATAAGTAAAAGAACTTTAAGCAACTAAAATGGAAATTAAGGATACAAAAAGAAATAGAGAAATAAAAAGGAATAGTATTCGTACTTGATGAAATGAGTAAGGGTATCAAAGTGAAGACTAGAAAAGGAAGAAACATTTTTTTAAATATAAGATAACGTTAAATAATATGATCCCAGTAATAAAAAGAAAAATTGAAGCAAAAACTCAGTGTATTCAAAGATAAGAAAAGGAATCAAAATTCTTTTGGTATGACAAAATATTTTAAGTTGACCCAAAAAAATTCTGTCAAGAAATAGGAAACAAGACAATGAATGTAAAAGACACCCCTACAACTGAAGAATTGAAATAATTTTGGAGTAATATCAGGAGCCATTAGAATTATATAATAAAAAAAACCAGGTAGATTGACTACAAAAATCTTTAGATAGTGTACCTCATGGATGGATTCTAAAAGCTCTAAACATTTTAATGATATCTCCAGTTATAATAACATTCCTAAAATACAATATGGAAAGGTGGCATACTAACCTCTGATTAATCCACGAAAAAGACATGCTAAAAACTAATAATCTGAACGTTAATAATAGAATCTTCCAAGGAGACTCACTTTCTCCTTTTCAATTTTCTATATAAAAAAAAGGAAAAAATAAGAAAAGAATTCTATGGAGAATAAGAGCCATACTAAGAACAGAATTGAATGCAAAAAAGGTAATGATTAACACCCTGGCAATACCAGTAGTTACAGTTTTAATATAATAAATTGGACATTTGCTGAAAAAAAAAGGTGAATACTAAAGTTACTTAACTAATAACCTGCTACAGAATGCATCACCCATAAGCAGATATAGAATGTCTCTACATCAAAAGACAAAATGGTGGAAGAGGATGAATCTAATTAGAATTGGCCAACAAAACAACCACAATAGGATTAAAGAAATACTTAAATACTGATTGGATGCTACAGTCAGTAAACACACACAAGAAGCAAAAAAAAATATTCAAATAGTAAAGAAAGCAATGAATTTTCAAATCAACTTGAATCCCACCCTGGAAGAAACAGACATAAAAGATAAAATAATAGAGGCAACAGAAACATAAAGAAAGAAGCAAAAACACAAGGATGAAATCAATTAAAATTGCCTGGGAACAAAAACCTGACATGAATGATATACACAAAGAATTAGAAATGTTGCTATAGATGTAGTGAGGACTATTTGATGGCTGAAATGTGCTGGGCTGAAAGCAGAGACAGAGAGTTTAATAATAGCAGCACAGGAATATTTGATGGCTGAAATGTACTGGGCTGAAGGCAGAGACAGAGAGGTTAATAATAGCAGCATAGGACTAGAGCATATTAACTAGAAACTATCAGGTAAACATTGTAAAAAAAGGATCAAAACCAAATATGTTGATTATTCAAACAAAAACAGAATCAATTTACCACTTAGTTTCCAGTTTCTCAACCAACAGAATATAAGGAAAGTTATAAAAAATACATAAATATATACAATCACTATTTCCTCTCACCCTAGGTTCTGAGTAAAGACCTTGTAAAGGATTGTAAGAAACCAAAAATAAAACTGAAAGGCATATGATTTGGTCCCACAAAGCTGGATAATAAACTGTCTAAAAATGAACAAGATATCAGACAAAGTCATAAACTTTATTGAGAAAACCATAGAAACCTGGTGAGTGGAATTGACAGCAGGAGGAAGAAACTTAGATTCAGAAAGGTATATTCCAAAAAAATGCACTATCACCATTACTATTTGTAATAGCAATAATGCCTCTCAAATACATACTCAGGAAATGCAAAGGCAGATACGAATTTAGTAAATTGCAAAAAAAGATCAATCACCTAATGTACATGGATGACATCAAACTGTTTGTAAAAACAAAACACAATCAGAAACCCAAATACAGGCAGTGAGAATATACAGTCAAGACAGGGATGGAATTTCCCAAAGAAAAATGCACCATACTAATAATGAAAAGCAGGAAACAACACATGACGGAAGGAATGAAACTACCAAATCAAGAAAAAATAAGAACACTCAGACAAAAGGAAATGTACAAAAACTAGGGAATATTGGAAGCAGACACCATCAAACAAGTGGAGATGAAAGAAAAAATTAAAAAAGAATTTCTCAGGAGAACAAGAAAACTACTCAAAATCAAACGAAATGCAGGAAACTTATAATAGAGATAAATACCTGGGCTGTCCCCTCATAAGATACTCAGGACCACTCTTTAAGTGGACCAGAGAAGAAGTTAAACCAATGGATCAGAGAACAAGAAAACTAATGACAATGTATAAAGCCTTACAACCCAGACATGACGTTGACAGAATATATGTGTCAAAAAAAGGGGGAAGAGCACTTACCAGCTTTGAAGATAACATTGATGCATTGATACAACTTGAAGAATGCATAAAAAAAAGTCTGGTGGAAGACTGGTTACAGCTACCAGAAACAATAGACAACATGAGGATCTACAGAACAAAAACAACTAGAAAACAAATTGGGAAGAAAAACAGCTGTATGGACATTTTAAGCAACAAACAAGCAACAACTCACATAAGAAAATTTGGATCTGGCTAAAGAAAAGGAAACCTTAAGAGAGAAACTGAATTTCTTCTAATAGCAGCATAAAACAGCACTATAAGGACCAATTATATCAAAGCAAAAATAGATAAGATGCAAATGTACATAGATAAAGAATAGATAAATAGCCAATGTAGGTTATATGGTGATACAGATAAAATGATCAATCACATAATATGCAAATGCAGCAAACTAGCAGAGAAAGAGTATAAGACTAGAAATGACTGGGTGGGCAAGTGATCCACTCGGAATTGTGCCAGAAATTTAAATTTAACCATACGAACAAATGGTAAATGCACAAACCAGAATCTGACCAGGAAAATGAGACACACCAACTTCTCTGGAATTCTGAAACACAAACAGTTCACCTAATCTTGGCCACATGACCAGACCTAATAAAAGTCAACAAAAAAGAGAAGTTGCCAAATTGTGGACTTTGCTATCCTGGCTAACCACATACTAAAATTTAAAGAAAGCGAAAAGAAGGATAAGTATGTGGACCTTGCTAAGGAATTGAAAAAAACTGTGGAATATGAAAGAGACAGTGATACCAATTGTAACAGGTGCTCTTGGTAAAGTCACTAATGGATTGATGCAGAAACTAGAGGACTTGGAAATAAGAGGACAAGTGGAGACCATCTAAACTACAGCATTATTAAGATCGGCCAGGACTCTTCTCAGTATTACTGAGAAGAGTCCTGGAGACATCAGGAGACTTGCTGTCACTCAAACTCCAATGAGAAACCTTCAGCTAATGCTGGTGTGAAAAAGTCTCAAGAGTAATAATAATATGTATAAATTTAGAGGCTATACAACAATGACACTATCACATTACCTTATTATCTCTGTAAAACAAACATATATAAATTAAACTCAAAGAATAATTGCATATATGAGAAGCCATAATTATTCAAGAAACAAAAAACTACAATAAAATGAATAGTATTAAACCTAGTAGCAAGTGTACTAGATGTATTTAGTTTTAAAAAAAACTACTGTAAATAGTATACACTGATTTTGTACCTTGATTGATCTCCAGAACTGGACCCTCAGCATCAGATGAAGTTTAGTGTCATACCAAGGACACTCCTTTTCAGGGTTGTCTTAACCCTCAATAAGAGATACAATCAGCATATTCTGAGCCCCATTCACAAGGCATTGTTATACACATGTACACTAATTCCATATTTGTTCCATCATCAACACATGAAGATTTAAATTTTAAAATTCTTATGTAACAAAACACTATAGAAAATCTACAAATATTTAAAACTTCTCTACACTCAGGAAAGAAAGCATCATATACATTAAAAAGAAAAGTTTCACTGGATTTTAAAGTAAAAGCATTCATCTCAATTACTGCCATGAAAAATGACCAATGATGTTGGAAAATGCCCAAGAAAAAATGAAGACAATTTTTAAAAAAATGAAATCAAACTAGAAAATCAAAATTTGTTTTGAACAAAAGAAATTGTGTAATACAAAAAAAATGATCAATAAGACTTTATATATACATTTATATATATAATCATTTTCATCATCATCAAGTTGTCATGGTGACAGCAAAGATTCCTTTGACTTATCCTCACCATTTGTCCCTATGAACCATTGTTCTTGGTGAGTCCTCTACATGGCATCCAGTGTTTGCACAAAGATAATGAAAGTTTTTGCTGTTCAGCCAACACTGATATGTCCATGTGTAGCAGTACACAGGAGAACATCCCCTATGAATTCATCCTGACTTCTCCATCAGTACACAGCATGTTTTGTTCATCTTGCATGATTTGCAAGTGTAAAAAAATTTTTTTAAGAAGGACTCGTTTTTTGGGGGGATGAAGGATTCATTCGCGAAGAGAAGAGCAATGGCTTGCTATTCCAACTACAAGAAGTAGATTGTAAAGTTTTTTTTTTTTTTTGCTTCACCCACTTGGAGTGTGGCAGAAAGGAACTGAGCTTTTCTTATTGGCATCAGATTGGCCAAAACAGTGTGCTCACTGCTGCTATTGCAGTGGAGAAAGAGTCAAGGGTACTTTTTTGGAAGTGGGTGAAAGAAGTAAAATTTCATCTTCTTTCCTTGATAACCCATCGTAGGGTTAAGATGTACTGGAAATAACTTGTGGTAAATGGTTTTTTTAAGGTCTAGCAGAGAAACATAGTTTTGGAGAGATACAGGCCTAGAGATTTTTGAGTTGAAACTCACTATTATGGTCAAGCCAAGAGATGGATGAGTCTCTGAGACATGCTGAATTGAAGTTGCCAATTTCTTTATTAGCTATCTTGCAGTAAAACAAACTGGAATAATCCAGATCTAAAGGACCAGTGGATTTCAAACAGAAAGAAAGAAAGAAAAAGACAAGAGTAAACTTTCACCACAGACAACAATGAAAGAAAATAGTAAGAAATGAAAGAAAAAGAATAAGACATCAACAACTAAATAACAAATTTTCCTTACAGACAAACTAGGAAGGTTTTGGCTTTCTCCATTAGGAGAGAAAGAAAGAAAAAAAGAAAAAAAAGGGGACTGGTTTCAACTGCTTACAGGGAAGTAAGATACATGTAATTTTAGATACTATTATTAATGTTACCTTTGTTTCATGTTTTGCTAATGAATGTAAGAGATATGTAATTTTTGCTTATGTTTTTAATGCTGCTTTTGTTTTATATTTTGTTAATGAATTAATTCTTGCATAGGGACTGACATGCAACCCACTTGCTGTAGTATGTTTTTGTCCACTTTACAGAATAAAGCATTTGTAAATTGAGTAAGAAGTATCTTGTTTGTTTTTAGCTCCAATTTATTTATTTTTAGCATTGGGACTTCTATGTCCAGTAGTTTTTTTGTTTTGTTAATTTGTTTTAAAGTCAGTTTTTGGTAATGAGCCCAAAAATTTTACAACACAAGATGGGAGCTACTGTTTTGAAGAGTGCTGCTTCCAGGAACTGTTCAAAACAGCACCCAGCATCCTATCATTTTTTCCAAGCCCCTTATTAAAGTCCAGAAGTGTATGTTTGCATACAATGTCAAATATGTTGATATATATATATATATATATATATATATTTCATTAAATATGACAAACTAGGATTATTGATTCAGTTTTCATGAAGTTTTTCTTATCATCTAGATGCTGTAATTGTGGATCAAAGCTTTACAAGAAAATGAACAAACTTTTTTAGCTGGTTGAGTAATTTTGACTATTGTTAATTGTTGTAAGAAATAGCGCAAATTTTTAGATGAATATTTTCATTGTATGCCAATGCCCTCTTGAGTAAATAGTTTAAACAGTGGAATCTGAAAATGGCTCATTAAGCGCCATGTGAATATGCATCATCATTGTTGCTAATACTAACAGCTAGGGTAAAAGATATTCTGTTAAATGTGAATTTTCATATTTCAAAGATAGCTTCAAGTGTTTGAATTTTTTTTTTACAATTAGCATCATATTGTGCCAGCAACTAAGAGCTGTCAAATATGTTATGTTCTTGTGTAATGTATGTTAACTTCTACAAAAAATGAATAGTTTTTATACAGCCTTTGATCCATATTCGTAGCAACTTACCCACTGGTAGGAAAAATTTTATGAAAAATCCTTGTCAGTCGTATTTAATGAAACATTTCTAAAAGAAAATTTGATGGCTAAACATATGCATGCATTTACATGTAAGTGGGTGCAGTTAGAATCATGCATATATCTACCTTTTACAGTTTTTTACATTTGTATTATATGCATATTAATAGATTACTCTATATTAGCAAAGGATGTGTACATATGCATACATGTATGCATGCATATGGTTATAGTTTTTTCATTATTTTATCTATTATGTATGCTCTCTCTATGTTTATAGAAGATCAGTCTATATGTCAATAAATATTGGATGGAATTGATTGAATGAATAAGAAAAAAAAAGAATAACATATATTAAACAATACAAGGGAGGTAAGCCAGTTGTTAGATGAGTGAATCACCATAATATTGATCAATTCAAAACTCTACCATCTCTGATGTATCATAAAGGTTGGAGGCTGTGTGTGAATAATGCTGATGGGCAGGGAGTGAAAAGAGGTTATCATAAAACTCATCTTGTATTAACTTATGCTGCATTAGTGCAAATTCCCAAATACCAATGCAAAGAGCTCATAAGATACTGTTGCTGCCCTCTTTTTTCCTTCCTTAGCCTTTGAAATTGGTCTTGTGATTCTTATGGTTATGGAGACTTATAGAGGGAAAAAATGCAAAAGAGGAAGGGAAGGAGAGAATTATTTTTGGCAAATAATCTTACTAACCACTGAGTAAGTTTAGTTGAGCTGCAATGAATACTTTTCTATCATTATATGTACTGCATTCATCCATATATTGTTTTTGTGATTTGAATCATTGCTAATCAAAATTGTTCAAACAAAAGATTCTTTTAGATTAAATTTAGTATGAATTTTTTTCAACAATTTCTTAACAAAAGTTTTCACCTCTCACTTTTGTAATGTGGTACATGATAAATAGAGCTATTAAACCATGAATATCAAATTTTTTCATTTTTAATTTTGATTAACTTATTTTTTCAAATTTATCATAAACTGTTTACAACTGTTTTTGATAAAAAAATCAACTCTACAATTTCTAGATAATAAAACAAAAATAATGTAGAAAATTGAAGAATACAAAATGACTGAAAGATTATGGATTATATTCTGCTTAATCATTGAAACTTCCGGAGTTAAAGTGATTAAGGTGATGTTGTGGGGGTTGTATGTATTTAGGTTATTTCAGTAGATGTGCATCCGTATTTTATTTGTATTGCTCCCAATATTATTTCCACCACAAATACAACACAAAACTTTACAATCGCATGAAAGAAATGGAATAGAACACAATGAACATTAAACAACAAACAATTTAATATGCATATAACAGAATAGGAAAACAAATAAAATACATGATGTGTAAATGGCCTTTTGGAAAATAAAGTTTGGCAAGAAGAAAATAAATTTGTTTAAAGGTGTGTGTATGTTCATATTAACGGAGTCCGTAAATAAGTCGTTCTAACTTACATTAAGTTCATATAGGGTTTTATGATTGTGACGACAGTGTGTCGAGTTGATGAAGGAAAGTTTGTCAGTTTTTTCTTTTGAACGTGATTCGCGGCCATCTGTAGCTAGGTCATGAACTTTAGTTGAGGAAGAAAAGGAATTTGCCGGACAGAGTATCGGCTACTGCTTTATTGACTATATGGCTAGGCTTGGTTTTGTCTTTTTGAATGGCTCCCTAACTCTGTGTTATTTATACCGTGATAGTGGATCAAAGAATCGTCCTAAAATTTTGGCGCGTAGACATTGTAGAGGAAGAGAAAATTTTGTATTTTGGTTTGGCGCGCAATTTAATTTGACTCTTAATTTCACCCAATCAGGATGACCTATCCTATTCAGCCCGGACCTTTCATTTCCAGTCAGCAAATTGGGTAAGCTGCCAAACCCACTCTCTTTAGCTGGACAACGCCGCCCAGTGCAGACGTCTCACTGGGGGCTCTTCTAGCAGCAGCAGCACCAGCATGGACACACGAGGGAACCCATCTGATTTATGGATTCATCGCAAGGAATTCCAGTTGAATATAAATTAGATGCATTCAACATGCCTCGCACAGGCACAACTTTATGTCACCCCAAAATTGGCTATGTCAACGCGATGCCTTTATTCCGCAAACGACACCTAGCTCTCAATTTACCTCTGGGCCACTTTAATGGAGACAACGCATGCCTCTCCACCAGACGGACAAAAACCATGGTGACTCTAAAGTTCAATTCCTACAACTGCAACATGGCTTTCGAAACTACAACGAACACAATCCCTCACACGTTCGATGACACATGTTGCCCTCTCAACCTTCTCAACTTCTCAAAACACCATTTCGTCTCCTCACCATGAGTCTTGCAGCACCAAAAGCAAACCCAATATTCCATGCTGCAAATAAAAACCTATTCATAAAAAAAAAAAAAGCGGCCAAAAATCTTCTACAAAATTGTGACCTTGTAAAAGAACAACAACCTTCTGATACAACAATACAGCCTTTACAACATGCAGCCTTGCGAACACTCAGCATTCCTACATGAAAGAAAAAACAGCGAAACATTGAGAAGTTTTCAATTTTCCCGCAGACCTAACTTCAAGAAAAAGCAATATGGACGAAAATACCAAGCACGTGGAATTTTTTATGCAAAATTCCTACCTTATCTATCAACACACTTTTTCACTTACCAACTACCAATATAAGGTAACTTTTTAAATCTTTCACTCACCCTGCTTCTATTTTGGTTGCTACTGCAACATGGTTTACCACTCCCACTACCTCAGTAAACCATCAATGACTGCTATGAATTTCAGAGAACCCAAAAACTCACACTACTCCTCTGAACTATACTGCGACTTCTGTATGCAACCTTCTCGGCTCGTCAATTTTTTTCCCAAAGTGACATTTTGTAAAAAAAAAAAATGTACCACGATGTACACAAAAAAAGAACTAAACAGGACACTTTGTTTTTCAATTTGCTTTTACTTGTTTTTATATATATATGTATTTTTCATTGTTTATATTTTGCTCTTTTGTGCTGTGAGACTCATAGCTCTTTTCTTTTATTTCCCTTCTCTTACAATTAATGTTATGTATCGAATATCAGGTATACCATACCTGAAATTCTGGGGCCAAGCTATGTAGAGGAAGGGAAAATTTCGTATTTTGGTTTGGTGTGCAATTTAATTTGACACTTAATTTCACCCAATCAGGATGACCTAGCCTATTCAGCCCGGACCTTTCATTTCCAGTCAGCAAATTGGGTAAGCTGCCAAACCCACTCTCTTTGGCTGGAGAATGCCGACCAGTGCAGACGCCACACTGGCTGTTCTTCAATAGCAATGCTCTTTAGCTGGACAACGCCGCCCAGTGCAGACGTCTCACTGGGGGCTCTTCTAGCAGCAGCAGCACCAGCATGGACACACGAGGGAACCCATCTAATTTATGGATTCCTCGCAAGGAATCCCAGTTGAATATAAATTAGATGCATTCAACATGCCTCGCACAGGCACAACTTTATGTCACCCCAAAATTGGCTATGTCAACGCGATGCCTTTATTCCACAAACGACACCTAGCTCTCAACTCACCTCTGGGCCACTTTGATGGAGACAACGCAGGCCTCTCCACCAGACGGACAAAAACCATGGTGACTCTAAAGTTCAATTCCTACAACTGCAACATGGCTTTCGAAACTACAACGAACACAATCCCTCACACATCCGATGACACACGTTGCCCTCTCAACCTTCTCAACTTCTCATAACTCAATTTCGTCTCAATACTCACAAGCTTACTTGCTATGAGACTTGCAGCACCAAAAGCAAACTCAATATTCCATGCTGCAAAATAAAACTATCCATAAAAACACCTTTTGACTATCGGCATCTTATCTTCTTCATCATCCTCCTTTTATTTACTCTTAAAAATTAGCGAGAGCTTCTCACAACCTAGCGAGGGGACTAACAACACTTGGCAAGGAAGCAACTCAACGTACACACACATATGTTACAACCATTCCTCACCCAACAACAAACAAATTTCCCTCTCACTAAACACCGGCTAAAAATTTTCTCTCCTACAACATTTATCAACCAATCAGATTTGTATTTTACCATTTTATTTTCGAGCCTAAATATTTTCTGTTAGCTGACTTCCAATCCTGTTTTTCTAGAATGTTCTATTCTATGTTTTTAGCTGATTGGTTGAAAAATATAAAAAATGTAACTTAAATGCTAATGCAGTTTTGATCCTAAATTTCTAGAATGTTCTTAAGTATGGCTTTATTGGTTATTTTAAGACTAGAAAAAGTGTGTATCCCATAATGTCTATAAAAGATCAGCAACCTAGTTGTTGAATATAAGCTCTAGTCTAATGGGAATCAACATTTATCATATTTACTCTAGTGACAGAAATAGAAATTGATCAGAAATATTAAATAAAAAGCATCGAAAGACAAAGTGAATCTAGTAATACAATAATAATACCATTTATTGTAATCTAACTATAATTTACTAAATTTCTTATTTCTCTGTCATTATAATTCAAGAATGGGCTGCTGTGAATATTTTTCTCTCTGGTGTGTTAGTCACATTGAGTAAACAGCATTCATCCTTGTATTATTTCTATGATTTTGTGCTTAATCATTAGCCCTGATAGCATACTTTTATCATTTTTTTTTGAAAATTACAAAACTTCTAAAGATTTTAGGAAAAAGTTTCATTTTCATTTACTCCTACATTTATGACCATCAGGTTAACTTAATTAATTTCAATTTCTTTGTTTAACTATGTTATGTAGATATCTAGCTAAATTTTCTCGCTAGAAATGTTACATTCCTAAGTAATCTCCCTTAATAAAACTCTCCAGAAATCCTTTACCTAAAAACACTGACAAACTTTTTTCTGTCAACTTGAGTGGAATAAACACAGGTATACCTCCACTTCCTGTCTTTATGCCTAAAGCAACCAGTAAACTAAGCATGGTGTCAGAAGTAGAGACCCCCCCCCAAAAAAAAAAACTGAACATGCACCTCACATAACAGACTTTGTAAGTAAATGCCGAAATTCATACTGGAGCCATGAGCAAACTTGTACCACACAAGGTATTCAGAAAACAATAAGATATACCACTAGAGAAGACTACAGTACACCCATTTGCATTTGGAGGTACAGCAAGAAAACAACCAGGCGAATGCCTCCTCTGCGTGAGGCACAGAGGCATATTCATCAGTGTCACATTCCACAAAGTGAATACAAATGAACCAATGTTAATAAGGTTACAGATGTCCAGAAAATTAGGCTTGGTAACATTTAATCTAATAATACAAATGGACAACTCTAACATAGCAAGAAAGATCGGAAAAGACCAAACAGTACAAAAGCAGCTGAATTTCCATTCAGACAAAACCTACAAACACAGGAACAAGTCCTAAAAGATTTCCCTGATGTATTTGATATGTTGTTTTGGGCAGAATGTTTTAAGCAAAAAATATGAAGAGATTGGAGGAGAGATTAAGCTATTTTACAATGCCCATATCATAGCTGTCCTATCTACGATAGCTTAACTATCCAGTTTAGAAAAAACGCTGAGTCACCCATGATGACAGACAATAAAAATGTTGTACATATGTCATGGGTGAACTTCTGTTCCTAACATAAAAACTATCTTTTGAAAGGAGTTAATTCTGCTAGCCTTTCAGAGAGAAAATTTTACCACAGGATAAAATATATATTATATTTAAAAGTTCCACTTCAAAGTATAATGAAGTATCTCATTATCACTTATGTTTGATAAGGGAACTTCCTGTGTACAGAAATACTTCATTTGACCACCAGAGTAGCAGTGGCCAACACTATATAAATGCAGTAGGTAGTAACCAAAAGTCACCCGGCAACTGGCCACACTTCAGTTGGCCGAGTTCACCAATACATGAATCTGTTCGGGTATGTCCTAGTTCTGGTGGCAGTCATTCAAGGCCATCTGACATGGATTTCAGGAAGCCGGCATTCATGTCAGGTGTGCCAACATCCTTGAACCTCCAGGAGCCATTCCCTAAACCTAGCCCCTCCTTGGAGGGGCTAGGTTTATTGTCTGGTGCCCGAGGCGCCCCTTTTTAGTGAATGCCAACAGAGCCCAAGGCATTGTTGGAGCCGCTTGGCATGTCTGGGCTACAGCCCTGCACCCAAATCCACCAAAAAAAAGGCCTTGTGCCACAATCATCCGGTTGTGGGATGTATGACAAATACCACTTGGCAGCCGGGCTTCAGCTTGGAGCAGTGTCCAAGGTCAAAGAAAGATTCAGGGCCAAATAGCCACTAGGTTTGGCTGGACCACCTTCAGGTGGGCGATGATGTCATTGACAGTATAGTATAGTACAGGAACTCTTGGTCCAGTTTAAGCTATAATCAGGCATCACTGCCTGGAATCATGTTTGAGTCCATGTCCAATGAGGCTCATTAGACTCACATTGCACTAAGTGAGCTGATGTCCTGCATAGTCCGGCAGGGTTCAAGTCTCGGCTTGAGCCCAACCTCCCCCTCCCTCAACCCCCACTATAATCAACCTTTGGGTCATTGACCTTGTGTCAAGTCTTGTCTAGTGGGAGGCAGAGACAAATATCCACCCAGCAGCCAAGCAGGAAAGGAATCTGTTACCTCTACCAGCAACATGGGGTCTGTGTCCTCACCACCAAACCAAGCTGCCGAATGTGGGGTTTACGTCCTTACCACCAACCAAAGCAGAGGACATGAAATCCAACCAACCACAGAACTGAAACCTCAATAGAATATTGATTTTTCAGTTCTGCTTGTGTTTTACTGGTGAGTGAGAAATGTTTGCTGTCATGTTTTTATTAGAAATATTCCATCACTATGTATGAGAGCATAGAGTGATAATATTGAAGAACTTGGCACAAGCACCACCAAGTTTAGCGAGAATGAAACTAAAAATGGAAGGGTATGACTTGATGATAAAGTATTGGCTGAGCAAAACAGTCCTCATCCTAGATTGCTTATCAAGGGTATCTCCCAGACTAAGAATACCAGTGAAGGGTATTAATACACATTAATACACATAATGAATCAACACCCCAACATGTTTCCAACATGGTAACTGAATGTAAACAAGGAAACCATGAGATCTTACTCTAAATGAGTTAGCAAATGTCATCATCATAAGATTACCAGCAGATAGAAATAGCTGCCTATACACTGTTTTATCTTACTGGAAATTCAGAGATGAAGTGGGAAAACAAGATGGTGTTCTCTTGAAAGGCAACAAGGATGTAATACCAGTGTCACTCTAGTGAAATGTACTATAGCAACTATTACTAGCAAAGAGATCAGTACTTACATATGGTCAAGGGGGTCACCACTTCAAGTCGTGACCCCCTTGACCATATGTAAGTACTGATCTCTTTGCTAGTAATAAAACAACTGGAGCAACTGTTTGAGGAAAGAGGTGTACCAGATATAGTCTACAGTGACAACATACCCCTATACACAAATGAGAAGTCTTCCCACTTCTCACAAAAATATAACTTCAAACAAATCATGTCATCTCCCAATTATCCTCAATCTAATGGATTTGTTGAGAGAATGGTGGCACAGTCACCTGGTGATGATGGCTTACAGAGTAACACCTCAAATAACCAGCAGAACTACTCAATGAATGATGTATAATATCACCCGATTAATGACAACTACCCACCAACAACACCGGATATTGCACTAAACATCAAAATTAGAACACTGCAATACACATGAATGTCACCACAAAGAAAACAGTATGATCCTCCCCAGCCAAGCACTGGACTATGCAATTCTAATAAAATAACCAAAGCACCATAGGGACTAGACCTTTGAAACATTCAAAAAAAAAAATAAATAAATGAATAATAAAGTATTTTTCAGATATGACATCATTAGACAGGAATATTCCAAGTTATAAAATTTTGTTCAACTTTATAATCTATTTTGTTCAAGTTTGTGATCTTAACTAGTAAAATTATGCCCCTATTTAACTTACTCTGCCAAGATTTTCTTTTCTATTACAAAAGATGAATGTATATGATAGATGAGATGGACTTCCAATAAGGAATCTTTGATAATTCTAGTCACATTTTTTATGAAAGTTATAGAATATGAGTCTTTATAATTTGTCTACATAAAAAATATCCTGAGATCTATAAAAGAATAAGTTTTATATAAGGATACCTTGACTTAAAAATTCTTACTCTTCCTTCTGTTCATGTTAATCTTACATTTACTGTTCAAAAATCAAGTTTTATACATATTAAATTTTATACATATTAAATTTTCATACATATCAAATTTTCATACATATTAAATTTTAAATATAAGTAATAATTATTTTGATTTTAATATGAAATTTTTACTATTTGATGTTTGATCTATATGAAACAAATTTACCACTGAATTATGCTGGCAAAGAAGAGGATTTTAATGAAAAAGACATTCGTTGAATAGAATAAAGGCTTTTTTTATTATTATGCTGCAAACTTATTTGATTTATCTTCATAGGTAAACATATGTGAAAAAGATAAAATGTGTAGATATGAAAAAATGCTGACAGGGGCCATAATAAGTAAAAGTTTATTAAGGATTTATATAAAAATAAAAAACTAAAGTTGATTTTATGAATATTTTCAATGTTTAATCAAATCTTCTTCACTGTATATAAGGTAATTGATATGAACAAAACCATCAATATTTTCTTGTTTAAACATAAAATATTGTCTTCAATAGTTTTCAAGGTCACTTATCATTATCCATTTCAAAACTGATCTACAAAAAAGACTTTTAAAGATGAAAAAACATAAATAATAATAGTTTCTGCTTCTCTACTTGGCAATAAAATAAAATTTCTACGACAGATTATGGTTTTTTAATAACCACAATAGGAAAGAAAATCTATATTTGATGAATAACTAATTATAAATGCTAAAGATGGAGAAAAACTTTCTGAAATGTCAATGTATGAGTTTTGAATATTTGCTTAACTTTTTCTCAAGCAAATAAATGCAAGAAAGAGTATAAATAAAACATGGAACTTTCAGTAATAGATGTTTGATTAAAGATCACAAACTAGGAATTTCTTTCTTTTAATTAGCTGTTCCCACTTCAATACATTTAAATAGGAGACAGTGCATGCAAAAACTATCCTTAATTTATTGACTGAACACTTTCTGCAAGCTTTGATCACTTATCAAGATCCAAGACCATAATGATTGTAATTACAAATGTTTGATAATCTTCTTAAAATTCACTCTTTAAATGTTGTATTATTGCCAGTTGAGACAGGAGGGCTAGTACAGTGGGAATCCAAGACAGAAAGAGACTTTGGGTTGTATAATCCTTATATTTCATTGACCAATATCCAGATCAGATTTTTTAGAAATAACTTTTAAAATCTTTAAATTTAAAGTCTTCACTTTCTCTGTTTATATCAACTAAGGAATCTTTAAAGTCATTACCCACTTGCTACTATCCCACTATTTAATCAAATATTTGTTCTTGTCTGAAATTTCTTATATGAGAAAGCATCATTAATATACATTAATGTACTAGAACTAAAAATCTAATTTTTCTTTTTATTATAGTCACAATGAATCCTCAATACTCTTCATGTGTCAAGTGTAGTTGGTAATATACTAGAAATTCTAAAACAAACCTTTTATTCAATCTACAAAAGTAAATTGTTCATACTTAGAGGATATCTAATATCAATTAATTCTTCCATGTTAATTTATCCTTGTAATGTCACTTATCTCTTTTACTGAACCAGAATATATTGTACTACTTGAACCAGAGATTGAACTCAACAGTTTTTGTCCACTAGGTCAAAGTCTCATGGGACAATCTGGTGGTGGGAACTTGAACCTTTAAACTTAATGTTCTTTGCCTTCTTCAACTAGATTATAAGTCTTTATATACTGTTATCAAATAACCTGGTTTAACCTGGTTTAGATCGTAACATGATCATCAAAATTACCATTCAAAAGAAATGTCATTTGTCTTGTTTTTAAATCAATTTTTTAATCCTTTCTAATTCTAATATCAATTAATTTTGTTTCATTTTTACTAACTGGCATGATCATAACTAAGTTTTAAGCAGTGATTCTGTAAGGAAATTAACCTTTTATATGCTGTACATACATGCACTTAATGTATATGATGGTATGTCATTGCAAAAGTGGGTGAATAAATTTAAGTTCAAAGAATTCTGTACATGCAGATTACTTTGTGAGAAAAATTGATGGTTAGTTGTTTGGTTGTGTTTTATGGCATATCAACCCTTGTAGGTTATTTAATGTGAAATCCTGTTTATATATGTATTGAATATATATGATTTGTAAACAGATAGTTTGTAGGTAACAATTTTTACATGAACCAGGGGTCATTTGTTTGCACACAGTTAAATGGTTTCAAGAATTGCTATCAAACACTAATTGTTCTATTTACCGCAGTTAAATGGCTTCCAGTATAGTAAATGATTAAACAGTTCTATTTGACTCATAGTTGGAACCCAAACAGGTACTACCACTGTTGACCTAGGAGTAATGGCAATGAAAGAGTACTTCACATTCCCCAAAACTCCAGGACTGGAGCCTCACCATCATATGCAGTTTAGTTAATAGTTATTCACAAAAGAATGTTGTTACAGAAACTGAAGATTGTAGTTCTTTCTATAAATGAATTGGGCAATCTTTCTAGATTTCAACATATTCTCTTGAATAGTCAATCAGTATATTCCTATATCTAAGGACAGTTTATGCTTAGCCTCAAATATTGGATGATTTAAACAACATTTTTCTTATGAACAGAAAAACCTTAACTGTCGACCTTTTAGTCTGGACTTGTCTTTAATTGGAATCATTTTGAGATGAGGCTTCTTAATCTGAGAATTAATTTTTATTTATTGCGGACTTTTTTCCTCATCTTGGTATTTTTTGTGTTGGTTTTTTTTTTTGTTTTTTTTTTCTTCTTTCACTACGTTTCGGCCAAATTTCAACTCTGGCCTTCTCGCGGTGATTTTACTGCGACCTCGGATACCGATGTCGCGGTAAAATCACCTGAAGAAGGCCAGAGGTGAAATTTGGGCGAAACATAGTGAAAGAAGAAACAACACAAAAACCTACCAAGATGAGGACAAAAAGTCCGCAATAAATAAAAATTAATTCTCAGATTTTAGTCTGGACTTTCATCTGTTTCAAGTTTTATTGTCCATTGGAGAAGCCATTTATTTGTTTCATCTAATTCTGATTTTTCAGTATTAATTTATTTACTGTTCTGCTGCAATTATAATATTCTCTAATCAGTTGGCAGATACTTGCTCTGGTAGTGCATTTAAAAAATATTCTTTCTAAGGTCAATGTAGCTGAACATTCTTATGCCTTACAGAAGAAACAACTAAAGAAGCAATAATTTTTAGACTTTCTATAAATATTCTGACCTTTTTATTTCTTGTTGAGTCAAGGAAGTGACAAAACAAGCCAGCTGCTTAGCAGAATCTATATTTACTGTCATGTACATAAGCAGATAGTTAAAAAAATCCTTAACTATTCAAATATGTAATAATCAAAGCTTCTTAATTATCCATTATTAAATAAATTCTCTGTTAGTCAATCTTGGGGAACCTTGTTTCCATTCCTGATCATCTGTGCCATGTGTTCTATTTAACGATCATCATCTCTAGACATAATTCTGCTTTGAATTTTGAAGAATTTGAGGTCAAAAATATTGGGGATAGATAAACAATATTTTCACCTTACAGAAACGAAAGTACCCCATTCATATGGCCTTGTGCCACATCTAAGCAAAAAGCTTTGTAAATTACTACAGAAACAAAAGTGAATTTTTGGTTTTCGATTGTATTTACTGGTAGAGGATTATGTTTTGTGACTGTTCACATTTTAAAGAAACTTTTGAACTTAAAACTTTTTATAGTTTTGGTTATACTTTAGCAAACATAGCAAGGGAAAAATGTTGGCTAAATCAGGCTGTATTTAAGTGTATTGAGTCTGAACATAAAATGTGCTTCTAAATTCATTCTCCAAATTTTTACTAAACATGTTTGATTTGAAAATCTTTTATGAATTTTGTAGTGATTTTGGAAAGATTCTAATGTCATTCTATAAATTTCTATGATTTTCAAAATTTCACAGATTGTCACTCTTATGATTTTAAAAAATAGTTATAAAACAATAAAGTAAAAGACATTAGCCCTAAACAACCACTGAAAAGTAACATTATTTCATGTTATTTGGTGAAAATTAATATTTGCTTCATTGTTCACTTCTTTCTTGGTAAAGAGTTTTAGTTTTAACTCTTTTGAAACACACTTTGCAGCATATCAAAACAAAATCCTGAATATTTCTATATAAATTCAACTAAAATTCTCATGAAATAAATAAATATATTTTAAGATATAAGAAATAACTTTTCACATTTATTTTTTATATTATTCATAATCGTATTTGATTAATTGTGATCATTCAATTCATAATTATGTATAGTTATGACTAATTATTTGCCATAAGATATTCATTATATTCTCTATGAAGGTTTATTTTTGAAACAATAAAAAAGAAAAAGAAGAAACAGATATGTCAGCTATTCTGTATACAAATCTATGTTCAAGTACCTGATATCTAAAAAGTTCTACAGTTATGGTGATATAACAATATTTAGTCAAAAGTCTATCATAAATGATTTGTTTGTTATGACATTTTATAACTAAATAAATAAACTTAGATACATGTCTACAATCATTTTAAATTCTGAGATAAAAAATAAATTTGAAAATTTATTCCAACAATTATGACTCTCGTGACAAAAGTTAGACTGTTAAGCTCACTAGCAGTTTTCATAAGGTGATTGTAGAATCCACAAAAAGAATGTGTGTTCATATATATATCTTAGAATAACTTTCTTTTTTACTAAATTAATATGTACTATGCTTAGTTGGTCACATGTCCACGAACAGAAAAGTAGCATGACCCTGTATGAACAACAGAGAGTTTCCAGGAGCTGTCAAAAGTAGACCTGTTGCGATCATGTTCCAAAACATGTAAGTTACAAACACTTTCAGCCAACATTTTCATTTTTTATTGGGCATAACATAATGTATGTTACACATTTTTATACATAATTTGGCAGGTTTAAAAATTACATTTTGTTCTTCCAACTTCTTATAACTCTGTTGATTCTATATAGACCATATCTTATCTGTTATTACCTCTTTCTTTGGCTGGGTAAACAAGAGAAAATGTGGAAGAAAAAATACAATAATCACAAAGCTACTCTCAGGAATGAATGCTACACTAACAGCACAAGACTGTCTAAATATACTTGGTAGTATTAAAAAAAATATGGTGAAGAAGCAGAAGTGGTCTACTTAAAAAAAGAACATATGCTTGTAATTAACGAGAAAAAGATAGATACTCATATCAGGTAACAATTGAAGAAGTTTTTCTTCTTCAAGGAAAGAAAACATCAGTTGAACATTAAGAGTATCCTGGGAGGACTCCCATCAGCAGAAATTCTGAAACAGCTGTGGAGAACCGTCTAGTGAAACTGAATTAAAGATTACCAGTCAAAGAGATTTGTAATAAGAGAAGCATTTTCATTGAGACATGTAAAAACTGTTCTTACTAAAATTTTGGGGATAAAGTAAGTTGCTTCCAATTTTATTCTATGGCTCCTGATGCCAGAGCAGGAGGAGTTTGGATGACTCTGTGTCCAGAAATCAATGCAGACTTGAAAACTATAATACTCAAACCAGGGCAGCTCAGTGATCTATATAGAAGTCTCCATCATCACCAAGATTAAAAAGGCTCAAAAGCCTTTTTTAATCTTGGTGATGATGGAGACATCAAAGAGTGTATCTGATGATGGAGACATCAAAGAGTGTGTCTGAAGGTCACACCAAACAGTATAACTTGGAAACCTTATGCCATCTCTATGATCTTAACAGCTGGACAAGTTTGTAGCAGACTCACCATGCACCTACACACTCTGCTCAACTTGTCCAGCAGTTCTGGGAGGAACAAAGGATTTTGCAAGTGCTGCACCTTTCATACTCACCAAAATTAAGTCTGTTTAACATTTTCTTGTTTCTTAAACAAAAAATTCCTCACAAAAATAAGAGATTTGAAGGCTTGGCAGACAATTAAAGAAAGCTTCACAACACATCTAGAAATGAGTTTCAGAGGTGCAAAGAAAAAAGGAGGTGAATGTCAAGAGGAATATTTAATAGAAAAGGAACATTTTGTTCATTGTTCTTACTTGTCTTAGTACAGATTTAGTCTATTCTTTTTGAAAGCAACTGGTATTTCAGGGCCATAATAAGTGTATGGGTGAGGGGATGTATGACAAAAATTTAAGTAGAAAATCCTTTTGGAGGTAATGAATTGATCAAAGTAATTTTAAACCCATGTATGTTTGATGAATGCTGATGATAACAATGCTATTCATGTCATGAGTCCCTTCATTAGTTACATGTGAAATCATAAAATTCTTTCTAAAATTTTTAAGGAACCCAAAAAAACAACTGAAAGTGACTCCAGTAATAGATTTGGCAACCAAAAGACAATTTTGCTTCCACATGGATGTCATAACTCTTCTATCACAAAGTATTTTTCTTCCTCACAAAATAAGTAATTTTTTCATTTGAAAAAAAAAATGTTGGTCTTGATCTTTTTGTAAAAATAACTCTGAAAATGAGCATTAATGAAATGGGGGTCTGTATAATGACTTAACTTGGGAAATTTATCCTCCAGTGTTTATCTAAAAAAGTGTAATTGATTTTTCATATTCTTTTGAAATAATTGAACAATTTGAGATCTAATCTATGGAACTATGAGGAAATTTTCTTGACAAAATCATTTGAAATTTTCATTTTTTAGAGCCGAGTGAACAACAACTGTAGTCTGCCTATTATTGTTGTTTGAATTAAAATTTTCAAACAATGTTTATACTATTATTTTAGTGCTTTCCCCTGGAATAGATATGTGGATACTGGTGTGTATATATATATATGCTTTGGGGGCCCTTCTTGTGTTACCTTCTCATTTGTTAAAGAGGGTAACATGATCTTCCCCCCAGATAGTCTAGTTTAGCTGTTCAGAATGGATTGGTGCCATCCTATTTTTTGATCCTGACAAAGTCAGGATTCCTGATGGCTTATTATATAGAGTATAACAATACCTTCTTTGACCATGATATGTTTGTATATTCAATAAATAAGGTGAATTTTTCCATGGGAGTTTGCCATAGAAAAAACTGTTTACAGTTCCACTTTTTTCAAGGAAATTAATAGTGATGGGCCTTTTCATGTCACATCAGCATGAAAATGTTTACTGACTACCACACTTAGAACTTTCTTTTTTCTGGAGAGCCAGTGTTTCAAGTCTATCGACTGTCTTTTCAACTCAGGCTCATAGAGGCAAACTCATGTTTAGCCCATCTATAAGCAATTTTTTTCACTGAAACATGGTTCTCTGTACACGTCATGTATTCATATGTAAATTTCACATGGTTTACACTTCTTACTAAAAATTTGATAACCGACCTCTATTCAATCTTGGAGCGCACTGATTTGCATAGCTTCAAAATGTGAGATTAAAATAATTTTTGTTAAACACCAAAACCAAATAATGCAGAGTTTACATTGATGGAAAAAAATTATGAAAATAATTTATTTGGCTTACTTCGAAAAAATTTCCCTTATGTAAATATATTTACATATATTTTATAAATTTGGCAAAAATACTTTAATTTAGTGTTTCCATAATAAATTTATTTCAGGTCGTTGTGACCCTCTTCAGATGGATTTTAATACATTAGAGCTTAGGATGTCGGATAGACTTCTGTACTTTGTCTCTGGCTAGAAGAAACAAAAAAAAGAACCTTTATTTATTTGCTTATGAAATCTCTTTATATCTAATGTTTAAGTGTTCCTCTTTTTTATTCTATTTTAAAGAATTGTTACTTATAGTTTAAATTGCTATTTATTTTTAAAAACTGGTGAATATTTAGGGAGGTGGTCCTAGTGAGGTGAGGTTTAGTTTAAGTAGAAAACCAAAAAATCTTATACTTAAATTAAAGATAACCATTAGCTTCTAATTTTCTATGGAATTAATGTTTGTATTAAATATTTAATAATATTGTCCACGTAATTTTGATTATTAATATTAGTAATGATTTAACTAAATGTCTTTTTAAGAGATATATCATAACCAACTTCTTGTTATTTTTATTAGGAAGAGTTATTTTTTCATTTTTTTTATGTTAAGTTGACTGTGATGGGTTCATATTGTAGTAGAATTTGATTCTTTTGTCTAATTTTTAATATATGTATTAAATTTCAAATATCAATCTTAATTATAAATTTATTACTAGCTCCACATTTATTTACCATTCTTCAGACGGTGTACTACATATGTTAAGTTCCTTCTTATTTTTAGGCCTAGTTTTAAGTTTGGATCTTTTTTCCGATTTGCATTTTTTAAAATTATCATCTTTTTTTTTTAAAGAGGGGCCCATATTTATATATAGATGTGGTCCTATTTTATTTATTGTAACAACTGTCTGTTATGCAAGTTTTTTCATTCCAATTTATTTATTTTATTTTTTGGCTTTCCATTAGTGTTTCAAAATTGGAGTTAATTTGTGGTTAGTTTAATTATATGTTAAAGTTAACTATATTTAATATAATTAGGAATAGAATTAAATTACGAACTTATTTCCGTGTCTACATTTTGTTACTAATTCTTTTCTCATATTTACTAGGTTCTTATCTCTATATGTCAATATACATATTTTCTCTTCTAGGCATTCATAAGCAAATAAATAAAGGTTATTTTCTGTTTTTTGGGTTTTTTTTATCTCTTCTTGCTGGAAACAAGGTACAGAAGTCTATATGACATCCTAAGCACTAATGAATTAAAATCCATCTGAAGAGGATCATAGCAACCTGAAATAAATATATAATGGAAACACTGAATTGAAGTTTTTTTGTTAAATTAAAAAAAAAAATGTTTTTGCTCAGCATGGGTGTTTTGATATATTTCTGATCTGAAATTAATTATATATCCAATAGCCGTCATCATTGAGCACTCAATAGAGATTCCAATTCACCTTGGATTACCACAAATTAAGTCTTAGCCTAGACAATTTTCCTCAGATTATACACACTTATATATATATATATATATATATATATATATATTCTTATTATAAAATTTATAGGTTTGAAAATGAATCTAAATTTGGTGTTTTGTTTTTTATTATTTCATATACTTGTGCTCTACACAACTTATATCTTCTTCAGGAGAATGTTAATGGATAGGGTGGTCTTTGGTCCCAGCTTTTATAGTGAAAATTTTTTTAATAGGGCTATGATCCTTCTTAATTTCAGGATTTATGTCTGTGAATGTCCTATTGGAGTCAATTGTCTGTAAAAACCTCTGGCCTCTGCAGGAGTCTTTTTTGTTTTTCTTAAGCATGAATATACAAGAGTGTATGTGTATATGCATTCATATTTTCAGGGTGGCAGTTATTCTCTCTCTCTCTCTCTCTCTCTCTCTCTCTCTCTCTCTCTCTCTCTCTCTCTGTATACATACTTTCACATGAATGTATACCTATATTTAAATATACATTTTTTCAATGGCAAGGGTGAGTTTAAGTTGTGTAAGAACATATTTGACTCCATGGATAGATATTTTAAGATAGTCTGTGTGTATATATCTTTATGTTTATGTGTGTGAGTATGAAGTTTGAGTTCTGTGTATGTGTGTGTGTGTGTGTATGAAGTTAGGCTCTGTTTAATGTAGGTTTAAATCGATCAATGACACTTTTCCTTTAATTCTTAGTAACTAGTAATCAGTCTGGTACATTGGGATTATTTTAAAGTTTCCTTTGATGCATTCATTAAGGTTTGATACATGGAGCTTCCTATTTTCTGATAATTTAATGTTGCTTTTATGTAAAGAGTCTCTATTGTTCAGTACAACCTATGTATACCTTTTTACCATAAGAACATTCAATTCTATAGACTATGTTTTTTGAATTGCAGTTAAAACTTCTATCTATTATAATGTTGTTTTGAGTTTTTGATGGTAGAGGATTTTCTTTCTATGATTATATTACATACCCTACATCTTTTATTTTTACTTTTTGATACTCCATGCATTGTGAGTTAGCCAAATTTAGATAGAGTGTGTTTTTAGTTTTTTGACTGTTGTTTGCTTTTAATGATTTTTGTTGTGTCTAATATGTTTGTAATTCTATCATTGTTTTTAAGTTGTTCTAGATTCTTTGTTATTTCTGTGAATAGATCTGGGTTGTTTTTGCTGTATGTTAAAACATATTCTAAGGGTTCTTTGTTGTTATGTTATTTGAAGGATTTGTAGTTCTTTTAATGGTATTTTTTTTTTTTTTGCTCATTTGGTTTCCTTATTTATTTGCATTGAGGGATATCTCCTCTGGCGGAGGTTATGAGTAATTCTTCTAGACAAGTTTATTAGAGGGTTTTGTTAGTGATTATGGCACATATGTGATAGGGTGTTAGGGATGGATTTTATGCAGTTTTTGGTGTGATTACTTTTGAAATGAATGTATTGTTGGGTGTCTGTGGCTTTGTGGTAAATGTCTGTGATGATATAGCCATTTTTGGTTTTTAATGAGGATGTCTGAAAGTATTAGTTCTTTAAAGTTATGTTCTATGGTGAATTTTATTTTAGAGTGTAGATTTTGCTGTAAGTAATGCAAATCATTAGTGTTGCTCCACATTGTGCATAACACTTTTCTGTGTCATTTTGTTTGAATCAGTTATTTTTATGATTTAATGAACTTTTTTCAAGCTGTACTTAATAAATAAAACTCTATAATTATTCAGTGGTGAATATAGAATGTTCCTTGGAACATTAGAAGCAGGATTTTCTGTCATTTAAAATTTAATAGATAAAATGCCATATTTTATTTATGTCTAATTTTTTTTCAAGCATCCAGGTAATTATTGCTAGCAGATTGACAACACTGTATCACTCACTATTCAGTCGAGTAATAGAGAAAATGAACAATGAACAAAAGTTAGCTAACAAGGAAAGGTAT
Organism: Sepioteuthis lessoniana; assembly: GCA_963585895.1. Classification (NCBI taxonomy): domain Eukaryota; kingdom Metazoa; phylum Mollusca; class Cephalopoda; order Myopsida; family Loliginidae; genus Sepioteuthis; species Sepioteuthis lessoniana. The sequence continues at coordinate 67,402,927 of OY757929.1, read as the reverse complement.
ATTTATGATTCTATAAAACAAACAATTCTATAAGTCTATTTAGCAAAAAGTTCTACTTCAGTGGCCCGTAAGATTGCATGAAAACATAGTAGTGAACAGGGAAGTAGGGTGCTCAGAGCAAAAATTTACTCATATTAATGTTTGCAGTCATTGCAGGAAAAAGAAGGTTGGCTTTGGAGTGTGGTTCATAGCAGTTCTTTTGGTGACATTGTATTGTTGAGTGGTCAAAATAGATAGGGCCATAATGAGGATCAATAAACAGCATGCATGAGCTTGGATATGACTATGTAAAGGTCACTGTACATTTTATGTAGGAGAAGGATTGTAAGTGAGGTTGTACATGTTGGCACAAGAGAGCCATAACAGGATATGACAGTTTAGAAGGAATCTTTATGCTGCTCTTGTTTTAATGAATAAAGACACCTATTGAGTCACTGTGCTGCACGCCTACATAATAAGGACTGTTGAGTGGAGTTCAATTTGTAAATAAACAGCAAAATTTGAATAGCTATGTTAACTAACTGGCAGTGATGTATGAGGTGTTCCATAAATCAAGAGACTACCATATGTATTTGTAGTTTGTTGGTGTGAACAAGGGAAATCATGTTGTGCTGCCAAGCCTGGAGCAGTCAGTTGGTGTCTTGCATACAATCCTATTTTTTTACCTTGTCATAAATCATATTGAGATTTGACTTAGAATTTAACAATAAGTAAAAAAGTTGGCGACCATAGTCGAGGGTAACCCGAAGGCTCCCTTTTCGATAGCTACTACACCAATGTGTAGGGGAGGGCTCTACTCCTTCCCTGGATTGCTCTACTTTACCCTTGATCCGTACCTTATAATGCTGAGTGTTAAGCAAGGAGGCATCAAGTACCATTTTTTGAGTCTTTGGTATGACTCGACCTGGGATTGAACCCAGGTCTCCCGGGCCATTGGCGAACACTCTAACCCCTAGGCCAATGTCCGGTTTAACAATACTAAGGTGCAATATTATAATAACTATATATTATCTCTCTATTACAACAAACATCTTATATATTCAAAAATTTCAGAGTGGCATTTTGATACAACTGGAAAAATATTTAAATTATGTTATTTTTACAACACTAAGAATGTGACTTGACATTGAGTTTAATAGCTGCCAAAGATGGCTTAAAATGAGCTCACATTAAAGACAAAAGTTTTGTGTTTTGTTTATTTGTTTCTGATATTCCATGAGTTCCCAAAAGCATATTGTTTTAAGCCTTCCCACAACTTGATGAAACAAAATCATGGCATATTTCAGAAATAAGCAAGCTTTTTCTGTTTAAAAAGGATTTTTACAATCCATAATTTTCATTTATTTTCTTTTTATTTTGTTTGTCATATTCTTATTAATTTTTTATCACTTGATTTATAATTATTTTATTATTATTGATGTTATTTATATATGTTATAATTATTTATTATATTAGGTTAGTGCAAAAATAATTATAGTTTTTAAGTTGCAAACTTAACACAATTCTCTCCTTGGAATAGAATTTATTCATTGAAAAAAATCCTGTAGCAGTTGAACCATAAATATTTGCTACCACTGGTGAGAAACTAGCACCCCAAAAATTTTAATTCAAATAGATCACAAATCATGTGACCAAAAGACTTTTTATGCCAACTAAGAACAGACTATTTTCAATACTTCCATGTGACATGTGAATGTCAAGTGGACACCAAATTATTCAAAACAATGCTTTTCCTAAAGAGACCTTCTTCTGAACATTATTTTAAAAGAACTTTACAAACATACTGAAATTTGTTTTAAGTATGAAAGACAGTATTACAACTCTTATGTTTAATTTGTCATTTTGCATGAAGCATGATAACAATGTTGTTTTTTTTTTCCATAATGTATAATCTTACCCATTAAACACTGGAAGTATTTTGTTCCTCTTGTACACACTCACACCTTCATTTTATGTTAAAGATATATTTGTTCTTTAAAGGCTCAAAACAAAGTTGTTTACTAGAATCATGATTTAATGTTGAATCAGATATAATTTCATGTCATTCCTGCAACAAATCATCAGAATATATATAATGTTGCCAAAAATAAACATCTCTGTCAGGTAGCATAGAATTTGGGTGTCTTGGAACAGATGAATTCTTTTTTACTTAAACTCTGACTTTTGATGGTGATTGCAAATTTTCAGTTAATGCCTCTAAACATATGATTCAATTTAATTACAGAAACAATAAATATTTTCGAAGGAAAAACTAAAAAAATCCATCAAGATACTCACAAGCTCCAAATGTCAATCTCTGGTCCATATTTCTCAGAAGGGTTGAAGAGTTCAGGGGCGGCATATTCTGGGGATCCACAATGAGTTTTCATTAGATTATCTTTAGAAAACGTATTGCTTAGACCAAAATCTGTTAAAGAAAGAAAAAGAAAAGATATTCAGAATAAAATGATGTTATATACATATGTGGAGAAAAGGAAAAGTGATAGAGAGGAGGAAAAACGGATGCAATTGGGACACTAGTTTTACTACTTGCTGGTGGGGCAAGGTGATGAAAGAGCAATAATGGAACAAACAAATAGTGTAATCAAGAAAGTGTCCATTTTATCAATGGAGGTATACAATATAATTGTTTACATACATGAATATCTATTTTGGTGAGAAAAATCTTCTTATTTAAAGAACATGAAATAGACTGTCTATAAAAAATAGATATGTTGTCTGTTATCTGTGTGGCTGTAGAGTATTAGTTATATATTCCCTAAAAAACTTTATGGCTGGCTGCTGAGATATTTGTGGGGGTACTGTAACCATAGATGCTTAGAGAACTGAAGGTGAAGTGTATTTCCAGACATGTTTCAAGTCATGAAATCACAACACAAGACTAAATTAAATTAGTGAAAACGACAGATAAACAACCACAACATGGCCGCTTACTGCATGTTTATTTTCTGGGACAAATACAGCAAAAGGGGACAGAACCCTGAGAGTGCCCTCTCTTTACCTGGGGCTGTAATCTGTATATATCTATTGAAATATCTAACATCCTTCCAATCTTACTCATGACTACAGATATAAATGCCCTGAAGTGCGAATTGAGGGTGTTGTCAGTTCTCCTGTCACTGTTGCAGAATCATCCATTTGTGTGTTCTCTGGTTCTGGGATTTCTCCTGGAATTTCAGGCACAACAGATGTCTCTGGATTATTCGTGGTGTTGTCCATCTGGACCTCAGGTATCCCTTCCACTTCTCGTCTGGGTGGAAGTTTCAACAGTTGATTTGTATGTCTCCTCAGCAATCTTCCATCTGTCTCCACTTCAAAATTCACTGCCCCCAACTGTCTTGGTTATGGTACCTTCCATCCACCACTGACCTGATCCAAAATTGCATAGCAGCACTGAATCATTGACCTTGAATTCTCAAAGGGGTGCCCCGACTTTTGTTCCCTGCTCCATTCTGTTTTTGTAGCCTAGAACTTGATAAATGTCAGGCTTCAACAAATGAAAAGTAGTTCTCCATCACCGCTTGTACATTAGTCCAGCTGGGGGAATCCCTGTGGCAGTGTTGGAGGTGGTCCTGTATGTAAACAAAAATCTGCTTACCTTGGTCTCAAGTGTTGCTTTCCTGTCTGCCTCCATCTTTTTCAGTGCTTCCTTGAACGTGAACACACTGCGTTCCGCCTGCCCATTTGAGGATGGGTGATAGGGGGCAGTGAAAATGTGTCGTATTCCTTTGTTTTTCATGAGCATTTTGAACTCCTGGCTAGAAAAACATGGACCGTTATCACTCACAACCAACACAGGCAAACCATGTGTTGCGAAGATTCCTCTCATCTTCTCAATCATGGCTGTATCAGTAGATGTTCTCATCACACATACCTCTGTCCATTTTGAGTAAGCATCCACTACAATCAAAAACATGTCCCAAAAATGGACCCGCATAATCTATATGGATTCTTTCCCAAGGCTGATTTGGATATTCCCAGCAATGGACGGGAGCCCTGCTGGGGTTGTTCTGATCAAGCATGCAGGTCTCACAAGCCTTGCAGGTCCTTTCAATGTCCACGTCCAAGTCTGGCCACCACACATAACTTCGAGCTAGGCCCTTCATACGGACAATATCTATGTGTGTCTGATGTAGCTGCTGTAATACCTTCAACCTCAATTTGGATGGAATGATAACCCTGCTTCCCCATAGTATAGCTTCATCCTCACATGTCAACTCCTCTCATTTGCCAAAATAGGGCTTCAATATTTCAATCGAAGCTTAGCTGCTCCAGCCCTTCATTGTATAATCGTACACTCGGCTCAAAATGGGGTCTCACCTCGTTTCTGATCTTACTGCTGCCATCATCACTGGAGCATCAACCAGGTTCATCATGTGTACTCTGTTTGTGGATGGAGCTACATCTTGTTCTTGTGCACTGAGTGGGAGACGACTGAGGCCATCTGCATTTCCATTGAGGGACCCAGCACGATACTCCAAGTTATAGTTATATGCTGCCAGGAAGAGAGCCTAGCATTGAACCCTGGCAGCAGCTAGAGATGGAATAGGTTTGTGTTCTGCAAACAGTCCCAACAATGGCTTATGGTCCGTGAATATTCTGAAACTGTTCCCATAAAAGTAAGGTGCATTTTTTTTACGGCAAAAACCAGGGCCAACCCTTCTTTTTCGATATGGGCATAATTCCGTTCAGTGTCAGAGAGCGTTCGTGAGAGGTAGCAGATCAGCCTCTCACTCCCATCTTCCATTTTGTGAGCCATTACAGCTCCCAATCCATAGGGAGAACCATCTACCCAGGTTTGGTCGGATAAAAATGAGTTTGAAAGGGTGCAGAATATAGCATTTTCTTTGTTTCTTCAAAAGCTTTCCTTTGGCTGGCCCCCCATCTCCACACTGTACCCTTCCTCATTAAACTGTGAAGCGGCTCTAGCGTGCTCGATAAATTTGGTAAATGACTGTGATAGTAGTTCACTGCCCCAAGAAAGGCTTTTAACTCCGTAACATTCCTGGGTGGGGGAGACTTTGTCATGGCAGTCACCTTCTCTGGAAGTGGGGCTGTGCCCTCCTTGTTGATCTTAAAACCCAGATATGTCACCTCCGGGAGAAGGAATTTGCATTTACTCCTCTTCAATTTCAGTCCTGCCTTATCCAAGGCAGTAAACACGCTCTGCAGATTTTTTAGATGACTTACGTCATCATGACCCAAAATCAGGATGTCATCCACGCATACCTTGCAAAAGGGAATATCCTTCAACCTCTTATCCATCTCTCTTTGAAAGATTCCAGTTGCACTATGCACCCCAAACTGTAATCTGGTGGGCGGGTATAATCCGTGATGGGTGTTTACTCTTAACAACTCTTGAGTTTCTTCATCCAATTCTAATTGTTGATAGGCATGGCTTAAGTCTAGTTTGCAAAACTTCTGACTACCTCTCAGTGTAGCGAATATGTCCTCTGTTCGTGGTATGGGGTAACTATCACAAGGTGCCACAGCATTTACCGTTTGCTTATAATCCCCACATATCTGGATGTCTCCATTGTCATTCTTGACTACTGGCACAATAGGGGCAGCCCACCGAGAATACTTCACTCTTTAAAAAATTCCCTGGTTTTCCAGACAATCCAGCTCTTTTTCCATCTCTGCCTTTATAGCACTGGGTACCAGCCTTGCCCGGCAAAACCTGGGCTTCATTGTTTTATCCATAGGTATTTTCACCTTGAAGTCCTTCAAGCAACCCATTTCCTCACTGAATACTGACTCGAATTCCGTGAGTAGCTCTTTCAACTTTAAAGGGGCCTCCTCCTCACATAAAGGAAACATGGTTCTCCAGTCTAACCTTACTTTCTTTAACCAGTTCCGTCCTAGCAGCATTAGCCCATTACTCTTCATCACTAGTAGAGGTAGACGATTCTTTATCCCTTCATGGGATACTTCAACTACTGTGGTCCCGTATGGCTTCACCAGCTCGCCGGTGTATGTTCTCAGTCTAACCGAGCTTTCCTTTAACTCTTGAAGTTGGCCCACTTCCTTGAATTTACTCAAACTCATCACAGAGCATGAGGCACCTGTGTCTACTTCCATGAGTACATTTTTTTTTATTTATAAGCAGTTCCACAAGTACAGGTGGTATCCGACGAACAGCAATGGTGTTTAGATCCAGTTTCTCCAGATCTATCTTGTTTTCTTCCATGTGCCTCTCATCCATTTTGTTAACTGCACTTCTCTTTACTTTATTATGTGCTGATGCACCAGTAGAAGACCTCTCCTCCTCTTGTCTGCATTTCCACCGCATATGTCCTGTCCGCCCACACTTAAAACATACTTTGCTTCAAAAATGGCATCTGTCCGCTAGATGGGTAATGTTTCCACAACGGTAACACTTGCCTCTGTCTGGTAGCCTGTGAATTGGGGTCTCGGTCACGCTTGTCAAAGTCCCCAGCATTAACCTTGAGTACTTCCTGGACGATTCCATTGACACTGCTATTTCAATGGCCTCCTCTTATGTTAATGTCCTCTCTCCTAGTAACCGCTCCTGTATTTTCTCATCCTTCACCCCTACCACTAAACGATCACGTAAGTGCTCGTTTACTTTTTCTTCGAAGTTACAGTGCTCCGACATTTTTCTTAATAGGGTCACATATTCACTGATTGACTCATCTTCCTTTTTATCTCTTGTGTTGAATAAAAACCTCTCATGAATAACGTTCAGTGCTGGCCTGATATGACTTTCCATTAAGGTACATAATTCCTCAAACATCTTTTCTTCCAGCTTGTTTTCAGTGAGTCCTTTAAGGACTGCATAATGCTTAGCACCTACTACTGCTCGTTTCTTATCTTCCGTTGAGACATCATTAGCTGCGAAGAAAAATTTCACTCTTTCGATGTAATGTGTCCAATCCTCTTCCGCGCTATCCCATTCTTTCACTGTACCTAGTAGAGCCATTTTGTCCAAACCACGAAATTCAATTGTAGTTTTTTTTTCCAACTCTTCATTACTTTTTAATCCGAATGCATCATCCCATAACTCGTCGCCATTTGAAGTGTATTTCCAGACATTTTTCAAGACATGAAATCACAACACAAGACTAAATTAAATTAGTGAAAACAACAGATAAAAAACAACATGGCCGCTTACTGCATGTTTATTTTCTGGGACAAATACAGCAAAAGGGGACAGAACCCTGAAAGTACCTTCTCTTTATCAGGGCCCATAATCTGTATATATCTATTGTAATATCTAACAGAAGGAAGAACTTACTATGTCTGGTGAGCAGTGAGCTGAGAGGGCAAGAGTATAAGATGGATTGGTTATCTCCCACACTAGCCCTCTCAACCTTTTGTTGGAAATATGAATAGAGCTGCTATATGGCATGAGTATAGTCATGAATAGAGCTGCCATATCTAAATCGTCAGTGAGGACTTGTGTGATAACTTGTAAGTTCTGGAGGCCTTACATGTATGAGTGATAAGTGGGGATGAGAAAAGGATATGATTATATGTAGTTGGTCTGCCATTTGTGATAGCTAGTGGGGTCATTAAAAAATGAAGAATTTATACATTTTCAGGATTGAAGAAGTATTGTCTGTGTCAATCTGTGGTACCATCTATTCAACCAAAAGCTTTACTTGACCCATTCACCACCACATTTATAGAGTAAACAGTCAATTTTCTATGTACAGAAATTAAATTACATACTACTACAGACAGTCATATTTTTAGTCATAATAAAAAGGTTCATGAATCAGAACAAGATTTTACTTTGGATACTATGATGATAAACATATAGAATCATAAAAAGTTATTTTTTAAACACTCAAGTAATTAATGAATATGAGAAACACCTGAGAAAAGGAAAAGAATGCATTGATATGATAAAAACTACAAAAATAATGATGATTCTACTCTGAATCATTCAATGAAAAAATATACTCCTTCTATAAGACTTAATCCAAATAATTCAATGGACGATAGGAAAACAATTAAAGAAAACGTTGCTATGATAGATTCCTATTCCTAATTAAAATTGTTAGAGCAACCAGAAATAAAGTATTATTAAGAATACATAATGAAAGATGTATATGTAGTTAATATACTAATATATTTATGTAATCTATGGTAATAATTGTAAAGAATTTGCTTGTACTCTATTGATAGCAAAATAACTTAATGGGGTGTTTCCAGATTTGGTAAGCATACTTATTAGACCTAAGGGAAGTTTTTAATATAAATTTTAATTTCTTTTGGAAAAATATGTCATTGAGATAAAATCTCTCAAAGTAAAAGTGATTAAATTTGATTTATTTATAAAAGTGCTTCATAAATCTACTGGGTATGAATACCAGGTACCAAAAAACATCACTGAAATTAGCTACTGGGAAGCTTATCTCGAAATACATGTGTACGCACATATACTCACATACACACATACACATACTGATAAAATGCATTGCTTAAAGATATTGAATCAATGATTAATTTGATAAACTGGCATAAATCTTCTTAATTGATAATGTGTATAGTTGTAAAGATTATGCTAACTTTTAGACAATTTTCACCTAAAATGTCTGGCAGTTGGTATCTATAATGGATATTTAAGCTAACTCAATGCTACTTTAAATGTTAATACAGATAGACAAAAAGACTTTAAATCCTTTGATTTTTTAAATTTGTTTAGAAGTAACTCTAATTTTCAGAATGAGATTGACACTTTAGCCATTATTAATTTAAGACATTCCTCTTATCAATAAATACAGTGTCAAAAATCATTGATAGCTACATAGGAATATCTAAAAATAGTGCATTAATTTGATTAGATAAATTTTCATTTTCAATATTCATATTATCATTTTAGTAACAAAAAGTCAGTTTAGCCTTCTGAGTTAATCCTTAAGAAAATCAATTTATGATTATTATTCACTCCTTTAGTGTTTTTCACATCAGTGTTGATTATTATTATTATTATTATTATTATCATTATTTTACTCTTTGCAAGTTTTTCATACCAGTATTAGCTGGTGGGCTTTCACTGAAGTCTGAGTGACAGCATATTTCCTCAGATCGTCTGGACTCTTTTAAGTATTCTGGTCAGTCTTAAAAATGTTGTAGTCTGAATGGTCTTCATTCTTCTTACAATTTCCAACTGTTCCAGTTCAATTTCCAATCCTTCAGTTATCATTCCAAGTGCACCAGATACAACTGGTATCACCATCACCCACATGGTCTGCAGTCTTTTTAGTTCTCTGGCATGGTCCAAGTACTTGTCTATCTTTTCACTTTCTTTTATTTTCACTCTGTACTCCATGGAATATCAAAATCTACAAGAAGATAAGTTCTCTTGTTTTTTGTTAATGATCACTAAATTTTGTCTTCTGGCCAAGATTAGGTGATCCATTTGTATCTCAAATTTCCAGAGAAATTTGTGTCTCATTTTCTACTATAGATTCTAGTTTGTACATATATCATTAGTTAGTATGGTTAAGTTTTAATGTTTAGCACAATTCCTAAGGGATCAACCTTTCCATCCAGTCATCCATTGTCTTGTACTTCTTTTGTGCTAACTTACTGCATTCAATTACTATGCAATTAATCCTCTCTTTCTCTGCATAACCTACAGTTGCGATTCCGTTGTGTATTATTGATTTTTGCTTTAACATAATTGAACATAGGATGTTGTTTTATACTGCTATTAGAAGAGATTTTGTTTCTCGCTGAAGATTTCCCTTCCGTAGCCATGTCTATGTCATCTCGCATGTAATTTTGCCAGTTTGTTTCTTGAAATATCCATACCATTGTTTTTCTTCCCATTTCTGTTTCCAAGCTTTTATTGTTTTCTATCTGTTGCCACTACTATCATTAGCTGCAGGAATTAATCTCTACTTAGCTTGATATAGGTCTTGTATTGATGCATCTACACAACCCCCAATGCTAGCAAGTTCTCTTTCTCCTTCTTTTCTTGACACATACAGTCTTTCTATGGCATCACTCGGATGTAAAGCCTTGTGCATAGTCATCAACTTTCTTGTTTGTTGTCATAGTTCCTCCCTTGTCCATTTTAAGAATGATCCTGAGTATCTTAAAAGGGGCACTGCCTAGGTGATTATTCCTTTGATGAGATGTCTGCAGCAGAGCTTGTTTTTTGAGAAACTTTCTTGTTCTTCTGAAGTACTTTTCTTATTTTTTCCTTCATCTACATTTGTTAGATAATGTCTACTTTCAATATTCCCAAGTATTCGTAATTTTCCTTCTCTCCAGGCATTTTAATGCTTTTCTGATTTGGTAGTTCTATTTTTTCCATTGTTTTACATTTCCCACTTTTCATTATCAGCATGGCACATTTTTTAATGCCAAATTCCATTCCTATATCCTGGTTTTATATTCTTATTGTTTGTATTAAGGTCTCCAGTTCTTTTTCCTTTTTGCAAATAAATAGTAATTTATCTTTTCCTGTGAGTTTAAGTACATAGTTGAGTAGCGTCATTTCTATTAGGAATAGCATTGGCAAGAGTGAGTTTACTTGGAAATGCCTCTTTCAATTTTTACCTCCTGCTATCAATTCTACCATCAGGTTTTATATGACATTTGGGATAAAGTTAATTGTTTTGTTAGATATTTTGTACAATTTCTGATACTCTATTATTCAAGATTGTAGGACTTTTTATAGTTAATCCATGCTATGGCTACATTTTTTTGCCTCATTTTGACTTCTTTGAGGATGTGCTGGTCTATATATTGTAGGTCATTCCACAAATTCCCCTGCTGCATTCATTTTGTTCTTCTGGAAATAGTCCATAGCATACGAGCGTGTAAAAGATTTTTTTCATATCTGTGATTTTCCACATAGATGAACATGTTTTCAGTCTATAGTCACTGGAGATGGTCCCTTTTTGGAGTAGTTTTCCCTTTTGTCATCCATTCAGATATGCTTGTTTCTTGTAAGCATTTACTCAGTTGTAAAGCCAATATGTTGTGGATGACATGGATGTTTTAAACTAAAATTCATTTATGCCATCATGGCTTCATATTTTCCAATTTGGTATTTTCTTGAGTGTTTCTCTAAGTGAATGCAGGTGTATGTTCACCTCGAGGCCTTCTTTGAGTTCTAATTCTTTTTTCAAGTTCATTCAATATTCATTCAATATTTCTCCAATGTTCTTTCTTTCTCTATATCTTCCTCCCAAATTGTTTTGTTTCTTTTGCCTCTGGTTGCTGATTTATCTTTGTGCACCCACCAACAACTTGATGGCAGAATTTTCTTTCATTATTATGCAATGTCTTGTTTTGCTTACATTGTTTGATCCTGTTCTAGTACCTTTTGAATCTTCCTCCTTTTGCCAATATCTTTTTATTTATTTCTTCCAGTTGTGTTGTCAGATTTGTCTGTGGTTGTCTATTTGGGTTTCTTCTTCTTCTTCTTCTTCTTCTTCTTCTTCTTCTTATTATTATTATTATTATTATTATTATTATTATTATTATCAATAATAATAATAATAATAATCTGTTTTGTTATTTTACATATGTTGGTAACTTAATGTACCCAAATAAATCTGTATCTTTAAAATGAATAATTATGAAGAATTAATCATTTTTGCTCATTTTAATTAACTAATTTGATATGTTTGGTATATGAATTTAGCCAACCTGCTTAGGCATGTTCTCTACAGTATATTTGCTACTGAAAATCATCCCTGTGGTTTCACAAAAAGCCACAATAAGAGTCAGTTAAAACACATTGAAAGTCAAAAGCATAAGATACTAGACCAGAAAAACAGAAGTGGTAAACCAAAAGTCATGGAAAGTTATCATCTCTGAGGGTACTGAGCTCTTTCAAAGGTAAAAACAGCTGCCAATGAGAGCAGAAAAACAGACTGAAATCCGGTATTTGCACTGTTCTTGATGGCTCCTTACAGAAATTAGCCTCATGAACTATCTGACATCCCATTGATGATCACTGTGTGATCCTTTCTATACTTGCCAATAATTGAGAGTTGATGACTTAATTTTCTTATGATTTATCATTTACAATCAAAGAAATATTTAATAGACTTAATAGATACTTTCATTTTCAAAATGAGATATTTTCACAAGAAATAAAAGTTTAACAGCTGGGAATTCCTTAGAAATTACCAAGCAGATGTATATCATTATAACACAATGACATCATGCCTACTTGTTAGAGTTTTAAGTTGACTAAATTACAACTTGATTACAAAACAACAGGTACTATATGTTTACAGCTGCTAGTAAAAGGTCTCAGAAAATTTGTTTTCAAAAATTACAGAAATATTATCTTTAAAAAGAAATTAAAGTATTTTAAATTAATGAAATACCATTATGGGATGATAACATACAAATTTTGCAATTGAATTTTTTACCTAATTCTTTTAGAGTAAATTTTCCCATTATGACGCTCATATCACCTAAAATATGTTTTCTTTAACACCATCAATATCCAACTGATATCGTGATATCTACTTTTTTCTGTTTGCCTTAAATATCTTATTGATAATGTGGTTTTGTATTAGATTTTAAGCCTGAAAAGAAGAAATTAACCACTAACAATTGTCACAGCATTATGTATCCCTTATCTAATGAGGATGAGGATATTCGATAGGCCTAAATTATAAAGAAACTGTATTATTTCTAGTATTGTTGGGTGGGGATCAACTAGTTTTTGAAATAAAAACTTCTTATATTTAAGATAATAAAACAAGTAGCTCTAGGTTATTCAAGGTTATAAGTTCAAAAGTACTAATGCTGTTATCTTTTTGGGGAGGTTTTGTATTACAAAAAAAAAAGAAGAAAAAAAAACATGAATAAAAAAAAAATACTGAAGTTATATGAATGATTTATTTGTCACTAGAAATAGTTCAGGGGTTACACCATATGATGAAATGCTGTAGTTCAATTTTTGTAGTAATTTTTTTTTTGAAATACAAGAAGAGAAAAACCCATCATTTATGACACCCAAATGAAGTAAAGATCAATCTGCTTGTGTCTATCAGTCAAGTCAATGACTTATCTAGTAGGTCAGTTAATTTAATAGCTGGCTGATGCAATCTTAAGATTAGAGATTAGGAAACTATAAATAATCCAGCAACTAACCAGCTAAAACTTTAAATATCAAGTGGCTTCTGTTTGATTTCTAACTTACTCATCTAATTTTGAAATATAGAAAAGTAATTGTTATATTTTCTACTCTTAACAAGACTTTGAAGTTATTTATTTTAACTCTATTTGCCATTTTTATATAAGTATTAAGATATATTGATAAAATATGCATCTTCCTCATTTTCTTACTTTGCATAGAAAAAAATTCTTTTTGATAAAACAGTCATTGATGAGGAAAAGGAATTCTTATTACAAGAATAAAGAAAGGAAAATCATGGTTAGATCCAGGACAGCCAAAAGAGAATTGATTCAGAAAAATGTTTTCAGTTTTTAGTTGGTATCAAAGTAAATTCTCTATTAAAAATTGCAAAATTCTGGACAATGCTATTGTCAGCAAGTGGATTTTTTCACCAATGTATCGCAATAGAAAATATATTTTCTGAGCAACTGACCAGTGATTTTGCTACATAACAATGTTCCTTATCATCTTAATACAACACAGCAAATAAACATGAAACTGAGCTAGGAAGTTTGTCTGAAGGCAGTATATTCTACAGACCTGTCACCTTCTGGCTATCACTAGCTTCACTCCATGCAAAAATCCTTATCCAGTTAGTGGCTCTAACAAGTTTGAGATATTGAATGATTCTTTGCTTTTAGCAAGTTAAAAGCATTGTACTATTGGGATATTTGGGGGGAAATGTGTTTCTTATATGCTGGAAAAGACAATGATATTTGTTTATCTTCATAAAAAAATATGAATAAAATTATTTCTCATAAGTTTTTAGTGCAATGAAAATATAGAAAAAAAAGTTAATGCATATGAAATATGTATTAAATATTTCCAAATGAATGAGGAGTGTTCCTGTGTTGTAATGGCTAAAGTCCTGAATTGCAGCCTCAAATAGTTCAAACTCCAGTTAGGCTATTACAATCAATTTTCAACAAATAACCTAAGGAAAGGTATGAACTCCCTAATTCCTCCAGCTATGAATGGCTTTGGCATTAAATAACCTATGAATATTGATATGTTATTAAACAAAGAAACCAAACCAAAACAAAAATCTACTGCTGCTGACTGCCCAATATATTAAACTTTGTTATACATAAAAACATATTTATATTTATAAAACATGATACATTCTCATTTTTATATAAAAAATGTAACATCAAAACCATTTAAGAGGAAGGAGAAAGCAAAGTAAGGAAAAGGAGAAAAATGTGTTTTTTATACACTGAGAGATTTTTTGGAAATGGCCCAAACATGAAATAAGAAGAAATTTCAGAATTTAACCTTGATGAAGTAAATAAATTCATTAATTGTTATCTTCAGAATTTTGACTTGAAGAATATTCTATTTTGAATAATGATAAACATAAAAAAACAGATCTGAAAGCAATCTTCAAATAGGTTATTCCTGTGACACACTCAAGGTGATATATTTTTTTATTTTGTCGATATGACCTTTCTTCAAAATATTCTAATAATATTATAAAATAAATTGATTTTTTTATATACCACAGTTTACAATAGTACACCTTGTGATAGGGTATTAATTCCAAAACTTCTTTTGAATTCCAAGCTTGTTTTAATCAACAAACTTCTTTAGTAGTCCTATTAATTATTTTATTAATGACAATTGCAGCTGATTAGTGAAAATCTAATTTTAGAAATCATTGATGTAAATATTTTATTTTTAGATATTGAAATTTGGCATATATTGTAATATATTGTTGTTATCTTGGAGGTATTATCTAAAAATCAAAGAATGTCTTTTATCTGTTATTTGTTCTAATCTCACTTAGTTTTTATATCATAAATAATATTTATTATCTTAAATCTGTTATTGCCAATTCTGTCACCCTGAATTTACAATGCAGCAAAGTTTCTTTGGTCCCTATCACCTCTGTGATAAATGCTCTTCTTTGATTATGGAACACTTCAGAACCTTGCAATAGCTTTAAATTAGCTTATTATTGTGACATGAACACAGTTTCATTTCAATTTAGTCTTTGTAAAGATATTTACCAATGTAGGGATTTACATAAGTAAATGCTAATTTATATATTTCTAGTATTTCTTAAGGGATGAAAGATATACTTTCTCATTAGACAAAAGTTATGAGAAAATTTTAAAAAGCATATACTGTCATTGAATATATATTGAATAACATTTACAGATGTTTTACTTCTTAAAAAGCTGCTGGTTTTAAATGATATATTTAAATATATCCTTACAGTTGATAATAACATTAATATTTATGGATTGGTAAGAAACTTGAAAAAACATTTTTCAGTAATCAATATTTAATTTACATAATAGATGAACTGTTTAATTTTGTTTCTATGCTGATATTTAATTACATCCTCTTCAATATATTAATATTCTGGTGGATGGTGAGAATATAACATTTTAAGAATAAAGGGATGGAAATAACTCTGAAAAAATGAACCTCAAAATAGTGTCGTAATTTTGTTGATACTAATTTAAAAGCAGAATTTAATGGCAACTGAATTTGGCATTCTATTCCTAAAAACTATATCATAATCAACAGCAAATAATTAAATAGACAAGAAGTACTCAATAATTAGCACTGAACAGTTATCTTGAAGAAAAAGAAAAAATACAATTATCATATTATTAAAGATATACGATCCTTAAAATAATAATAAAATAAATAATCTGAACTTAAACTGAAGTTTTATCATAATTTTGAGAACACTTCTTCATTAAACCTTGAAATATGCTAGTTTTACAAATATAAAATCATTTAACAGATTTAGAATATCGTAGGGACACAGAATTATTAATGACCTCATCTTGGTTGTTATAGTCACAAGACTTCAGCTATCATAGTCAGCAAACTTCTAAAAAGTTTAAACAGAACCTTTTATTTGGTCTATGGAGATGTGAACATTATAACTAATTTCAGTTTTAGTTTGAAATTCTCAGGATATTGAGTAGGACAGAGCCCTAAAGAGAATAATGACTAAAACCATGTGACTGTAACAACAAAGTAAAACTAGAAAATTATTTTATAAAAATTTCAATTCCACAAAAAAAAAATTCAGTGATCAATTAGATTGGATTCATTTCATTGTGAACAAATAAAGTTTAAAGAAGATATTTTAAATGGGAAAGAACAGATACTAAACATTCATATGGTTCAAAGAAGAAAAAATTGAAATATTATGCTTTTATTTATTCTCTAAACAATATATACATCTCTCTCTCTCTCTCTCTCTCTCTCTCTCTCTCTCTCTCTCTCTCTCTTGTTTTCTCTATATCTGACGCTCTCTAATATATATATATATATAAATTTTTCTCTCTTTCAATATATATATATATATATATATATATATATATATATAAATTTTTCTCTCTTTCAATATATATATATAAATATAAAAAACCAACATTATATATAAATTTAAATGTCCCCTAGGAGATTGTATCTCTGATAATAATAATATATATGTTGGTTTAACCTCAACTACTCTGTCAAGGAGACTTACAATGTACCTTTCTGACACAAGTTCAATAGCTCAGCATTTAAAAAAACATTCATGCCCAACAACACAACTATGAAAAATTCTCACCAACAACATAACAATACTCGAACATCAAAATAATAAACAAAAACTTCAGATTCTCGAAGCACTATATATTAAAAACCTGCAACCAGCACTTAATAGAATTAATTTTCAAACCAGTGCTAATGTACTTAAATGTCTTTAGCTACTGGCACTATTTACAGAATTACATTTAAAAGCAAACGCCATAATCTTCAACAGCAAAGACGTCCTTACACAGTAGTAATTTGCTAAAACAAAAGTTACATCACTTTTGTAATAGATTCTCCCCTGATGATGGCCCAAAGTCGGGCAGAAAGTACTAGGGATACATACAACTATGGACTATACCTAAATCAATTCCCCCCGAATATGATAAAAGTAATACGGGAATTCGAACAGATCCAGAAGAAAATATGTAGGCATAAAATGTCTATTATGTTTAATGAAATTTGCATATATAAATATATATATATATATATATACTGAGAGAGAGAAAAAATTATAGGCGATATAGAAATACTCCCATACACACCTGATATATTTTCACTCCAGTTTTTCCTGATTTTCAATGAAATTGATAACAATGAAATGCAGAGAATATTTAGAATTGTTTCATTTATATACATGCACATGTACACAGATACAGACAAACAGAGAAATTGACACAAAGCACACACACATACAATAAACCCAAAAGTCTAAGAATAGGATGATAACCAACTAAATAATTTATCAGGACCATACCTCTCTCTCTCTCTCTCTCTCTATATATATATATATATATATATATATATATATATATGTGTGTGTGTGTGTGTGTGTGTGTATATATTCTAAAATGAATAGATCTACAAATGATTTCAAATTTGGTATTTAGCTTTTTTATTATTATTATTACTTCTTGTGTTCAACTCTTATTTCGGACTTTTATGTCCTCTTTAGGCAACTTGACAACAGTAATAAGAAATTAAACACCAAATTTGAAATCCTTTGCAGACCTGTACATTTTAAAATATTTACTTTTCTCTCATTAGACTAACAACAATCTTTATATATATATATACACAGAGAGAGATACATATACATATGCATATATGTATATAACAAATAAAAGAGAATTCAAATAAAAGGAATCATTTTCAATGCTATTTTTGATAGAAGAGAGGCATAAAGTTATTTCTTTGTATAGTAATTCTCAGTACATTGACTTATACTGGGAATATTTTGTTATATAAGAAGAGTAAATGTAATAGCAACCCTTAGTTATTCCTATTATAAATGTTGCCATTTCCTCAGACAAGACTGCAGCTAATTGAATGAATATCAGTTCTTTCTACAAGGAAATTCTGACTTGTACTTTTTTAGATATTAAAACAAAAATCTCCACACCTACAAATCTATTTTTCTCTCTCTCTCTCTTTCTCTAAGAGTCTGTACTCTATATTTAACAAGCTTGGTAGCAAGCCAACAAAGTTGTCTGTCTCTCTTTTCTCCAATTTTCTTATCTTTGTATCAATCTCAACTTGTCCCTCTAATTTCAACCTTAAGAATATTATCTATTGATCTATCAGTAAATCTTGCCAGTTATTCATATTTTCCTGTGAACCTTTTTAGCTGCTGATTTTTCATCTTCTCAGCCAGTTTTTTTTCTTTAGTTTATTCCTATCTTTTCTTATTTTCCAACTCTTATCTATCTATCTATCTATCTATCTATCTACTGGCTTCTGGGTTGTTGCCTATGTAAGTATAGCTATGCATCTCAAAGAGATTCAATATACATCTTCTAAGAAGTTACTATTCAAATATAGAGAACAATTGTGAAGAATAAACATCTGTTTTTAATTCACTTAAACAATTTATCTACTAGTAATTCTGACAGCTATCTGTGATATATCTAATGTATTTCAAAAACTGCTAATATGCAAATATTACTAAACTCATGTATACATTTATTTATTGGTCTGTTTAGAACTTTGTTTTGGAAAGAATCAGTTTAGGGTTATAATTCAATTAAAATTTAAACTCAAATATCATAAGAATGTCAGAAGATAAAGGAAATATGCCAAACAAGAAATCACATATATCAAATTCATAAGGATATTGCTATAATCAAATGAAAATGTTAATTTAAAGAAGGAGAAAGTTGTATCATTATATTTGATCGGATTATATTGATAAATGAAAAACCACACCTACACACTTATTTACATAAGCATGGTATATTCAGGTTGTTCTTCATTAAAATAAGTTCCAATAAATATGCATATATATATATATATATATATATATATATATATATATATATATATATATATATATATATACACACACACAAAATAAATGAGTAAGTGAAAAATGTTAGTCTATAGTAAATACATATTTATATATGTATCAAGAAAGATAAAGAAAAGAGAGACTTCTGTAAAAGAATGTGAGTGACTGAAAAAGTGAGCAACATGAAAAAAATTTAAATTAAATGAATTAAGATTTCTTTACTTAAAATTATTTTGAGAGTTTTTTTCTTTGTGATTGTAATTTTTTCCTTTTTGATACATTATTTTTTATGAAATTCTCTCTATTTATTAACAAAGAAATAGAAAAAAAGAGAGATGATTTCATGTAATATTCCACTGTAAAAAATTTTATTTCCCTGTGCAACTCTGTGATCACTGCTTTAACAACCACTGTTAATGCTTCTGCTTCTACAACTTCAGTTGCAGCTAACACCACTGCAAGTCATACTGACGTCATTTCATCATTATTCACAACCACCATTTACTTTGATCATTCATGCCCTATAACAGCTACTCTGAATCCTAAAATGATGACTGCTACTACTTCTACTCATGCTGTATTTGCTGGTAAACTCAATTGTAGGACATAGGGCTTTTTCCTATTAGGTTTAATCATATTTCTATCAAGTAAAAAAATATATTTCTAACAATAGTTCACTTTATTTGATCTTTTACTTATTTAACCAGATCCAGGTCTAGAGTGAGTATAAAAACACTGAGAAAACTGTTTCATGTACTGGTTCACTTATATTAGGTTTCAAGCAATAGTATAACAATGATAAAGTATAGATTACTAGCTAAAGTACACATCTATGAGGTCAAAACTTGCCTTACAGACATAGTGAAACTAAAGACAAATGTCAAAAATTTCATTTTCTTCAGATGTCTATTTTTTAATTTTTGTTATCTATCAAAAAATTGCACTGAATGGCTGCAAATGGTAATTATAAATAATAGATTTATATAATAGAAAAAATTTACCTATAATATTTTTCATATATTATGAAGTTAACATTTCTTCTGAAAAAAATCTATTTTAAATGAATATTTTTCTATTTAAGTAAATAATAGTTTTGTCAATTTTATAATTTTTTTTCTGTATTGTTATTCCAAGTAAACCTTAATGCTATACGTTTCTTTTACATCTCCAGTTTAAAGAGCGATCTATAGACCTAACTGATGATGATTGATTATATGTGAATGATAATTTTAGTAAGACAAATAATTTGCTATTTTTTCTGGGTTTGAAAATTTTAATTCTGTGCCATTATTTTTTGGGGTCAGAGACATCCTTAAAGAGAAACCCTTCTTTCTTTTTGACAAACAATTGTTCAACATTAAAACCTACCTTTGGGCCCAGTATGTACACCTATCAAATTTGATAGCCCTACATAAAATTGTTTGGCTGCTTTTAGTAGACAAGCAAATGAACTCTTCCCAATTATCAATCTAGGTACTAATTAATAAAGACCTGTGAAGATAAGTTTCACTATCTGTCAGACAATTAAATACTATTGGCTGCAGGCACATGAAAATTTTAACAAAATAATCAAAAAAATAAAATGAAATAAAGTCAAAGGAATATTTCTAATCAGTATATTGATGATAAAAATTATTGACATCTGTGGTCATTCTATCAATATACATCCCCACTAGAAGTTCATTAACAAGCTTACAAAACAAGAAAAATTGAAATATTGCTACTACTGGATTTGACTGATAATAAATACCATTTTTAAAGAATATCTTGAAAAGTAAGTATTTGCTATGTAGTTAGAAAGCCAAATAAGTTATAAGTTGATTTTAATTCTGTATTTTCATTGGGTTTTTTATTTAGTGAGAAAAATTAATATAAATCTTTCTTGAAAAAATGTACTGCTACCATTTAGAGATATTAAATTTGCAATTCAATATATAGATCTTTTAATCATTCAAACATTCACTGTCGCAAATAGCAGAAATTCAGGTGTTAGTACATAAGTGATTTTATGATATCACTTATAACAGGCATATTTCCTTCTATACCAATAAATATATCAATATTCTTTCTATTAATATGAATGTGTTTATGTGCATTCATACAAGGGTTGTTCAAAAATGATTCAGCCATTTAATAATAATGAAAAACTAGCTTATCTAAGGCAATGACATCTTAATCCCTTTCAACATACCCTACATGGGACATAAAACTAATCAAAACTTCTTTCACCTTTCAAGACAGCCAGCAATCTTTTAGAGCTGCCTTGTCACATTCTCTTTAATCTCACTCAGTCAGAAATCTTCTCTTATTCAACAGTGATTTTTGCTTTTGGAAAAAAAAAGAATCAAAAGGACCCAAACTACATTGTAAAAGATCTGACAGAACTAAGTGATAGAAGGTTTTGCAAAAAAACTTACATAACACTTGAAGTTAATATCCTCCGAATATTCAAATTAGAATTTTAAAATCATTCATACCAGTTTGGTTATGTTAGTTATTTTGGTATGTGGCTTCACCATAAGTTAAGCAAACACAAACCCCCAAAAACTGTTGGATTACATTTAAGTTCTATTTCAGGAGCAAACTGTGAGTGGATCATGAAAAGTTGATATTTTACAATCGCACAATTTGTACTTACAAACTTTTTTCTCCTAAAAACTCTGATTCTACTTGAGGAGTTTTATTTGATGACAACAATAAGTGAGGAGAGGGGGATCCCACACCCAACTAAGAAAAGTCATTAAAGCACTCAATAACCAAGTTTGACCAAGATTGACCCATTAGCATAAGAGTCTTCTGGTAATAAGCAAATGAAGTGAATTATATATATATATATATATATCTCAGGGTCATATCCGGAAAAATATGCTGGGTAAGAAAATAACAGTTATGATCTCACATGCAGGATTATGGAATTAAAGATAATCAAGAGTAAGTAAAGATTAAATTAAATATATCACATTACCAGTGAGATGTTAACTGAAATTTTTTCAGTGTTTGTGTTTATAATTAACCTCAGAGCAGAACTTTTAAAACAAAAGTTAACAAATTTGAAAAAATTTAATTTCTATTATTTGCATAGATAAATTATTTATGTTGACATCATCATTCAAGAAGTATGACAATAAGTAATGAATTGAAATGAAACAGCATAATATATATATATATATATATATATATATATATATATATATATATAGCAAATCAAAAATATCAGTATCTTGTTGGCTGGAGCAGTAGAATACACTGACGGCACCTCAGCAGAAGTATAAGTAAACCCCTCCCTCACCAAAAAAATGCCCTGGAAATGACACTAAACTGCATCTATTGATTAGGCTCGATTTCTGGAGCTTTGAGGAATATGTAGCATTTCTTCATTACCATTCCTCACATGGTAACTGTTAGGGTCCCATCTATGAGGCAAATAGAACCTTTCAATCATTTACTATACTTGAAACCCTTTCACTGAGTACATACAAATGATAAATGTTAAACTGAATTATTAGTATTTGATAGCTATACTTGAAACCATTTAACTATGTGCAAATAAATGAATAATCTTGAATAGAATTATTAGTGTTAGATAGCAAGTCTTGAAACCATTTAGTATCCTGGGTATAACACTAAACTGCATCTGATGGTGAGGTTCCAGTCTTGGAGTTTGGGGAATGTGGAGCACTTCTTCATTAACATTATTCTCATGTCCACTCTGACCCAGAATGGTAGTACCTGTTAGAGTCTCATTTATTGGTCAAATAGGACTGTTCAATCTTTTACTAGGGATCATAATTAACATTAAATAGAATTATTTGTTTTAAATAGCAATACTTGAAACCATTAAACTGTGAGCTAACAAATGATTTGTAAGAAATTTGATTGGAATACTTGATAAATAGAATTACTAATGTTAAATTGCACAACTTAAAACCACTTAACTGTGTGCAAACAAATGATTAATATCAAATAGATGTTATATTTCAATTCTTGAAACCATTTGAATGAAAACAAATTACCTCAAACTCATTTTAAAATAAGTTGGTAGTCAAGGGCAACCCAAAAGCTCCCTTTTCAATAGCTACTACACCGACATCTAGGAGTGGGTGCTACTCCTTTCTCTAGATTGCTCCACTTTGCCCTTGATACATAACTTATAATGGTGAGTGTTAAGCAAGGAGGTATCAAGTACCATTTTTAAAGTCTTTGGTATGACTCGACCTGGGACTGAAACCCCAGTCTGCCATGCCATTAACGAACACTCTATCTGCTAGGCCAATGGGCCAGTAAGTAAGTAAAGTTGGCAACCTTAGTCGAGGGTAACCCAAAGGCTCCCTTTTCAATAGCTACTACACTGAGGTGTAGGAAAGGGCGCTTCTCAATTTCCAGGATTGCTCCACTTTACCTTTGATCCTAACCTTATAGAGCTGAGTGCTAAGCAAGGTGGCATCAAGTACCTTTTTTGAGCCTTTGGTATGACTCGACCTGGGACTGAGCCCCAGTCTCCCAGACCATAGGCGAACACGCTACTCATTAGGCCAATCACTTAAAAATCATATATATAATATATCTATAGATATGTATCAAAAGGATTTTGCATTGAATAAACATCAAGGGTAGATATGTCATTAAAGCTAATAACCCAACCTAAGCTAAAAAATATTAAGACACTTAATATACGGCAAACCAGGTTTAAACACAAATAGAAAGACTGTATGTGTCAAGAAAAGAGGGAGAAAGAGAACTTGCTAGCATTGGGGATTGTGTAGATACATCAATACAAGGCCTATATCAAGCTAAGCAAAGAAAGATTAGTTTGGTTTGGTTTGGTTTCTTTGTTTAATGGCATATCAACCTTTGTTGGTTATTTAATGCCAAAGCCATTCTCCTAGAAGAACAGTAGTGGTACTGTTTAACCCATAGCTGGAAGGATAAGGCGTTTCATACTTTTCCCAAGGGTATTTGCCTGAAAGTGAATGTAATAGCACAACTCAAGTACAAACACACTTACTATGATTCCGCAGTCTGTCACTTTCACCATTACACCACAAGGACACCCCGAAAGAAAGATTAATTCCAGCAGCTAATGATAGTAGCAGCAACATAAGTACAGATAGAAAAACAATAAAAACTTGAAACAGAAATGGGAAGAAAAACAATGGTATGGATATTTAAAACAACTAACTGGCATGGCTTTCTATGGCATCACTCGGATGTAAAGCTTTGTGCATAGTCATCAACTTTCTTGTCTGTTGTCAGAGTTTCTCCCTTGTCCATTTTAAGAATGATCCTGAGTATCTTAAAGGGGCACTGCCTAGGTGATTATTCCTTTGATGAGATGTCAACAGCAGAGCTTGTTTTTGAGAAACTTTCTTGTTCTTCTGAAGTACTTTTCTTATTTTTTTCCTTCATCTCCATTTGTTAGATAGAGTCTACTTTCAATATTCCCAAGTATTCGTAATTTTTCTTCTCTCCAGGCATTTTAATGCTTTTCTGATTTGGTAGTTCTATTCTTTCCATCAATTCCACCCTCCAGTTTTTATTGGAATTTGGGATGAATTTTACAGTTTTGTCAGATATTTTGAACAATTTCAGACACCCAATCATTCAACTTTGCAGGACTATATCATTGGCCTTTTTGTAGTCAATCCATGCCATGGCTATATTTTTCCACCTTTGAGGATTTGCTGGTCTATATATAGCAGATCACTTGTTCCCTTGCAGCATCTTTTTTGTTCTTCTGGAAATATTCTGCAGCATACAAGCAAGTAATACATTTCTTCTCTTATCTATGCAGTCAGGATTTTCCACATCATAAGTAAACACATTATTGCTCTATTTTTGCAGGGGACGGTCTCTTTTTGGGGGTTCTTCAGGAAGACGGAAGTTTTACTTTTCATTATTTATTCAGGTTTGCTTGCTTCTTGCAGGCTTTCACTCAGTTGCAGGGTTAATCTGTCATGGATGGACAGGAATTTTTAAAAACCAAAATCTATATATGCCATCATGGCTTCATGTTTTCCAATTTGGTATTTTCTTAAGTGTTTCTTAAAGTGAGTCTATTATTATTATTATAATAATTATTATTATTTTAGAATCATATAGAAGATTAATTTCTAAAGAATATATGGTTATAAGATACAGTGAATTTGATATAGAAAACCATCATTACCACCTGATGACTGAGAAAACATTAAACTGATAGTTTCAATCAGCATATTTGTATTTGAATATTAAATATACAAACAAAAGTTAAAGACTAGTAAGCTGTTTTTTATATTTTCAAGTATTATATATATATATATATATATATATATATATATATAGTGTATCACAAAAGTGAGTACACCCCTCAGATTTCTGCAGATATTTAAGTATATCTCTTCATGGGACAACACTGACAAAATGACACTTTGACACAATGAAAAGTAGTCTGTGTGCAGCTTATATAACAGAGTTAATTTATTTTCCCCTCAAAATAACTCAAAATATAGCCATTAAAAGCTAAACCCCTGTCAACAAAAGTGAGTACACCCCTTAGGGAAAGTTGTCAATATTAACATACACCATGTCAACTGTCCATACTTTTTGTGGCCACCATCATTATCTAGAACTGCCTTTACTCTTCTGGGCATGGAGTTTACCACACCTTCACAGGTAGCCACTGGAATGCTCTTCCACTCCTCCATGACGACGTGACTGAGCTGGCGGATATTTGAGACTTTGCGCACCTCCACCTTCCGCTTGAGGATCCCTCAAAGATGTTCTATTGGGTTCAAGTCTGGAGACATGCTTGGCCAGTCCATCACCTTTACTCTCAGCCTCTTCAGTAAAGCAGTGGTCGTCTTGGAGGTGTGTTTGGGGTCATTGTCATGTTGGAACATTGCCCTGCGACCCAGTTGCTGGAAGGAGAGGATCATGCTCCGCTGCAATATTTCACAGTACATGTTGGAGTTCATGTTTCCCTCAATGAAATGTAACTCTCCAACACCTGCAGCACTCATGCAGCCCCAGACCATGACATTCCCACCACCATGCTTGACTGTAGGCATGACACACTTATCTTTGTAATCCTCACCTGGTTGCTGCCACACATGCTTGAAGCCATCAGAACCAAACAAATTAATTTTCATCTCATCAGACCATAGGACATGGTTCCAATAATCCATTTGCTTTGTTGACATGTCTTCAGCAAACTGTTTGCGGGCTTTCTTGTGTATCATCTTCAGAAGAGGCTCCCTGCTTGAGTGACAGCCATGCACACCAATTTGATGTAGAGTGCGGCATGTGGTCTGAGAACTAACAGGCTGATCCCCCACCTCTTCAATCTTTGCAGCAATGCTGACAGCACTCCTATACCGATCTTTCAAAGCAAGCATTTGGGTGTGACGCTCAGCAGGTGCACTCAGCCTCTTTGAATGACCTACCTGAGGCCTATTCTGAGTGGACCCGGCTCTTTTAAAACTCAGGATGATCTTAGCCACTGTGCTACTGCTCAGTTTTAGGGTGTTGGCAATCTTCTTGTAGCCTTGGCCCTCTTCATGTAGTGCAACAATACATCTTTTAAGATCCTCAGAGAGTTTTTTGCCGTGTGATGCCATGTTGGAACTTTCAGTGACCAGTTTGAGAGAGTGTGAGAGTTGCACTACAAATTTGAACACACCTGCTCCCAATACACACATGGGCCTAGTACCTCTAATGAGTCACATGACATTTTGGAGTGAAAATGACAAGCAGCACTCAATTTGGACATTTACGGGTGTAGTTTCTTAGGGGTGTACTCACTTTTATTAGCAGGGGTTTAGCTTTTAATGGTTATATTTTGAGTTATTTTGAGGGGGAAATAAATTAACTCTGTTATATAAGCTGCATACAGACTACTTTTCATTGTGTCAAAGTGTCATTTTGTCAATGTTGTCCCATGAAGAGATATACTTAAATATCTGCAGTGTACTCACTTTTGTGATACACTGTATATATATACATATACAATAAGAGTCATTCAGTAAATGATATGAATTTTTTTTAAATGTAATATAGATATTTTTTTTCAGTTTATTTTTCTCTAAATGTTAATTCTGCATTGTTCACATTTGGTTTATAGCAAAAACAATTTTAATTTGACAAGATATTTGTTTATCAAAATGACAGCAAACCAAACAGAATGCTCTTAGCTTGAACAGAGGTCTTTCATAAAATTTTTGGTGGGTGAGAGATGAAAACCATGAGAAATTTACTGAAGAATGGGTTATGTTTATAGAGAAGCATGTTTTAGTCCCAAATGTTTACAAATGGACTCAACTGCTTAAAGAAAGTTGAAATAGTATTCAAGATGAAGACAGACCAGTCAATATAGTAGATTCAATTAATGCACTTATTTTGGTTGACTGAAGAAATACAATAAAGGATATTTTTGAAAACTGAGAATTTCTGTGGTTACAGCATATAAAATTGTTCATGATGACATTGCCTTTTCTAAGGTCAGTTGTCATTGGGTTTCACCTGGACAATGGAAGTTCTCATACTGCAGCAAGAACAAGGGAAACCATTAGTCATTTTGGTTAAGAACAGTAGCTTACAGTTCAGATCTTATTTCCACTTGTTTGATCCCCACAAAGAACTTCTATATGGAACAAGGTTTTCAAGTTATAATGAAGTGAAGAGCACCATGTGCAAATTGCTAGAAATTCAGTCCAAAGATTTCTATGCTGAAAGAAATAAAAAGCTTGTTTTTCAATGGAAAACATGTTTTAAAGAATGGAGATAATATTGAAAAATTAAGCCAATTATTTTTTCTTTAGTGAGTTGTTATATTGCAAAATTCACCTTCCTTATTGGATCATCCTCATATATATAGTATGATATGCTCAGCTGCACATACATCTTCATTTAGATTTTAAAATAAATGTGAAATTTCTCTTTAGATACATTTAGATATCATCCAATACACACACACACACGCACACACACACACATATATGTTGTTGACCTCTAGAAAAAAGAGAAAAGTAAGTATTTTAAAAGGATTTCAAATTTGATTTTGGGTTTTTATTATTTCATAATAAACTACTCTACTGTTGTTTCAGACTTTACATCTTCTTCAGGAGATTTTAAATGGCGAAGCAAAGTTCTGGTTTTTATTTTTAACGCAAAGATTGATTTGATAGGTTGTGGTGACTTTGTTTAATTCCATATCTGTATCTTTGAAAGTGCTATTGGAGTTAATTGTCTGTGAAGACCTCTGGTTTATGTAAATGCTTTTATTTTTATTTTTTTGTATGTATAAATTATGTTCTGTGTGTGTGTGTGTTTGTGTGTATACACACATGTATATATACTCATACACACATATATTTTCAGGGATGGTGGGTTGATTTCTGACCTTCTTCATTCTTTTTTTAAATTTTTCACTCTCTCTCTCTCTCTCTCTCTGTATCTCTCTCTCTCTCTCTCACTCTGTCTGTGTACACACATATACATACATGTACATTTATTAACACATACTAGGTGCATTCAATAAGTTTCCATACTTTTTTTGTACAGGCATTTAAAATTATTGTAGACTCTTGAAAATTCAGTATGTTATTGCTATACATCTTATGAGATGACTGACCAATTTTTATGATTTGAGGTTCAAATGAACAGCTACAGCAGCAATTGGAATACACCCTACTAAAGCCTGATTGTCACTGCTGATGAATTTCAAAAATGCAATCTGGACATGAGGACACTTTAGAAGAACGGTATGCAATAAAATTCTGTTTGAAACTTGGAAAAAATGCACAGAAACGTATGGAATCCTTTACACTACTTTTTGACCATCTTGCATGAATTGAGCATCAGTTTTTGAGTGGCATAAGAGATTCAAGGAAGGCAGGGAGTCTGTGAGGGATGATGAGAGATGTGGGAGGAGTAAGGAAGTCAGAATACCAGAGTTGATTGGCTAAATAAAAAATTTCATTGATAAGGACCGTCGTGTGTCTATAGAGACAATAAGTGCACAGTTTGATGTCAGTGTGGGAACTGTACACACAATTATTCCTGAAGAACTGAAGATGCGGAAGATTTGCGCGAAGTTTGTCCCAAAAGTGCTCAGAGAAGATCAGAAAGAAAGATATTGTCATGACAGCAGGGTGATGGTTGAGCTGATCAATTCAGATCCTGCAGTTCTTGATGCTCTGGTGACCTGCGAATAAAACTTGATCTACTGCTATGACCCAGAGACCAAGAAACAGAGTTCCCAGTGGAAGCATGCTGGCTCTCTCAGACCCAAGAAGGCCAGACAGAGCAAATCCACCCACAAACTTTTGATGATCCCTTTTTTTGACAGCACTGGCATAATCTACATGCACTGGGTTCCCACTGGACAGACAGTCAACAAGGAATACTACGTTGAGGTTTTAAGGGAGGTCAGGAAGAAGATTCCGTCAGAAGAGGCCAGCACTCTTCAAATCAGGTCAGTGGCATTTCCAGCAGGACAATGTACCAGTCCACAACTCCATCCTTGTCACAGACTATTTGACCAAGATGGGCATCAAGACAGTTCGTCACCTTCCTTATAGTCCAGACCTTGCTCTCAGTGACTTTTGGTTATTCCCTAAGCTCAAGGAAAAACTTAGAGGCTGTCGTTATGAGACAATTGAGGAGATGAAAGAGGCTGTGACAAAGGTCATCGACACACTCACACAAGAGGACTTCCATGGGGCCTTCCAGAAGTTGTTGGAATGGTACAACAAGTGCAATACAGCTGGAGGAGATTACTTTGAAGGAACTAGACTTTCATGTGTGTACTATCAATAAAAATGCCCATATGAAAAAAACTTATTAAATGAGTCTTTTTAATGGTATCAGGTGGTTTTAATGTGTTTGAGAATGCATTTGACCATATACCTAGATGTATTTTAAGCTAATTTTTGAGAATATATGTTTGTGTGTATGCCTCTGTGTGCGCAGTTAGGTTCTGTTTAATGTTAGTTCAAATTAATTTTTTCTTTTGTTTGGAGTAATCAGTAGTCATCAATCTGTTATACTGGTAGTATTTTAAAATCTCACTTGATGTAGTTTTTTAATATATAAAGTTTTCAATTTTCTGGTAATTTAATGTTGCTTTCATGGAAAGAGACTCTATTATTCAGTACTTGGGTGCAGCCAAAGTATATCTTATTTGAGTCTATGCATTTGATTATGCAGACAAAATGTTTTGAACAGCAGCTTCAATTTTTATTCATTATGAATGCTATTTTTAGGTTTTTGATGTCTAAGGATTTTCCTTCTATGATTATATAACTTAATGACCACATCTTTTATTTTTGCATTTTGAGACTATGTTCCCAAAACTTAGATGAGGTGAGTGTTTTAAGTTTTTTGATTGTTTACTTTTAATGATTTTTGTTGTGTCTAGTATATTTTTAATTCTATCATTGTTTTTAAGTTGATCTTCATTCTTTGATATTTCTGTGAATAGCTCCAGGTTGTTTTTATCGTATGTTGAGACATATGCTAAGGGTTGTTTATGGCTATATTTTTTGGGAGTTCATAGTTCTTTTAATGGCTTTTTCATGCTAATTCAAATTCCTTATTTTTCTATGTAGAGGGATACCCATCTTGGTTAATGGTTATGTGTAATTTTTCTAGGCAGGTTTGTTGGAGGTTTTTGTTATTGTCTACTGTGCAAATCCTACATCCTAGGGTGTAAGAGATGAATTTTATGCAGTTTTTGGAGTGATGACTCTCAAAATGGAGGCATTGTTGGATTTGTGAAGGTTTATTGTAAATATCTGTGATAATTTGGCTGCTTTAATTTTGATGAAGGTGTCTAAAAATGTTTGTTCTTTAAAATTGTGTTCTATGGTGAATTTTATCTTAGAGTGAAGGTTTAAGAGTAAGTTATGTAAATCATAAATATTAGCATCCACAGAACACATACTTATATATTAAAAAAACAGAAAGTTTTCATAGACGATTAACCCCAATGGTAAATTCACAGACATAAATTTTAGAATTAACTAAGTTCACAACAACCTATCAAAACTATTTTTACTATAAAAACAACAGCCAGAATTTAACTTAACCAAAATTTAAAATTTAAAAGTGTAAAGTTTGAAATAACTGTAGAACGTAAGTAGTGGAAATGCTAAAAACTCAAATATCAAATTTGAAATCATTTGCAAGCTTATTCATTTTAACACACACACACACATGTATATATTTATATATATATATATCTGTAAAATAAATTGAAAGAAAACTCAATGGACTGTCAAGCTGCCAACTTGACCTGACTCTTCAGATGACTTTTTACAAAGTGTAAAGGGATTTACAAAACAGTGTTCATTTGTAAAAAAAAAAGCCAAAACACACCCATCTATGACAGATGGAATATCAGTTTCTAAATCAATGTTCCATCTGGGTTAATGCTTGTAACAATTCCCCTGTTTTGAATTTTAATCTTGGTGTCATCTCTTTTTATTTCTATCTATTATCCATGTGTTCCCTAATATCTCCTCCTATCCAACTTTTTTTGGAATTAAGATAGATTCTATCTATTTATTTGTTCTTTTCTTTATTTATACCTCATATGGAAATGTCATGAATTCTTACATTTCTAGTTTCAAATTATTCCTTCATTACAAGAGGTTACTTAAGGGATTATTTTTCCTTTCATTGCTAATTGAATTTATCCTGTCTTTAGTTTGTGTATCATATTTTTAGCATTTTAATGTTTACCGCTGACTAATGCCGATTTTTTTAATCAGTATCAGTAACTCTCTTTATAATTCATGGCTTAAAAATGTTTTTTCTTATTTTTGTAAAAGGGCCACCATGTTCTTATGCTAATTTAATTTCTATTAATATTATAGCCATTATTTCTTTAATAACTATTATATTAATATTACTAATATTATTATTGTTATAATTAATATTATTATTGCTATGTTGTTATATTGTTACTTTATTCTGACTAATATCCACTTAAAAGGTTGATATTCTGACTAACATTCACTCATTTCAAGATCATAGACTTTTATTCACATTTCTATTCCAAACCAATATCTGATTAGTTTAAAACTATTTTTGTGTTGGCATTTGAATATTAGTTAGTTTTTTTTATTTGATAACTGCCTAGTGGCTTTGTATTTAATTATACTTATTTTTTCCTTCAGTTGCATCTAATATTGAAGCTATTTGCTATGAACTTTCACTTTATTTGTGGTGATAGTCCATGCTCTCTTAAATTCTAAAACCACTGTGATAGAGCTGATTGGTTTCTTAGCAGTGGATTAGTGAAATAATGTCTATGGTTATATAACCTTTGTTTCCAATTCTACGCAGATATCCTGATGTAAACTTTTTCATCATTACTATTTTCTATGGGGAAAAAATGTTTGCCTGGTAGACCACATTTTCAGAATATGATAAACTATTGTTATTATCTATACTTTGCAAATGATTACTATTACTAGACTTTAAATTTGGTTAAAAATAGTTAATATCAGAGCCCTTTTGAAAGAAGGAAATCTTTTATTCATGTAATACATGAAAACTATTACTATTGTCAATAAAGAGAATCCAGTTTCGAAACATTTGCAACTTGTGTATACATATATATATATATATATATGTGTGTGTGTGTGTGTACGTGTGTGTGTGTGCATATATATATATATATATATATATAGGAGCAGACAGACAGACAAAGTGACAAGTAAATTGTTGTCTAAATTATGCAAAAATGAAAATAACATTGACATTTCCCTTTACCTGATATATTTAACAAAATTACAAGAAAATATCTTGAAATACTAAAGATTAAATTTATTCAAAGTAATCACCATTGGCCTCACCCATAGCCTCTGGATGACTTCCAGATCTCCAGAAAGCTTTTCTGATGTTTAAATGTTTCCTTGTTTAAATTAGTAAATGCTGCAGTTATTCTGGCCTTCAATTCATAGTTTTGTTGGTCTCTCATTCAGATGTGCACCATATATAATAATCAAGGGGATTGCAATCTACGGGGTTAGGTAGCCAGATGTTAGAGGTGATGATGTTACAGAAATTTTTAATGAAAGCATAATGTCACCATCGCTAGTGACCTTAGCTAACACTTTGATGTGGACTGGGTGTTTGGTTTTCACATATATGAATAGGAATCAATCTTCATGTTAACACCCAAACACTCTGAAATCTTTGAACTGAAGCTTCCAGAATGAATACTAAGCAGCATGCCGTTTTCAAATTTCTAGAAAAGTAAATTGCTTCATGGTGCTGCTTTCCTTACAGACAGTGTCTAATTGACAAGTTTGCAGCACAAGAGACAAAACTTATATATATATATATATATGGAAAAAATAGTTGATAGGAAAAATCTTACAAGATGTTAAAAAATAGATGGAAAAGTAGATAAACCAAACAGACAAATAGATTCAAATTAATTATTATTTCATCGAAAACTTCTTCAGAATGATGGTTATTCATAGCAATAAGAGGAAATTAGAACTCTATAAAATATAGCCTCCATTCTTATGTCCTACATTTGATCTCAAAGCTTTATCTTAAAAACTCCTATTTCATTAAAAAAAGATAAAACTTTGAGACTAAATTTGGGACAAAAGAACAGAGACAATATTTTATAGGGCTCTTTTATGATATATCACCAGATGTACTAACAAGATTTTGACTGTTTTATTATTCTGTTGGTTTATTTTAGGTTTTTTTATTATAGAAAATTTTTTTTTGATTCAATTATAAATCTTTAAATGCTTATTTTAATGAACATTTTTTTCCTCTGAAAAACTATGTTTATGTATCTTCATTTTAATTATCAGCTATCTGATGAGGAAAATCACACTTAGAAAACTGTCAAAAAAATTTATAATGGCATAGTATCTGTTGAGTTTTCTTTGATATTACTGATATATATTTACTCTGTATGAGAGTTTTTCCATATATTCTTAAATATTAATAGCCATACACCAAGCACTTTATAAAACTTCTCATATATATGAATTATTCCATATAGGTTATTCTAGGACTTTATCAGATACACAATAGATATTTAGTTTGAGATGTTAATCCAAATATGAGTTATAATGTAAAAGTGAACATACATGAAACAAATATTGTATTAACACTGCCGCTTTTGTCACAAAATCTTCTTTACTCTATCAGAAGGGGGTTGTTAGCCTGCTACAGCTACTAACTTCTCTACAGCAATGATAAAAACAATAGATTTAGATTTTGTTAGATTTAGTGACTGCCTTTTTTCTTTCTTTTTTTAATATTAAATGCCTAACAAATGTTTCAGTATCTTTTAGTATTCCATATTTTTATTTGATATTTGTTCAATGGCAATATCATAAAAACTGGAGTAAACCTCACATAAAATACAATTATCAACTGCTTTGACAGTAGGCCTAGAATACACTGACTGCATCCTCTGGAGAAAGGTTAGACACCCTGGGTATGACATTAAAATGCATTTGGCAGTGATGCTACAATTCTGGAGCTCTCGTGAATGTGGGTTACCCCTTCATTGCCATTATTCCCAGGTCCACTTTGATCCAATCTGATAGTACCACTTAGGTTCTCATTTTGAGGCCAAATAGAGCTCTTTGAAAATGATTAGAGCTGGATAAAAAATTGTGAAACTATATCTCTCTGAAAATTGTTTTTATATACTTGATACTATATGACTGTGTGTAAACATGGTAGACAAATAAAAAAAAATGTGACAAAAAACGATTTCAGAGGAATGTTGAAAATATAGATAAAATTGCAATCAAACATTTACAATTGAATCAAATTTTGGCAATAAATAACCCATAAAGATTTGATATGCTCTAAAACAAATAAATCTCATTAAAAAAATTAAATATCAAAACACACATTTGCAAATGTAGTTCTATCCCTTTAAGATGAAGAAAAAAGTACAATTTGTCCTATATACAAGACTAAGTCAATAAGTTTACTGTCTAACATAGCTACTGTTGTATATTGACCTTCGACCCTGCCAAACATGCCATTCCAAAGACGGCAGAAGTGCAAATCCCACGGTACAGTCGCAGACTGATGCACCGGAAGAGAGTGACCTGTGAACTGCATGACAGTTATTTCCGCTTGATGACGATCAAACATTCCATTCCAGGGACGGCGGAAGTGACACATTCTGATGGCCAGCTATGGGAAGATATTGAGTGGGTGATTGAACTATTACATAACTCAGTGAAGACAGGAAGTCAGTTAGTTTAGAGATCGGAGAGTTTGGAGACCAGTTTTGGAGACCAGACCTGTTGGTGACAAGATGCGGTAGAGAAAGCCAGCACGCAGCAGAAGGGGCCTTGGGACCCCCGATTGAGTTTGAAGACCAGACCCGTTGGTGACAAGATGCAGTAGAGAAAGCCAGCACCCAGCAGAGTGGGCCCCCCGGCCTCCGGTTGAGCAGCCCAGGAGAGCGGGAAAGAAAGGCCATAAGAGTGGGAGGGTCAATATGTTGCAATTCTGTTCGGTCTCCAACTGCCTCTCACACACAACCATTTCAAATAAAGTGAGAGGTATATTTTTTTAAAGAAGTCTTCGCTCGTCTTTATTATTGCGTCAATATGTATTCTGCATGTATATGTGTATATATGCCTATTTATTATGTGGCTATACAACACT
Organism: Sepioteuthis lessoniana; assembly: GCA_963585895.1. Classification (NCBI taxonomy): domain Eukaryota; kingdom Metazoa; phylum Mollusca; class Cephalopoda; order Myopsida; family Loliginidae; genus Sepioteuthis; species Sepioteuthis lessoniana. The sequence goes on along the minus strand of OY757929.1, from coordinate 67,367,321 downwards.
ACTACCTGAATTTTGTTCTGAAATTTTTACCATATAATGTTCAATCTCTGTGTCTAAGAACTGAGTACATTGATAAAGTACAAGAAACGAATATTTGTCATGTAAAAGAATGCTTTTTCCATCATGAAGAGGCAAAGTTATTGATGTACCTATATCTATATATATTTATATATTGCTGACTTTATGATATATATTCACTGGTTTTATAGTGTGTGTGTATATGAGTGTAAACATATTATACAAAGTTTATAAAAATGAGCATTCTATGCAAGAATCAAATGGAATTTCAATTATATGGGTGATTTTTGCTGCAAACAATGATTCAGATACTTGAGACTTTAGTTATAAAAATAGGAATGCCCATAATCAATATCCTTTAACTAGAGAAATAATATTTCAAGCATTTTTAATAACTAATAGATACACCAACCCTTAGTTAATATTTTTAAAAACTATTTCAAAATATTGTGAAGAATTGCTATATGAACAATAGATTTTCTTATTTTACTATGTTATTCAAATCTTAACATCCAAAAAAGGAAATACCAAAAGCAATTCAACATTGCAGTTTTATGCTAAAACAGTAACACTTATGTTTCATTTGAGGCAATGGCCAGAGAATAAATCAAAAAGTTTAGACCTAGAGAAAAAGATTATGAATCTTTTTTTAAACTCTCTTAATCCTTATATTGATTTTTTGGTATCAAAAGAAGAAAAATTTTAAATAAATGGGACATTTCCTTATCCTTGAAAAATTGCTACTCCCCATATATATATATATGTAAAAAAAAATTTTTTTTTTGTTGATCCTAAGAGAAAAGTAAATATTTAAAAATGAATAGGTCCACAAAGAGATTTTTTGTTTTAAAAAATTATCTATTTAGTTCTTATATAAGTTTAAAGCTTGTTGTTTTCTTTTTTCTTCAGAGAACTTTTGATATTTTTAGAGGTGTGGTATTCAGTTAATATAGAGGTCACTGTTTCAATGGGCTGGTGGCTTCTTTTAATTTAGTGATAGATTCCTTGTAAGGGTTGATTCTTTTTTTCTATTCTTTTTCTTTTTTCCTTTCTTTCTCTTTCTCATAGAGTGTTTCCTGTTCTCCCTTGTGGGTGCCTTTTTTATTACTTCCCCAATTAGTCTTTGATATTTTATATGCTATAAATCTTTTACTCTGGGTCATTGTGTGTGAATGCGTGTACTGGGTATGTCTCTGTATGAGTATAGTTGATATGCAATTGAGTCTATTGGTCTTTTTTTCTTTTTGCTAATGTGGTTTAGAATTTAATAACTTCTTTGTTTTTTCTTCTCTGTGTGTGTGTGTGTGTGTGTGTGTTTCTGTCTGTGTGTGAAAAGTTGATATTTTATTCAGTGTAGGCTTGAATTTTCTTTATGAGGCTTTTTCTTTTGAAGTAAAGTCATTTAAAATTTAACTGGCAACTACTTTTTATTTTTTACTTATTTCTCTGAGTGTGTGTGTGTGTGTGTATGTATATATATATGCTTATGTTTGTGTGTGAGTTGTTTCTGTTTGTGTGTGTGTATTATTTATGTTTTATTCAGTGATGTGTTTTCCGTGAATGTAGAAGAGGTGAGGATTTTTTAAAGATTTTTGGATTGTCTCGGGCTTTTAATAACTTTTGTTGTATCTAGTATTTCTTTGATTTTGTCATTGTTTTAAGTTCTAGATTTTTGAATATTTATGTGAATAGGTCTGGGTTGGTTTTATTGTAGGTTGTGATGTATGCTAGGGGTTTTTTGTTAAGTTTTTTGTGTTTCATTGTTCTTTTTGTGGTATTTTTTCTGCTAATTCGAAGCCCTGATTTATCTGTGTTGTTGGGTTCTTCTCTGGTGGATGGTTGTGTGTAACTCTTTAAGGTGAGTTTTTCTGAGGTTTTTATTAATGATTATGGTGCATATTCTATGTTCTAAAGTGTAAGGGATGGATTTTATGCAGTTTTGGGGGTGGTGACTATTGAAGTGGAGGTATTGTTGGGTTTCTTATTGAAGGAAAATTCTATAACTTCAAAAACCTGAAAACAAAATTCATAATAAATAAAGATTTAAGATGCAACTCAAAAAATGTAATCTACATTATTGAATGTAACAAAAGTAAAGAAGTATACATAGGATCAACACAAGCTCTCAATACCAAGTATCATTCCTCTAAAGCAACACCAGAAACACCAGAAAATAAAAAATCAAATGCATCTAAACACCTATATGAATGTAGCCTTAGAAAATTCAGAACAATGTCCATATAACAAACTAACAACTACACATTACTTCAAATAAAAGAAAAAAAACTTCATAGAAAAATTCAACACACACTAAATAAAACATAAACTATATACACACACAAACAGAAACAACACACACACAAACATAAACATATATATATATATATATATATACATATACACACACACACAGAAAAAATGATAAAAAGTAAAATGTTGTCGACAGTTAAATTACTGTTAAATGCAAGTTTGAATTTATCAATCAAGTTTTTTTTAAATTGCAACTTAAACTTTTATCTATTATGAATGTTGTTTTAGAGTTTTCAAATGTAAATGTTGTTAAACATATACTCCACACTTATATTTTATTCTTACATTTTGTGGCTCCATGCATAGTGTGTTTCCCAAATGTAGACGAGGTGGTTTTAATGATAATTATTGTATCTAGTATTGTGTCTAAAAAGGGAGGAAAATTAGAAGTCAGTTGAACTTTATGGCATATCAGCTATTGTAGATTGTTTTGTGGGAGAAGAGTAATAAAGGAGAAAAACAAAAAAGAACCGAAAGATGCATAAACACACAGAATACACTCTTGTAAAAAGGGGAAGAGAGAAACAACATCTGCAGAAACGAAAGTTTGTCACTGTCAACTAACTCAAACTGGACATTCACAGACACAAATCCTGGAATTAAAAAGAACCACAAACCTACTAAAACAATTGTTAATATAAAAACCAAAGGGAACACTAAAACAAACCATTTACTTCCTGAAGATGACTTTTAAATGTAAGAAATACATGTAGAAGAAAAATAAATAATCTAAAAGTAAATTCTCTCGTAGATGTATACATTTTAAGGTTTATATATATATATATATTATGAGAGTGTTGGTCGTCAGTAAATCATTACGTGGTTATGTGTCGAACCAAGTGCTCAATATGTATGATGCAACTATTATAATCTTCTTAACTGCCCAATGAATGTTGTTATAAACTTCATGAAACCTTAGGTTGCAGAATGATATTTTCCATGGATTAAATATATATATAATATATATTTATCTTTTATCATTATTATATATATATATATATACTAGCAAAATTATGATCATCATGTGGCCCAAATGAGATCTAAATAAAATCATATATCCAAAACCTGGTGGCAATAGCTGTTTTGGGGATGTGATCTGGTTGGTGGTAAGCCTGAATAAGGTCTAATTTTTTTTAAAAACTGCTGTTATGATCTGTATGTGTGGTACTGGGTACCTATCAAAATTCACTGAATTCAGTGCTCTATAATCTCCTTATGCATGCCATCAGTTGGGGCTTTTACTACTTTTTTGAAGGATGGATATATATAATCATTTGCTGTAATTCTATTTTAGTGGCTTTTAACATTTCAGGTACTAATCATCAGGGTCTATAGCAGATAGGTGGCCCATTTGTCTCTATATAATGAATAACTGAGTGAGTCAAAACTTCCTTATGAAAGAAGAGGACAGAGATAGATTGATATTCCTTTAAAAGTTTAAAGATTGCATCATCCTGATTTGCATGTGCTACAGAGAGGCATAATGAAGTGTCAAACTTGACCATACTACATGCCTTAATGGAGGTTTCTGGGTCTGTCAAGTATCATCCAGGTAGGTCAACCACTAAGCCAAATATTTGCAGTAAATTTCTACCCATGATAGAGTAATTCATTTCAGCAACTATAAACATGTGGGTATACATCCAATGTAGACCTAAGTTCAATGCCATACATTTTTGCCCATATGAGAGTATTAGCAAACCATTTCCTGCTTGAAACATAAATTTACACATTCAGCTTCTCTTGCTGGTAGAAGAGACAACTGTACCCCACTATCTACTAAAAAGGATGTTCCAATAGTTTTATCAGTTACATAAAGAAGACAGCCAGAGCTAGGTGCACCAATAGTTGATGCCACTTTCTCCTGTCTGCTTACAATTTTCTCAGCTCTTGATATTGCCAGAGTAGAATGCAAGAATTTGCCTTTTCTTCAAATCTCTTATGTTTCCAACACATTGGCTTACTTCTCCAGTCCCTAAAGTAATTATGCAAACTGCTGCATCTGTGGTTTTATTTTTCAAATGTGTAACAGCTTCTTCCAGTTTGTCTCAATGAGATTCCACCCTCTGCAATCATATTTCTGTGAGTGCATTGGAGTCTGTCTCTTTTACACTGGCAACAGTCATTACCTATATAGACAGTAGGTTCATTATCTTGTCTGCTACATATGCTATTTACTCTACTTGGGTGGATTTCTCCAATGTGATGAATGCCAATTTATACTAGGTTGGTATCCTTTAGAGAAAAATGTGTCTGCCAAAACTTTTGTCAACAGCACCTGCTTTTACAGTTGCTTGAGGAATTGTAATAGAGTACTGTCTCCCAGAGTCTCTTAGGCAAGGTTTATATCCCAAGGAGAGGTATCTCTTCCTCTCTTGCATCTCAAGGTCAAGGAGAGATTCAAGGTCGAATGGCCCTTGGCTTCGGCTGGGCTACCTGCAAGTGGGTGATGATGTCATTGACAAGCATTACATAGCACTAGACTCTCGTGTCTAGTTCAAGATATGAGCAGGCATCCGTGCCAGACTCACATAATATATCTGGTGAATCTAAGACCAGCAGTGTCATCTTGCAGACATTGCACCAAGTGAGCCTATGACCAGCATAGACCAGCAGAGCACAAATATCGGCACGTGCCCAACCTCCAACTCCCTAAACCACCACTATAAAAAAAACTTGAGTCAAGTCCTGTCTGGAGGGAGGCAGAGACAAACAAACCAGAGTCTCCTGGACCAGTAGTTGTGTCATATGCTTGTATGTTGATACTGTGACACATGCAGTAATTTTCTCACAAAGATTATCATAGAGTTTTCTGTGGCAGGCAAAATTATTAAGTCTCTAACATCAATAATGATGTCATGTGGCAATTTTGAAACTACATAACTCAATTTATTTTCCTGTCAAGAAATTCCTCAGTTGGAAGTGAAATTCCATTTGAGCAGAAAATAATGCCTGGTCTTTGTGAACTCCAGTAGGTACCATTATTGCAATGCCATTTTTTGCACACACGTTTATACCCACTAAAAAATCTTATTATCAAGAAGTTGGCAGCAGTTAAACTTGAAAGTGACAGTCAGGAAGTGGGAGGAGTTAAAGGTCTACGAAGCAGCCAATCAGCACCTTGGCACAAAGATAATGAAGAAGAAAACCCTCTTGGATTTTTTTACCGGACAATAGAATTTTATGTGTCAGAGCTTACTAAAAGTAGTGGCAAGAAAATTTGTTCGACTAATTTTAAATCACATTAGGAATTTACTAAGCTTTTTGCTTTGATGTGGCACAAGGCCACATGAATGGAGAACCCAATGAGACTCAAACTCACTCTTTCAGTAGTAGAGGAGTTCATGTAATTAACAGTACTGTAACTCCAGTGTCAGATTTCATATTGAGTAAACACTGGCACTCAACTGTGACATCTTTCATTGTAATATTTTTCTTTGGCTCAATTTTCAATAGTAGTCTAGAGTGAACACCTACATCATGAAGAAATGGAAGTCCATTGAAAAAATATGGCATTTAAACTAATCTTCAGTTAGCAATTACAGATGAAATTTTTTTCATTTTTGGTTGACAAAATCAATGAAAGCTATGTAGTTGTTAGCTTCATGTTTGGTCAACTTAAGACAGTTGTATCAAACAGTGAATAGAGAAAATTGTTCCGTAAATATTTCACTAAGTTGCTTTACTAACTGTAAAGTCTACATCTGGATTGTTTCAGAAGGATGAAATTTGGGAAACATTAGTGTTCAACTGTGCCAAGTTTTCTAAACAGCAGATGTGTTTTCTATGCATCATCTTTGCTGACAAATTCATTGAGAAAAGTGTCTTCCTAGCATTTGTACCGTGCCTCAAATGTTTGACCAGATTCAGGTTCATAACAGAACTCTGAAATAGATGAGGCAATTAAGTCAACAGCAACTTTAGAACTACTGTTAGAATTTACAGATGCCAGTTGCATGGTAAAAGTCTGAGACATAGAATTTTGTAAATGAAGCTGTGCTTGTTCAAATTTTTCTGGTTATTGTCTTAGAATTTCTGTTAACATTTCTGTTGTAATTATTATTGTTGAGTCATTAGTTTCTCTTCACCACTGTTATATTCTTGTTTAAAGCCCATTTTCTTTTTTACATTGTTCCTCAAGTTAAGAAAAACTAGTCTAACATCAGGTCTCTGTTTGAACTGTGCTTACCAGTTTTTCTTTTCTTTTTATCTCCCTTTTCAGCTGGTTATATAATGCAGCATTTATCGTGAATGGGATAATCCTATTTACTCCAGACCGGGGTGTAAAAATAACAAATTTGTTGGGAAGTAGTTTTCCTAACATATACTCAGCAGCAAAAATTTTTTTTTTTTAAATTTTGTATTTATTGATTAATACTCTTTCAACATTTATAATGCTTTCTTAATATATGGGTACCAACTGATTAACAATCTAGTTTTTCAGGCTTAGTATAATGAGCTTGATCCTCACAAGGATCTCATAATTATGAACCAGTATATGGTAACCATGCACAATTGAACAAATAATCTGTTATTTTTTAGTACAATCTTGATTGACAGAATATTAATTCTTTTTCTAATTCAAGAGGTTTTCCATTGATTGTTGTCTGAATATTCATAATTTGGTTATAGTTCATTTTTAGTAAAGAGATTGATTTTTTCAAGTTTATCAAAATGCAAATTTAAATCATCCTTAAAGAAAGAAAGTTGTGCCTGTTTCCAGACCATAAAGACAGTAAAACAATGGATTGATTGGAAATTTAATCCACACTCTTCAAAGTGTTATAAATATACTGAATACCCATTAATCATTATTGAAAAGAAAATGTTATTTTAATATATAGTTTACTAATAAGTAGTTATCACCATCAAAACAATAACAAAATTATTTGCCTTTATCTAACTTGCAGTGAGCATTTGTTGTATAGCTGAGAATTTATATATTTCCACCCAAATAAAAAGGATTATTATAATGGAATCTTACAAAAATCTTTGAAATAAAAATAAGAGAACAAGCAGAATCAAAAATCAAATTTTGGAAGACAGCTTTTTTTAATAGTACAAAAATATCTTTTAAATTATCTCTAGGTTTTAATTTTTTTCATGGTTGTTTTTTATAAAGTATATATATATATATATATATATATATATATATATATATATATATATATATATATATATATATGGATTTAAATAATGGATTGTAATCCATCAATATATAAAGAAAAATTGATAACAAGGGAATCCAAGTAGAAGAAGAGATTTATTGAGAAGCAAAGTCGACACGATAGTGTTTCAGTTCAAATGAACCATCATCAGGACTATGAGGGATGACATTAGTGATGCTAAATCAATGATGGATGTGTAAAAAGTGCAAAATATATAAACCTAGGGAAAATTGGTATGACAAGAAAAAGTTGGCCGTTTATGACTAGAAAAAGTTGGCTGTTTGATTAATGAATCAGTGTTTGTTATTTTAAATCATGTCATTTGACTTATTGGAAATATTGTGTAGAATTTATGTTCCGTTTGTTTATTGAGAAAGATTTCGAATGATTCCTTGTTTTCAACGAAGTTTTAATCCTATAAGTCTGGCTTTTTCAAAGCTATGTGCTTCGGAATATCCCAAATCACAAATAGAAGTTTCAAGGCACAGACATACACAAACTGGGAAAACAACTGTGCTTTGAAATTTATATTTGGGATTTGGGATTTTCCGAGGCACATACATTTGAAAAAGCCAGACTTATAGGATTAAAACTTCATTGAAAACAAGAAATCATTTGAAATCTTTCTCGATAAACAAACATAACTTAATTTCTACACAATATTTCTAATAAATCAAATGACATAATTTAAAACCAAAAACGCTGATTCATTAATCAAACAGCCAACTTTTTCTTGTCATAAATGGCCAACTTTTTCAGGTGATAAATGGCCAACTCTTTCTTGTCATACAAATTTTCCCTAAGTTTTTATATTTTGCACTTTTTACACATCCATCATTGATTTAACATCACTAATATCATCCGTCATAGTCCTGATGATGATTCATTAGAACAGAAACACAATAGTGTCGACTTTGCTTCTCAATAAATCTCTCCTTCTACTTGGATTACCTTGTTATCAATTTTTCAATTTTTTTTTTGTGTGTGTGTGTGTGTGTGTGTGTGTGTGTGGATAGATAGATAGATAGATAGATAATGCATAAAACTTTTCTAGGCCATTTTCTCCAAATTGATCATCTTTCTGTGATGTAACAATAGAAATAGAACCAATTTATGTTATGTTATGTTAAACTTGATGAATAACATTTTATAATTATTCAATGGTGTCTGTAGAATGTTCAGAATAGATATTCTATTATCTTAAACTTGATGAATAATATAATTTAAGTTTTAAAATATTTTTAATGCCAAGATTATTTTAGCTCGCAATTAAAGACAAGACAGAATATCAATTTTCATCCTAATTTAAATCTTACATTCATATAATATTCAGGAAATATTGAATATAAACTACAAAATACAGAGCAGCATAAAATTTAGACATTTTATAAGTACAATATAAGAACAAAATTACATAAATATATGCCTCCATGTGGGTAACTATGCCTCATTATATTATCAAGTGTTCAATAGTTATACTTAAACTCAATAGACAATATTCAAAATATTAATTTAAAGGCAACAGAAAAGTATGAGTCTAATAAATTTGAGTATTATGGATGTGTTTTTAAATATTCATGCTATGTTTTTATTGCAAAAGTATATTTACTATTTCTAAATTTTTTTCAAATTCTATTTTTAAATGAAGCATTGTCAAATATTATCATGATTAATTTTGACTAGAATTTTATTTCATTTTTAATTTTGAGCTGCTTTTTAATGCAACTCACTTGAGTTATCATGCAGTGATAGTAAGGAACAGCCTATACATGAAATTATGATAAAGGATATACTCTCAGTGAGACTCAAAATCACTTCATATTTTGCTTCAAAGAACCCTGTTTAAATACATCAACTGTTCTATCAACTTAGCTATAAAGTGGTTTGCAGAAACTGAAATCAAACCTATCAACTCATTCCTTATTTTCATTCTCAGTCATTCTTGGCATGATATTTCTGGTTATTGTTCTTGCTATTAGTATTATTGATAGTATTTTTTTTTTACTGAAGCACTGATATCATTTTATTATTTTCTACTAAAATTTTTACAAATATTTTCCTTTATTTTTTATATTTAGTAACTTTTAAGAAATGCAAATAACTTAGTTCATCAGTGAGGAAAGTTATAGACTAGAAATAATAATGGAAGATAAGTTCTTGATGAGACTCAAACTCAAACTCCTTTTTGCCAGCAGTTATATCAAAATTTAGAATGATAAAAGAAAATACTAATCAAAATCCATAATAATAATAATAATAATATCACAATTTTTCTTTAAATTGAAAAACCGGACCTATATTAGGTAATGCTGATAAGGGCTTCAGAAATTACAGCTCATATGCAGAAAATGTGTTTTTATTGTGGAACCAATGAGGATTTTGAACTGATAAGATCCAAATTAACTTACTAGTTTAGAAACCATTTCAATTAGCAATTTGCTCAGTTGGCTGGAACTGTAGAATACACTAACTGCACCTCTGCAGAGGGGTAAGACCCCCGACTACCAATGAATGTCCTAGATGTCACACTAAACAATCTGATGACGAGGTTCCAGTTATGCTGGAGCTTTGGGAAATGCAGAGTACCTCTTCATTGCCATCACTCCCAGGTCCACTCAGGTCCGGAGTGGTAGCACCTGATAGGGTCTTACCAATTGGTCAAATAGAACTAAACTGTGAATTTATGCTAAACTGAATTGCTCGAAATAGAACTGTTTTAACATTTAAACTACATACCTATGCTAAACTGAATTGTTTGAAATGGAGCTGTTTTGACAATTAACTGTGTAAACAAAAACTATACTTATACTAAACTGAATAATTTGAATTAGAACTGTTTGACTAAACTGAATAGCTTGAAATAGAAATTTTTTGACAATTAAACTGTGCACTTATGCTAAACTGAATTGTTTGAAATAGAACTGTGTTTTTGTATAAAAATGGATTTGGTATTAAATAACAATGGTTGCTAAGATATAAAACCCAAACAAACAAACAAACAAACAAACAAACCAAATAGCAATGTAAGTACTTCTTTTTAATTTCCTTGAATGATTCTCAACAAGATTTTAGAAGGAGAGAAAAACTACAAAACATAACTAAATAACTGCTTTTTCATATTGATTGCAATAAAATTTGGTTCTTGCATGATACCCATGTATTTTATTCTAAAAAGCTTACAATTTGTCTGCTTAGTTGCCTGTTCAACTACTTATAACTAATATTGTATAAATGCATGCACACAAACACATGATCTCACTCATGTATACAAGTAAACAATTTTGCCAATATTTTTCTTTAACGGAAGCCTTTGAAGTTTCTTGGTATTCATTTCTTTTTTCTATTCTCAATAGTCTGAACTACTCAGCATAGAAACAACAGTCTAAATTTTCCAGATAAAACTGGAAAAATCAAGTTTATTTTTATCAGAGAATCAAATGTCTATGTGTTAAATTGTTATACAACACTTATGTATGTCTATATGTCGACCATGCTTGCTCCAGCTGTTCCAGAGGCTGTAAAAGAGAAGTAATTAAATATCAACACTGAGGCTCTCAAATAAAAATATCAAACTTGAAGATAAATTATTTATACATTTTTCATTCGGGATGTTTCCTGAACTTCCAATAATTTCAAACATGAAGCACCTGTCTTTGTTAATGAATCTGCCAACTGCATTATTTCATCCATCGAATATGCCTTGATTTCCTCTTCTGATTCCATTTCTTTTAATCTTGTTATCAACTCTTAATCATTTGTCACAAACAATACAAGAATTTTGTAAAAACTCATTAGAAATGCATTGTCTGTATAGCATTGAACTAATGGTAATATAGTCAATCCAAAGATTTTTTGTTCTGCCAAAGAAACTAAGAGTCCAGCATCTGCTGCCATACTCAAAGCTAATGATTCTGATACCAATGGATTTTTGTTCCTGGCAACCTTTTAGATTGCCAGCTGATTAGCGCCACCATCTTGTTCTCACCTTGAAAAAAAAATAATCATACCTGCCCTGGAATATCCATCTTTCAAGTTGGTATATGAAACATCAGGACCTTTAAATTTTTAGACTGTGCTTTGTTTACTTCTGGCAGTATTTTCATATTTGGGCATTTCCTGTATTGTTAATTGCAATAATTTAATAGTTTATATCTGGTCTTGTTTTGGGAGGCAACCCACATCATTTTTCCACTTAAATGTTTCAACTCTGCTTTTCTTTCTATTGTCAATTTCTCTGATTCTCAGTTTTCTTTGCCATACAGCTTTCAGCTATACTAATAGGAGCTATCATTGGAATATGCAAATTCTGATTAATTTTTATCTCTTCCAGAGTTTGTAAAACTTCTTGTTCTTCCAAATACTTGAATGATCCATTTTCGTGTTGAATATTTCTTTCAGTTTTCTTGTATGGTAGTGGAAGAATATTATTCAGGGACATTTTGATGAAGTTACACTGCCAGTTTATGAATATGCATTTTTGCAAGCACACACACACATGCTATGCAAATATGGCCATACATCACACATATATGAATGGTGAAAAATAGCTGTATGCCAGTTGTAGTTGTACCAGACTCAGAGTCCAGTTGTCAAGTAGACACCATGCCATATACACCAGCCTCAACCAACACTGCTGACCTCAGTCAGTCCAAGATGGTATCACCAATAGGATTCAAAACGATGGAAGACCCCACACTACTATCAACAATTATGGAGCCTTCATAATTGTTGATAGTAGTGTGGGGTCTTCTGTACTTACAATTGATACAGCAACTGATAGAACTACAAAGGGAGCCACATAAAGAAGGGACTGATGACCAAACAAGCAGAAATAACTATGTGTGGAAGCCTGAAAAGCCCACAATAGAATTTGATTCCTCCAATAATGATTGGGCCCTATTCATGGACACATGGGGCCGATACAAGATCTGCCTTCTAACAAACCTGGCCATTATCCAAAATGAGCTCAGAATAGTATGCACCCCAAAACTGAACCGGCTACTGTTTGACCTGCTGGAAGATGAGACAATGAACTCTGCTATAGAAGAACTCTGCTACAGAAGAACTTGTAGCAGTTTGGGGACTCCACAAAGAGGTCCACTGACAAAACTTTTATTGGATGAGACAGAAGGAGGAGGATTCGATTATGCATTTTGTGGCTAAGCTGCAGACCCTAGCAAAATTCTGCAAATTCGCTGGCTCTAGCCTCAATAAACCAGGTAGTTAGCTCCTCACAGACCCCAGAATACACCAAGCTCTGCTGAGGATGTGGATGGTATTCTCATCCCAACAGATTGAGGAACCGAAAGAACTGTCCAGCAGCCAAGAAGGTCTGTTTTAATTGTGGGATTGTCGAGCACATCGAAAGTGTTTGTTAGAAATCAAAAAAGGGATTTATTAACTGGTCAGCAGCAAGCAGCATGAGGAGTCTCATATATTTGCAGCCAGAGTACACACAAAGAGTCCCAGGAGAAGGACTGGCTGATCCAGTAAAGTGAACCAGAGGTGTAAAGCCAACACCTGGGCCACTCCTGCCTGACCAATAACTCCTACATCTAGAAGAGAACGTCTCTGGTATCATTTCACCGAATAGCTGACTATGAAGGGCGTGAAACAGACAAGACCCACCTGCAGGAACTTGAGGTGGCTTTCCTACAAACAGCGCAGATGGAGAAAACTATGCATTGGTGCTCAGACTGCTCAGCTAACAGGCCAGGAAAATAGAACAAAGTATGCAATGAGCGTCATAAAATGGATGCATTCATCAAGGAAACTACAGCACAAATGTGAAAAGCAGGAGCTTTTCAGCAAGAAAGATATGCTAAAGCAGAAAATTGGTGAACTTGATGACTAATAAGTAATAATCTTGAAGTAATACCTTGACACTTATGTCAGTCCCCAGGCTGAAGTAGACACCATAAAGGACACTCCACCCAATATTGCTGGCAACACAATAAACAACAATCTTGAAGGGATTAAGCATGATGCAGAACAAGAAGAATTTGTCACAGCAACAGCTAATGATAGCAATGGTTCTGTCGTGAACCATTATGGGAAGTTGAATTTTATGTTGACTCACCAGTTAGAACATTGCCAAAATATGGTGCCAGGAACAATAAGGATTTAAACATCACAAAACTTGAAGAGACCCTTTCATTAGTGAGTTTGGCATTAGAAGAAACTCAGAGAAGCTTCTAAATACAGCTGGATGAAACTAATAAGTTAACCAATCAAGTTGACCAATTACAAGAGGAATTGTCTTGAATGAAAGTAAAATATGAAGAAATAAAACAATAAAAAATAGATCTAATAGCAGAGCTTGACCATGTAAAACCAGAACATAATAATGAAGTATCTTGACTTTTGGTGAACCCAGGAAAGAAAAAAAACTGAAATAAATAAAAATAATATGAATTAATTAAATAACACTAAAGTACCTCACAGATGCAGGGTACATCATATACACCATCAAAACACCCCTATAGACGACCACAACTCAAACATCTCATTAGGGGAGAAGGCATGTATGGTAGTGGAAGAATATTATTTGGTGACGTTTATGAATATGCATATTTGCACGCACATACACACATGCGATGTAAATATGGTCATACAGCACACCTATAGAAGATACATAAGTGGTGACCAATAGCAGTATAGCAGTTATAGTTGTACTAAACTCAGAGTCCAGTCATCAAGTGGACACCATGCTCTAGTCTGACCTCAACTAACACTGCTGACCTCAGCCGACCCAACATTTCTATAATTTGTTCTTGGAAAAATTTATTACCTTGGAAAGCAAAGTCATCTACATGGCTAACCAAAATTCCTATAAGTGATCCACACCTATTCTATGAACAAGGCATGATCATATGAACTAATCCACCTGCAATAATACCTCTTTAACTCCCTTGTACCAAGATCTAGGTGTATCATTTAGTCCATAAATAGATTTTCTACACAAAAAAATTCAGTTTTTAAATACACATGAGGAGGATGTTGGAATACTTTTCTTGTTAATGGACAATCTTGTAGAAAGGGTGCTGTTATATCAATAGTTTGTAACTTTCAGGATATCATTTCTGCTATTAAGAATACCAGCCATGGGCACTCTCAACAGCAGATTGGAGAATCTTTCCTAAGATTGTTAGTACCTTCCTCAAAGCCATATATCACCAGTCTGGCCTTAATTTTCTTTTCACCATCTTTATATTTTTCAGATATAATCCATTGAGATGATAGAGTAACTTAATTTATAAATGGAATTACTCCAAACACATTATTACTAATCAAGCTCTGCAGATCACTCTCTTTCTCTCTCTCTCTCTCTCTCTCTCCTAAGTATCTACCACATATGCTATTTTTTGATCAGTTGTTAACAGTATAGCATTTTCTGGTCAGGATTATTTATTCCTTCTTCAACATGTTATATTTACATATTCTGTCCCACAAGCGTGAGGAGGAATCATTGGGGGAGACTTGCTGGCACATGTTCCCGTGTTTTAGTTTGAAACATGCAGTCCAGTATGGAGGGAGAGAATTCTCTAATACGGTGAGTCAGCCCTTCATTTTGAATGATGAGAGGTTGATCGGCCAATCAAACCACAGGATGCCTGTTGCTGCAGAAAAGAGGGTAGAAGGAGGGACTGCTAGCCCGCTGATCTTTCTCAGTCTACGGGACGAAGGGAAGGTGGAAAGCTTGGATTTGACAAAAAGAGATCCTTGCCGACAAAGCAAGGATTTCAACAACGAAAAAAAAAATGGGGCATTTCTCTGCTCTCACCCAAAGGTAGGCGTCGCATTCCATTCAAGGTTTCAAAAAAGGGAAAAAAGAAAATTTCGTAGAAGAAAAACAAAACAAAACAAAACAATTAATTACCAGTCATCCCAGAAAGGAACTCCGTTGGCCGAAGCTCCCAACCAGAATCAACATTTTTCCTCCATCTTAACCCTAGCACATGCGTACAGCAAGAAACCATTTTGCCATAACAAGAAAATTTTATAAGGTATGTCCCAAAACTTTAATACCAATAAAACAGGAAGGGAAAGGTATTCCTAGGTAAATTTCAATCTCCCGTTTTTTGGGCTTTCAAAGGACTCAGCTGAATTACCGACCAAATCCCACCAAGAAGGCGCATAGACATTCTGTTGCTTTTAATTTTGTTTTGATTCATTTTTGGTTTTGTTTTTTTGCATTAATAAATGCACATTGTTGTTCATTAAGCCGGCCTTGTGTTTTTTTGTATTTGAACATCTTCAGTAAGGAAGAAATTTTAGTTATAATTTTATCATGTTGCTAACACAAGTTTTAATTACGTGCCTTCCCCACGAGGACCAAAAGGAAACCTAAGTGTAACGAACACGGAATATAACAAACATAATTCTAATTGATACATATTAGTTCTTCTACTCCTTCTGTATGAACATTTACCCAGTTCCTATATTTTCCAGTTTGTTTAGGCTGTATATTTATTTTAGCTTCCTTCCATGTATCTGTATATTTTATCGTGCATCTAATAAAGGAATTTTTGGTTGGTTTAGCCATTACATTCCTAGCAGAATTTTCACATCTACCACCAGTGATTTCTGATTAAGGAGTCAGTTTTATTTGTTGTGTGATTTTCCTCATCTTCATAGTTATTTTTCTTTGATGGTTCTTAATTTATAGTCTTTTTATTTTTTGCGACTTTTTTCTATCCCTTTTCAGTCTGGCAAATATAACTACAATCTCAAACTTCTATCAATTGACATAGATTAACTAGTTTGGACAACTTTTCTTTTGATGCATGATAAAATAGTCTTTGTAGTTTCACTACCTTTTCCTTTTGTTTTGTAACATGTTTGAAAGAGTGACATGAGTGAGCCAATTGATTACAAATTCAATCACAAGCTGATACCACTTGTGTTTTGGAAAATTTCAAAATAAAATTATTCATCTTCATAGCAGCCTTGCTCAAAAGAAGATGAATATCATTATTTACTATACAAATTTCAATTAAAACTTTTTTCTTAAAAGGATTCCTGGAAATGCTACCTTTTCCTTTGTGGTAAATTTCACTTCATCTTCAAATTTGAATTTTGTTTTAATTGAAAAATATTCAGCAAAGATTTTTTTCTTCATCTGTGTCAAAGAAAGGATTTAACACTGTTCTACCTGTCAGAGATTTTGTACAGGCACTGTCAAGTATGTCTAAGCAATTCCTTAATTAACATGGGCTTCTAAGGTTTTACATTAAATTCTATTATGTTAATTTCTTGTACTTTATCATTCTCATAGTGATAATTGCAGTCTTTTACAAAGTGTTTTCTTGAATTATAATTAAAACACTTCATAATTCATCCATTTCTGTCACTAGAAGTAGAATCTCTACAAACATTATTTCCCCAAAATCTGGGTTTAACATGTTTTTTTTCATATCATCTTGTGTTCACCTAAAAATACCCACTCAGACTTAGTAGATAGAATATTGTCATCAGCAGTTGGATCAACAAAAATCTTTTTTATAG
The DNA here is from genome assembly GCA_963585895.1 of Sepioteuthis lessoniana. NCBI lineage: Eukaryota > Metazoa > Mollusca > Cephalopoda > Myopsida > Loliginidae > Sepioteuthis > Sepioteuthis lessoniana. The sequence goes on along the minus strand of OY757929.1, from coordinate 67,350,318 downwards.
TTAATTTCTTATTTTCATAGGTCATAATATGATAAGTCTCACAAGCTAAACTCTTGTTTTTATCAGAGACATTTACAATGGTCAACATGAAAGATGATTTCACCCACTTCGGCAATTGCAAGTTTGTGATATAAATATTGAAATTTTATGCAGTCTTTAGCAGATCCAGTTAGAGTAAGATAAACTATAGGGTTGTGTTTCATCTTTCTGAGATCTGTAGATAACTACCATACCTTCAAAACAATTTTCCATTTACAATAATGTTTTTGCTACCAAAAAATAGGTGCATTTTTAAATTTGAAGCATTGTGAGACATAAAAAAGTGCCAATGTATATAATACATAACAATTTCTGTCAAACTTTTAGTTTCAAGCTCTGCAACCATTTGCTAAGTTGCTACACAACACTTATGCATGTTAACACATATCCATCATTCTCGCTCCAAACATGGGTCATAATACCTTTTTCCTCCCAAAAGTAAGTAAGTAAATAAATATCAGCAGTATTGACTTTTGACATGTGTCTTTTTCTCTTAGAAATTTTGTATAAAAAATTATCATCAGGTTACTCTAAAGCCAAAAAAGAAATGCACTGGTTGAGAACTGGAAATTTTTATTTTAATCTTTTTTGAATATTCAATTCAAAGTATATTATTTTTTTATAAATTTTCTTCAGAACCTTAAATTAGAACTGGAAATTATTTTAAAGACAAATCACTATATCAATGAGGCAGAAAAGTGATACTTTGATTTTTTTCTAACCCTTGAAAATATCCTTTTATTCTTTTGATTATTTTTCTTTAATGAACTTTTGGATTGAAAAATAAATGTTACTCATTTAAATAATCATGTGCCAACTGTCAAAGTCTACTTCTAGTTAATCCCGTATTTTAATAAAAGATTCTACAGTATGAAGTCTAATTCAGCTAATTGTGCATCACTTGAACAGACCAAAATGGTGACCTGATAGTTTACATGTGAACTCAATTTTTGTAAATTGTAACATTGAATAATACTGCTATTTTGTGTTAATTCTTTCATTTTTATTCACAACAATTTATTCAACAAAGTATGACAAGATAGAGCATATTTTGAGCTTAGACAAACTGAACATAGATCCAATACCTCTGAAGTGGAAAGGGAATATTGGTAGTGGAAAATTACATTAAAAAATTTCATTGACAAATGCCAAACCATGCTGCTATCTCAGCCAGTCATATCAGACTACATGATGTATGATCTGCTTTTGCCACCCTGGACAAATATATCATTAACAAAAAAAACATAATCTTAGCACACTACCTTCTAGTCACAAGATGATAGTTTATAACTGAAAGTATAGACAAATTTCATCAAAGACTACACAAGCTAAGTAAACTCTGTCACTTTGAAGATTTTACTGTTGAACATTATCATCGGGAATAGGTTAGAGACATTCATTTATCCTATACTATATGGCAACATTTGTGAGGGTGCCTGGAACTAACTCTTAAGAAAGCCTGTGCCAGGGCACTTGAACATGACCAATCCAACTCAGAACAGAATGTGAGGGCAGTAAGTGCTGCTTTGTCTACGGAAAATGTCCCTCAATTCCAAAACTGTATTGCTTCTTTACTAATGAACTCTGCTTCTTTACTAAAAAACTATTCTCTGGTTACTGCCACTACACAAAAGCCTTGCTTGTTTTATGGAAGCAAGTTTCAAGTGCTTGGGTAAAGATATAGAATGTAATTCTTGTAATAAAATTGGTCACAGGATGAAGATGTGTCAGTATAAATGAAAACAGAAAGTTGCTGCTGATAGATAGATAGATAGATAGATATAAATTATTACCAATATCATCTACTAGTACACTTCTGTTAATTTTTATAAAAAGTTGATTTTTTTTTAAACAAAAGATACCAGGATTTTATTATTTCAAGTGAAATATTATATAATAAAAATGGATGTTATCAGTTATAACTAATTAACAAACTGTACAGTACTGAAATTAAACTGCATCTCTGCAGAGGGCTAACATGGGGCCACCTGTTGGTCATGGGTGGTGACCCGGAAGGCACTAGGACAGAATCCTGGAGGTTGAGCAGTCATTGATCTGGTTACAGAGTGGTTAATGGCTTGCAACATACCACTTCTGCTCTTACTTGATCTGACAATTGATTGGATAGGCCCAATCCAATCAATCAGCTGGTCCTAGCACCTACGTTTATCCCGACCATACTTTTAAATCTGCACTTGCAGCAAGTTCCCAATCCTTATTTTTTAGGTGCTAGAAAGTGGTGGTTGAGGATCAACTGTGTAGAGAGAATAGAAATTTGACCAGTACTGAGAACCTGAAATTGGCAATGGCTCAAAAACTTACCCACAGTTTGAGTATACTGGTTGTGTATCTCCATCTCAACCAAGGCAAATGGGTTTCCTCCTTGGTACATTCCCTACACAAATTGAATTCTGTGGTGGGTGGTGGAGCACAATGCCAGCAAAAAAAGGGCTACTCAGAAAACTGTTAAGAAAACTAGGAATGGAAACTTGCTAATCAAGGTGGACCACCAGAAGAAGTCAGAAAGCATATTAAAAATGAAAACTTTTCATATGATGAAATGCAGAGCCTACCCACATGAGAAACTCAACACTTCCAAAGGAGTTATCAAAAGTAGGGAGTTGGCATTGACTACTGAAGAAGAGATAGCATCGGCCCTGATAAAAAGAAGGGAGTTACAAATATAAGAATCTCCATTAGAAAAGGCGAAGAATGAATCCAAACCAACACAATCCTGACATTTAATCAGTCCCATACTCCCAATGAGGTGAAGATCGGTCTTGAGAGAGTTGAGCAGTATGTCCCAGCACCACTGAGGTGCTTTAAATGACAGAAATATAGACACCATCGAGAAGCCTGTAGAGAATGACTGATATGTGCCAAATGCTGTGAAAAGGACCAAAACCACTTGGAGGAAGATTGCTTGAAGCAAATTCGATGTACAAACTGCCGACAAGATCATCCAGCTTACGCAAAATGTTTACAAAAAAGAAAAGGGAATACTCAATGTGAAATAAAAGAGGAATGTGTTCTTCCTGGAAGCAAGGAAAATTGTAGGGACCTACATAGGAGAAAACAGCTATGCCTCTGTTGCATGGAAGGTGGATACAACCAATGAAGATAACAAATATAGAACACTCATGTAGAAATTGATCTACTTGGAAGCGAATGATTGGCTAAGGTTTCACAAGCACCTGAAAAAACTACACTCAGCTGAATTTTTCCTAGCAACAGCTCAGCAACAGGTTGGCAATGGGGAGAGATCCAATGTTGTAGTCCAAACCAAAACACGGATGGATCTACCACTCTAACACAAACTATTTGTAAAAGTGCAAAATCTCCAACTTAAGAGCCATTACATAAGTTACCAATCTGTCCACCAAAAAGCATTAAAGGCAGACTAAAAAACTTATCTCCCATAAAACCTTAACAACTTAAACAAAAATCACAAGCTCCCATTAGCCAAGCTGAGAAAATACAGGTGAACACCAAAGGGAACAATGAAAGACCAGGAAGCACATTCAAAATACCCTCAAGAACAAAGTCGCCTATAACAATCAAACAGTGCAATGCTAAGGGATCGACAGAACACCAACAAAGAACCTATAGTATAGAAAGTATGGATAGTGAAACAGACTGCATAGTTGCCAGCCTTAATCTTGAAAAAATAATTAATAATAATTAATACTTGAAACCATTAAACTGTAGGCAAACTTATAAGCTCACTCACCTTTTTAAATGTTAATCTCTTAGATATCATACATATCTATTTAAATGTGTGCAAACAAATGAATGATGTTAAATTGTTACTGTTACATAGCAATTCAAGAAATCATTTAACTGTGTGCAAACAAATGAGGAAAAGTAAATGGAATAATTCGTATAGGATAGAAATACTTGCAGTCATTTAACTGTGAAGGAAAACTAGCTCAAGTTTGTTTAAAAATGTTATTAGAAAAATGTTCACAATTAATATATAATTCTAAACAGGATTTGTCATTGAACAATTTACAATGACTGACATAAAACCAAACAAACTTACAAAGAACTGTTTTTACATTTTACTGAGTGTAAACTAAAAGTGTTTGAAATAGTACTGTTTGAAATAGAACTGTTTATATGTATAAAAATGAATTTGGCATTAAATAACCTAAAATGCTTAATATACCATAAAACCAAATCAAACTGAAATTAAAATTTTGGAAGTATATTTAAGAGGTGTAATAACTTTTTGACTATGACATATTCATATATTTGTTAGAAAGTTTGGTAATAAACAATACCTAATAATATTCTTTTGAATAGGATCCTGCTGCTAAACTGTTTTTCAAAGCTATACTGCTTACCAAATTTCAATGTCAGCTACTGAAATTCATAACTAAAAACCAAGCTGGCAAAATTAAGAGTAACAATGAGCAACAACATTAACAGTAATATAGAAACCAAATAAAAAGCTTAATAGCAGGAAGGAAAGAAACTTAACTGCCTTTATTCAATAAGTAGGTGACTTCAAGAAAAAATGTGTATGTAAAAGGGTCAAAATAGAGCCCCAACAAGGTTCAGTAATACACAACAAAAGGGAACACTTACTTAGGTTTTAAACTCAGTTGTAGAAAGCTGTCTCTTCTGCATCTCTCCTAAATGAGTCACTCATTCATACTGTGCACAAAGCATGCCTTTTATAGTGTTTACAGTTAACAGACCACCTTCTTTTAGAAAGGCTGTGTTACTCATACTGCTGCCTCCATTTCCTCTCATATAGCAGTTTTCACCAATGGAGAACAGAGGAATTTGTGGTCATGATTTCCAATCTGTATTTTCTTTTCTTATCCCATCAAATTTAATTCTAAACTCTACATACATAAGCTATATCTAAGCAGCACTCTTTCTTTTATCCATGCTTCATTAAGCAACAGATTTTTTGTCAGACATTTCTTAAGTTTGGTACAATTTTAAGTAAAAATTCTCAAAAGATTTTCTTTCTGAGTACTTTCCAGCATTATTGGTCATTTTTGAGAGTATAATCAAGATATGTTTTTATGAAATTAGTTAAACTTTTGCTTTTAAATCTCAAATGCTTTCTGTTCAGAACTGCTATATTGGAGGAAGTGTTCAGAGTTCAGAGAGATTTTGAATATTTTCAGTTTTTCCAGAGCATTTTGTAATACTATAGTTTTTAAATTTAGTCTATTGTAAGTCCATGATGTAAAAAACTTAGGAATTAGTTTTACTGTTAACAGTACAATAAATATTTTTTGATTATTATATACATCAAGTGGACTATATTATATACATATATATACATATATATCAGTACATCATTATCATTATTATTATTACTCCTTTGAGAGTTTTTCCTATCAGTGTCAGCTGATAGTCTTCCACTGGAGTGAGAGCAAGTCTCCTCAAGTCTCCAGGACTCTTCTCAGAATTCTAGTCAATCTTAGTAATGCAGGTGTTTGTCCTTTTATTTTCAAGTCTTTCAGTCCCTATACTAATCCTTTCATGATTGTACTGAACACACCAATTACAATTGGCATCACCTTCATATTTCACAGGTTTACTTCTCTAGCAAGGTCTAGGTACTGATCTCTCTTTTCGCTTTCTTTCAATTTTACTCTGTGGTCTTCTGGGACAATAAAGTCAACTATTCAGCAGGTTCTTTTTTTTTGTTGACTATCACTAGGTTTAGTCATCTGGCTGAGATTAGGTGATCTATTTGTATCTGAAATCCCAGAGAACTGTGTGCATCTCATTCTCCAGGATGGATTCCATGTATGCTATCATGACTTGGTGTTTATTTGGAATATTTTGAGTGTTGCTCTGCGTGGATCAGGGTGTATTTTTGTTTTGGGGCCTTGTTCAAGTTCCAGTTACTCTTGTTCCATGTTGTTTATCCATTCAGCTTTTCTGTTATGTTCTCTCCATTGCCATATTTTGCTCCAAAATTGTTTTGCTTCCTTTGCATCCAGTTGTTGGTGTATCTTCTTGCATTCTACACTTACTTGCTGGTAGAATACTCAGGTATTTCTCCCCAGCTGGTTGTCTGAGGTATTCATACAGTTGTTTTTTTTTTTCATTTTTTTTTTTTGCTGTTACTGGCTGCTGTATTAAACTTTTTTGTTCTTTTTTGTGTATTTTTAGAGTCCTTGAATTGTTGCCACTTCATAATCCTTAATGCAGGTGAGTGCTCTTCTTACTTCTTTTCTTGTCTATATCATCTCTTGGATGTAAAGCCTTGTGCATATTCATATTTTTCTTGTCTTTTGGTTGATTTGTCCTCCCTTGTCCATTACAAGACTGGTCCAGAGTATCTTACAAGGAGGATTGACCTGGTTTGATGGTGTCTGTGTCCAATATTTCTAAGTACTTATAATTTTCTTTTTTGAAAAGCATTCTGATACTTTACTGATTTGACAGTTCTGTTCCTTTCATTGTTTCTCTTTTCCTTTTATCATGATCAGCAAAATACATTTTTCAATCACAAATTTCATTCTTATATCTTGGTTGTATATTCATATTGTTTATTTCAGGGTGGCTTGTTCTTTCTCATTTTTGGCAAATATCTTAATACCATCCATATACATAAGATGGTTTATCTCTTCCAGATATTTTGTAAATTTGTAGCCTCCAGTGCATTTCCTAAGTATATAATTCAATGGCATCATTGCTGTAACAAATAGTAATAGTGGGAGTGAGTCTACCTGGAAGATGCCTTTTCGGATTTTCATCTCAGCTAGGTTTTCTCCTCCAGCAGTTAACTCTACTTTTCAGTTTTCTATGCTTTTGTAATAAATTCTATGACTTCTTCATACATTTTGAACATTTTTAGACATTCTATCATCCAATTATTATTATTATTATTATTATTATTATAACTTGCTACTCGAGAGTTTTTCACATCAGCATTAGCTGATGTTTTTTCACTGGAATTTGAGTGACATTAAGTCTCCTCAAGTCTCCACAATTCTTCTCAGTATTCTGATTCATCTCAATAATGCAGTAGCTTGGATGGTCTCCTCTCATCCTGCTATTTTCAAATCCTCCCTTTCTTAGCCACAACCAAATTTTCTTGTTAGTTGCTTAAAACGTCCATAGAATTGTTTTTCTTCACATTTTTGTTTTCTGGTTATTTCCATTCTGTTGCTCCTTGTGTTGTCAGTATTGTTTTGATGGCTGTAATCAAATCTTCCTCAGCACTTTTCTATGTAATATTCAAGTCATTGTATTGATGCATCAATGCTGTCTTCAGTTCTGGTAAGACCTCTCCCTCCTCCTTTTCTTGACACATATTCTGTCAACGTCATCTCTGGAATGTAATGCCTTATGCTTGGTCATTAGTTTTTTTGTTCTTTAGTCCTGAATATCTTATGAGGGGGACAGCTCTGGTATTTGATAAGGTTTCTGTGATATAGTTTCGTCTCCAGTAGCTTTCTGGTTCTCTTGAGATACTCTTTCTCAATTTCTTATTTCATTTCCACTTGTTTGATGGTGTTAGCTTCCAATATTCCCAAGTATTTGTAGGTTTCTTTTTCTCTTGGCATTCTAATTTTGTCTTGATTTGGTAGTCCCATTCAATTCATCATGTGTTGTTTGCCACTTTTTATTACTAGCATAGCACATTTTTCTATGGCAAATTCCATCCCAACATCCTGACTGTATATGCTCACTGCATGTATTAGACTTTCTAATACTTATTCAGTTTTTGCAAACAGTTTGATGTGGTCCTTGTACATTAGTTGATTGATCTTTTTCTGCGATTTACTGAGTTTTCATCCAGTTGTGCATTTCCTTAGTATGTGCTTGAGTAGCAACATCACTATTGCAAATAAGGATGGTGATTGTGTACCTCCCTGGAATATACCATTTTGGATATTTGCTTCAGCTAAGCTTATCCCTCCAGCTGTCAATTTCACTTTCCAGGTTTTCATGGCTTTCTTGATAAAGTTTATGAATTCATCTGATCTCATGCACATTTTGAGGCAATTTATTATCCAGCTTTGCGGGACCATATCATATGCCTTTTTGTTGTCAATCTGGGCTATAACTAGATTTTTTCATTTCGTTTTACTCTCATAGAGGATATGCTGATCAATGCAGAGTAGCTCTCCTATACCAATGGATTCTTTGTGGCATCCTGTCTGTTCTTTAGAGAACAATCTGCTGCTGGTTAGCAAGTCGTAAATCTCTTCCCTTATTTGTATTGTTTGTATTTTCCATATTAAAGGTAGGCATGTTATGTGTCTGTAGTTATTTGGGGTGGTTCCTTTAAGGGAGTCTTTTTGGATCAATGTGGTCATTTCTTTGGTCATCCATTCAGATACATCTACTTCTTGTAGGCATCTGTTCCTCTCGATGGCTAGTCTTTCATAGATAGAGTGAATTTTTTGAACCAGAATCCATGTATACCATCATGGCCAGGCATTTCCAATTTGATACTTCTTTCATTCTGAGTGAATCTATGTATTTTTTCTTTTGATCCTTCTTTGGGTCCTTCTAACTCTTTTCCCATGTTGCTTATCCATTCAGCATTTTTGCTATGTTCTCTTGGCTGCCATATTTTACTCCAAAATTGTTTAGCTTCTCTTGCATATGGTTGTAGGTTTGTCTTCATGCCATCTATCCCAACTTGTTGGCAGAATTTTCTTTCATTGTTTTGGAATGTTCTGTTTTGTCTATATTGTTTTACCCTTTCTCAATATCTTTTTAATCTTCTTTGTTTCGCCAGTACTTTCTGGTTAATTTCCTTGAGTTATATTGTTATTTTTTCTTGTGTTGCTTTTTCCTTTTTATCCCAACATATTCCAGCATTTTCCTTTGTTTTATCACTTTTGCCTGTTTTCATCAATCTGCATTTCAACCCCAAATTTTTCACAAACTGATTTCACTCTTGTATAGATCAATTCATTTAATTTGGTGATGTTTTTTGTTGATATATATGTTCATTCTTCATTTATTATTATTATTATTATCATAGAGGATAATGGGCAAGCAAGTTTACATATATTATATCGACATTATATTTGATACAGATATTTGTAGTCTGGTACTATTATAATAATAATAAAAGTGCTAATATATATATATATATATATATATATATATATATATTGGTTATACAGCTACATTTTCACATAGATTAACTTGCCATGTATCTAACAAAAGTACTATAAAAGCTCACATCAGTCAACAGAAAATGCAAAACCAGCCCATATTATTGAAGCATATATACTTCTTCTTAAACAAACAAACTATCAAATGTAAACCAAAAAATAATTAGAAAAACTAGAAGCAATAATTATGAAAAGAAATCAAGAAAACCTATAATAAATAAAATCGCATTCAGCCTGAGAACTGTTATACTGCGAAGTATATATACCTGTGTGGGCTCATTTCTCCATCCTTATTGCCAATAAAATTTCGTAATTTTATATTTTATTTATAATTCTATAATTTGTAAAACATATTTTAAATTGTCTATATAATGTTGTATTGTTTTATTTAACATCAAGTAAGGCTATTAACTAACATGTTAGAAATTTCTCTTTTTCAGCTGGTTTTCAGCCAGGACCTATGAATGCACATGGAAACAGGAATGTGAGGTTCTAGGTTCTGTTAACACTAGTTCCAGTGTTTCCAACATCATGGATGCAAGATGGGTAACATTTTAAAACAAAATTGAAAAAAAAAACAGCAAATATTCAAAATTTAGCTACATTCTAAAAAGAAAGTACTTTAATTAAAAACTAAAGTTTTACTGAATTTTAAAGAAAAAATGTCATCTTTATTAAACTTTGGGAAATGACCAATGATGATAAGAAAACATATCAGAAAATTTTAATACAAAATCAAACCAAACTTGAGAATTAGTGTTAGATGGTATGAAAAAACTCAATGATAATTTGTTTAAAAGAAACTTATCAATTATTTTCAATACACTGCATGAATGCATATGTATGTATATATGTATGTGTCTGTGTTTCGGCTTAACTATGCGATTGTATCTAGTTATTACTTTTACATTCAGACACCCAAATATTTATCAAATAAATCTCTATGAGACTAACCAAAATATGCATGTTTCTGTGTGCATTGGTATGGACAAGAATCAAGAAGCTTGCCACAATTTTTTAACTGAGTTTTTATCTGAAAATTTCACTGTACAAGGTCAGTCTATTAAGCAATTGAATTGATTGTGTAAAAATGTTCATTATTTCTAAACAACTTTATCTTCTTCAGAATAGTTTCCTTGGAATGAAGATGTAGTTATCACTTCTAGAAACAAAACATCTGCAACTGGAACTGCCTTTAGTTGTTAACATCACTTGGCTTTCCAAAAATGCCTTTTGAAATTTAAAAGACGTACACAGAATCTTGATCTTCAAGTTTACTTGTTAAATATTTTTGTCACTTTGTTGAGAAATTTGACATAAATTTTGATCTTTTATTCCATTTTCTTCGAATTAATCATCCAAGGTTTCTCAACTGAATGTGAACACTGATAGACAAGCATGAACTGAATCTTTTGACATGTGCTGACTAGTTGATTTTTAATCAAGGTTAATAACTTGAAAATTAAAAAAATCAGTTACATCACTATCTAGAATGATGTTTGATCTCTATGATTAATGGAGATACATTGGGTTAAATGTATTGACAAGACAGATGAAAGATGATTATGTTGAAATATGTTCATCATGTAAAACATGAGTTTTTCAACATTAGACTACAGACTTATTGATCTACTGACATATGTTATATATATTTGTGCACACACACACACACACACACACACACACACACACACACACACACACACACACACACACACCTAAATTGTCTATGTAATGACATAAGAAAGTAGGACGTTTAAAAATTATTCCAAAATGTGTCAATTGTCTCTTGTGTGATATCAATGAATTTTTTGATTCAATAATTGGACCCACAGGATTTCCTCAATTCTTTATTTTTCCTCTTATGTAATTAAATAATTGATCATATGAATTATTGATTGAGCAGTGGTTACTGGCTTTCAGCCAGGCCATTGATTATTGTGATTAAAATGTGTACTGGCCCTGAGCCAGTAGAACCAGCTTCAATAGTACAATCTCATGTAATGTAGAATTTGTAAATCAAGTGGAGAATACATCTGTGTATTTTATACATTAAAGAAAAAAAATTCTTTGGTAAAAATTTCAGGATGAAAAGTAAAAGATGTATTTTAGAAAATATTCAAAAGGATGAAATTTTCTTTGACCAATACAAAATAATAAAATAGCAAGAATGAGACTATTCATAAAATGACTAAATCTTTTCAGAATTGCAGACTTTTTTCTTACATATTGAACTGTGGTCAAGAGAATTTATTTTTCTTTAGTCTTAAATCTGTAATATGAAAATTTGTAAATTCCATTGCAAAAGTCAATACCTGAAAATTTAATCCTGTCAGTTAAATTTAGTTAAATTTTCAATAAACTGAGTAAAATTTCTCGGATATCTTATTAAGAGAATTCTTTGCCAGTATTAGTGATCTCTCTCTCTCTCTCTCTCTCTTTATTAAAAGCTGAATGATTAATGAATTGATTATTTGCTCCTGGTTTCAGAGAAGGTAGCTGTGATACATTCGTAAATTTTCCAAATTCTGTCTATTCATTTTGAAAGTAAACATTCCAGTATTTCCTATACTTCTGAAACATCAAAAATATTTTGGCACAGTTTGTATGTAATTTCAAAAGCATTTTTTACAAAATAAAGTATTGTGTCTCATACAAAATAATTCAAACTGCAGATCCTACTTGTGGGTCGAATGGATCAAAACATGAATTTAAAAGAAAAGTGAGTTTATGAAGAAAAAGTGAGTTCATAGAAAAAATAGTTACAAATCATATATAATTCCTATATGTAAACCGGATTTGGCATTGAATAACCCACAGTGGTTGATGTGCCATGAAACTCAAGCAACCAACCAACCATCAAACTGCAGGACAACTTTTTTTATTCCTTAAATTAAGGATAGTTACCAATGTTTCTTAGCAACATTTTTCTTGTTAAGACATTCAGGAAGAAGTTTTTCTTTTTTTGTTTTTTGATTTTTTTTGGAATTTAGTTGGATTAAAAACATCAAGGAACATAAATATGAAGTAGAAAATTCAATCAAAATAGTTAAAATTTTTCTTTTCGCTACTGAAGATACTGTTCTCTAATGGAAATTTAAAATGCATAAATCATCATTTTTGCTAGTAACACCAGCAAAAATGCTGATTTTTTATTATTAAAAAAAAATTAATTCTCAGTAAATATGCATATCAAATTTGGTATCAAAATATTCATTCCAACTAAACTGAAATAATTGATAAATAAAACCAAAATATTATCAATTGATGTAATTTCTTTTAAATGTTTTAGTTTTAAATTTTTCATGAATTATGAAATTATTGTAAATGAATAAAGAAATATCTTTACTTAAATGTGATTTACAAAACCCAATTACAGAATTTTTATTTTTCCTGAAATTCATAACAGATAAGCTTTATGAAAAATGTAATATTGCCATTTCTTTAATAATCATAAGAAAGAATGTCAAAAAGAAGGATAAAATGATAACAACTTGATTTAATGTTTTATTTCACCTGCATATATTTTCTTTAGGATTAGAATATTTGCAATTTTAACAAAAGAGGCTCATTTTTTTTGTTTCATTGAAAAATAATGCATTAATAATTCCATTGAAAGAACTATTTAGTCAATTTATTAATTTGATTTATCTCAAATTATTGCCATTATTTTGAGATTGCCACTAAATAGACACAACATGGAAGATTAAAAATTTTTATTTGGTTTGGTTTGGTTTTATGGTATATCAACAATTGTAGCTTGTTTAATGCTAAATCCTGTTTTTACATAAATATTAAATATCTGATTTGTAAAGACATTTTGTAGATACACACAGTTAAATGATCAAACATTTCTCTTTCTAACCATTCAATTTAATTTAAGTCAACAAAGTTAAATGGTTTCAAGTATTGCTCTGTATCACTAACAATTCAATTAAACATCTGTCATTTTTTATACACAGTTAAATGATCAAACAGTTCTATTTCCAACAATTTTATTTAGCATTTAATCATTAGTTTACACTCAGTTTAAATGTCCAACAGTTCTATTTGATTCATAGATAGGACCCAATCAGGTGCTACCAATCTGGGCCAGAGCGGACCTGGAAATGATGCCAATGAAGGGGTACTCTGCATTCCCCAAAGCTTCAACATTACTGGAGCCTCACCATCAAATTGTTTATTGTCATATCCCAGACACTCATTGGTGAGAGCGGTGGGGTCTTACCTCTCAGGAGAGATGCAGTTGGTGTATTCTACAGCCCCTTGACTGGACTATAAAAATCTTAATCTTGAATTAATCAGAAGCCAATTACAAAAAATGAAAAGAAAAATATCTAATCTCAAGCTTTCTCATTTGCTGACACAAGACTTAACATCAAGCCCCATGAAACTTAAAAAATACCACTTTCCTACAAACATATCTTTGGAGAAAAAAATTAGAAATAAATAGTTTTGTTATTACTTAGAATATTTGGACTATTGACCTAATCTTTATTATTATACTCACAATAGAGATGAGGTCAGGAGTCTGAATATTTTAAGTAATAACCATTATCAAGCTTCATCTCAGAAATTTAGACAAATAGAATAGTTTTGTGTTCACTCAAGTTCAGTTTAGCCAAAAAAATGTTTTCATTGGATTAAGTCTAAGAAATGTTTGATTCTGATTTTGAGATTGTTAATAACGAAGATGAGTTAGTTCATCTGTCATCTGTATATGGCTAAATGGTTTGATATAGAGGGACCAGATTTGGTATACATACTTAAATAGACCATGGGAGAAGATTTTAACATAAAAACTTTTGTATCTCATCAATATAGAGTTGGAGGACTCTCATATAGAGGGTTTCATTTCTCTCTTAATCATGCTACCACTGTCTGATTGTCTTGCTAAACAAATAATATATCTCATATTTCTAATTATGTCTCCCAAGCAAAAATCCTTTAAACTGCCATGAGAAAAGAATAATTTGTGTGAACAGAAAAGTGGGGGAGGAGATCAATGTCCTTAAAGATCAACATGGACATCCAAAGCATAGATCCCAAGAGAATGACACAAATCCTTGTAACAGAAAAGAGATTTACAAACTATTTTTGATAGACAACAAAGATTGTAAAATAACCTACTACAATTCAAGTCTTTGGCCAGCATAGATGGTAACTTCAGCTAGTATATTTATATTGTATTTTAAAATGCGTTTGCAGTATAATTATGATAAGTTATTCCTGTATACAATTTAGTCATATTATAAGTTTTTTCTTTCCTATATTCTCCACTCTTGTAATCTTGCTACAGACTAAGTTATATTTAGACAATTCATCTCTACTTCTGCAGAGGATATATGGAAAAAAGGTTAAGATGCTGAAGGAGCTGCACCAATTTCTAAAAGTGTTATCTTGATATGCACATCTATTTCAAGTGGCACAGCAAGTCTAGGACAACCAGAACTGGACAAAGCACAGCATTTTGCCAAACTTCAGTTACTAGTCAGTGTTTACATTATCGCTGATGGTCTGGGAGACTAGGGTTCAAATCCTGGTCGAGTCATACAATACTCATAAAATGGTACTTGATGCTGCCTTGCTTAACACTCACCATTATAAAGTACAAATCAAGGGTAAAGTGGAGCAATCCAGGGAAAGGAATAGCGCCCTCCCCTACACTGAGGTGTAGGGGAGGGCGCTACAAACCGCAGGTATTGAAAAGAAAGCCTTTGGGTCACCCTTGACTAAGGTTGCTAACTTTACTTACTTATTTAGGATTGTCTCTTTTAGCTTTCTATTTCTATGACTAACCCACAGCAGCTGTTAGGAACTTAAGTTCATTCCCAGGAAATTTAGTGTATTATGGCCCAGCGGTTAGGGTGTTCGCCAATGGCCCGGGAGACCTGGGTTCAATCCCAGGTCGAGTCATACCAAAGACTTTAAAAATGGAACTTGATACCACCTTGCTTAACACTCAGCATTATAAGGTACGGTTCAAGGGTAAAGTGGAGCAATCCTGGGAATGGAGTAGCGCCCTCCCCTACACCTTGGTGTAGTAGCTATCGAAAAGGGAGCCTTCGGGTCACCCTCGACTATGGTCGCTAACTTTACTTACTAAGAAGTGAATGCAAATAATCTTGGTTAGAATTTGAACCTTGCAAATTGCTTCCATTTTCTGTACTAATAACCATAATACTACCCACAATTCCTGTATTTGTAAAAGAACTTTGATTTAAAGTGTAACATAATGATATAGCAATATAAGATGGATCTTAAATAGACTTAAATAATACAGAAATATGAATAATATGCATGATATTGTTCATGAAACCAACAAAGAAGAAAATGAAAAAAAATTTATGACGGGGAAATAACTTAGTTTTAGTTTTCATGTTTCCATCAAAAAGTTTCTGTATACTCTTTAAGTAAACTTTTGAGGTATTCTTATCAAAACTTCAGCTCAACCAACATCTATTTGCCGTGTAAACCATAAAAATTTGACACTTAAATGAAACCTGACATCCATAATACATTATATAAAGCTTGTTTTTAAATTGTTTTGGGTTATTGTTTTCAAATTGGTTATTCCATCATTTTTTGTCTTGATCCTGAAAACTAAACTATAGAGGAATTAGGATTTAGTTACAGGTGCTATGGTTTATTTCACATCCAATTATTTGAATATATCTCATTTAAGAAATATATTAAAATATGTGTTTCTTATAGAGTTTTATTCAAAAAGAATTTTATACAATTTCTGTAATATAAAAAATGTGTTTAATGGCAAACATAATGAAGGAACAAAGGAATTACTTAAGCAAAAAAATGTGTTTAATTCTAAATGCACACTAAAAACTATATAAGAAAAATGAGGTAGTAACTAAGATATGTAAACTACTGAGGAATATACCTGTAAATATAGTCACTACTGTCAGCTATTTCATAAACAATAAAAATGTTCATAGCATAGCTGCAAAGATATGTAAAAGTCCTTTCTGTTTAGAGAGAAGTAAATAAATCACAAAAATAAAACAAGGTTTATTCCACTGTAACTATTTCATTATAAAAGTGATGGACAATCAGAAAGAGGACAGAAAATTCTACTCAAGAAAAAAATGTTCTACTTTAGTAGAGAGAAAGAATATTTGAATTTACCACTTTGTATTTATAAATCTGAGACTATGTACGTAGTGTTACATAATTAGTCCCTTACTCATAAACTCATGGTTGATTCTCTACAGGTAAAGAGAGACAATTTTGCTTCTAACTTGTTAATTTTTTTATGTTCATATGTTACTCTGGTGAGTCAAAAGTTTTGCCATATTTTGGTAATGTGAGGCTCTGGATGCTTTTGCCAAGGCAATGAAGGTGATGAAACACACTGGACTGTGAGATGCTAAGCTTGCCAGATACCTTCCAAGTCCTAATTGTTGCATTTGTCTCTATGGCTTGGAGCACAACATCAGAATCCAATTTTTGGCCAATCTGATTTTGACTGATCATCAAGGATCTTGCAACCCAAGCAAAATTTCTTCAACCATTTGGATACTATAATGTGACCCACTGCACCTTTCACACAACAAATATTTTTGGTTCCTTCCTTGGCATTAAAGCCCAGTTCAAACTTGTAAAGCATAAGTTCCAAAATTAGATGACATTGCACATTCAACTGTGTTGCTTCTAAATCACACACTGAGTAAAGCAATGCACAAATATGTCATTGCCCAATTGGCTGGGGCTATAGAATACACTGACTGCACCTCTGCAGAGGGGTAAGACCTCCCCAATGAGTGTCCAGGATATGACACTAAACAATCTGATGATGATGTTCCAGTGATGCTGGAGCTTTGGGGAATGTGGAGTACCCGCTTCATTGCCATTGCTCCCAGGTCCACTGTGGCCCAGAATGGTAGCACCTGATTGAGCCCTATCTATGAGTAAAATAGAACTAAACTGCATACCTATGCTAAACTGAATTGTGTGACTAAACTGAAAACTTGAAATAGAAATGTTTTTGACAATTAAACTGTGTACACACATTTAAACTGATACTTAGGCTAAACTGAATTGTTTGAAATGGAACTGTTTTTGTATACTAAATTGAGTTGTTTAAAATGGAACTGTTTTTGACATTGAAACTGCACTTACGCAAAACTGAATCATATATATAGAATTATATATATAGAACTGTTTTGAGATTTAACTGTGTGTAAATGAAATCTATACATATGCCAAACTGAAATGTTTGAATTAGAACTGTTAGACTAAACCGAATAGCTTGAAATAGAAATGTTTTTGACAATTAAACTGTGTTCTCATGCTAAACTGAATTGTTTGAAAAAGAACTGATAATTCGTATAAAAATGGATTTGACATCAAATAACCTACAAAGGTTGATATGCTATAAAACCCAAGCTACCAAACCAAACCTAACCAACCAAATAAGTTAATGCACCAATTTCCTCAATACGGCCAATCAGAGTGGATATCATTCATGGCTTGAACAACTTTGAGCACATGAGCAAACTAACACATACACAAATATTGCAAAACTTTTGACTCACCCTAGTATTATGCTCCCTAAAAAGAAAAAGTGTAATGATGTCTTATTATGAAATCTTTGTGTAAAGCTTCTTTGTAAGTGCATTTTATATCTGTTGCATGTAATAACTTTTATAAATGATTCTGTGATTGCTTGACACCCAGTCATCTAGGACTGTAGAATCCACCAACTGCACAGCTGCAAAAGGGTAAGACTCCTCCTACCAACAAGTATTCTGGGTATGACACTAAACCATCTGATCATGAGGCTCCAGTTCTGGAGCTTTGGAGAATATGATATTACTCCCAGGTCCACTCTGACCCAGATTAGTAGTACCTGTTAGGTTCCCATCAATGAGATAAATAGAACTATTCCATCATTTACTATACTTGATACCATTTAATGATGTGCAAGTGAATGACCAATGTTGTTAGTGTTAGATAACGATTCTTAAAACCATTTAGTATCCTGGGTATGACTTCAAACTGAATCTGATTGTGAAACTTGGAATCTGGAAAAAGTGGAGTACCTCTTCTTTACCATTACTCTCATGTCCACTCTAACTTAAAGTGGTAGTACCTGTTAGATCTATAGATCAAATAGAATTGTTCAATCCTTTAGTAGGGATAATTATTATTTTTTGTTTAAAAGCATACAGCTGTGTGCAAGTTATTTATATTAGATAGGAATACTTGATAAATAGAATTACTAATGGTAAATAGCAAGGCTTGAAACCAAACAAGCAAACAAATGATCAACATTAAATTAGATAGGAATACATTATAAATAAAATTACTAATGATAGATAACAGGACATGAAATCATTCAACTGTGTGCAAACAAATGAACTCTAATTCATTTAAAAATAGAGTTATGTACAAACAATTTGCTTGCAAATCATATCAATGTATAAATCGGATTTGGCATTAATAATCATCAAAAGCAAATAACCTATCCTAACCTTAAAACCATTCATCTGTGTGCAAACAAATGATTAATATTTAATTGAATTATTTGTATTAAATAGCAACACTTAAAACCATTTAACTGTATGTCAACAAATAATTAATATTAAACAGGATTATTAGTATTAAATAGGAATACTTGAAACTATTTAGAATTATTAGTGTTGTAAATACCTGTAACCATATAACTGCATGCAAAAAAATGTTACTGACAAGCTATTCACTTGCAACTTATATCAATATATATATATATATGTGGATGACAATAGATATATATACTCCCCTACCCCCGTAGGGTTGAGTTCTCTAGCGAAGAAATAATCGTGTTGCCATTAGCGCCTTTGCAAGTCTCTTCGTATTTGAATTGAGATCTCGGCGGCCGTTTAAACGGATGTATGTAAACAATACTTATTGTGATTCATAACCGTTTAAAAATGTACTTCGTAGCTAATTTCTCCTTGTAGCTAAATGGTTAGAAGCTTGGCTTGGTGTTTCAATCAACCGGGTTTCGATCCCAGCTACGGGGAGATGCTGTCTAGCCACACTGATGAGTTCTGATAGAACGAAACAGATCTGTCTGTGGATGACAATAGATATATATACTCCCCTACCCCCATAGGGTTGAGTTCTCTAGCGAAGAAGTAATCGTGTTGCCATTAGCGCCTTTGCAAGTCTCTTCGTATTTGAATTGAGATCTCGGCGGCCGTTTAAACGGATGTATGTAAACAATACTTATTGTGATTCATAACCGTTTAAAAATGTACTTCGTAGCTAATTTCTCCTTGTAGCTAAATGGTTAGAAGCTTGGCTTGGTGTTTCAATCAACCGGGTTTCGATCCCAGCTACGGGGAGATGCTGTCTAGCCACACTGATGAGTTCTGATAGAACAAAACAGATCTGTCTGTGGATGACAATAGATATATATATATATATATATATATATATATATCAATCTCCCTCTCTATATATATGCATATGACATAGCACTTCTTGCAAATACACCTACCAGAACCAAATCCCCACTGCATAGCCTGGAGCAGGCAGCAGGAGGCATTGGCCTCCATATGAATGTAGACAAAAAGGAGTATATGTGCTTTAATACAGAAGGAGACATCTCCAGTCTAAATGGTGGTTCTCTGAAATTAGTGGATAAGTTAATGTAACTTGGTGACAGTATCTCATCCACTGAAAGTAACATCAATATGTGGCTAGTGAAGGCATAGACTGCTATCAATAGGCAATCCATCAAATGGAAGTTGACCTGTCCGATGAAATAAAACAGAATTTCTTCCAAGCAGTAGTCATGTCAATACTACTTTATGGATGTACCACATGGACACTGATGAAACATATAGAAAAGAAGCTTGACAGTAACTGCAAAAGAATGCTTGGAGCTATATTGAACAAATCCTGGAAGCAATACTAACTGTATGGCCACTTACCGCTTATCTCTAAAACAATCCAAATGAATAATGAATAAGATATGTGGGGTACTGCTAAAGAAGCAAGGATGAACTCATATGTGACGTTCTCCAATAGACCTCTCCACATGGATGCGCCAGTGTTGGCTGACCAACCAACAACAACTCTGTACTGACACAGGATATAATCAGGAAAACCCGCCAGGAGTGATGGATGATTGGGACTAATGGCGATAGAGAGTCAGGGAATCCATGCTAGCAGCATGACTTGTTGATGATGATGATGATTTTCATATATATATATGTATATATATATAAAGGATTTGGGCTTAAATAACCTGCAAGTGCTGATATGCCACAAAACACAACCAAACAAATGTAATTGCTTGTGACCTTTTTTAGCATTTTTATTTATATAAACAATATTCATTCATTGTTTGGTGGATGTGCTTCCAATTTTCACATCCAGAAATACAGGTTTCAACCTATTCAGTACCATATTTTTCACAACTGTGTAATACTGAATAAGCTGGTTTGACATAATGTTTCTTTTAAAGGTTCTTTATTAATGAATGTGTACTGCTGCACAAGAAATATAACATATATATTGATTTGTTTGTTTTCTTGGTGGATATGTATGTGTACCATTTAAGACATTAAATTTTATCCAGCAAAAGAAATATGTTATATGAGGCACTTCCACAAGACTATTTACAACAGTTTGTCCTAGCAAATGAAGGATTAGGCCAGAGACTACTTATGCAACTGAACAATTGAAATCTGTCTTTTACTGAAGAATGTAGTCTGAGAATAACTAATGGCAAGTGGTCCATCCAATCTATATAGTTCAGTTGGGACTTTAAAATGGTTTTTAATAATTGATAAAAGCATTTGACCAATTCATTTGTTTTCAGGTAATATGCAGTTGTGCAAATTCTGAAGCTACTGAGTAGATTGACTGACTAAAAAAGTGAATTGGATTCAAGTTATTTTTCTCTGTTGGTTGTAGTGATGATTGGCTCATCAAAAAACTTATGATACATTTTGATAAAAAAGTGCACATCACCATCTCAGCAGTAATATCCACCTTTAGGAAAGCTCCAGGCCAACCGATGAATCTGTCAATGCATGTTAATAGATACAAGTAACTGTTATAATGTGACAGTGGATGCATGAAACTACATGATTATGTAAAGATGCTTGTCTGGAATAGGAAAATTGCCAACTGGGGTTCATGTTTGCTACATGTCCACACACAGTAACATGGTCTTTCTTTAACTTTGGCTACATATAGCATTCCAACATTAGTTGTATAGGAGCTTAGATTCCCAGATGTGAAATATTGTGTAGAGCATAAAAATCTCTTGTTCCATAAAAACAATATAACTGGTTTGTAGAAATGTCACCTTTTTTTAATTTTAAAGAAGTGTAATTCAAAACAAGAATTTTCTGAAGTTTCATGTCTCTGCTATTCAGATTGAAAAGTTCTTACATCAATTGCGGCATGCAAGATATGAATATTTATTCTCTGAAGAAAATGCATCTACAATTGTGTTCTTGTTGCCTTTTATGTAGAGAATATCCAATGAGAATTCTTGTAAAAAATTTCCATATCTAGTGTGGCAAATTCAGTCTGTTTTTGTCTGGAAAGTGCTGTGTAGAGGCTTTTGGTCAGTTAAAATGCAGAATTATTGACCTTCCAACAAGTATTGAAAATGACAAACAGATGTGAATGCTGTGCAGAATTTTCAACCAAAGTATCCTAATCTGGAAGATTTTTTGAGAAGGCAAAATCAATAGGTTTTCATGAACCTTCACTTTTCTGCAATAAACTCCTATCAACTGTGTTACTAGATGTATTGCAAACCAAACACAATTCACAGAAGAAAGGTTTTTGACATTCTTCAGTAAAATTTTTATCTTTTCAAATGCAATCATTCCACAGTTTCTTGTCTGTTAATGATTGGAGAATTTCCTTGTAATTATGAATCATCAATAGAAATGATCTATACCACAAAACAGATGAAGCTTCTCCATTGTGTTGGGAATTGGGAAATAATGAATTGATTTCATTTTCTCATGAAGTAGAGAAATACAAATGTAATCAATCATATGTCCCAAACAATTGACTTCAGGATATCATATCAACACTTTATAAGATTAATTACTACACCACTTTTTGAAACACTTAAAAGCCTACTTTATATGTTGCATAAGTTTCTCAAGAGATAACATTGACTTTTAAGACAATATCAGTGTATGTAAAAATGAGCATTTGTATAGAAAATGGTTCATAAAATGCTGGAACAACTGCTCTGCATTTCTCAGTCCAAATGGGAGATAGAGAAACCCAACCCAAAGGGTATTATATTAGCTGTTTTAGAAATATTACTGGGCTCTACTACAATCTGATGTTATGCTTGGATAAAGTCTAACTTAAGGAAAACAATTTTCCATTCTAATTAGGAAATTATGTCATATATGTGGGGAATAGGATATCAGTCCAACTATGTGTCATATATGATGTATTCAATACATTTCAAGACTTTTTTGTACAGGCATTTAAAATTATCGTAGACTCTTGAAAATTCAGTATATTATTGCTATACATCTTATGAGATGACTGACTAATTTTTATGATTTCAGCTTCAAATGAACAGCTACAGCAGCTATTGGAATACACCCTACTAAAGCCTGATTTTCACAGCTGGTGATTTTTAAAAATGCAATCTGACAATTTAGAAGAACGATATGCAATAAAATTCTGTTTCAAACTTGGAAAAAAATGCCACAGAAATGTATGGAATCCTTCAGACTGCTTTTGGAGCATTTTACATGAATTGAGCATCAGTTTTTGAGTGGCATAAGAGATTCAAGGAAGGCAGGGAGTCTGTGAGGGATGATGAGAGGTGTGGGAGGAGTAAGGAAGTCAATAAACCAGAGTTGATTGGCCAAAGGGTTAGGGTTAGGGTTACTATGTTGAGATTTTAAGGGAGTTCAGGAAGAGATTCCGTCGGAAGAAGCCAGCACTCTTCAAATCAGGTCAGTGGCATTTCCACCAGGACAATGCACCAGTCTACAACTCCGTCCTTGTCACAGACTATTTGACCAAGATGGGCATCCAGACAGTTTATCACCTTCCCTATCGTCCAGACCTTGATCCCTGTGACTTTTGGTTATTCCCTAAGCTCAGAGGCTGTTGTTATGAGACAAATAAGGAGATGAAAGAGGCTGTGACGAAGGTCATTGACATGCTCACACAAGAGTACCTTCATGGGGCCTTCCAGAAGTTGTTGTAACGATACAACAAGTACATTGCAGCTGGAGGAGATTACTTTGAAGGGGACTAGAGTTTCATTTGTGTACTATCAATAAAAGTGCCCATACGAAAAAAGTCTGGAAACTTATTTAATGATCTTCGTAATTCAGAGCATGGTAATCTCCACAAGTATGCTTACATACCATTTCATTTGAGGACTATGTGGATAATACTTAACTCCAACTTCTGATTAAACTCACTTTTCATGGTCTTTATCTTCTTGAAAGGAAAGTGTCTTCACTAAACTAGAATATAATGACTATTTCTGTCTTTGCTATCTCAGGACTCAATTTCACTTGAATTAAACAAAACTTTTTGATGTAAGATTCATCTCAGGGTCAATAAATCCATTTCTGAGTTGGTATATCAATAAGCTGAAATTCTATTAGAAATTTGTACCTGGTATCAGTGTAAAAACATCGGCACTAATGAATACCCATCATTTTTTTTCCCTTTTACTAAGATATAAGTCTATGCACCTCTAACCATAACAGATGAGAGTGTTAATTTTTCAAGACCTCTTAGCCTGTCTTTTATGGTAGCTGGAACTAATGAAACTTGTGCACTACTGCCAACTAAAAATTTAGACCAGAGGATCAATCAAATTTATGAAGGAAACAATCTTTTGAAATACAGCCAATGTAGCTAGGCATCCGAGGATGCTGGTATTTTAGTTTTCCTCTGCCTCTGCTTATCTAGAAGACTAATTACACTCACTTACTTTATCACCATATTTGGTGTGATACTGACAATATTGCAAAAGACTTTTAGATTTAGAATGGTATTATCCACAACTGAGGAAATAGTAGAGGATTATTTTTTCTGCTTTTTAGCAAAAGCTTTAACATGTTGTATCAGTCTGGTGTTTGCCTCCAAGAATAAGATTTGTGAATTTTGTAATTTTCTGCAATGCCAGCATTTGTGAACGTGAAAGTAGTAGTGTTTGGAGAAATGCCGGTTGTCTTATCAATTTCATCAACCTTGTTCAGTATCAAACTATAATCCAAAGGTGCCCTAACTGGTTATTGGTCTATGGAAAGTCTTTGTAGGAACTGTTTTAGGATATTTTTATCTTGCTTTTTCCTGCAAATAACCACAGATGACACAACAGCTTTGAGGGTTTCTCGTCACCTAATACCTTTTAGGAGCTGCTGTGATTTTATTTACTTGGATACACACAGGTCCTCAAAATTACCTCCACTTATTTATCAAAAGGGGAAGGTATTAGGGATTTTTAGATTATAGGATTACCTCCTATGCATGTAAAATAACTCTAATAACTACTAATTGTATACAACACCATATTGTGACCACAATGATATATCCTGGTATGCAAAGATAGATCTTCCTCTTTTCATCCAACATATACTAGAAGGAAGGACCTATCATCATTCCTCTGGAATTAGTTGAACTTATAGCACACTAAAGTATGCATTCGGCATGTTACATATTCTTCAATACAGAACACAAGCATTCACATATTATTCCAGAGATACAAAGTCAACAAATAAATGAACTCTAACGAGTATGTATTTCAATCATAAACATCTAACAACTCTTTAATTCTTTCCCATAAATATATACCAGCAAATAAACATTTCTTCATGCATTCATTGTCTCACTTTTTTATTTTTGTTCCTGTTTTTGTATCATCTTCCTTGTTAGTTTTACAC
Organism: Sepioteuthis lessoniana; assembly: GCA_963585895.1. Lineage (NCBI taxonomy): Eukaryota > Metazoa > Mollusca > Cephalopoda > Myopsida > Loliginidae > Sepioteuthis > Sepioteuthis lessoniana. The sequence continues at coordinate 67,325,258 of OY757929.1, read as the reverse complement.
TCTAATAAATCACATCAATTTCTTCACCTTGTAATTGAATTTTATTCTTTGACCAAAATTACCTGTTACAAATGATAATTTTAACACTTCTACTTTTATCACTTTTGAAGGCTAGAAATTACTACTAAAGTATCAAATCCCTGAGTTCAAGGGTAAAGGTTAAAGCTGGTACCGTGTATGCAATCTTTTTTTCTTTTGGATCAAAGGTATTTGAACAAACAGATTTACTTCTATATAGCTAAACTACAATGCAGGGTTGCTACTTAAAATGGGAATATTTTGGTCACCAACAACCAATTTTAACTTTTAGTCTGCCTGTATATTTTCCCACACAAAAGTCAATTAGCTTTAGAAGAAAAAGATAAGATGAAAAATAGATGTGTGTATTGTATATATACACAGTGCCACTATCATTATTTCTTATAAATAAAAGAAACTTTTTATAACTTCATGGCCTTGATGTATTGACAAAAAAAATATGGTCACTTAATTGATAAAGACACAAACAACTTTTGTTTTAAAATTTATGTATTAAATGGTAAACATAATGAGTAAACAAATGAAAGCACTTGAGCAAAACATACACATATTTAAATTTGAATACATTCTAAAAACTATATAACAAAACTGAATCAGTAACAAAAATATATGGACTACTAAGGAATATGTCTTTGAGGAGATGTAGTATCATACAAAAACTTACTTGAGATAAATTCTCTGTAAAAGGACATAAATTTTATGAAAATTGGTTGGTTTTTACAGAAGTAACTACAAATTAAAAATCACCACATTGTGTAAAAACCTGAGTCAATTATATTACTGGGCAATATGCAACCATGTACACTTGATACAATAAAAATATTTGCCTTAAGATCTTACTTTGAATTTTATAGTGATTAATAGTGTTGTTGAAAGAAGATAAATATATATTAAGTTACAAAGAAGGCCCTGTATAAATTTAAAGTTATTTGATTATACAAAACATAATTATGCATATAGGTTATTGCTCTGATATTTCCTCTTTCATTTCAGGAATATATAATGACCTTTTTGAATTGATCTGACTCATAAAAATGATTTTTAGACATGCTTTACAAGTTCAAAAATGGGTTCATCAATTTCAGACACAGTAAGGTATATTTTCACTCAATAGATATAAAAATCTCTTAGAAAAGTGTCCAGAAATGCCAAAAATGAGTTATTATTTTCAGTTGAGGAATTTTATTTGTGAAGATTTTCCTAATTCTGGATGACTGACTTTAATCAACTATCAAGCTCTCCTAACTGTAATTTAAAAAAATCCCAAGCTGATTGTGATAAAAACATAACACTTCAAGACATTCCATATAATAATCATCATTTTTTCTGCAATATCATCATCATCATCATCATATCGCGCTGGTAGCACGGATATCCCTGACCCTCTCTCGCCACTCCTCCCTATCGTTCATCGCCCTAGGTAGGTCTTCAGGACAAAATCCCGTATCCTCACATAGCTGCTCTATGTATGTTCGTGCTGGTCATCCTGCTTTTGCACGGCCATGTGAGGGGGTCCATAAGAGTACATCTCTTATGAGTTCGTCCCTGCTTCTCCAGCAGTGTCCTGCATGTCTGGTTCGTCTAACTTGAATAGTTTTCGTGATAGGGGGCAGGTGGCTGTACAGTTGATGTCTTGTGGGGTGTTGCCGCCAGGACTTGTTTAAGATTGCACGTAGCATTCTTGTGTAATTGCCGTCTAGCTTCTTCTCCAGCCATTTTGTTAGCATCCATGTAGTGCAGCCATATAGCAGTATCGATGTGACCGCTGCCTGGAAGAAACTGCGTTTCATTTTATTGGTTAGGTCTGATTTCCATATAATCGATAGCCTATTGATAGCTGTCCATGCTTTCGCTAACCTCGTTTTGACGTCCTTTTCGGTTGATTCGACGCTGCTTCCTAGGTAAGTGAATTTGTCTACTAGTTTAAGAGGGGTTCCTTCTAGAGTGGAGATGTCCCCCGTTTGATTATAGCACATATATTCCGTTTTGTGTGCATTAACATAGAGACCTATGCTTGCTGCAGCTCATTCCAAACTATGCAGTAGTGTTTCGGCTTGGTCAGGTGTATTTGCCAGTATCGCTATGTCATCGGCGTAGTCGGCGTCAGTAATTGTTGTTGCGGAGTATCTTCTGCTTCTTTTCTTTGTCAGTTCGAAGCCATTCTCTTTGATTTTGTCAATCGATGTTCTAAGTACGTAGTCTAGACAAATGATAAAGAGGTACGGGGCCAGCGTGTCCCCTTGTAGTACTCCTGCTACAATGTCAAAGTATTCTGGTGATCGTACTTTTACTTTAGTGTTTCTATAGAGAATTGTTATTGCCGCTACGGTTTCTTTAGGTATGCCGTACGCTAGTAGGATTTGTTTCATTTTCCTCTGTGAATGGAATCGAAAGCCTTGGTAAAGTCAACAAATATTAATGTTGCTTGTAGGTTTTTTGCCCGTACACCTTCAAGGATTCTACGGATGGTTAATATTTGTGAGGTCGTGGATCTATTTCTTCGGAAGCCATTTTGGTTTTTTCTAAGTATGTTGTCAATTTTGGGTTCTATGCGGTTTCATAGTAGGGCATTGTAGATTTTGGCTGCTATGGATGTAAATGTTATGCCTCGGTAGATTTTGGCTAATCCGAGGTCCCCCTTTTTAGGGAAGGGGAGGATGCATCCCTTCATCCATCTATCTATCGGATTTTGATTGTATACTGCGTTGCAGTGTCGGAGCAGTATGTCGTCAAATTGTCTGGTCTTCCATACTTCCGGGGGAATTTTGTCCAGCCCTGCAGCTTTCCTATTTTTAATTTTTCTGAGAACCGAGTCGAGTTCTTCTTGTGTGAACGGTCCTAGTTTAATGTCTAATTGTTTGCTAATTATTCTGGTGATTGGTTCATGTGTTATTTTCGGTGGGTTTCCTAGTAAGTTTTCAAAGTGCTGTTTCCACAGTTTTATTCTTTCTTGTTGGTTTGCTGCTTTCAGTTTTGCTTTAGCTGTGTTCTTTCTTCTACTCACTTCGTTTATTGTTTGCCAGGCTATCCTAGATTGTCTTTCTTCCACCGAGTCTCTAATCTTATCTATCTGATTTTGAATGTATTCTGTCAGTTACTTTATATATATGCCTGCTAATTGATATTGTGCCGTTTTTAGTTTTAAGGCATTTGTGTTTGTTGGGTTTTTTCAATAGTTTTTGGAGGCTGTTTTCACTAGTGCACGTTTTTCTCTCACCGCTAAAGTTTCCCATGGGACTCTATATTTAGTTTTGAGTTTTGTTGGAATGCATTTCGCTGCTGCCTTGAGGTGTGCATTGACGAAATTTTCATATTCGTCGTTTGGTGTACTTTTTTCGGTCTTTTCTTGTAGTGCTTCGAATCTGTTTCTTAATTCTAATACGTATTTATCTCTTATATCTCTGTTGTTCAATAGGGCCCAGTCATAGTGTTTGGTGGTCACTGTTCGTTTGGCGTTTTTTCGTTGGCTTAACCGTATTTTCGTCGTAACTATTCGGTGATCGGTGGACACACCCTCAAAAGAGGAGTATGCCTCGCAATTCATTGCACTATTTTTCCATTTCTTGTTTATAAGGACGTAGTCTATCTGAGCTTTAGTATTGTTTGCGTACGTGTATGTCCATAGTTTGCCCTCCCTTTTTTGGTAGTTTGTATTGAGGCATGCTAATCTATTTTCTATCATGAAATCTGTTAGATGTTGCCCATTCCTATTTGACGTGTTGTGGAGGCTGTATTTGTTGTTTCCGTTTTTCCCGATTTGGGCATTCATTTCTCCGCCAATGACTAACATGTTGTGTTTCGGGATGCTACGCACTAATGAGGATAGCTCATCGTAGAAGGTGACTAGTTCAGTTTCTTCACTAACATTGGTAGGGCTGTAGCAGGAGATGATTGTTGCTCTGGGGTTGCCGTTAAAAGTAGCTGCCATCATTCGAGGTTGTATTTTCTCAATGCTATTTAGCGTTTTTAATGCTCTAGGTCCTATAAGTAATCCTACCCCTCCTACTGCGGCGTTGACAGAGTTTTTCCATGCAGATACAGTGACGAGCGACCATCCATTGCCAGTTTCGTGATATTTGATATCTTCGGTGTGCGTGTATCTGTGTTCTTGTATGCATATTATGTCAATCTTATGTTCTTCGGCCGATGTGATTAGCTCTGGTAGTTGTCCTATTCTATTTAAGGTTCTTACGTTAAATGTGGCTATTTGTAGTGTTGGCTTGCATTTTAGTAGTTTTGATTGTTTGAGCTCTGTAGCTGATTTTTTGAACACTGAGGCCAGGGCTCCAACCTCAGCAGGACGCACCCCTTTTTTACCTGCGCGAAGAGCGATGCGGTTTGTGTATGTGGTTTGAGTGTGGGTCATGGTTATCTTTCGATGGCTGTTTTATTCTCTTCTATAGAAGCCACTCTTATAGAGGAGCAGCAGTAGTTCCCCGATCGAACTAACGATCCTGAGCATAAAGTCGTCAAACTCACGTCCAGGACCTGTTTAGGTATTGAGTTTGGTCGTCCATGGGTTTATTCAAATACCTTTACATACATCATGCTGCTTCCCATGTGTACGTAAAAAAAAAAAAAAAAAAAAAAAACGTTAAAAGGAAGAAGAAGGATTTGAACTCACGTGCCAACAGAGGAAAAAATATATCAATATTGGTCAGTATGTCTTTAAGTCCTATTAATTTAAAATGCTGAATTTTACAAAATGTTATGCTGTATTTTTGTTTGTAAAATAATGCTTAAACTATGCATTTTAAATGTAAAGACACGCTTACTCTACTATAAACCAAAATTGATTATAAGACTCTGTCCAAATGTCAGCGAACACGGCAAAACGTTTTTGAATCTCTTCTATAATATAATTTAAAAATTCTTAAAGAAAGCCCTAACAGTAGTTTAGAAGAAAAAGTAAAAGCCTAAACCCCGCCAAAAAAAAAGTCATTTGTAAGAGCTCTATAATTCCTGAAGCCAGGAAGTATAGAAGAAAAAAAAAAAAAAAAAGAGAAAAAAACTAAAAAGCCTAGGAAAATGTCCCAATACCGCCAAAAAAAAAAAAAAAAAATTCAGTACCAGTGAAAGTCTGCCGAAAGTACCCTAATCTTGGACTTTAACTAAGTTAAAACTTAAGAAAACTTAAATCAAAATTACCCCCCCTTTCTGCAATATAACGTGTTTAAACTTGGCTAATGTGTCTATATTATCTGACTAGTTTAGGAGTTTGTTTTTTTTTGTTAATTAATATACACTACTAAACAATCTCTGGAAACAATTGTCATGAGTGACAAAAAATGGGTCTTTATAATTATAGTCTGTGAAAGATCAATAGTTACAACCCAGAAACAAGCCTATATCTGTATCAAAACCAGGATTATACCCTGAGAAGGTATCCTTTGTATTTCATGGAATATGAAGGGTGTTATATATCATGAAGTTTTGGGATATAATTGGGGACTCTGGTTGATTGTTTTAGTAATAAGTTGTTTCTTAGCTAGACTCAGAGGTCAACCAGAGAATGGTAAAAAAGGAAGGACATATATGAGAAAAAGATTTGAGGCAGTTAGAGAGAGAGAGAGAGAGAGAGAGGCATGATGATAAGGGAGAAACAAATAGGAAAATGAACGGTAGGTTGCCAAAATCCATGTCATGATAGCAGCAGATACCCAAATTACAAATAAAAATGTATCAGCAGCAAATTGGCTGGTGGGCTGTGATTGGCTGAAAAAAACTCAAACAGAAAAGCCGTAAAAGTGGATGCGGGAGAGAAAAGAGGAAAAGGAAGTTTGTTGGAAACAAGCCATGGAACTAAGAAGATGGAATCTTGAGCAAGCACATACTAGAACTATAACAGAAAAATAAAAAGTGAATATCCAGGTCTGTGTCTGTCTTTCTCATCTCACAACAGTTTATTTCTCTCTGTCTATCTATAGTGGTTGACTCAGTTCATACTCTGTTTCTCTCTTTTTGATGACTATGAATGAGACGCAGTAGCAAATAAGCTTTTGCATTAGCAAACAACAGATGGTTTTTTGTATGTTCATCATTTTTTTTCACGGCAAGGTAACAACAAGGAGGCCAACTGAAACTTAAGGGGTAGTGCTACTCTCAGAAACCCTTTAAAACCCTGGTGGTACAGTTTTAAATTGAAATAAAACAGTTAGTTTAGAGAAACATTGTTGCTAAATGGAAGTGCTACACTACACTGGGAAAAAAAAACAAGCTTTTGGAAGTAGATGAAAATTATCTCATAAGGAATATGTTTCTGAGAATATGGTCAGTACTGTCAGCTACTTCACAAACTGTAGAAATGTCCATAATATGGCTTTCCTGTTTAGAGAGAAAGAGAGCTAACAAATCTTAAAAATAAAATTAGGTTCATGCATTACATAACAATGTAGGACCACACATTTAAAAGTCATACAAAAAGAGTTTGGCACTGAATATGAAAGTTTTATTTCATCCATCTAACTCTCCTGACCTTTTTATATCTTTATAGGATTTCCTGGAGGGTAAATAGAACACTAATTTAAAAATGTTAAAAAAGGCAAAAATATTATTTTTGCCTCCAAACACGAAGAATTTTATGCAGACCATTGATAATGGGTTGATTTAGTTTCTTTGTAATGGCACATAAATTTTCTGGGTTATTTAATAGCTAATCCATCACTGTAGAATAGTTGTGGTACTATCATCCTCATCATCATCATTAAGTCATGCTGATTGCTTGGATTCCCTTGACCCTCTCTCACTATCCATCCCTACTGGCCATCTCTCTTGGTAAGTTTTCTAGATGGCATCTAGTGTCCACATAGAGCTGATGTATGTAAGTCTTTACTGGTCAGCTAACACTAGCGCATCCATGTCTTGGAGTCCACAGGAGAATGTCACTTATGAGTTTATCCCTGCTTCTCCAGCTGTGCCCAGCATGTTTTGTTCATCTTACTTGTTCAGTTTGTGAGATGGGAGGTAAGTTGCTGCAGAGCTACTATTTTGTGAGCAGCTACAGCCAAGATTTGTTCAAAATAGCATGCAACATTCTTGTTTAGTTCTCATCAAGCTTTTTCTCCTAGCATTACCTTAGAGTTTAAGTGGTGCAACCATATAGTCATATGGATACAACCACAGCTTTGAAGAAATCTCGTTTTATTTTGTCAGAGTGATCAGATTTTCATATGACCAATAAACTGTCAATAGCAGTCCATACCCTTCCTATGAATATGTTGACATTGCTTTCAATAGATGAGCTATTGCTACCAAGGTATATGAACTGGTGTAGTAATTTTGTAGGCTTGCCATTTAATATGAAGATGGTACCATCTTATTTAAAACACAAGGATTCAGTTCTGAGTTCACAGAGAGGCCAATATATATTGCTGTTTCCTTCAGATGATGCTAAAGGGATTTAGCTTGGATAAGAGTATTTGCTAGAAGCACTAGATTATCTGCAGAGTCTGCATCTGTAATGATTTCTTTCAATTATCTTCTGTTTCTTGCCTTTTTTAATTTGAGACCATTTTCTTTCCTTAGATTTATAGACATTCATGGTACATAGTCAAAAAAACAAAAGCAAAAAAACCCATAGCTGGAAGGAATAGAGAAGATTAGTCAGAAAGTGAATACAATAATATGGAGTTTGAACTTGCTTACTATAATGTTGCAGTCCATTATATTTGCCACTACACCAAAAGGAGTTCTCTTGAAACATTGATACATCCTGCTTGATGAGAATATGTTATCAAAAACGAAGGAAACTACTACTTTAATTGAATTTGTAATTAATCACATATTAAGTAATACTCAGCAAAAAGCAGCAAGTCTTTTTTCCAGACCAATGCATAATAGTTGGTGTATCTCAAATTATATGTCAATAAAGTAACTTATTAACACTTTCCATTAACTTAAAACTTGCCAGCTAGTTATTGAGTATGATTAATTTTTAGAAGATTCTAATAGTTTATTTGTTTTTTTATAGATGCCAGCTATATGCTGAAAGCATATAGACATTAGTAAAATATAGGAAAGCTAAAACTACAAAAGTTTTTTTATAACTCATCGATATAATTTTCAGATATGCTTTTTCTTCATTAAATTTGAAAACTAGAAAACTGAGAGTGAAACATTTTCTATATTGAAAGAGAAAATATTATGTTAAATTTCTAGCCATTTACCTTTACTGGCTGGTAATGTGTCACTATTATTTTTTATCATAAAAAAAGTTGTCATTGAGATCAGGCACATATTAAACAAATAACTTACCAGTTTTGATATTTTTTTCATTTTTGCAGGTTGTGTGGGAGTTCAGTGGTAATTGTCAAGTTTGAGATTTGTGAATTTTAAAATGCTTATTGAAATGGTGTATTATCTGCAGATAATATACACATATGCTTTGAATAATTAAACCTTTTAGTCTAACAACAAAAAAAGATGCAAAATGCAGCAATATTTTGATTTAAAAATTAAAGGAATTATAAATATAAAAATGTAAGCTGGAATTGCAAATTAAAATCTTTATGCATATTAGGGAGATATATCAATATTTCACTTCATTATGTTCAATTTATCATTTTACCATTAAATTCATATTTACAAACTTCATGGCATTCTGTTTAAATAAATTAATTAATTTCATGAAAAGAAAATTTTAACTTTAAAATTTTTGTTTCTTTATCCTTATATTCTGAATTTCATAAAAGCTGCTAATAAACACTTACCCTAGAACTATAATGGTTGACAAAATAACAGCCTGATTTTTATTGTTTGTTGTTAACCACTTAGCAGATAAACACCTAAAGTTTTATGTATGTATACAGGAATGAACTTAGAAAGAAATAAGAACTATATTATAGATTCTCTTGAGATAAATAAAGATCAATGATGATTTTGCTGTAATTTTAGCATACAATGACACAAATTATATTAATATATTTTAGTGAATATATATAAAATTAACTCACTTTATGGAAAGTGATATTTTTTGGTTTTTGAGAAAGCTTGAAATAACACTTCAGTGTTAACACTATCTTGTAAAACAAACAGTCTGATTCGAGATCAGAGCAGATAAGTAAGAATTATTCATATAATGAAAAAGGAAATATTGTAATGAAAATAAATGATAAAAGAAAAGTGTGGATTGAGGGAAATAAATAATATGAAAGAAAATGGAAGAACAAAGAAAGAAAACTTGGCAGAAGAAGAAGGATATGGAAAAGAGGAAGAGAAAAAACTCTTGCAATAAAGCTGTAGTAAAAATTAAGAAAGACGCAATAAATGGAGGAAGAAAAAATTTTAAAGTACCAAGAAAAAAAAGAAAAAAATATCAGAAGATGAAAGATAAGGGAAATTCCTTTTTTATTTTCTTCCCTTTCTTCTATAGAAGAATGCAGAAGGAAAAAGAAGAATAGAAAGAAGGTCTCTAACAATGAAAAATAATAAGTATGTTGCTGCAAAACATAACTAATCATTTGGAATTTGAATTTATAAACTTCAATAGAAAACAATTAATGAATAATTTGACCTATTAAACTAGCAAAATTAATGAATAATTTGTCTTAATAAAATATTGAAATACAAAAATATATAGGTAGTTCTTTAAACTGGATAAGTTGTATTATTACATAGTATTTGCAATCTGGGCAAAAACAACAATGTTTAAGTATTAAGACTCAGTCACTTTCATTTGAAAAAAATAATATTTCTGAAAAAATTTGAATTTTTTACATAACATACACTGTTTACAAACAATGATTTTTTTTACAAAAATTCTAGGTATTTCAGGATTGTATAAATCCAGTAGATTCATATTGCTTGATTCTGATAGAAAAAAAAAACATTTATACTGTTATTATAATCACCAGCTGCAACCCAAGTCTTGACCTAGCATATGTGCATATATGATTTTAATCAAGTATTTCCTTCTTCTGTAAATTAGTATTTCATAAAAAACAAAATTCTTTCACAAATAATTGGAATTCTTGTGTGAATCATCATCAGTATTTATTATTAGAACTATTATCTGTCTCAATGTTATTTTTTCACCAAAGACATATATGCAGAAGCTCAGAACACATGTACAAACATTGGTATAGTATTTCATCAACCTGCAGTTGAGTTTTACTCAATTGGATATATGAATACCTGTTCCCAATTGCACAAAAACAACAGCCAAGAACAATACTGTTCTAAGTATTAGGTAAATGCGTTGGAAGTTTTACTGTATGCATTTTCTCTTGAGGTAAGTATAACCAGACTTCTTTTTTTTTCAGACAGATCACTGGATTGCTTTTATCTGCAGGAATATAAAACCATCTATAAAAGGAAACTAAATTCCTGTTTAAGAAAAATTGTCATTTTCTATAATTTTGAATTTTTCATTTTGTTTTAATGGTTAAAAAGCAATTATCTTTTGCATTTTTTATGATACATTCTGTATTTATCAACAACACTTCAGTATATTTAACTTGAAAAACTAAGAAATAAACCTCAATAAAACAACCATTTCACATAAGCAGTATGCAATTTATTAAGAGTTTAACAAAAGTTTGTAACATAGAATCATTTACTGAGTTGCGAAGCAGAGGGATTCAGTAGTTTTCATCATCATCCTCATGTCGCGCACGGATATCCCTGACCCTCTCTTGCAACTCCTCCCTATTGTCCATGGCTTCCAGTAGGTCTTCAAGGCTACATCCCATATTGGCACAGAGCTGTTGTATGTAGGTTCTAGCTGGACATCCTGCCTTTGCTTGTCTATGTGAATGGGTCCACTTATGAGCTCATCCTTACTTCTCCAGCAGTGTCCCGCATGTCTGATTCATCTAATTTTGATAGTTTTCGTAATGGGTGGTAGGTGGCTGTACAGCTTCTGCTTGGTGGAGTGCTGCATCCAGGACTTGTTCAATATTGTTCGCAGCATTTTTGTTTAGTTGGCGTCAAGTTTTTTCTCCATACATTTAGTTAGCATCTGTATAGTGCATCCTTATAGCAGTATCAACATGACCACTGCTTGGAAGAAACTGCGCTTCATTTTATCAGTCAGGTCTGACTTCCATATGACCAATAGTCTATTGATAGTTGTCCATGCCTTTGCTAGTCACATGTTGATGTCTGTCTCAACTGATAAGACACTGATTCCGAGGTAGGTGAACTTGTCAACTAGTTTCAGAGAGCTACTGTTTAGTGTGGAGATGTTGCCTCTTTGATTAAAGCACATATATTCTGTCTTGTGTGCATTAACATGGAGGCCAATGCCTGCAGTGGCTTGTTCCAGACTATGTAGCAAGGTTTCAACTTGAGCGGGTGCATCTGCTAGAAGCACTATATCATCGACGTAGTCTGTGTCGGTAATTTTTTTGCGGGGTACCTTCTGCTTCTTTCTTTTGTTAGCTTGCGACCATTTTCTTTAATTTTATCAATAGATGTTCTAAGCACATTGTCTAGACAGATGATGAAGAGGTATGGGGCTAATGTGTCTCCTTGCAGTACATCTGCTACAATGTCAAAGTAGGCTGTATCTCCATCCGGAGAACAAACTTTTACTTTGGCATTTCTATAGAGCATGACTGTGACGCTTTCTTTCGGTAGTCTGTAAGAGAGTAGAATTTGCTCCATCTTTCTTCTGTGAATGGAGTCAAAGGCCTTAGTAAAGTCGACAAATAATACTGTTGCCTCTACGCATGTACGCCTTCAAGAATTTGACAGATAGTCAAAATCTGTGACGTCGTGGATCTATTTCTCCTGGAATGCTGCTTTAGTATTTTTTGCATATGTGTAGGTCCAAAGTTTTCCCTCCCTTTTTTGAAAGTTTGTATTGAGGCATGTTAATCTATTTTCTTAAGTGAAATCTGTAGGAGGTTGCCCATTTCTGTTTGATGAGTTGTGTAGGCTGATTTTGTAGTTTCCATTTTTACCAATTTGTGTATTCATGTCACCATCAATGACGAGAACGTTGTGTTTTGGGATGCTACGAACATGAGAGGATAACTCATTATAGAAGACGATGAGTTCAGTTTCTTCCCAAACATTGGTAGGGCTATAGCAGGAGATTATTGTTGCAGTAAGTTTGCCATTAAAAGTAGCTACCATCATCCTAGGTTGTATTTTCTCAATGCTATTTAGTGATTTTAGGGCTTGTGGTCCTATAAGCATATCTACACCTCCTATCATGACATTGACAGAGTTTTTCCATGCTGATGCAGTGGCTAATGTCCATCCATTGCCAGAATCGTGATATTTAATATCCTTGCTATGTGTGTATCAGAGTTTTTGAAGGCATATTATGTCTATGTTATGATCTATGGCTGATGCAGTCAGCTCTGGTAGTTGTCCTATTTTATTTAAGGTTCTAACATTGAACGTCGCTATTTGTATTGTTCGTTTGCATTTTAGTAGTTTTTGTTGTTTGAGCTCTGTAGCTGATTTTTCGAACACTGAGGCCAGGGCTCCAACCTCAGCAAGATGCGCCCCTTTTTTACCTGTGTGAAGAATGATGCGGTTTTGACATGTGGTTTGAGTGTAGGTCATTGTTCCCTTTTGATGGCTGTTTTTATTCTCATCTACAGAAGCCACCCTTATAGATGAGCAGCAGTAGTTCCCTGATCAAACTAATCTATCCTGGTCATTGAACCATAGGATTCATACACCCAGGACTGGGTTAGGCATTGCATTGAGCAGTCAGAGGGTTTATCTGCTTGCCTTTACATCCATCATGCTGCTTCCCATGGCTTTCGAGAGAAAAAAAATTCTTACATTCTTCCATTTTTTATTATTAAGTTTTAACTGAAAGTCCATGACAACTTTTTAAAAAAATTCATTAGAGTACTTTTTTTCATGTTTCTTAGCATCCTTGTAGGCATTCTATTTTAAATTTACTTTGGTTTTTGGGTTCTAATTAGTTCAATAGTGTTAGTTTCTTTTGACTAGGTTCTAATTTCAAAATAACACAAGTTAGTGTCATATCAAATAATTTTCATCTGCCTGAGAATAAAGCTAAATAATAATTTTAATTACTGTTAATCTAATTAAAAATAGTTATTATAAATTATCATTATGAATATTAACCTGCTACAGAAAAAAGCCAGAGTGATGATTCATTTGTAAGTAAGACTGATTTGGCTGTAGGAAGATTTGATTTAGCCTGGATGACTTGTTCAGGATCCAATATAATGTATATCAGTTAATGTTATATTGATAAAGATAACTGAAAATTAATCTGAACTATACAGGAATTCATGTTCCTGTATGGCAGTAGTGAAATAGAATATTGCTGAAAGTACATTTACTTCATGGGCTATACTCAGCAGGACACAATCATCATAGATTTTTAAAAGGTGTCAAAATGATACATTTTGAAAATACAACCTAAAAACTATGATAGATAGATAGATAGATATGATTAAAGTAAAGTAGATGAATATAGCTAGACCAAAATTGATAACAAGACAGATAGAAAGATGGGAACTATTATACGAGGATCATTAAATAAGTTTCCAGACTTTTTTCGTATGGGCACTTATATTGATAGTACACACATGAAACTCTAGTCCCCTTCGAAGTAATCTCCTCTGGCTGCAATGCACTTGTTGTACCGTTCCAACAACTTCTGGAAGGCCCCATGAAGGTACTCTTGTGTGAGCATGTCAATGACCTTCGTCACAGCCTCTTTCATCTCCTTATTTGTCTCATAACAACAGCCTCTGAGCTTAGGGAATAACCAAAAGTCACAGGGAGCAAGGTCTGGACGATAGGGAAGGTGATAAACTGTCTGGATGCCCATCTTGGTCAAATAGTCTGTGACAAGGACGGAGTTGTAGACTGGTGCATTGTCCTGGTGGAAATGCCACTGACCTGATTTGAAGAGTGCTGGCCTCTTCCAATGGAATCTCTTCCTGAACTCCCTTAAAACCACAACATAGTAACCCTAACCCTAACTGTTTGGACAATTAGCTCTAGTGTATTGACTTCCATACTCCTCCCACACCTCTCATCATCCCTCACAGACTCCCTGCCTTCCTTGAATCTCTTATGCCACTCAAAAACTGATACTCGATTCATGTAAAATGCTCCAAAAGCAGTCTGAAGCATTCCATACGTTTCTGTGGCATTTTTTCCAAGTTTCAAACAGAATTTTATTGCATATCATTCTTCTAATATGTCAGTTTGCATTTTTGAAAATCACCAGCTGTGAAAATCAGGCTTTAGTAGGGTGTATTCCAATTGCTGCTGTAGCTGTTCATTTGAAGCTGAAATCATAAAAATTGGTCAGTCATCTCATAAGATGTATAGCAATAATATTCTGAATTTTCAAGAGTCTACAACAATTTTAAATGCCTATACAAAAAAGTCTGGAAACTTATTGAAGGCACCATGTATATGGATATGAATAGTGGACTAAATACAGTAGTGGAAATAAGTATAAGACTCCCCATTAACTCGTTGATAATTTTCTTATTACTGCACAAATTCCTCTGAAAATCTGTGTATGGTACCTAGATCTGATTCGATTTTATAACAACTTTCTACCAAAAAAATGTTATTAACAAAACTTCGTTTTTGAGGGTTGAAATAAGTATAAGACAGTTTTGAAAAATTGCATATCTGGTTTACTTTACAATGCCAAAGGAAGAATAAGTGCATGCATAGATTATAAAAAGACTCTTATCATGATTTTAAGAATTGTAAGTCCTATTTAAACATTTCATAATTGAATACTGTTACTCCCCACTTAATGAAAATGAAAAAGGGCAAATTTTTGCTTATACATTGGAAGGAAAATCTATAAGTTTCATTGCAAGAGAACTGTCAAAGTCCTGAACAGTTGTGAGAAATTATCTAAAGGACCCTGAATCATATGGCTCCAGAAAACACCTAGGTCATCCACCTAAAATTACAAATGCAACCTAATGTTCACTTTTTTGAGAAGCTTCTAAAAGACAATCAAGCTCAAGAGATCTGCCAAAATTTCAGAATTTACCCATCACTCCAAGAAGAGTTTGTCAACTTCTCCATGAATCACCAAATCTTGTATATCAAAACAGGAAGACAGCCGTTGCTTTAACTGCTAAACACAAGAAGATGCATGTAGATTGGGTAAAGAAAAAAATAGCATGGACATAGGAGAAATAAGAAACCATGGTGTTTTCTGATGAGAAAAAGGTTAATTTGGATGGGCCCGACGGCTCCCAGTGTTATTGGCATGATTTAAGAAAGGAAAGGCAGCTATTTTCAAAAAGACTATATGGAGGAGGATCTGTTATGGTTTGGGAAACTTTTTCTGCATCTGGAAAGGCTGATTTAGGAGTGATGGAAGGGAAATAAAACTTTTTCAATATATCAATATGTTGAAAAAAAGTCTTCCCATTTATGAATCCTCTAGACACCAATAATGCTATTTTTCAACAGGACAATGCAGCCTCACATACTTCTAAACTCACAAAAGACTGGTTTAAATCAAAAAATGTTGAAATTTTGGACAGGCCCACTAAGTCTCTAGATTTAAACCCAATAGAAAATTTGTGGGGAATTTTGTCAAGATGAGTATACAAAAATAAACGTCAAATTGGAGATAGAGAAACTTTAAAATCTTGCATTAAACAGTATTGGAATGAAACTCTCAGAAAACTTCTTAATTCAATGCAAAAATAGATATGTTGAAGTATCACAATTCAAAGGGAATAAATGTAAATATTGAATTTTTTTATAATTTTGCTGTTTAATACAAATTTTCAGAACTGTCTTGTACTTATTTCCACCCTGAAAAACATTTTTCTTAATAACATTTTTTTAGTGGAAAGTTGTTATAAAATCGAATATATATACTAATACCCATCGGATCTAGGTACCACACACTAATTTTCTGAGGAATTTGTGCTGTAATAAGAAAATTATTAACAATTTAACAGGGTGTCTTATTCTTATTTCCACCACTGCAGATATATAGATAGATATGAAATACAGGGGATATTCAAAAAGTAAGATATGAACATTTTCTAATCCAACATATTTATTTCTATACAAATGAAATATTGTGCCTATATTACTAGCACTGCTCCCATGAAGTCAACATCAAGATTAATGCACTTATCCCATTGATGCATATATATTCTCTTTAAAAATTGTAGTATAAAGTGACTGAAGCTACCTTTGTAAGAACAGCATCATGTGTGAGGAACCACAAACTGAATAAATGTCATTTGATAAACCTTAAAATGAGCCAGGCCAGGAATATATGGTGGACAATACAGTAAAACATCTCAACCATATGCACTCATGTGTTTGAGTTTTCAATCATTTTCAATAGGATACAACAAGATAATACTTTCTAATATCCCAAACTGTAGTGGACAATTTCTTCCCCTGGCTCTGAAAGAGCAAGTTCTACAACCATATCACAAAGCTTGTGCTACCATTTTGAATCAAAGCTTCAGTATGTGCGGTATTGTCTTCTATTGTTGATATACGTGGATACTCTCTACACAAAATTCATCCTGCAGATTTATATACCCTTCAGCAAACACACAAGATAAGATCAATATTAGATTCTTCACACTGTATTATTGCCATACATACCAACAAGTTCAATGTGAATTTCTGATGGCGTTTTGTTTTTGGCATACAAAAATCTTTTCCACCATACACTTGTCGACTATTTAATGGTGGTGGTCATTCATATTGGAGTGTGACACATGTATGTGCTGAATATTAACGCTGTTTTGGCTGTTTACCAGAAGTATTGTATACCTCCTCTTCCCTTTTGTCAACAATGTTTTGATTTTGGTTGATTTATGCCTATCTGTACCTTACTTTTTACACATCCCTTATACATGAAGTGAGGGATTGAGATTGATGCTCGGTGAACAGTATGTATATTTGCACATTTGTAAAAATACACAAAAGAACTAACTGCTTTGAGGTAAAAAGATTGTGTTGATGCAATTACTTAAGTGAAGAGTGTCTGCCTGTTTTGCAAATAATCATTTAATTAGTCTTTGTAAGAGATTTAGACTCTGAAGTATAAAGAAACAAAAAATAAACAGACTGAGACTGAGATTGATGCTAAATAGCTAAATTAAAAAGAACAAAATGAGAAACAAATAGAGATGTGGAAGAAAAAATGAGAGGTCTATTATGGTTTTATGAAAACCCTAAAGATTTGCGAGAATATCCTGTTGAAACAATTTCCTAAAAGTTTCAAGGGTCCACAATGCAAGAAAAAAATGTCCACTTACCAACAATCTTTATGTTTTTCTTTTTCTCATCCAACATAATATTCTCCATTTTTAAATCCCTGCAAAAAAAAAAAAAGGACAATGAAATATTGAACTGTTATTGCAATTTGTTTCTTAGAAAAGAAAAGAAAAAAAAAGCAAACAAATCTTGTGGATTTCAAAACTTGAAGATTTAAGGCTTTGAAGTACTTATATAATTCCACAGCATTTGGTTAACATAGACAGCATTATTTTTACCTGTTTAAAGCTTCCAATTTCATGGTTTAAAGGGAATTGATCCTATATGTGAGTTTAATTTAGATAAGGTTTGCATTTTTAGTTCTTAGTTGATATATTTTTCAGATCTTAAATGATCTAAAATTGCTGACTCTAAGCAAAATAATTCTTATTGTTTTCTTTTATTACTACGATGACTTTTTTGATGAATGATGCAAGGAGTATATTTTGAGATACTGATGACTTTTACATGAAGTAAACAATACATAACTTCTAAATCACAATGCAAAAATAAGTAAGAGAAAGAAAAAAGTCAATGAATAGGTGTAGAAATTTTAAACCTATTCTATTTACAGCAACGGTAACTCCATTTTGAGTTACAGTTGCCGTAAATAGAATAGCTTTAAAATTTCTACACCTATTCATTGACTTTTTTCTTTCTCTTACTTATTACAAATAGAACTTAAGATGAATTTGTTTATATAGAGAATTAAAAAAACATGATTACTTTTGAATATGACAAAATCCTTGCTTTTCTCCACAAAATAAATAAGCAGCCAATATCTTAGCTATCCTTAGCTTAGTTTGACTCAAAGCACAAAGAAAAATAATTCAATAAGGATAAATTTCATGATATGGATAAATGATATGATAAAATACTTTGTTCACTTTACAATGAATGCCCTAAGTAAATGACTGCTGTAGATGGGAAAATATAAAAAAGAATTATATATATATATATATATATATATATATATATATATATATATATATATATATATATATATATATATATATATATGATCTTTTTATATAAAAATGAAAATAAAAACTTACTTCCTTGGTGTCATTATAAATTCATTTCTGGTTGGAAAACCATCAACAGTTTGCCCAGTTGGCTGGGGCTGTAGAATACACCGACTGCTTCTCTGTACAGAGGTAAGACCCCCCCACCACCACCACTACTAGTGTCCTGAATATCACACTAAACAATCTAATGGTGAAGTTCCAGTAATGCTGGAGCTTTGGGAAATGTGGAGTACTCCTTCATTGCCATCACTCCCAGGTCCACTCTGGCCCAGAGTGGTAGCACCTGATATGGCTCCTATCTATGGATTAAATAGAACTAAACCATGGTTTGAGTTTACTGTTTTTAGCATTTAAATTGCGTATATGTGCTAAACTGAATTGTTTAAAATAGAACTGTTTTGATATTTAAACTGCATACTTATGCTAAACTGATTTGACAATTAAACTGTACTTACATTTCAACTGTGTGCTTATGCTAAACTGAATTGTTTGAAATAGAACTGTTTTTGACATTGAAATTGTACTTACACTAAACTGATTTGTTTAATATAGAACTGTTTTAACATTTAACTGTGTATAAACAAAATCTGTACTTATACTAAACTGAATTAGCTGAATTAGAATTGTTTGAATATACTGAATAGCTTGAAATAGAAATGTTTTTCACAATTAAATTGGGTATTCATACTAAACTGAATTTTTAAAAATAGAACTAATTGCATAAAAATAGATTTGGCGTTAAATTACCTACAAAGGTTGATATGCCATAAAATCCAACCAACCAACATCAGATAAAAGGAAATTTTATTTGGGTGTCTTTACATTGCTTCAGGGCTATTGGTCTAATGAGTTAAGTGTTTGCCGATGGTTTCGGAGATCGGGGTTCAATCCCAGGTCAAGTTATACCAAAAACTCATAAAATGGTACTTGAAGCCACCTTGCTTAAACCTCAGCATTATAAAGTAAGGATCAAGGGTAAAGTGGAGCAATCCAGCAAATGGAGTAGCCACCTCCCCTACACCACGGAGTAGTAGCTATTGAAAAGGGAGCCTTCGGATCACCTTCGACTAATGTAGCCAACTTTACTTACTTTTATATTGCTTCCAGCAAGAATGGGATTTGAAAAAAGAAGTTATTTTTTTATTCTTTTTTAAATTTAAAATCATTTTTTAATAAAAACATTTTTTTAATATTTTTATCACATTTTTATCACAAGGAAAAAAATTTTAATGGTGGAGATATTATATCTATGATTATCTTTATTTATATAATGTTTATACAATCCTATAAAAAAACAAAAAAAAACCGTAACCCCTAATTTACATTCTACTGAAATTTAAAAACCTAATCCCGGAAAAAGAAAATAGTGGTAAAATTTACTTTCATACTTTCGCTGAAACTATTATTTTTTATCAATATTAAATAATACGATTCATGTTATCAGGAAATAATAATTAAATGATGATCAAAATTTACAAAAACTAATTCTATCAAAATTATTGTAAAAATTCATGTTATTTATATTAATAAATTAACATACTGAATGTTATGTCAATCATAATAAACAAAGAAATAAATTGTCATTCACATAATGAGTGTTAAATAATCATAATAAATAAAGAACTAATATATGATAGATATTTTATTAAGGTAAGTATTAATTTATAATATAAATAAAAAAATATTCACTTCCTAAACTTATGTTTACCTATAGCAAAAAACTGTAATAAAGAAATGGTGTAGTATCAGGATAATTCCTACTTGTTATAAGTCTATTAATCTTATTTTTTGTTTATTATTATTTTTTTATCTTTTATTTTATCGTTTTATTATAAAAATATATTTATACTTTACCTATTAGAATTAATTGTATTCTTTATTAGAAAAATATAGAATTAATTAATTAATTAGTCTGTTTAGTAAAAATTATAGATTACTATTTCAATATATAGAATTAAAAATAAACCACTTAATTAATGGCAGTTAAATATATTTAATGCTAATAATATATCAGTTTAAATTATACTAAGAATTTGTCTACATGCTGAAATTGTATCTTTTTTGGCATTAAGCAAATTTCCTTTTAAATATTTTCTATACATATTTTCTCTTCTAAGCATAAATTACACTTACCCTGTAAACTGTTTGTTGAGGAGGATCTTTTAATTATTTTCCAATTTATAATAGGTGTTAGCCCTTATTCCATTAGATCATAGTAATACCTAGATTGGGCCATTTGATTTTTTAATGCTGGATTTCTAAATGATTGTAGATGGTTGTAATATCTAAATTTCCAGTTTAAGCCTTTTATACCAATCTATGCATTATCATTATTATCATTTTTTTAGTTGAAATTTTGGCTTGATATACAATATTATCAAGGTTACATTTGTTTCCTAGTGGGCATTCATTTTTTTATTTTACCATTACATGAATGTTTTGTCATTGTTATTCCAGTTCGGTTTATTTATTAATTTCTTGTTGTGATTGTCAATTATTTTAGATATATTGTAAGTACAAACTTAACTATTTTTTACATTATTCTTATTGATTATTTTTCTAAGGGGGTTATCATTTTAAAAATGTTTGCTTATTAAACCTAGAAAATATTTGCCTATATTAATATTAGAGTTTGCAAAAAGGAGGGTTAAACCAGATAATATTTCTATGTCTATTTTTATTAATATTTTTACTAATTGTATAATCCATATCTATATCATTATTAGTTCCATTGTTTCCTCTATTTTTGTGACCATTGTTTCCTATATTATTGCCCCAATCTATGTGATGTCTATTGGTATATATATTCAAGTTCATTTTTATAACCCATTTTATATAAAGCTTCATTATAAAATACCTTATGATTATTAAATATGTTTTTACAAGATGATAATCTGTTAATTCTAATATTAATTTCAATATGAATTTGTTTAATGATGGATGCAGGGTAGTTAGAACTAATGTATGTTGATATCGCATTTGACTTACTAAATGGTTTACGAGAATTGTTACTTAAATTGGAAGTTACATCTAAAAACTTTACTATTTTCAGGTTAGAACTTATCTCTATTTTTAACCCCATGTATTTAAATGCTGTAATTACTTTCTTTTGTATTTTTGATTTTAGGGTTCTATTGCTTGAAATGAATCCATCATCTCTATAAATTATAGCATTATTCAAATTCAAAAATCTGCCGAGGGTGTCTAAAATGTACATTCCTTCTAATTCTGCAATTTGAGCAGAGTCAAATGACTCCATTGTAATGTCAAAATTATCAGTTGTTTTCTTTTCCCAAGTAGTGTTATAGTATACTAGCACAGATTTCCTACATGTTAATATAATATCCAATTCCTCCTGAGTTATATCTGTATAATTCCTATTTAAATTGATGCTTAGTAATAACAATTCTTTAGTTATGGAGGGGTGGAAATCTATAATGTCAAATTGCTTAAAGGTAGTTTTATTCTTAAGTTTGATATTCTTAAACTATTCTATAGTATCTAATGAGTTCTTACACAGAATATATTTTGAAGTATTCAAGATTTTGGTAACAATTCTTTGTAATATATCTTTTTATATTAAACCTATTCTTGTTTTTGTATGTATATATATATATATATATATATATATATAGGGTGCAGAAGCAAAATATGGAATCATTTTTAAAACATTTTTTTTTAGAGTGATTAGTCCAATTTTTGATAAAAACATGACAAATCTAAATTTTCATGATTAGCTCTATTATTCAAGCACTTTTTTTTGTTAGAATTCAGCTCAATATATGAGAGCAAGAAAAGAAACAACAAAGAATCTATGATTTGCTTAACACCAAAATCAAACCAAAGTTTCTTTGTCTACCATATACAAAGGAAAGATAATTTTTTATAGAAAAAGTGCTTTTTCAGGAAAAGGGGGAGTGGAGGATTGAACAAAAAATGAAAAGAAGGCTTTTTAACAGCTCTTGCTACAGCAAATAAGAAGGATCCTCCAACATCTGTAAGAAAGCACGCTAATGAATTAAAAGTCTATGAGAAAACTGGGAGGACAGCAATTAAACAAGATTTAAGCCCAGACTTTAACCCCCTTGTATATATTATACAGGCCATTTTAGCAAAAAAGACAAATGCAACTTCTCATCCAAATATTGGCTCACTTAAAACTGCTATTGAGGAGGAATGGAATAAAATGTCTGAAGAATTTATTTTGAAGGCATGCAAATTATTTCAAAGGCGTGTTGATGCAATAATTGAAAAAAATGTTGGCCATATTGAGTAAATTTAATGTTGTGTGTCTATGTTCTTATTGTGTTGTTTATCTTTTAAAATTGAAATTTTATCTTGTTTTATAATTGAGTCATTCATTATTATACAAGAATATTCATGATTTTGCTTCTGCACCTTGTATATATACACAAGGTGCCTTCAATAGATTTCAAGACTTTTTTTGTACAGGCATTTAAAATTATTGTAGACTCTTGAAAATTCAGTATGTTATTGCTATACATCTGATGAGATGACTGACTGATTTTTATGATTTCAGCTTCAATTGAACAGCTACAGCAGCAATTGGAATACACCCTACTAAAGCCTGATTTTCACAGCTGGTGATTTTCAAAAATGCAATCTGACATTTTAGAAGAATGATATGCAATAAAATTCTGTTTGAAACTTGGAAAAAATGCCACAGAAACGTATGGAATCCTTTAGACTACTTTTTGACCATCTTGCATGAATTAAGCATCAGTTTTTGAGTGGCATAAGAGATTCAAGGAAGGCAGGGAGTCTGTGAGGGATGATGAGAGGTGTGGGAGGAGTAAGGAAGTCAATACACCAGAGTTGATTGGCAAGATAAATAATTACATGGATAAGGACCATTGTGTGTCTATAGAGACAATAAGTGCACAGTTTGATGTCACTGTGGGAACTGTAAGCACAATTATTCATGAGGAACTGAAGATGTGGAAGATTTACGCAAAGTTTGTCCCAAAGGTGCTCAGAGAAGATCAGAAAGAAAGACATTGTCATGACAGCAGGGAGATGGTCAAGCTGATCAATGCAGATCCTGCAGTTCTTGATGCTCTGGTGACCTGTGAATAAAGCTGGATCTACAGCTATGATCCAGAGACCAAGAAACAGAGTTCCCAGTGGAAGCATGTTGGCTCTCTCAGACCCAAGAAGGCCAGACAGAGCAAATCCACCCACAAACTTTTGATGATCCCTTTTTTTGACAGCACTGGCATAATCTACACGCACTGGGTTCCCACTGGACAGACAGTCAACAAGGAATACTATGTTGAGGTTTTAAGGGAGTTCAGGATGAGATTCTGCTGGAAGAGGCCAGCACTCTTCAAATCAGGTCAGTGGCATTTCCACCAGGACAAATGTACCAGTCCACAACTCCATCCTTGTCACAGGCTATTTGACCAAGATGGGCATCAAGACAGTTCGTCACCCTCCCTATAGTCCAGACCTTGCTCCCTATGACTTTTGGTTATTCCCTAAGCTCAAGGAAAACTTTAGAGGCTGTCATTATGAGACAATTGAGGAGATGAAAGAAGCTGTGATAAAGGTCATTGACATGCTCACACAAGAGGACTTCCATGGTGCCTTCCAGAAGTTGTTGGAATGGTACAACAAGGGCATTGCAGCCGGAGGAGATTACTTTGAAGGGGACTAGAGTTTCACGTGTGTACTATCAATAAAATGCCCATATGAAAAAAGTCTGGAAACTTATCTAATGTATACATGTATATATATATATAGATATATATACACATCATATATATATATATATATATATATATATATATATATATATATATATAAAGAGCATGTTGGTTGATGGGGAAGAGGAGATGTAATGGTAGGCGAGGCGAGTAGAATGCACTAGAAAAAAATTATAAAGTTCTTTTAAGAACATGGATTCAAAAATAAATAATGATCATTGCTTATACAGGAAACCAAACAATCCCCCCCCCCCAGTTTACATCAGCAGGGTTTCCAACCATCCATCTACTTTTAAACAAATCCACAGATTTGTGTGTGCATCAATTCTATCAATAACAGCATTTTCAACCAGATAAAAAGAGAATATATGGCATTGAAAAACAGTGGTTACTGAGGTGCATTAAATTTCATGAATAATGATTGTAACATTAGAACTAATAGGGGGCACAGTATAATATAATTAACCTGCCAATAAAACAGAGATGTGGAAACTTGTATATGAAGAATTTTTCTCAATTAATAAGCACTTTCTGAAAATAGTAAATTACATAAAATATTTAATCTAAGTTCAGTCAAAATCAGTTATAGCTGCAGAGAAAATACATTGAAAAAAATGATACCATAAAAAGATACCATACAAAAATAATAACAAAAACTTGTTTTTAATCTAAATGAGTGACACTCAAGAGACCCACCTCCAATGTGTGTCCTGGATATGACACTAAACAATCTGATGGTGAGGCTCCAGTCATGGAGCTTTCTGAAACATGAAATTAATTCTAGCTCATTTAAAAATAAAATTACCTATAAACTTTTCCTTTGCAAATCATATACGTATAACCATTTTACTGTGTGGAAACAAATGGCAGTACATGAAATCTTTAACTGTATTCAAACAAATGATTAATAACAAATAGAATTATTCATATTAGTTATACTTGAAACTATTCAACTGTGTGCAAAAAAGAGCTCTGGCTCATTTAAAAATGTTATTTACAAAATGAGTTCACACATCATATATATCTAATATATGTGTATAAACAGGATTTGGATTTAAATAACCAACATATATTGATATGCTATAAACCCCAAATAAACAAACAAACCAAATTAGTAATTTTTATTCAAATGTGAATAATCATTTTATCAAAACAAATAATTTTTTCCTTTGAAGTTGGAAAATTTCAACTCTGAATGACAGTTACATTTTGTAGCAACGGAAGTGTATTTCCAAACATGTTTCTAGTCATGAAATCACCACATAAGACTAAATTGAATTAGTGAAAACAACAAATAAACAACCACAACATGGTCGCTTACTGCATGTTTATTTTCTGGGACAAATACAGCAAAAGGGGACAGAACCCTGAGAGTGCCCTCTCTTTACCAAGGGCCGTAATCTGTATATATCTCTTGTAATATCTAACATCCCTCCAATCTTACTTATGACTACAGATATAATCATTTAGCTTGACTGGAGGTCTGCATAAATGTCCCAAAGTGCGAATTGAGGGTGTTGTTGGTTCTCCTGTCACTGTTGCAGAATCATCCATTTGTGTGCTCTCCGGTTCTGGGATTTCTCCTGGAATTTCAGGCACAACAGATGTCTCTGGATTATTCATGGTGTTGTCCATCTGGACCTCAGGTATCCCTTCCACTTCTCGTCTGGGTGGAAGTTTCAACAGTTGATCTGTATGTCTCCTCAGCAATCTTCCATCTGTCTCCACTTCAAAATTTACTGCCCCCAACTGTCAGGTTATGGTACCTTCCATCCACTGCTGACCTGATCCAAAATTGCGTAGCCGCACCAAATCATTGACCTTGAATTCTCAAAGGGGTGCCCTGACTTTCATTCCCTGCTCCATTCTGTTTTTGTAGCCTAGAACTTGATAAATGTCAGGCTTCAACAAATGAAAAACAGTTCTCAATCGCCGCTTAAACATTAGTTCAGCTGGGGAAATCCCTGTGGCAGTGTTGGGGGTGGTCCTGTACGTAAACAAAAATCTGCTTACCTTGATCTCAAGTGTTGCTT
Source organism: Sepioteuthis lessoniana (assembly GCA_963585895.1). Lineage (NCBI taxonomy): Eukaryota > Metazoa > Mollusca > Cephalopoda > Myopsida > Loliginidae > Sepioteuthis > Sepioteuthis lessoniana. Next base: position 67,299,215 of record OY757929.1, on the reverse strand, counting down.
TCCTGTCTGCCTCCATCTTTTCAGTGCTTCCTTTAATGTGCGCACACTGCATTCCGCCTGCCTATTTGAGGATGGGTGATAAGGGGCCATGAAAATGTGTCAGATTCCGTTGTTTTTCATAAACATTTTGAACTCCTGGCTAAAAAAACATGGACCATTATCACTCACAACCAACACAGGCAAACCATGTGTTGTGAAGATTCCTCTCATCATCTTCAGAATATTCTGAAACTGTTCCCATACAAATACTGGAGCATTTTTTTACGGCAAAAACCAGGGCCAACCCTTCTTTTTCGATATGGGCATAATTCCGTGAGTAGCATACCGGCCTCTCACTCCCATCTTCCATTTTGTGAGCCATTACAGCTCCCAATCCATAGGGAGAACCATCGACCTGTACTAGAATGGGTTTGGTTGGATTAAAATGAGTTTGAAGGGGTGCAGAACATAGCATTTTCTTTGTTTCTTCAAAAGCTTTCCTTTGGCTGGCCCCCATCTCCACACTGTACCCTTCCTCATTAAACTGTGAAGCGGCTCTAGCGTGCTCAATAAATTTGGTAAATGACTGTGATAGTAGTTCACTGCCCCAAGAAAGGCTTTTAACTCTGTAACATTCCTGGGTGGGGGAGACTTTGTCATGGCAGTCACCTTCTCTGGAAGTGGGGCTGTGCCCTCCTTGTTGATCTTAAAACCCAGATATGTCACCTCCGGGAGAAGGAATTTGCATTTACTCCTCTTCAATTTCAGTCCTGCCTTATCTGCTCTGCAGATTTTTTAGATGACTAGCGTCATCATGACCCAAAATCAGGATGTCATCCACGCGTACCTTGCAAAAGGGAATATCCTTTAACTTCTTATCCATCTCTCTTTGAAAGATTCCAGTTGTACTATGCACCCCAAACTGTAATCTGGTGGGCCAGTATAATCCGCGATGGGTGTTTACTGTTGATAACTCTTGCGTTTCTTCATCCAACTCTAATTGTTGATAGGCATGGCTTAAGTCTAGTTTACTAAACTTCTGACCACTTCTCAGCATAGCGAATACGTTGTCTGTTCGTGGTATGGGGTAACTATCACAAGGTACCACAGCATTTTCCGTTTGCTTATAATCCCCACATATCCAGATGTCTCCATTGTCATTCTTGACTACTGGCACAATAGGGGCAGCCCACCGAGAATACGCCACTCTTTTAAAAATTCCCTGGTTTTCCAGACGATCCAGCTCTTTTTCCACCCCTGCTTTTATAGCATAGGGTCCCAGCCTTGCCCGGTAAAACCTGGGCTTCATTGTTTTATCCATGGGTATTTTCACTTTGAAGTCCTTCAAGCAACCTATTTCCTCACTGAATACTGACTCGAATTCTGTGAGTAGCTCTTTCAACTTTAAAGGGGCCTCCTCCTCACATAAAGGAAACATGGTTCTCCAGTCTAACCTTACTTTCTTTAACCAGTTCTGTCCTAGCAGCATTGGCACATTACTCTTCATCACTAGTAGAGGGAGAAGATTCTTTTTCCCTTCATGGGATACTTCAACTACTGTGGTCCCGTATGGCTTCACCAGCTCGCCGGTGTATGTTCTCAGTCTAACCGAGCTTTCCTTTAACTCTTGAAGTTGGCCCACTTCCTTGAATTTACTCAAACTCATCACAGAGCATAAGGCACCTGTGTCTACTTCCATGCGTACCTTTTTTTTGTTTATAAGCAGTTCCACAAATACAGGTGGTATCCAATGAACAGCAACGGTGTTTAGATCCAGTTTCTCCAGATCTATCTTGTTTTCTTCCACGTGCCTCTCATCCATTTTGTTAACTGCACTTCTCTTTACTTTATTATGTGCTGATGCACCAGTAGAAGACCTCTCCTCCTCTTGTCTGCATTTCCACCGCGTATGTCCTGTCTGCCCACACTTAAAACATACTTTGCTTCAAAAATGGCATCCGTCTGCTAGATGGGTAGTGCTTCCACAACGGTAACACTCGCCTCTGTCTGGTAGCCTGTGAATTGGTGTCTCGGTCTCGCTTGTCAAAGTCCCCAGCATTAACCTTGAGTACTTCCTGGACGATTCCATTGACACTGCTATTTCAATGGCCTTCTCTAATGTTAACGTCCTCTCTCCTAGTAGCCACTGGTGTATTTTCTCATCCTTCACCCCTACCACTAAACGATCACGTATGTGCTTGTTTACTTTTTCTTCAAAGTTACAGTGCTCCGACATTTTTCTTAATAGGGTCACATATTCACTGATTGACTCATCTTCCTTTTTATCTCTTGTGTTGAATAAAAACCTCTCATGAATAACGTTCAGTGCTGGCCTGATATGACTTTCCATTAAGGTACATAATTCCTCAAACATCTTTTCTTCCAGCTTGTTTTCGGTGAGTCCTTTAAGGACTGCATAATGCTTAGCACCTACTACTGCTCGTTTCTTATCTTCCGTTGAGACATCATTAGCTGCGAAGAAAAATTTCACTCTTTCGATGTAATGTGTCCAATCCTCTTCCGCGCTATCCCATTCTTTCACTGTACCTAGTAGAGCCATTTTGTCCAAACCACGAAATTCAATTGTAGTTTTTTTTTTCAACTCTTCATTACTTTTTAATCCGAATGCATCATCCTGTTACTCGTTGCCATTTGAAGTGTATTTCCAGACATGTTTCAAGTCATGAAATCACAACACAAGACTAAATTAAATTAGTGAAAACAACAGATAAACAACCACAACATGGCCGCTTACTGCATGTTTATTTTCTGGGACAAATACAGCAAAAGGGGACAGAACCCTGAGAGTGCCCTCTCTTTACCAGGGGCCATAATCTGTATATATCTATTGTAATATCTAACAGCAACACGACTTCTCTCTGAATACTGTTGCTGGTTAAAAACCAACTATAAGAGCCTCTACTTCTCCTATGAGGAATAAATTATTTTTATATTAAAACCTCCCTTTGGTTCAAAAAGTATGCATACCACATTTGGTAGCTGTATACCAAAAATATTTATAGAGGACAGGTATACAAAACCTTCCCAATCATTAATATGCATATATGCCAATGAGGATCAATGATGTAAGGGTTTATCAATTAATATGTGAATATGTATATATATATATATATATATATATATATATATATATATATATATATATAATTGGAATGGTATCACTTATTGATTCCTTTACCAACATTTTTTTGGGTTATCTGTTTTTCTCCATGGTCAATATCGTCTATAAAATCTAACACTTCTACAATGATCATTGGATAGAGGTATTTCATGCATATGGAAAGTAGTTTTTACTCTTTTCTCTTGACAAATTGACTCCTTATCATTGTAGTGTGAAGTGAAGGAGAAGTTTAAGAATGTTACCAAAATTGACCTGAGAAAGAACTTGACAACAGTTTCTACTTCATAATAAAAGTTATAATATCTAATTTTTAGCAGGAAGTGGTTGAGTAGTTACTTGAATTAACTCTAAAATAAAATACTGTTACCAGAGTTATAAATGATATAAACCCAGAAATTAATTTGTTCAAAACTGTTTATTGATTTGTGTTTCTTTATTCCCTTCACTCTCTCTCTCTCTCTCTCTCTCTCTCTCTCTCTCTCTCTCTCTCTCTCTCTCTCAATATATATATATATATATATATATATATATATATATTGTAAATCAGAAAACTGATTTGAAATTCCAATTACACTGGCAGAATACTGATTACAATCTTATGTCAATTAGAAATAAATAATGTTAGATATTAACACAGTGAAATAGATAAATTTATGATCAGATATATAAGAAGTTTTATTGGGAAATAGATTAGTGCTCATATAGTAGGTTGGTACAACAATAACTACAGTTTTTAACCACATATGTTGTATTGTACATTGGTTTCCACAGTATAATTTCTCTTTTTGAAGTTGTATAATAAAATTGGATTGATCTAATTTTTCTTATTTGACAGCTTAAAATAAAACTGGCAACAATTCACCCATATATATATATATATATATATATATATATATATATATATATATATATATATATATATATAAAAGTTACACCAGCTAGTATCACGACAAGGTAATGATAACTTTTCATCTTTCATAATAATTACACAAAACATTATTTTATGAGTTTTCTGTGAATATAAAAAACAGAATTTTATTTTAAATTTGACAAATGAAATTCCATAATTATTCAATAGTGAGTTAAATGTCATTCATCCATTTGTGAGTGGTGGGAGTAGAGGGTGTCAGAAGTTATGTTAAGAATGGAAAAATTGTGGAGATGAGGAATATAATTTTTAAAAAAATTCTTTTCATCAAAATAACTTAGCAAAGGAAAAAGCGTTTAACAGGAAAATTCTTCATTAGCTAAAGTTGGGCCAAATTTACAAAGGATATTCAGCTGAACCCACAAAAACTAAGCCCACATCAAAAAAACAAAAAGAAGACAAAAAAAGGAAGAAAACCCTCACAATTAAAAGTAAGAAAAAAGAAAAAATGAGGAACGAATAAATTCCTAAATGCACATGGAAAAACAAAACAAAAAAATGAACTGTGAGTACAATAAATATTGTTTTAAAATTTTATTAAATTATCATTTGTTATCAAAAAGAATTTTCCTGAAATGGCCCTGATGGACAGAAAACAAGTTTCTCCCAATATTCCAGCACCTGAAAAAATTATACTAGTTGGAAATGTTGCTAACAACTGGCAAAAGTTTAAATGGACCTTTCTAAATCATTCCATTGCCAGTAGACTGTCTAGGGAAACAAACACTGCATACTAAACTTAATTGTTTAAAGCAACTATTGGTGAAGAGATCTACAACATGTATGACTGATTAAAGTTTTACAGTGAAGAAGACAAGATGAAACATAATATCACAATAAAAAAATTAATGGAATTTTTCATAGGTGAAATGCCCAAAGCTAATGAATCTAACAAATTCCACAGCTGGAGGTAAGAATAAGCAAAAAGCATAGATACAGAAAGTCCAGGAAGAAGTATAGTGTATGGAGAAAGAGAACATAATTCATCCAGTGAAATTATGAACAGATTGGTGTGCCAATCCCCAAAATATAATGGTATAATTTGCAAAGAGATAAATTTCCTCTTCCCACAACAGACCTACTACTAGCTGAACTCATTGGAGGCACAATATTCAGCAAGCAAGACAGCAATAGCAGTTTCTGTCAAATTGTCCTTCACAAAAAATTACAGGAACTCACAACGTACATTACACCTTATGGAAGGTACTGTTTTACATGATTTCCTTTTGGGATAAGTTCTGAACCAGAGATTTTTCATCAAGAGATTTATTCACATTTTGTCTGGCATATCAGGAGTCATCTGTGATTTCGATGATGTCCTGAAAAGTTGAAGAAATCAGCAAAAACATGACCAATCACTAAGAGTGGTACTTCAGAGAATAAAAGCTGCAAGAGTCACAAATAACAAATGTATATTTTCCGTTAGAACTATAAGGTTCCTGGGACACATTATTACTCTTGAGGGACTCAAGAAAAAGTAAAAGACATCATGAATCTATCCTAATCACAGAACATTTTTGAGCTATGATACTTACTGTACATGGCAAATCAGGTGGAGAAATTCACTAAAAATCTAGCTTATATCATCCAACTACTCTGAAACTTTCTTAGGAAAGAAGCCAAATGGATCTCTAATTCAGTTCTAGGGAATTCATGAACTTTGCTAATATTTTCAATTTTCTGCCCCTTACCATCCACAAGAAAATAAAGAGGCTGAACATACAGTGCAGACCATCAAAAACTTATTAAATAAAGCAAGTGACCCTTACGAACGACTGCTTAATTATTACAGCAGTACAAGTAATTATGCAATTATATTGTACCTATAAAATCTGTTCAATACTTTTGGAAAATTAAGCTAAAGGTAAAATTAACTGATGTTCCTTTGCTATTAATAAAAACAATTATAATTCATGAAACTATTCTGCCATCATTTTTACAGCCCAGGTAAACTAGTATTTATATAAAATCTGGTAAATACCAACAATAAATATTATTGTGAAGCTGAAATATCAAAAAAGAAGAAACTATGATGATGAAGAGTGAAAGAGTAAAAAAAAACAAAAAAACAAGGAATTAATAAATTGAAATGAAATATGTGATTGAATTGAAAAAGAAAATTTTAAGAGAAAAATCAAAGGAAAAATATGGAAAACAACAAGAAAGACAAAGGAAAGAAAATACTTTACATTAGAGAGAGATAGAAAAATGATGAAAAGATAGCAGATATGAATAAAAAGCCCCAGTTAATATTGATAAAAAAAAAAAATGAAAAAAAAATGATGAAAAACCACTATGACAATAAAAACCATGTAGTCTATTACTTAAGCCATAACAATGAAATCAAATCTTTAAAAATTCTTTCAAAATAAAATGGTGACACTTTTATCAATGAGCGCTTTCGATTTTTGATGGAAGAAAAGAAATGTCAGAAGAATAAATGGTATCATTTCATTCATGAGATAAACCTAATGATACAGTACTCAAATATATTTGTTAGTTGTTAGTATGATCATTTATTTACTCAATTTATATTTTATACATGTTTAAAAAGGTAATGCATGCTTCCTGATGACATCAATAAAAAAAAAATTTAACTTTCATCTTTTTTAAATTTATCTTTTCTGAATTGAGTGTCATCAGAATAGAATAAATACATATTTCAATAACTGAAAAAAGAAGGTGAAAAATTTCCTTAGAATAATTGTTAGATAATTTGTATAAAGTGTTTTATATATGAAAAAAATTCCAATAAATTCCTGTATATGAAAAATGATATGCATGGATTTTTGAATGAAAAAATAAAAGAAGTAACAAGCATGTAGATAATGAATAATGATAATGATTTTTGAATGAAAAGGGGCATTTTTTACATTAGTGTATGATAATTTTACTTTTAGTTACTTTTTATAGCTTCAAGCAGATCATCATTCAATAATTGTTTGTAAAACAACATGATCAGAAATTAAAAAATAAAGCCTCCACTAAGACTTAAACTCCTATCCTTCAGAACCAGTATTTCTGTAACAGCTGTCTTACTTATTAGGTTAAAGTCAAATATCATCAATCATTTAAATTTATTTCTAGCCTACATATAAAGTAGTGTAGTGTTTGCAAAGTTAAACAATTAGTTACTGTATTATCCATGGTGTACTTGTATTAATATCCAATTCATCTTTTTATGATTTTATAAAGGATTTAAATTTAAATATAACAAGGTTATCTAATGTATCAAAATCACAATCAAAATCTAGAAGATAATAAAACACATCTTGAATTATGGAAAAGAAATCTTAGAAGAATAACAGAAACATTCATAAAAAAATAAGTTGGTTTTTCTAAGCTTGAATCAAAGATTTCAATAATATTACTTGTAAAAATGTAATACAAATAAAAATTATTTGCAATTCCAGATGACTAAAAGAATTACTCAGAACAAAACAGGTAAAAACTTTCCTCAAATTTGAATTGTATGAGATCTAATTTTTTTCAAAACGCTATTTTTCAACCCAGTTCAATACTTTTTTCTTAATTAACTTTATAGGGCGTCATGATTACCTAACAAAAATAGAAACAAAATAATATTTGCATACTTCCATCCATACACTGTAACTGATATGTTCCTATGTAAAGATGCATATTTATACTGATCTACACAAAAGCAAAACAAAACAATGTATGCCCATACACAGATTCATATTTACATAGACAGACAGACAGACAGACAGTGTGTGTGTGTGTGTGTGTGTGTGTGTGTGTGTGTGTGTGTGTGTGTGTGTAATATAACACAGAATAAATGATAACCACCTGTAACAAAGAAAATGATAAATCCTTTAAGTCAGTGAGAGGTTATTTTGCTTCACAACCTATCATATGGCTTATTAAATGCAAAATCTTGTTTTGTTGTATATATATATATATATATATATATATATATATATATATATATATATATATGATTTGTAAGCAAATTGTTTATTGGTAGCTATTTTGTTTTTTAGGCAAATTGCTAGGGTGAGACAGAAGTTAGTCCTTAATATAGTTATTCAATCATTAAAAAATAATTAGCAGTGAGAATGAATAATTATTTCACAGAAAATGCCACCACTTGTTGACAAATAAAGAAATTCATATAATGACGTTCTCCAACTTTAGGATGAGACTACAATCTGTAACAATCATCTTGTCAAATTTTCAAGGCTGCATTTTCAATAAGAATAAGGCACACAAATTATTCCTCTTAAGACTTACAGATCTCTGATGTCAACAGACAGGCCATAAATAAGGAAAAAATTAATATCTGTTTGTAAGACCATAAATAAGAAGAAATACTGACTGTAGTTGATGAAACTTATAGAATTAATATAAGAATGCCAAATTATAATATATATAACTATGATAAATAAAATAACTTTGAGACACATTATTGATTTATCCAAAGAAATCATACAAAAAAAGACATGTTTTTAACTGAAAATCTTTAATTTATATACAGAAGAATGCTCCAATTCAGCTTTAGTTTATTTTATATATAAGTGCACATTGTTGCAACACTCTTATGGGTCACAGAGAGTAATTTGGAGTATTATGAGATTTTAAAATAAAAAATGATGAAAACAGTAAAATGAATCTTCCAAAATTTCAGTGCAGTACCCAACAATAACTAAGAAAATTTGATAATTCTGCTTCAGTCCTTGACAACTTATTTTTGTGTATTTGGCTTCTCAACTATGAGAAAGAAAAGAGAAAATAGGAAAACCATTGACAAAAAAATGCCAGTTATTTTTTCAGTGATATAACCAAAGATTATAAGAATCTGTAAACATCACTAAGCTTAAATTTCTCATTGATAATAATTAAAAGATAGACTGATTTAAATCTTACCTGAATAACCTATGTTATCTTATATCTTCCTGAAATAAAAATATATTTGATTTGAAGGCACTACCAGAGTTTATGATCCTATTTACCAGATTGTATCAAGGATTAAAATGTAGTATGTTTTCTTATGCCAATGAAATTTTTAATGAGAGTATTAGTACATACCAAGGACAAGATCACAGAAAGGTTGAAGACCACTGTCCTTAACCCCTATCTTTGAATTTATTCATAGGAAAGAAGAAGGGCATTGCTTAAAAGAATTTAGCAGGATTCTACCTGGTATTATGTGGATGACTTATTCTTTTCATCTATCTAGTGAAAATCAATATTTTGTACTTCTGTTTCCCAAAAGTCAAAACACAAGGACATGCAGTTAAAAGAGAAATATTATAAAAATAAAACAAAGAGAATACACACACACACACACACACACACACACACACACACACACACACACACACACACACACACATATATATAAGAAAATTATAAGAGTCTTCAAGTTTTTAGGATTAAAAATTGAAATATCATCTAACCTTAAAATAGTTAATTTTCTTGACATTACCTTTAATTTAACTAACAATATTTTGAAACCATTTAGCAAAGATAACCAAACACCCACTTACATTAATGTCAATTCCAACCACCCCAGATCAATAATCAAACATATACCGAATGCAGTTTACATAAGGATTAATAGATTATCTTCTAACAAAAAAAATTTGATGAAAATAAGAGAATGTATAATGAAGCCCTAGAAAAAAGAATGTATAATGAAGCCCTAGAATAAATGATAAACAGTAAAGTTTCAGAACACTGTAACAACAATAGTAGTAATGATCGTTGATAGTCTTGAAGATAGTGATAATAATATTAACTCTAAGAAAAAAACATAATCATAGGAAAAGAAAGGTAATCAGGTTTAACCCCCACCTGTTGGGAACAAAACATAATTGTCTCCTTTTCTTGTGATTCCTGGGTGGAGCTTGGTCATGTGACAGTTTGAGAAACGACTTCTACTCTTTTTGACCCATAAGGTCCTTGGGATAGGACGTCTACTTCAGCCTCTGCTATGTGAGAAGCCGTTCATACAAATCACCTTACCAGAACTAGCACTACACCAGACCTACGTAAGTGTAACTTCTGCCATTCATCATCTTGTTCTTTGGAGCAACTATTGTGCTTTTATTTAGTATGGTTTGGGTCAATTATTAATATGTACTATATATGTAGATATTAAATGTTTGCACTTTAACCTTTCATATCATGTCGTCTTTCCTTGCCGAACTATTCAGCATTAGACTATTAACAAGATAGTCTAATGTATTATGGGAGAGTGTAGTTGATAGTTCCGGCCACTACCATACACCTCATAAAATTCTTATAATTGGTGACCTCGTCGGCCCAAGATATTTTGTTCTTAAAAACAAAGAAATTGGTAACATGTCAGCATATTTTTTCTTTGCGCTCATAGAAATATAACTGGCAAATTCTTTTTTGGTGTCGAAACATTTGTCCAGACACAACGAATATTTGGATACCTAAGGTCAACAGAGATGAGCATGACAACAACACATACTCTATTACTTCAGGAGACACTTCCTCAGTGCACAAATTCTTCCGTATCTAGCAAAATAATTGACCCTCTTATGGTATTGGTAGGCTTTATTTGTCTCTGCCTCCCACCAGACAAGACTTGACACAAGGTCAATGACCTGAAGGTTGGCTTAAAGTGGGGATTAGGAGAGAGGAAGGTCGGGCACTAGCCGAGGCTCAAACCCTGCTGGACTTTGCAGGTCATTGGCTCACTTAGTGCAATGTGAGCCTGATGAGCCTACCTGGACATGTACCCAAACATGGGACCAGGCACAGATGCCTGATTATAGCTTAAACAAGACAATGAGATCCAGTGCTATATTGGTAGGCATCAATGACTGATGGGTAGAGATGTAAATTGACATAGATGATGCAGCACCACTATTCAGTCATGCCATTTTTGACAAACACTAGCAGGGGCCCGATAAACCAAGATTGAGCCACATGACACAAAATCTTGTCACCTACACAGGGGAAAACATAACCCCATGCAGTACCTGTGAGGTTACTGTAACATATGACAATCAGCAGTATCACTTACTTTTGGTGATTGTACTAGGATCTACACTGTTAGGAAGGAACTGGCTGTAGGTAATCCAGCTTTGCTGAAATAGGATTCATCAGCTCAAAGTAGTTAATGCTACCCCGGCTGTCAAAGACATCATACAGATGTACCTAGATATTTTCAAAGACAAACTTGGTGAACTAAGAAATTACACAGCATCATTGAGAGTTGACCAAACACAAAACCAATTTTCTGCAAAGCATGTCATGTGCCTTATGCATTATAGGAAAAGGTGGACAAAGAGTTGGACAGGCTGAAATCTTTGGGGATAATCAAACCCATACAGTATTCAGAATGGACAGCCCCAACTGTTGCAGTCCGTAAAACAGACCAATCAATTCGTCTATGTGGGGACTACAAGATGACCGTGAATAAGTGTACCAACTGGGACTCATACCCCATACGAAAGATTGAAAATTCAAAAACTGGATTTGAGATCTGCATTTCTACAGGTCCAGCTATACAAAGACTCTAAGAAATTCCTTACAATCAACACCCCTCAAGGCCTGTACCAGTTCAACTGCCTCAGTTTTGGAGTCAAGTCTGCACCTGGCATTTATCAATGAAGCATTAACAAACTTTTCGCAAGGGAACCATATGTTGTAAGTTATCAGGATAATATTCTGATCACAGGATCTTCAGACACAGAACATCTAGACAACTTAAGACAGAGTCTTGAAGAAACTCTCAGCTTCCGGACTCTGAGTCAAACTTGATAAATACAAATTCATGGCTCTATCAGTTACTCAACCTGGTCACCAGAGAGATTTAGAAGGTCTCCGTCCTACTGAAAACAAAATACAAGCTATCAGAGATGCACCTGTACCACATAATGTGACAAAACTGAAAGCCTTCCTGGGATTGTTCCAGTTTTACTCTAGGTACATTCTCACTGTTGCAGATAAGCTGGCCTCCCTATACCACCTGTTACAAAAGGGTGTCTTTTAGAAGTGGGAAACAAATCACTCTTTAGCATTTCAATAAGATGAATTGTATCCTGGTCCACAGTGATTCTGGGAAAGAACTTATCCTTACCTGTGATGCTAGCCAGTAAGGTGTGGGAGCAGTTGTATCACATATCATGCTAAATGGTAGTGAGAAACCAGTTGCCTATGCGTCCTGGATGCTTTCAACAACAACAAAATTACAGCCAGTTAGATAATGAAGGACTAGGCATCATCTTTGGAGTAAAAAAATTTTACCAGTACCTTTTTGGATGGACTTTCCAGATCGTTACGAATCACAAGCCACTCATCAGTCTTTTCAGTCAAAGAAGGCCTATCTTCATTAACCTACCACCAAGAATCAGATGGTCCCTGTTGATGAGTTCATATCTCTACAGGAAAATCCACAAATCCTGATGTGGGATGCATCATTCACCTAATAGACCACCTGGATGACACTACAGTAGATTCTGCAGATATTTGCAAAGGATCCAGTCCTTTCAAAGGTCTACCAAGCTGTATGGTCAAGAACAAATCTATTAGAGGGCCCCTCCACTTGAACTGAGCATTGAAAATGGATACCTGATCCAGGGATCTCAAGTGATAATACCACACACTCTTTCACAACAAGTTATGAAGGAGCTCCACCAATGCCACCTGGGTATGGTAAAAATGAAGGCCCTGGCTTGAAACCGTGTGGTGGCCAGGGATGGATGCGGATATTGAGGAAAAGTTAACTGTTGCTATACATGCCAGAGCTCTAGAATGTCTCCTGCAAGGGCACCACTACATCCCTGGGAATGGCCCAGGGAACCCTGGCACTGGATCCACATGGACTATGCCAATTACAATGACAGAAATTTGCTCATAGTCACCAATGCTCACTTAAAATAGAGGTCTACCTTACAGGGGCCACAAACTCAACCACCACAGTTGAAAAATTAAGGTGTTGTTTTGCCATGCACAGTCTCCCAAATCCCTTTGTCAGTGACAATGGCCCATGCTTCACCAGTTTGAAGTTTGCTGAATTTACTAATAAGAATGGTTTTAAGCACAAATTGGTCTGCCCCTATGATCAAGCCTCACATGGCTAGGCTGAAAGTTCAGTAAATTGTTAAAAGTGGACTGAGAAGGATGCCAGGTGGAACACTGAAAACAAAGCTTTCATGGTTCCTACCCTCCTACAGGGCAATGCCCCATACCACAACTGGAGTTACACCAAAAAAAGGAAGTTACAGATAAATTTGGACAGGTTGAGGCCATCCACCTCTACCATTATACTCCTCAGCCAAGATCATCAGAAATTCCATCATGACAGAACTGCTAAGATGCGGAGGTTTCACAAAGGCCAGGTGTTTTTTGCCCAGAAATTTAACCCCAAATGGCTGGCTGGGCATGTTTTGAAGGTTATTGATACCCTATCTTTCTTGATAAAATTACAAGAGAGATGAGTTATTCGACGCCATCAAGACCACAATAGGGCTCTTCTCTATTCTTCTGAGCCAATATCATCTACTCCAGTGAATAACTCGGGACCAGAGCAAATTGAATCAAGATTGCCACCACAACTAGACACAGCACCCCAGGTTTCTATTCACACTCCAGATACAGTAATTCCAGACAATCCTCCAGTCCAGAAATCAACTATTGCAATATCAACCCTACAAGATAGTCTGATTTAAATCTTACCTGAATAACCTAATCCACCATGACAATGTGCTCCAGAAATCAGGGCACAAGAACATTTCAGTCCTGGATAAAGTTTGAATCTGAAGCAAAGATTCATAAATAAGGTGAAGAAGATGTAATGTATGAAAAGCTTGAGAGCTACAGTCTCTGGGGTAGCAATGGGAACTTCCGGCAGCCTTGAAGGCAAGTTTTGAATGAATAAACAGGCTTATGATACCCATGAATGTTTTTTATTGATAATTCTGGACGTTATCCTACACTGCCTTACTCATTTTCTTTGGTGAATATTTCAGGATGAGATGAGTTGTGACCAAGTTTGTTCCATTTGCTTCCTTGTTGCATTTTCTTCTATGAATATTTTATGATGAAACAAGTTTGTTCCACCACTTGTTCCATTTGCTTCATCATTGCATTTTCTTCATTGAATATTTAGGGATGAGACAAGTTTCAATGAAGTTTGTTCCATGGCTTGTTTCATTTGCTTCAATGCTGCATTTTTTTCATTGAATACTTAAGGTTGTGACAAGTTGAAACAAACTTTGTTATATCACTTGTTCCATTTGCTTCTTTGTTCATTTTCTTCAATGAATATTTCAGGATGAGTTGTAACCAAGTTTGTTCCATTGCTTGTTCTATTTGCTTTAATGTCACATTTTCTCATTTGAAGATTTGTAGATAAGACAAATTTTATTTGAGTTTTTACATGGCTTGCTCCATCATTTTATTATTGCATTTTCTCATTTGAAGATTTGTCGATGTGATTAAGTTTAAGGAAGTTTGTTCCATGTTTATTGTTGCATTATCTTTCTTCTATATTTCAGGATGAACCAAGTTGAAATCAAATTTTTTCCATGTCTTGTTCCATTTGCTGGATGGTTGCATTGTCTTCATTGAATATTTCAGCATGAGACAAATTGTAATTGAGTTTTCCAATGTGATGTTCCATTTACTTCATTATTGCATTTTCTTCATTGAATATTTAGGGATGAGACTAAGTGCAACCAAGTTTGTTCAATCACTTGTTCCATTTGCTTCCTAGTTGCATCTTCTTCATTAAATATTTGGAAATAAGACAAGCAGAAACCAAGTTTTTTCCATAGTTTGTTCTATTTTCTTCCTGGTTGCATTTTCTTCACTGAACATTTTAAGATGTGACAAGTTCTTACTAACTTGTCTTGTTCATTTTATTTCTTTATTGCATTTTCTTCATTGAATATTTCAGGATGTGACAAGTTGTAACCAATTTTGGTCTATGATTGTTCCATTTACTTTAATGATCCATTTACTTCATTGAATGTTAAGGGATGAAACAAGTTGTAACCATCTTTGTTCAATTACTTGTTCTATTTGTTTCATTGTTGCATTTTCCTCATTGTGCATTTCAGGATGAGACAAGTTGTTATTGAGTTTTTCCATGGTTTGTTCCATTTGCTTTAATGTCTCATTTTTTTCATTGAAGATTTGAAGATGAGACATGTTGAAATCATATTTTTTATGGCTTGTTTTAGTTCCTTTCTCTTTTATGTATATTTAGGAATGAGACATGTTGTAACTAAGTTCCGTGGCTAGTTCCATTTGCTTCCTTGTTCCATTTTTTTTATGAATATTTGCTAATGGGACAAGTAGTGGCTGAGTTTGTTCTATAGCTTACTCTATTTCTTCATTCTTACATTTTCATCATTGAATATTTTGAAACAGTAGAATTTGTTCTTACTTTTGTTGCATGGCTTGTTCCATTTGCGTCAGTGTTCAATTTTCTTCATTGAAGATTTTAATATAAGGCAAGTTACAACCATGTTTGTTACAGGGCTTGTTACGGTGGCCTCTTTGTTTCATTTTCTTCATTGAAGATTTGGAGTTGAGACAATTTGTAATCAAGTTTGGTCTATGGTTGTTCCATTTTCTTCATTGTTGTATTTTCTTCATTGTTACATTTTCTTCATTAAAGATTTTCAAATGAGACAAATTGAAACCAAGTTTGCTCTGTGGCTTTTTTCCAATTGCTTCATTATTCCATGTCTTCTGAAGTGAGAGAAGATAATGCTATCAACTGATTTGCTTTATTATATAGAAACTGATGCATACTCTTTGAGCACCATCATAACTAGTGACAAATCTCGAGACTAAGGTTAGATGATCTGTGTGGAATTCTCCAGCATCACCAAGACCAAAGAAGACTAAAGTACTGTTCAAAATCTTTTTTGACTAAGAGGGTGTGGTTAGTTCTCCATGAATATGTTCCTGAAGTTTAAAGTGTCTCCAAACAGTATTACTTGAAAGTTTTATGCTTTCATTATGATACTGTGCATTGTATATGGCCAGGTTGCAATCTGCAGGTGAATGGCAGAATCACCTTGATAAGTGCACTTTGCTCAACTTGTTTGGCAGTTTTTGCTAAAATACAGAATTGTGCAGTTGTAGTAACCCTACCTCTATTCTCACCAGACCTTCTGCTGTCTGAGATATTTTCTTGAATTCTAAATTAAAAATTCAATTCAAGGGTAAGAGAACCAATAACATAGAGGACATTAAAAGAAACTGACAGCAATAATGAAAAACTCAGAGTCAATTTAGAAGAAAATAAATATTTCATTCATCTTATATTTCTGTCTTGGTAAATATAGCTTTAGTCTTGATACTTTTTGAATAAATTTTGAACACATGAACAAACTATGAACAGTTTCAAAAACACAGTATGAGAGATTTGAATTTAAAGAAAGAATTCTCAAGTAGTAATCATTGCTTATCCAAATGACTGTTAAATTTGAAAGTTAATATAGTTAAATGGATAACAGTGCAATATATAATATGATTATAATTGCAAAAAGTAATAGCTCAGTGTATGAATATATAAAGATGAAATGAATAAAGAAGCCTACATATAATTAGGGGCCCTCCTGTACTACCTACCAACAACCTCAAAAATTGACTAAATTGATCATGACCTTCAAGATGCAAAATATCAAATGCACAAATTCTCATTTAGGAACTTGACGCAGATTTGAAATTTGGGACTAATTAAGATGTGGCAGTTGGTACAAGAACAGTGAATAATTATTTTGTATATTTTAGGGTTCTGTGAGGATGACAACAATTTTTCCTCTATCAACTAAAAAAACACTCCACATATTCCTTATAAGTGGTTTGAAGAAGATAATACCCGAAATAAAACATTAGTGTTGTTTTTTGTGTGTGAAAAATATATCTTCCTATTATGAAGAACAAGTGTCAATCTATCTTCTCTCTCTTTACCACTTTCTTTGACATTTCTAGTACCCCCACAATACCGCATCTCATTTATTTAGTTACCATTACCTGGGCATTCTCTACTTAGTCTACATTAAAAGAGTTGTATAAGGAACATTGCAGGAAAAGGAAAAAGATAGAAATTAAGAAAAGTGGATCATAGAACCAAGAGAAAGGAAAAGCAGAAATCACAGAAAAAAATCAACACAGAAAGAAAAAAGAAAAGAAAAAAGAAAAGATGAAAAGTACAAACAGATATTTACTCACTAAAAAGAGAAAGAAAAATTGGAAAAACAAGAAATAACTTAATATAGCTAAGGAAAAAAGAAAAAAAAAATAGACAGAAGCTTTACATAAACAAATGACAGACAAATAAACATGAACTTTTTTAACAGAAAGTGAAGTTGAACTATTTTTAGTGGACATTTAACAAAAAAAGTGTAAGACCAATTTGTCATTGTTAAATGTAAAGCATTCATGTGAACTAGAAAAAAAATTACCATGGGTTGATTGATGAATTGTATAGTTTGTAATATTCCATACTGAATGTTTTTACCAATATTGTTTGGGCAAAGGATCAATGATTTTCAGAGTTAGGCAGTGCAAATCACCACATTTTTCTGCTAGGAATATTTTTGTCTTTTTCTGGTATTACAAAGTTTTGTTGAAACTTTTATGTTGTTCCAAAGGAATTCCTTTTGTGTATCTGGATATATTTTACTGAAGACTGAATTTGTCGGATGTTATATCAGAACACATCCAGAGATGGAAGAAATCAGATTGTGAGTGAGGAAAAAACCATGAGATTTTGTGGAATGGGAGTATGGATGACTTGAGGGTAGTATTTAGCTTGGAATCATGAGTGATATTTTATGATTGACTTGGATTTGTGTGGAATATTTCATGGATGACTTGCGAGCTGCAGTTGGCTTGGAGTTGTGTGTGATATTTTATGGAAGATAGCTGAGCTGCAATTGGCTTAGATTTCTGTGTGAGAGTTTATAGATGACTTAGATTTGAATGTGATATTTTATGGATGACTTGAGAGCTACAATTGGCTTGAATTTCTGTGTGATATTTTATGGATGACTTGCATTTCTGTGTGATATTTATGGATGACTGGGATACATGGGTGATATCTTCTGGAATACTTGGATTTGTGTGCAATATCGTATGGATAACTTGTGAGCTGCAGTTAACATGGATTTATGTGGGATATTTTTCCAGGAATTTGGGATCAAACAGAAGAGGTATTTTGTACTGTTTTGGATATTTTTACATTGTATATTTTGAATTTTTTAAAACTGTATGTTTAAAGGATATATCCTATCCTATTTACCAACCCCTCCGCTCGGGCAGGATATGACACAAGGTCAATTTTTAAGCGGAGTTTAACAGGTTTTAATTCAGAGTTTTCCTTCTCCTAGACTAGTTGCCTAACCAAGGCTGAAGAACCTAGTCTGTCCTACTATTTATCCATAGCTGGAGGGAGAATAATTGGATTCATACCTTTCCCAAGGGTATTAGTGCAATGTGAAATGTAGTCAGTCTCGTCCAGGATTTGAACTCGTGTCGCCGTGTTCATTTCCTAGGACGATAACAATTACACCACGGGCACCTCCGTTTAAAGGATATATGCATGATTCATGGCTGAGAAAAGAGACTTGGTTTTAAGAAATTGATAAACAAATGAAAAGAACATGAAAATACACAAAATAATAGTTGCTTTAGTGAAAGTGATGGCATTAAAGATGATAAGGATGATGATCACAACAGTAATAAAAATAGTTGTCATAGGATTGAATATATAGGAAATTCCTATTTGAAGATGTTAATTTGTAATTGGTCAGGAAGGAATCTAATGTGTTGACCTTCCCCACAACTAATGACCTCAGTGATCAGTTATATCAGATATGACCTAGAGGCCAAACACACAAACTCTTTTTCAAGAGTGAAGATAGACTTGTGAATTAGGAGTGATTCAAACAGTGACAGGTGGTACTCAGACAACAAGGAGTTAAGATGCATATTTTGGATCTCGATGAAACTACCCCACTCCCATTAAAGGTGAGGAGATTTATAAAGTATAATTCTTTCTTCCATCAACTAAGTAAGCCAATAAACACGTTCCTTTTGATCTATTTGAAGATTATATCCTAAATAAAATATAAGTTTCTTTTTAAGAAAATGTGTTTTACCTTCCAGATACAAAAAAAGTCAACTTTTTTTTTTCATCCCTTTAAACATCTTCAACCATTCACAATACAACACTACATTTAATACAAATATATTAATGCAAGAATTAGTAATTATAACATCTTCTCTAAAATTGAGCGTTAAGCACATTTGGAGGCTTCCAAAAAAAAAATTGGGAGCATAAGTACAATCAGCTCAAAGAACAAGCAAAAAATAATTGTGTCTTTAGTGTGCTGAGCTACATGTCAGAGACACAGATTATAAAAGCAGGACACTCAGCTCGTTGGAGATGATGTGATATCATAGGATCCTTAAAATAGAATGGTTCTAACATATGTCTAAGGAAAAAGTGGACTAAGAAGCTAAAAGCTGAACTCATTTAGTCATATCTGCTAAATGAGGGATTATCAGTATATTAGGTTGCCCAGTCCACTAGGCAACCTAATAAACTGATAATCACTGACTGCATCTCTACAGAGGTGTAAGATCCCCACTCCAATGAGTGTCCTGGATATGACACTAGACAATCTGATGATGCAGTTTCAGTAATGCTGGAGCTTTGGGGAATGCAGAGTACCCCTTCATTGCCATTGCTCCATTCTTGTCTGGAGTGGTAGCACTTGATAGGATCCTATCTATGGGTCAAATTGAAGTAAACTGAGTAGGTTGAGATGGGGCTGTTTTGACATTCAAACTGCATACTTATGCTAAACTGAATAGTTTAAAATAGAACTGTTTTGACATTTAAACTTTGTACTGAATTGCTTGAGGAATTTAACAATTAACTGTGTTTAAAAAAAACTGTACCAATACTAAACTGAATTTTCTAAAATGGAATTGCTTTACTAAACTAAATAGTTTGAAATAGAAATATTTTTGACAATTAAACTGTAAACTTATGCTAAACTGAATTGTTTGAAATAGAACTGTTTATTTTTATAAAAATGGATTTGGCATTAAATCATCTACAAAGGTTGATATGCCATAAAACCCAAACAACAAACAAACAAACAAGTTTATTAGGCAAATTATAAATAGTGGCATGGAAGGTAAGAATAGGATTGGATAATGGGTAGATGATATAGTCAACTGGAGTGTAAAAGGTAAAAAGCTTGCAAAAGACAGAGATACATAGAAGTGGTTGGTTATGTCTGTCAAGGCAAACTGAATTGTCATGGCACATAAAGGTTCCCATCAACAAACATGAAGATGATGAGATTGATGGCATATAAAATTTTAAAGGAATCAGTGAATTTTCAAATAAGATTTTTTCTGATTATTTTTGCATGTATGCTTGCAAAGTATGAATGTTTTACCTATAATCATAAAATTTCACATAATTGAGTACCACAAGCCCAGCTCAGTAAATTTCTACAGTCATTTAAAAATATATTATTCCATTTGTTTGAAGATTGGGTGTCTGAGGTTATGACAGAAACCTAAGTGGAGTGAGATAACACATCACTCAAAAAACCCCAGGCCTGACATATAGATGGTACCACTTATAAAAAATCCATTTAATTGTTATAAGGTGCTAACCTTCAAATGGCACATGTCAAAATTTGAGCTCAATTGGATTATTAGTTTACAAATTACAGTTATCTAAGTGAAGCTACTGTTGCAATAGGCCTAATGAGTAGAGTGTTCACCAGTGGTTCAGGAGATCAGGGATTCAATGCCTGATCGAGTCATACTAAAGACTCAAATAATGGTATTTGATGCCACTTTGCTTAACACTCAGTATTATTAGGAAAGGATCAAGGATATAGTGGAGATATCCAGGGAATGCAGTAGTGCCCTCTCCTACACCTTGGTGTAGTAGTAATTGAAAAGGGAGCCTTCAGGTCACCCTCAACTAAGGTCGCCAAATTTACTTTACTTTTAACTGTTGCAAATTTTCCAAAGAATGGTAAAATCTGAATTTCGTGTGTTGATAAAGTATTGTTTTCTGATGGGAAAAAATACTGTTCAAGTAAAGTTGATAAGTGTTATTCAGACTCTGTTCAATTGGAAGCAACAGTGGTATGCTGATTTTAAACACAGTCATAGACACAAATGATGCTGAATACTCAAGTCGCCCAAATTAGGCAGTTGTCTCAGAAAACACCAAAAAACTAAAAAATCTCATTTTGGCTGATCGTAAATTGAAGTTGCATAAGATAGCAGAGGTGTTAAAGACATCAGAAGGCAGTGTATTCACCATTTTGCATGAACATTTGTCAATGTGAAAGCTTTGTTCAAAGTGGGTGTTGCATTTTTCAAGCAAAAACAGCAATATGTCAACAATTCAAAGCATTGTTTAGATCTGTTTCAACTCAACAAAAAGGAGTTTTTGTGACAATGTATGAAACATCGATCCCCACTTCACTCTGGAGTCAAATGGGCAATCAACTGAGTGGACAGCAGTAAGTGAAAGCCGTCCAATGCTACCAAACATGCAAACATCAGCAGGCAAGGTTTTGGCCTCTGTATTTTGGGATGTGCAAGGTATTTTGTTCATTGATTATCTTGAGAAAGGAAGAACCAGCATTAGTGAATATTATGTAGCATTATTGGTACATTTGAAGGAAGAAATCACCAAAAAATGACCACAAATGAAGAAGAAAAAATTGCTCTTTCGCCAAGACAATGTATCATGTCACAAGTCGATTGCAACAATGGCAAAACTACATGAATCACACTTCGAATTGTTTCTGCACCCACCCTATTCTCTAGATCTGGTCCCAAGCAACTACTGGCTGTTTGCAGACCTCAAAAGAATGTTCCCGGGAAAGAGATTTGGCTCCAATGAAGAAGTGATATTGGAAACTAAGGCATATTTTGAGGCCAAAGACAAAATGTTCTACAAAAAAGGCATTGAATTGTTAGAAAAGCATTGAAATCAGTGTATCGCCCTAGAAGGAGACTATGTTGATGAATAAAGTTGAATTTTGCCTAAAAATTGTTGTTTTTTAAATTAGGCCCAGGACTTATCGAGTGATGTGTTACTGAATGCTAAATTTGATTACAAAGATATTTCCTCCTCTGTGCTATATTGCATTCTATTAGACTCCCTTAGTAAAGTAAAATCTATCTTACCATGAAGTGAGTTTCTAACGAGTTTTAAAAATATTTCAAGACAAAAATGTAACAGATATATCATCAGTAAAATATTTAATTTTTTATGATCTTGAGCGTAGTTTCAATAAAAAATACAGATATAACTTGATTAATGCAGTACCATTGAGAGAAATCTGATGAATTCTGGATAAGTATAAATGGTGAATCACAGAAGGATTACCTTGAAAAAATAGATACCACCTCATTATACATTTAAAATATTATGTAAATCTGTATATGTTAGATAATAAGAGAATAGAAGCATCAAATGAAAAGCAAGAGAAATTTTTTTGAAGTCATATGCTGTACAGGCATAAGCTTTTCACTGTTTCAGGAGTGTCCAATATTTTCAAGACCTTAACCTTATCTGCAATCAGTAATAAGCAATATGGGATGTTCTTCTTTGATTCACTGGATCCATAATTAGGGTTGGATAAGAGCAAATTATATTGCTAAATAAAACAAAACAAGCAAAAATTCTTTGTCAGTGTTTATATGAGCATGTCAACAGCTGAACAGATCTAGAATACCCAAAACAATGCCCTGCATATTGATGTGTAAGTCTGGGAAATTTGAAATTATAGAGGCTTAGGAAATTTAAAATCAGCACTGAAAGAACTGGATTACATGTAGTTATTTAGTGAATACCAACTTGTATCATCTTTTACCGTAAATTGTTATAAAACAATTATTAATGTCTTGTGTTTAAGGAAAATTATGCAAAGGAGTTAACACAAGAAAAAAGATTAAAAGAGAAAAAAAGAATTGATTGATGTCTAATTCAATTATACAAAATTATTTATTTGCACAAAATGGAATAAGATAGAATTTATTTCACTAAGTTAAAAATTGTGCTGAAGTCAGGATTTGAAATTACAGGAACTCTCCATGAATTTATCTGTCTCACTCCTTTTTGTAACAATAAACACTGGTATAACATTGAATAATGCTTTTGTTAATAAATGTCATTTAGAGATTAATATTTAGAGACCCCAGATGGCAATTGCTTGTAATACAAGTGTAAACATAACAATATGATTTTTTAAGTTTTGATTTTCCACTGACCTGAAATTTCATAGAAATAAAATCATAAAAAATAGTATAACTTTGATTTCAGTTAGATGTCTTCTTTTACTCTTAAATAAAAGATATAGTTTAGCTAATCTGATCAACACAAAGTAAAGCTAAAGATTAGCATAATAAATCAAATCTCTTATCAAAAATCTTAAACCTTTCAATTTTTAAAAATCAATATATTAAAAATAGACATTTGGGGAATTATAGTAAGATTATCTCCTACTTTCTTTTTAACCAAAGAAAAAAGTTTTGCATATTATGTTGTAACATGTCTAATAATTTTCCTTGTCACCAATATCCTCGAAGAATTTTCAAGAACATATATTTCCTTCACTTCATAGATTATAATCTATTTCAAGCATATAATTGTGGTAGTTATAATAATTTACAATACTTCTATCATTAAGTTTCTACAACTCAACAAAATTTAGGATCTCTCACCAAACTTTGAAAAATTTTTTTGTCTCTCTATAATGTTATTTTTCTTGTTCCTAATCTACTAAGTTGTTGACTGGATACTAATATACATTGATAATTTATATGTAATGTGTATATCTTTATGCTCCTTTATTTGTTCATTCTTGCATATGGTGCACTTTCATTGCATTTTTCCAATGTCTAATCTACAAAGTAGTCATCAGGATATTAATAATACTCAGTACCTTATTTGATACTGAAATGATAAGCTACCATGGCTTAATGGTAAATGCTTGCTTATCAAGTACATGGGTCATAGGTTTGAACCTATGACAATTAAAAATATATAAATAAAAACTTTTATTGACAATGTAGAATAACCGTTCTTTGATGACTCATAGAAATATTGACAAAAAGTGGGGAATAGGAACTTTTGTAAGTATTGTCCTTTTATGGGTATAGGTACCAAAACAGTTTTTAGTTGAAGAAATAGAATCAGTAACTTCTGGCTGAGGTTGTAACTAAAAAGCTTAGGAAAGGCATGAATTCATTTCTCTCCCAAAATGTGAGTAAACAGCAGAGTAAATTAAGCTCTTGAGACTTGGTGTTGGGAAACTAGTTCATGAGAAAAAAATTTGAATTCAAATCCATGAAAAAGGCAACAATAATTTCTCCCTAAGACCATTATAGTAATGTGCAGTTTGTTGATAGGAAGTTGTGGGGAACCCATATTCTGGAAGGGACATGTTGCTTTCCATTCCATTCCATTCCAATGTAATTCCAAAATAATAAGCTGACTACCAATGGTATGGACTGATGATAAATGAATATGTATGATTTTTATCATAATTCAGTTCAATTTTTCTGATATAAAAAGGAATAGAAAGACATAACAGAAGTCTTTAAAAAACATTCTACAGTTGTTTGCAAAAGATTGCTGCAGGCATAATGGTTATATATTTTGCTGTATACCTCCATCAAGTCATTACTTTTTTGTTTCAGATTTAAACAAAATTCTAGATGGCCAAGTGGTTTGATGTTGAGCAACCAAATTTGGTATGCATCCTTAATAGACTCAAGGAAAGGTTTTAATCAAAAAATATTCTTTATTTGGGAAAAAGAATGCTCTATACAAGAAGGTATCTCTAAAAATAAGCAATCAGTACAAAATGTAACTAATTATATATAATTTGAATTCCCAAACTTCACAAGAAAAATGATGTCTTGCTAAAATATTTATTCACATTTAATTATATTTTACTATTGTAATTCTTCCAGCCAGAGATGTAAAATAATTGCAGAGCATTATTGTCTAAATAGGACAAACAATCTGGAATAAGATAAAATTCTTAAAGTGATAAATCTATGAGGTGTCATTCACTTAAAATAAAACTTTCTTCATAAAACCCAGTTAAATTTCTTACAATAAAAACAATAAATCAAATCCTGGATGAGACTGATTGCATTTCACATAGCACTAATACCCTTGGGAAAGGTATGAATCCAATTATTCTCCCTCCAGCTATGGCTAAATAGTAGGACAGACTGGGTTTTTCAGCCTTAGTGAGGTAACTAGTCTAGGAGAAGGAATACTCTGAATTCAAACCTGTCATACTCTGTTTAAAAATTGACCTTGTGTCATATCCTGCACGAGCGGAGGGGTTGGTAAATATGATTATTGGTAAACTTCCTTTCCTCTATCTATCTTTTATAGTAACAATTCAGTGAAATTTTTTACTGACAATGATGATTATAAAATAGAAATTGGTTAGAAAAATAAAATAGAATAAAATGAAAAGACCCTAACCAGCATGGATAGGTATTACAGTTACTAAGAAATAATTCATCAGTTTGGAATTGCTATAGTTATGTAAGTTTCACTTTGAAATATCATGAATTAATTGCCATAAATATGAGGAAGTATTTTATGATTGGTATTTAAAAGTTATCTCTCCTGAGCTGTTATAATGATTAGGATGTGCATGACTGCATATCCCCACAGAACTATTATTATCTCTTTACATGTTTTGGTAACCAGTAGTAATTTGTAATTTTTCCTGAAATTCACATCTTCTAAGTATTCTAACTGATCTCAGGAGTGCTGTCATTTAGAAAATTTATATTCTTCCTTTGATCTCTTTTTCAGGTTCTTCAGGATTTTTCTAAGAGATCAAACTATGATTGGTATCACAATCAACTTCATGTTCCACAACTTTTTCAACTCACTGACTAGGTCAAGTTATTTACCTGGCTATTCATATTATTCTTACTCTGCGAACTGCTGGATTGTCAAAATCCACTCTATTGACAAGTTTTTTCTTTTTCTATCATTTCAGATGGGACTGGGTAATCTTAAACTCCCAGAAAATTTTGTGTTGAAATTGTTTGCACAATTCATAGTGGATCAACTTCCCAGTCCAATTTCACCTGCTTTTGTATTTCTTCTATGCCAAGTTTGCTCATTATGTAGTTTACTGTTTGATCTCTCTTTATTTCTCAACATACTATTTTCCTGTATCCTATCTATCATTATGATTATTATTATTTACTTGAAAATTAGGCAGAAAATTGCTTTTTTTTCTAAGGATACTTTTACTTATTTGTGGAAACTTATAGCAAATATCCTTGCTGGTGCCCTTATTAATCCCCTATTAAAATATGTGCAGTAATGCCAAAGGGAAACAAAGATAGGATGATAACAAGTAAAGAAATATATGACAGACAAAAAAGTGTTTAAACAAGGAAAAGGGGTATTCAAAGGTCTGAGTGCTAAACACACGCTTCCTTCAACTATGGTCCATCCATCTCTGACTACTTCTACTCTATACTATGCATGTAAAGACAAAGCTTTGAGAGCCAAACATATGCTTCTTTCAGCTACTGCCCATCCATCTAAGACTACTTTCACTCTTTGCCACCTATGCTAAGACAAAGCTCTAAATTACCAAACATATGTTTCCTTCAACTAAGGTCCTTTTGATAGACAGTTGTTGAAGGAAACATGTTTGTAACTCAAGGGCTTCATCTTTGCTTACATGGCATAGAGTGGAAGTAATCTTTCCAAATGACAGCTCAGCCAATCAAAATACTTTGAAGCAAACTACTGCTTATGCATGTTCCACGTGCAAAATTTAAAATATTTTAAAACAAAAAAAAAAGTTTCTATTTGCTATCAAAAGGTAAAGATACATTTTCTCTTTCCTATTTTGGCTTAATTTCACACCATTACTCAAACATTAATCATTTATTTTTTTACTTTTAAATACACACAGACATCTTTCTCTAGATTGACTGAAACTTTTTCTTTTGTGAGATTTTTTTGTGGTTTGCATACATGATAAACTTTCATTTATTTTTGTGTAATCATATTTACCAACCCCTCCGCTCGGGCAGGATATAACACAAGGTCACTTTTGAAGCAGAGTTTAACAGGTTTGAATTCAGAGTTTTCCTTCTCCTAGACTAGTTGCCTCACCAAGGCTGAAGAACCCAGTCTGTTCTACTATTTACCCATAGCTGGAGGGAAAATAATTGGATTCATACCTTTCCCAAGGGTATTAGTGCTATGTGAAATGCAATCAGTCTAGTCCAGGATTTGAACTCGTATCGTCGTGTCCAACTCCTATGACGATAACCATTACACCACGGGCATTTATTCTGTAACCTATTCTATCATACATATTTTGTTTACATATAAAAAAAAAAAATTGTGCAATGCGTTGAAGCTGCAGTTTGATTCGAATTATTTTCATTTGCCGGGCCGAGGAATATTGTGGTGATGTAATGTTTTATTATTTTCTTGCATTGGCAGATAAATCTGGTTGCTATATTATGTTTAGCACACAGGGCTTTGTTTTAGCATGCATGGTATGGAGTAAAATTAGTCAGAGATGAATGGACAGTAGTTGAAGGAAGCATATGTTTGGAAATTCAGAGTTTTGTCTTAGCATGGGTAGCATAAAATGGAAGTAGTCTTTGATGGATGGATAGTAGTTGAAGGAAGCATATTTTAGGTACTTAGGGCTTTATCTTAGCATGCTTGGCATGGAATGCATGTTGTCAGGGATGGATGGACTTAGTTAAAGAAAGCATATGTTTGGCACTCAGGGCTTCGTCTTTGCATGCATGGCATGGAGTAGACGTAGTCATAGATGGATGGACAGTAGTTGAAGGAAGCATATGTTTTGCACTCAGGGCTTTGTCAAAGCATGCATGGCATGGAGTAGAAGGAGCTATAGATTGATAGACAGTAGTTAAAGGAAACATACATTTGACACTCGGGGCTTTGTGTTAGTATGCATGGCATGAAATGAAATTAGTCATAGATGAATGGACAGTAGCTGTAAGAAGCATATTTTTGGCACTCAGGGTTTGTCTTTGCATGAATGGCATGGAGTAGAAGTAGTCATAGATGGAGGGACAGTAGTTGAAGGAAGTATATGTTTGGCATTTGGAGCTTTGTCTTAGGATGGGTAGCATGGAGTGGAAGTAGTCATAGATTGATGGACAGTTGTTGAAGAAAGCATGTTTGGCACTCAGAGCTTTGTGTTGGCATGGGTGGCATGGAGTAGAAGTAGTTGTTGATGGATTGATAGTATTTAAAGGAAGCATGTGTTTGGCACTTAAGGCTTTGTCTTCACATGGAGTGGAAGTAGTCATAGATTAACTGACAGTAGTTGAATATGTATATGTTTGGCCTGCAGGGCTTTGTCTTAGCATGTGTGGTATGGAGTGGAAATTTGGCACAACAGGTCTTTGGCTTAAAATGCATGGCATTGTGTGGAAGGGATTGCACATATGGCTGTCCATAGTTGAAGGAAGGATGAGTTTGGCATTCTTATCATGCATGGCACAGACTGGAAGTTGTACATTGATGAACAATAGTTGAAGATATGGCTGATTTCCTTCTAGTTTACTGGATGGCACAGACCAGCATTCTGGTCTGGTGGATAATGGCATAAGGTCTTTTGCTATATGTGGGAATGCAGGAAGACTGAAATCAGCAGATGAGTTGTGCAGCAGATAGGGTCCTAGCTTCATGGATTGGTGGATAATCACAAAGAGGTTGATAAATCCCACTGCTATTGTGGATAATTATATAAGGTTTCTACTCTTCATGTGAATTGCAGTTCAGTAAAATGCTTATGAATTTGATGGCTTTGTATGCTTGTACAGTCAGGTTGTGTGGAGCTCTATCTGAGAAGAAGTTATGAAGTTGATAATAGCCTTGTAATTGCCAATAAGAAAGAGTATACAGTATGATGTTGTGCCAGTAGCTTAGCAAGTGTATACTGGCTTACTGCCAAAAGCCAAGAGAGCAAACAATGGATACCAATGCATATATATATGCCTCAAGAGTCCTACTTGTATTGCCTTCCCATTGGTCAAAGAGGGTTACATGATCTGCTTCCACATCAGAACTGAAGGTTGGTTGAGTGGTTGTTTGGGTTTCATGGCATGAAGGTTATTTAACCCCAAATCCATTTTTATGAACAATTCAGTTTAGCATAAGTACAGATTTAAATGTAAGTACAGTTTAATTGTGAAAAACATTTTTATTTCAAGCTATTCATTTTAGTCAAGCAGTTCTAATTCAGAAAATTCAGTTTTGTATAAGTACAGATTTTGTTTACACACAGTTAAATGTCAAAACAGTTCTATATTAAACAATTCAGTTTAGTGTTAGAACAGTTTTGATATCAAAAACAGTTCCATTTCAAATAATTCAGTTAAGCATAAGCACGCAGTTTAAATGTAAGTACGGTTTAATTGTCAAAAACATTTCTATTTCAAGCTATTCAGTTGAGTCAAACAATTCAGTTTAGCATATGTATGCCATTAGATCTATTTAACCCATAGATAGGGCCCTATCAGGTGCTACCACACCGGGCCAGAGGGACATGGGAGCAATGGCAATGAAGGGATGTTCCGCATTTCCCAAAGCTCCAGCATCACTGGAACCTTACCATCAGATTGTTTAGTGTCATATCAAGGACTCATTGGTGGAGGTGGGGTCTTACCCCTCTGCAGAGGTGCAGTTGGTATATTCTACAGCCCCAGCTGACTGGGCAGAACTGTAGGGTAAGCATTTAGCCAGTGTTCAGTGTCGATAGGTACCATTCTATTTTTGACAATGATAAGGAGTCATGAATCATGGAGAAATTTGACAGAGAATATAACAATCCTTATAGAGACTGTGCTACAACATGCACTGTGCTACACTCACATGGATATGGCAATGCATATGTATTCAAATAGGCATGGCAATGACATGACAAGATATGATGATGAACTCTATTTTGCTAACAACAACCTTGTTATTAAATGCCACCTTTTCTGTGCGGTAGTAACATTCATTTAATTATACATTATAATAAAGATTTCGTATTTCTGTAAATAACTGTTTCTTATAATTTTTGTATATATAAAATATAAAATCATGTTTAGATTGCTATGTATAAAAATGAAGTATAATATAAAATATGGGAATACAAAATGATTATAAAATGTGTTATTCAATAATAAACTAAGTTAATATGCACAAAAGTCTAATTCTATAGAACTCATGATTAGGAACAAATGTTGCATTATAGATTGGTAAGATCTATTGTTTATATGTAGTGTAGCATTCAAAGTTAAATGCATTGAAAAACACAGTAGGTTAACCAGTATGATTGAAAGCTATATAACTTGAGACCATGAGACAATCTGAGACCATGGCTCTCATTGTATGGTTTCAATCAGTTAACCAAAATGGTTCTAGAGTTAGAAATAAGTTCATAAGAAACCCTCAATTTCGAATGATAGAATGCTCACTGATTCTTTATTTAGTCAGGTAGGTAAGGAAATTCTGATCACAGAAATAAAAGTAATATGAACACATAAAATTGTGGTTGCATTGTCATTCCTCATCCCAATAGAGAGGAATTTAGAACAATGGAAGATGGTGACAGAAGAACAAGAACAAGAAGAAAGATGGCAACATGAAAGAGCAACATGAGGTGACCAACAAGACAATGGAAGAATGAAGTGAACTGAAACAAGGTGAAGTAAAGAGATGAAAGCTCCTCAATCATAAAGTAAGGACAATATAATATAGAATGGCCAAGAGTTAGAGACATATGACATGTACTCTGAATGTGTATGCAACACAAACTCACCACAAATATCTGTATCTATTGAACAAAACTTATTTTGGTATAAGGACATATTCATAAGTAATAAATTGACAAGGAATGGCTTGCAAGATTGATTTCTATTGAATGTAAGTAAATTTAATATCAGGAGATATTTATCAAGCTCCTCAAGACACACTTCACAAGGCCTAAATTCAGAATTTTTCCTAGTCTGGTTTTACTACCAAGACTAGAGTCCAGTTTGTTTTATTATTTGTCTATGACTGGAGTGGGGAAGAGATGAATCCAGCCATTTCCCTGGGAAACAAAATGAAATGGAAACAGCCTCATCCTAGATTTGAAATCAGTTTGTTGTGTCCATTTTCTACAACACTAATTTTTGTTACATATAACTCAATATAAGCTTTTACAAATCTAATCTGTTGGGCTATATTCCTCTATATATAAAGTTGTGTGTGTGTGTATGTGTGTGTGTGTGTGTGTGTGTGTGTGAGTGTGGGTATGAACATATCATATAAAAAATCTTTCTAAAGTGGAAGCACAAAGCAATATGCTTCATATATTTTAGCCAACTTATTGATTCTTCTTTAATTTAATATGTTTAACTAATTGGCATTTTTATATTTAAAAATCAAATTGTGACAAGTAATTATTTTATCATTATTTTCCAATCTGTTTTTTTTTAATCTTCTTAAATAATTGATTATTTTGTTAACAGTTTTTCATAATTAGTAATCAAAACAAAATCTTCCCACAAAAATTTAGATCACAGCTTTTGTCCATTAATACAGTAACCAAAAGTTATTTTTATCAATATATTTTGAAAATTTAACAAATTTATAACTTCAACAAGGAAAAATCAGTTTAGTTTGTGCACATCTGATCCTTGTGCTACAGTTCGTATTACCTTCAAGTTTTTTGTTGCATGCAACACTGGTGTGTTAGTCTTTTATAAAAAGGGTATTTAAGAATATGAAGGATACAAAATAAACAATTATGACTTTATAATCATCAAGATTTCAAAGCAATTATTTTGAAATGAAATATTGAATTCATATTATAGAATTTTATTTTCTTCCTGATTTGTAAATGCAATGTAAAATCCATTTATAAAATCTTATATAGGCAGTAGGTATAAATAACAAAAACCATTTGGATTGGTACCAGATTTTGTTTAACATTTGGCCAAAAATGAGCAGAGCAAATGCCAGTAGATAGGTTAGAAGAGAAAATATCCACTCCAATCTGCATTGCCTTCTATTCTGTCTGGTCCATCTTCAATCCCATCCTGTTCTGCCATCTTTTTTCATATTTGATTATGGAGTTTGAATTGTACAGTATAGGATAGATCCAAAATTGCCAGACTTGTATCCTAGTATCATATATATATATATATATATATATATATATATATATATGAGTGTTCATACATGTGTGTGTATGTTTTTTCTTTTGTTAAGTTAAAAAGGTTTATGTTAGTAGAGACATTATAGTTTACATTTATCATTATATTTACCCACTATTCATAGAGCTTCTTTGCAATTTAAAAATAAAAGAAAAAATATTGATATACTTATTAATGAAATAAAATAGGAAAATAATCTTATAGCTAAATCAATTTATTTACATTTGTTGAAAAGTTATTGAATGGAAAGGTTGATAAATAAAACTTCTCTCAGCCTTGAGGACAGCATCTACCTAGCTTCAAAAGTGACTGCATACTTAGATTGGTAAGTTCTTTTGTCCAACACATCCATTATAGCATTCTTCAGCAAGTCCGTGTTATGGTAGGGACACTGGTTGGCTTCATTTGAATGATACCCTAGATGTAGTCACCTGTATCAAAATTCTTGATCATCTACTGGATCATATGAGAGTGGAGTTTCACTGGAATGCAAACAGTTTCCTTTGAGCCACTGTATTGATTCAGGGTTTGACCACCATGTCTAGTATCTAAATGTAGGCAGTGACATTGATCCTAAGATCCTTTAAGGAGTAGTAAGGTGGCCTTTATTGCTCACATGCACCAGGACCACTGGAAATAATGTGAATGTGGTGTGCATCGCTGTGCAGAGCCATCTTTCATTCTTTCTTCAGATCAATAAATTTTCTATTCATATAGTAAGGAGTGTAACTCAGAAATGTCTACCTCTTTTTAAAAAAAAGGAGATGTACAAGCTGGAAGGGGCCTTCTTGCTGTGGAGATTGACACATTTGTTTTGTATCTACAAGATTACTTGGTATTGTGATGAAAACTTGTTGGTACTCTGTAATTATCATGGTAAACAAACTGAAGAGATCAGCAGATATTTTGAAAATTTTTTCAAATTTTTTAGAGATGTATTCTGGTATTAAAGAAGTTGACTTCTTGGATGTCAATTTCAGTCAGAACAATGGTATTTACACATCATATAGAAAAGGGAATAATATCCTAACTTATAAAAATATTGACTCCAATCATCCACCTGTAGTCATAAAACACCCCCCAAGCATATTGCCCATTGATTCTTCTAGTGTGAAATAATTATTTAACAATGGTAAATAAAAGTATAAAGAAGCTCTTTAAAATTGTGAAATCCATGCAAATTTATCCCTTAATTTATTCTCTCACTTCTTCTGTACTCTTCTCATACAACAAATGGTCACACTTTACCACACTTATTTAACTAAGTGAACTTGAACCTAAAATTATCTGTCCTGTCTGATGTTTGCAGTACTATTTCCTTTCGCTACATGAAACTTTAAGTAGCTGTAATATTATTGTAAATAATCAATTTTTAGTTTATATTTATATGTATATATATGCATATTATAAAATGCAGTATGTATATTTGTGTTTGATGTCAAATATGCTCGTGTTTGTAAGATTAATCACTAAATATATGGTTTATTTGCCATTGGGCAACAATGGTAGGGTGCTCAGTGAAAGGCCGGGAAGACAAACTTTGCTAACTATTCTCTGGAGGTAGGAGCTCTTTCGGTGATTGTGTATGTGAATCCAAAACTTTTTGTATGTGCTATTTCAAAATTTTTCTATAAAGAGAAAGAATAAATTATATATGATTTAGTATATGATTTATTCTTCTATATATAATCTATTCTTTCTCTTTAGAGAAAAATAGAACAAGAAAATATCATGTCATTTTAAGACCTGAGCAATCATACACATCTTCTTTTATCTGTGAATTACCAGGACTGCTCTTAGGAGAGATTGTAGAGTGTTTTTTCTGTTGCTATCTCTATGGTTTAAATTCAGAATTGTCCTTCTCTTAGACTGAGTGAAAGTTCAATCAGCCCTCTTATTTTACACATATCAAGGGAAGAAATGGCTTCCTGCTTTTTTAAAGACATGAGTTTGAAGTGAATGCAAATAGCCTCCACCAGAGTTTGAACCAATCCTATTTTCTCTATTGATAACCATTACGCAATTTACATCTTCATATTTTTTAATTAACAAGAAAATAGAAAGAAGGTTGAACAGTAGAGAAAGAATGTGAAAGATGTAAAAAAGAATAGTATATAAACATAAGATAAAAAGAAAGACTAAAAATGAAAAAATAGAATAAAGAAAGAGTGGAGAAAATAATAATAATGATAATGACAAATGATTGGTTTCTTTGTTTAATGGCATATCAACCTTTGTGAGTTTATGATATTGGAAGGAATCATAATGATCTGATTCACTAAAGAAGAACAAAACAAAAACAATATACTGAGGAACTTAAAATGAAGGATTCTACAAAATTTCTTAGGTGTTTTTATTTTTTGAATGCCAAATCATTGTTATACATTAATGATAATAAACAAAATAATTGATCTGTGGCCTTTTTAATGATTTTTTTGCAGAGAAACAAAATCTGTGATCATTTTCTTGAGTCAAAATTTAATAATCAATGTATGTTTTGGGTTGAACCAAGGTGTGTATATATATGGTAAGAGTGGGTGGAAGATTTTTAGCCTGTAGTGGGTTGGTGATTTTCTTTTTATGAGAAAGATAGCCAAAGATCCCTTCAGAAATATTCACCATCTATCAAAAGATAATGGTGAAAAATAATTTCTCCTAACAATGAATTTACCTTACTCTCTTCCCTATTTCTATCCCTGTAACTAGATTTTCTTTATTCCTCATCATAAATAATCTGGAATCAACCCAAGACAAATATTTCTAAATGATTTCAGCATGCTTGTTAAAGAAAGGACTACTTCAATACTGTTAGAAATACTAAAATGATCTTGGCAGTAAATGAGGTGCAGAATGATTCTAATAAGAATATATTTTTTAATGTAAAAGTTATTACTTTTACCGTAAGGATAATAACTAGGACATTGTCTTGTCTGCTTCAAGGTCATGAAGAGATAAGATTTACAAAAAAATTAAGCCAACTGCCTAAGTTTTAGACCTTTAACCTTTTTTCTGAGCAGTGAAAAAGTACAATTTATATGGATGTGTTATATCACTGATTAGGCTGTAATAAGTATTTTGGATTTTTGTTTAAGGGCAGAAAAAAATAATGCATGTATATCTGTCGCTTCAAACTGACACACAGTTAGATCTAATATGAAGTTTTACAGACAAAAAATCAAAACTTGATAATTTTAATCAAGAAATTTCAAAATAATTCATATTAGTATAGAAAATTATGACACTGTACTCAGATGAGTGCCAAAAAAATTAAACTGATTAAATTCTCCAAATCTTTTTAACAATACTTTTTGACTTTTCGAAAATGTTCTTTATAGCTGGAAAATGAAGGGTGATAATATGGAACAAAATTGCCAGCACCTTTTAGTTTTAGCAGGAAATTTTAAGTGTAAAAAAATCCTTTGATCTGTTTTATTTTTGATAAGTATTATTCATCTTTCATGTCCACTTCACAATTGAGTACATATTGAAGAAAATAGAAATTAATAATACCTTTGACCAATATAACTTTTAAACAACTTTTTTATCTTCTCTTCTCTTGCAGTGCATTGACTAGAAGCCAGTGACTATGCTCTTTAAAATGCATTTCACCAGAATTATCTTGAAAATGTGGCTGATTTTACAAATTGATTGAAGCAATTTATGTGTAAGTTTCTCTTTCACTATGAAACATATAGGAGAAGGCAAACTTACGAATAAACTTTGATAAATCAGTCATCTTGTTTCTGCTTGTCTCTGGATATCAGATTTTGAAGGAGGAAAAGGTGTTGTACAAGTCATACAAGTAACATCATTCACAAAAGGTATAGATAACTCATCAAGTTTCACATCAATAGAAGAGTGGCAACATTTGCAGGCTTAACAACTTGGGAGTATATAATCACAAATTTGCACATGGGCAGCTCAATCTAATATTGCTAGACTGTTGATAGAACAGCAGAATGTTTTAACAATGTTGTGTCTGAGCAATCCTCTCTAGAACAGTACACTCCCTCAGAAAACTGGGAAGGGTCTAGAAAAAGTGATAAGTAATTGCCAGTTCAAGCATCAAGCTGGTCAGCTTTTCATGACAGCAGAAGGAACATACACAAATAAGAAACATGGAATAAGTGTGGGGATATTGAATGTCGGGACACTTTTTGATTGTAAGAGATTGAGCAACCCTGAATGATCAAAAGGTATAATTGCAAAGAAGTTAGCATGGTACAATGTTGACATTGCTGCACTCTCAGAAACATGTCTGAGTGAAGATCAGCAGTAAGCACAGAATACAGCTTCTGAAAAAATAAACAAAAATAAAATAAACAAGATGGGGTGTTGGTTTTGCCACTCAGGAAAAGTTAATCATTCAATTAGAACAACCTCATGACTTTTGAGACAGAATCATTTGCTTCTGAGTCCCTTTGTCATGCAGCCACTTTGTGACTATCCTGCCTATGCTTCTACTTTTGACAGCAGGGAAGAATCCATTATGGCTTTTTATCATGATCTTTGGTCAGCAATAATATAAATTCCAAACATTGACAAAATCCTCCTTTTTGATGACTTCAATGCCTGTAATCACAAAATTTAGGGAGCATTAGGGAAGCATAGTCATGAATAGTAATGTTCTTTACCTTCTTCAATTATGCATTGAATTCAAACTTATTTTTTTCAACGCCAAAGAAGTTCTCAAGGTAACTTGGATGCACTTGAATTTCAGATATGAGTATATCATTGAATATATCATCACCAGGAAAAGAGACCTTCAGTTACACATTTAGAGCCAAGTGCAGTGCAGAGTGTGGGAGGGACCATATGCTCATATGTTAAAAAAACAGAAGTTTTGCATCATGCATAAAATAAGACCTGAGGAAATAAAAATCCCTTAACATATTGATGTATCAAAGTTGAAAGATTCTAGAGCAGAATCTGATGGAACATAGGAGCAGTTCAAAACCAAGGTTTACAATATAGAAGTTTATGTTCTGGGGCTCAGGGAAAAAAAACATCAGGATTAGTTTGATGAAAACAATAATCAGATCACTAAACTTCTCAAGAACAAAACCTTGTTATATCAAAAATACCTTGGGACATCAGCGAAAGATAAAAAGTACTTACTCAGGTGAGGCACGATACAGCAAACAAAAAACTAGTGGTGGTCAGGCTTTTCATAGAGAATGGAGAAAGTCTACAATAGGAAAGATACTAAAGAACTATACCATCTGATCAGACAAGTCTTCAGTCCTGAATCCTCATCTATGGTACCACTGAAGTCAAAGGATGAATCCTTTCTCTTTAAGGATCATAATAGTATCATGAAACACTGAAACACTTCACGGATATCTTTCACAATCAATAATTCAATTTAAAAGATATTATTGATGAAATAATGGATTACCTCACTGTTGTTGAGGATGAAAAACTATTAAAGAAATCAACATTGGGAAGGCACTAAGTCTTGATGGTATTCCCACTGAAATCCTTCTTCATGTGTGCAAAAAGCTCACTTACAGAGATCCATCATCTGATATCAGATGTCTGGTTGGGTGCTCCTGTCTCTCAGGACTGAGTTGATGCTACTTTAATCTCATTGTAAAAAGGGAAGAGACCCAAATCTATGTGTAGATTGAAGGGGTATAAGACTGCTTGAAGTGGCTGGTACAGTTAATGGGATTAAATAAGGTGACATTACTGCGCCTACACTTTTCTCTCTATATTTTACTGTAATTCTCTCAAGAGCTTTTTAAGACTGTGACTTTGGTGTCTACATTTGCTTCAGAACCATAGGTCTTGATCTCACACACTTCAACATATAATCAAGAACTTTCATGATCCTTGTTCAAAAACTCTTCTATGCTGAAAATGCAGATCTCATTACTCATATGGAAAAAGATATGCAAGCTGTAATGGATCTCTTCTCCTGAGCATGCAATGCTTTTGGATTTACCATCAGTTTAGAGAAGATAAAGGTCATATTCACTCTACCCCCAGGCTAGCACTATCCTGAACCAAATATCTTTATTTAGGATACAAGATTGGATATGGTTACTTCTTTTGTACACCTGACCAGCAATCTCTCTAGAGATAGATCCCAATATCCTGAAATATATCTAATGATTGAAAACCAGCAAGGCCTTTGGAAATCTTATAAGCCATGGGTGATCTAACAGAGGTATCACTATGAATACCAAGTTTAATATCTATAAAGTTTGGGTCTTATCTGTTTTTTATACTCTAGTGAAACTTACCATTACATGAAAGCCTTGAAAAGATTATATCAAGTTTGCCTCAAGAAAATCCTAAACATCAAATGGCAGTCTGAAACACCAGACACCATTGTCCTACAGCAAGCCAATACATCCAATGTTGGTATGCTCCTTTTACACAATCAGATGCATTTGGCTTGGCACCTCACCAGAATAGAGGATATTGGTTATTCAAGCAGATGTTCTACAGAGAGATTGGAACAAGGTAAAGACATATCTAAGAAACATTATGAAGATGTTGTCAAAAACAACCTCAGAGTGCTCAGAATAGTCGTTAAAGATTGGGAGCAGGGGACAGTAAATCAATCAACTTCAAAGAAAGTGATCTATGAAAGCTGTAAAGCATTTGAATACTCCAACATGAAACAAGCACTTCAAAAGCAGAATTTTATCTCAGTCCCTGACACTTTACAGCTTGAACATGTTTGTAACATTTATAGTAGGGTCTGTTTTACCACAGTTAATGAGATCTCATGACAGCAAACTATTTTGTTTTTGTAGAATATTAACAATAACGAGGAATAATGACAACAATAGTCTCAACTAGCATCCAGTTGGCAGACTAAAATAAAACAGGCTGTAACCCAAACTGAAGATGGTATTTATACACAAATATAACCACTCATAGACCAGCAGCCAATCACAGCCCTGAGAATGGGCTAGCTCATTTGTACACAATAGAGCATCACAACATGTCAAAAATAACTCTCCTTCTGGAGTTCAGTTTTGAGATCTGACTCAGCTCATTAAACAGCTGAGTGCTGATTCTAACATTGCTAAACTCCATAGTTTTATACAAGTCCTTCAGTTGCAACTGACAAGTAACTCATTTCAATTCTGTGACAAAATGTGTGGGTCTGCAGCAAGTTTGAGAAGTCATTTGAGAGTGTATGGAGCAATTTCAACAGAGAAGACAGCTAATTAATTTGTCACTCATGTGATAGAGTTCGTAAGGATATAATTGGACTGGGAAGTCATATGAGCTCCCAGTGATGGTAAACTATATATATATATATATATATATACTGGGTACTGTAGGTAAATTGTCGCCACTTTGAATTATTAATTTCACAAATTTGCCTTGTTTGTTTCAGG
This sequence comes from Sepioteuthis lessoniana, assembly GCA_963585895.1. Lineage (NCBI taxonomy): Eukaryota > Metazoa > Mollusca > Cephalopoda > Myopsida > Loliginidae > Sepioteuthis > Sepioteuthis lessoniana. The sequence goes on along the minus strand of OY757929.1, from coordinate 67,259,554 downwards.
TTTTGTCTACTGTGCACCAAACAAAATTCTGTTGAGTCTGTAAGGAAAGCAGCACCATGACACCATGCACTCTCCAGAATTTTGGAAATGACATGATTTATTGCTTGGTATTCAAATCAGAAGCTCCATTAAAAAATTGAACATTATTTGGGTGTTAATCTGAGGAAATTGCTGAAAATTTAAAAAGAATTTGATGTGACCATTGATGACTATAAAGGTATAGCAGCTCAGAAGCTTTACTCTGATCATTCTGATAAGAAAAGAATTCTCAAATATGTTGGTGAGATCTAGGCCATGATTGATATTGATCACTGCAAGTCAATTAGGTCCATAGCCAGGGACATGGAAGTGTCTGAGTTTCTTATTAGGCTGGTAATGCATGAAGATATTTGGTATTTCTCATAAAAGATGAGAAAGGGCCAATTTTATCACAGGACCATGCTACAAAACTTTTGAACAAATTCAAGCATCCTCTCCAACCAAATATGCTTTGCTTTTTCTTAAATTACAAAAATTTCTGCCAAGATCAAATGGTAAACTAACTGAACAACCATTGGCTAGCTCTGTCCCCACAAAATGTACTCACAATGATGAAAATCAAACACCAAATCCACATCATAGTGTTAGGGGTGTTTACTAATGATGATGAAAATATGTCATCATTTATCTTTTCACATAGCCTCACAAGCAAAACAGAGGCCAACAAGTGCCTGGAGGAGGTAGCATTACCCTGGATCTAGAGGGAAGCTGCTGGAAGACCCAATGTCTAGCAACAGGACTGTGCCATGCTACACAAGGAGAACCCAGTCTTGGCTGTGAGAAAATTTCTGCAACCAAATCACTCCTAACATCTGGTAAAACAGCAGCATTTACCAATTTAAACAAGGAGACTTTTGGAAAGGCTAACCGGATATTCCAAAGTAATTTCTTTGAATAATTTAGATGAAAAATTACCCGCCACACTCTTTGTATAAGTTATCTGGATCCACAGAATTTGACTGGCATCCTATCACACTAATTGCTTTGGTGTATGAAGAATTCTTTAAAAATATTTTATGTCAGAGATGATTATGAGTTATAATTCTCTTCTGATACTAATTGCTATTCAAGTTTCTATCATTTCTTCTAAGAATCATATGGGTGTAAAAAGGAGAGACAGAAAAATTAAAATGAGAGTAAGAGAGAAAGAAAGAAAAAGATAAATGATAAATGCAGGAGTTTTAAGGAAGGAGGTGAATATACTAACAAACTCTCTCTCTCTCTCTCTCAATATATATATATATATATATATAAGCATAATTGCCTATAAACAAATATATTGATATGTATTAATAGACACAGACTGATATCAATCTAGTGATCTATTAATATCTTTCCATGCCCAAACCTATCTCTATATCTAGATATACTTGGATATAATCTAGATTTATCAATCTATTGAGATACATACATACATACATATATACATACATGAGTGGCTTTATGTATGTAAATATTTCTATATCATTTGCTATAAAAAGCTGAATGTAATTCATTATTTGCTATAAAAGGCTGAATGTGATTCAATTTATCATCAATTTAATTAGTCTCTGGATGTTTAATTTTCTTTGAATTTGATTTCTTGGTATTGAAGCAAGAAGAGGAGAAAATGTCTGTATTGTTCTTTACATCACCAACCTAATCATTCCCTTTCTTCCCAAAAGAATTTTATACATAGTAGTGGTTCTCTAGATTACAATTGTAAATTGAAATAGGTAAATTTGTCAGTATTTATTGAGATTTACATCAAATAACTGACATAGTTGAAGGAATAAAGTAAAGAATCATAATTGCATGGAAATATTCTATGAAAAAGGTGGCAACTGATGATAATGTGTGGGTTGAGTTCTTTATTTCAATTCAAGGTGAGCTCTATGATTATTCTCAAAGAAGATGGAAGGTATCCAGAGCTCACTGCCCAATGGAGATTTACCTTCAATAGCCTCAATGCGATTTACATTGACCTGTAAACATTAGATGTAATTGTTTGTGACAAAGTCTCTCCCGTGGTTGTTTAGGATGATATGGATGCAGTGCTAGTGAATCATTTGAAAAATAATGAGGTAACAATAGGTAACACATGACTTGATGCTATATAGGAGTGAGTTTTGTACAATTGCTAAGTGTATGGCTAACTCAGTGCCTTTCTTGAGATGTCTATTATTCCACACTCTTAATGAATGTTTACCTTTGCAAGCCTTTTATGAATTTCCTTGATATCTGATGGGATGATGTACCCAAGGTATCAAAATTGGTGAATTGTCTCCAGCTCTATATGGCCTATGATACACTTCTTCCGGTGCAGAACTAGTGTTGAAAGAGCTATGCAGTCTTAGCACCGGATGTTATGTGCTGTAAGGGTGATACAGTACGTGTGATAATGGCAGTATCATGGATGAATAATAATTCTTGTATCTGATTTCCAGAGTTTTAGTCAAGTCCTGAAGTAGCTTCAGGTTTAAAAGGCTGCTATCAGTCTTAAAGAAGTTCTAGGTGCTATCTTCATCATCATAATTTGTTATATCACTTGCAACAAAGAGCTCATGAATTTTTAAATAAAATTCTGGGTCATCAAAACATCAGGTGGTACACACACATACTTTATCTAAGAGTTGATATAAATATATTATAACATATATATATATAACAATAATATCACAAAAAAAATCACTCAACTCACAATTCTAAATTTCACCATTTCTTGATCATGATGTGATTTTCATGATCACCAATATGTACCTGATAATCAATAAATTATTAGAAGTTGGATGATTTTATTTTGATTTTTAAATGAACAGTGTTTGTTTTAAAGTAAAATACAGGTATATATACATAGCTTGCTTTGATTTATTTCTTAATGGCATATTGACTCCTCATAGACTATTTGATGCTGAAATGGGATTCATTTCTTTGATCGTAATTATAACTATATTCACAATATGATATTGCATTTTTTTACATTACACTTTTTGTTTGTGGTCACAGTCATATGATATCAAATATTACTAAGAAATAATTTATGCAAGTTATATGGTTTCAAGTATTCCAATCTTATACAAATGATTTATATATAAATGTATGATTTCAAGTAATTATTCCTATCTAATAATGATAATTTATTTCAAGCATTCCTACCCAATACTAATAATTTTCAAACAGATCTATTTGACCAGTATATGAGATTGTAACAGGTGCAACTGGACCTGTGGGTAATGTCAACACTTCCCAGAATTTCAGATCTGGAGCCTCACCACAAGATTCAATTAAGTGTAGATACACCCATTTTGAGAGGAGGTCTTACTCCTCACCAGGAGATACAATCAGTATATGCTACACTTTGCAAACAAGGCATAGTTTATTCCATTTTAAAGTGAAGTTATTTTGTAATGACTACATTGAGCAAAACTAAAATTGAGTCCAGTGCCATTGTTGAGCCTTATCAAACATAGTGAAGCTATAAAAATTCCATCATATTATATTTATTCTTAAAAACTTATATTAGCATGCTTTTATTGAAAAAAACTGAATGTCTGGAACATATCCTCATTCACTTCATAATAGAATGGATTGATTTTGCATTGATTTCATTTACATTGTGCTCTATGAGCACAACCTTCATACAAAATCAGGGCAGCCTGTGTAAAGATACTTACAGTTAATATGATGTCTAAAAATTGGTCCCACTGATAATTATCAAGATAATTCAAATGTTATATTCTATATATTTTATCAAATCTTTTTTTCCTTGTCTTATTCAAACTTATATGAACACAACACTATAATGCTAAAATCTAAACATTATTTGTTGAAAATGACATTATTTTAAAACTTTCATATAATTAGAGAATCAATTTTGAAGAAAAGATTTTTCTCTCATCAGCCCTTTGACAAAATTCATATTAACAAAACTTTTTTTATGACCATCATTTTTTATTTCATTTTTTTAGTCTTTGTTCTATTATAAAAAAGATGAAATATAGTAGAATATCTTTAATTTTTAAAAAATTATTTTTTGATCAAGTAATATGAAAAAATAACACTTTTAGATGATTCAGTTCATTTACTCAAGTTTGAATAAATAATAAAGGAACGAACAAGTAAGTAGAGGGGAAATGAACAGCAACGCTGCTGGTAACAAAAGCTATTGGAAAAGATGCTACTGCTGCTTCTCTAAATGATGTTAACGGTGGTTTAAAAAAATGTTATCACTAAAATCATGATTTGCTCCCGTTTCTTTTTTTACAGTACCTTCTATTATTACTTCTTCTTTAATAATATCTAATATAAAGAAACCAAATAAACACACACACACACACACACACACACACACACACACACACACACACACACACACACACACACACACACACACACACACACACAAAATACATCAGAATTAATTTATAATCCATAACTTTTTAATACTGCAATAATTTCTTCTATTATCACCATTACTTATTAAGTAGTACCAAATATATTTCAGTAATTATTCCATATATATATATATATATATATATATATATATATATATATATATATATATATATAAAGAGAACTCATTTACATTCTTTTTTCTCATTGCCTATTCATTTCCTTCTCTTTCCCTATATTTTTCTTCTCATCCTTAATTGTTATTCATTTCCTGCTATCTTCACTACATTTTCTTTTTTTTTCATTTTTCCTTTCACACCAGTTTTCTTTCACATCTTTTCATTAATTCTTGCTTCTATTTTCTCTTATCTACAAATATAAATGACTGGTATACTGGTACCTACTAATACTGCATACTTTTATTTCTATATGAGTATGCTTACACATGTATATTATCATAATTTATATCTTGTTGTTTGATGGGAAATTGCTTATTTCATTATTTTAGCTTGACATTTTATCCTTTTTTCTAAAGACAAAGCTTATTGATTTTTCTTTTTAAACAATATATTAATTCTTGTTTTTCAGTAAAAGTATTTCATTCCATTGCTTTTTAGTAGATTTTTAATGGCAAATATAGAAAGCTTTTCAAGTAATGATTTCAAGCTGAGCCATAATGGAGCTGAAAATGAGAAATATGATTTAGAGAGGATGCTTTTATCAAATTAACAGTAAGATTTTTATTTTAAAAAATTGCAACTGAAGATATCAGAAAACCAAGAGAGAGTTTGAGCAAAACATTAAGTAATAGAGAAGATTAGAATGCTGCAGTGAAATATGATTTTAAAATCTCTGACAAAGAACAACTTATGCAAAAATTTAATGTTTTGATTGAAACTATGTCAAATTATTTAAGAGTAACTGTGACAGCAAGAAAAAGAAAAGCTTTATAAATGCATTCTCTTTGAATTTAATGAGAAACTTAACAGTATATCTATATTAATGATGTGATGAAAAATAGACTTTGCATAATAACCAGAGGTGTCCTGCATATGACCTGATGTAAATGAGAAGCTGAAATATTAACTATCCTAAGGAAGATAATGATGAGAGTATCATGTAGAAAAACAAATACAAAAACAGCCTGAAATATTGCTTTCAAAATTCAAACTCAAATCAGGGAATAAAAAAGGTGTGTCATTTTGCTGTATGTTAATACCTACTTCCATGTTACAAAAATTATGTCACTAAAGTGAAATCAAAGATTTCATTGTATCCAAGCTTTTCACCTGCCTCCGTTCATTTTTTCAAACCACCTTTTTTACTAACAAAAACTGTATGGTATATTATATTTGCAACATTTGGTCACATTTTTCTTCTGTGGATGATAAATTTTTGGAGGATGTTCCATAATTTTGTTATGGAAATTTCCTTGATAGTATAGTAAGTGCAGATATTTAAGCATTTTCTGTTAACCTTGCTCATATTGAGGAGGCATTCAGTTCATTATTAACATCCTTTAGGCTTTTTAAAAGGTTATTCAAGCTGTTAATATTACAGCTTATGCAGTGATATAGGCAAAGACCAATTCTTTTTTCCCAAATTAAGTGAGAAGTAAAGAAATATGTTGGATAGCAGAGAAAAACAACAAGATGGATGTATAAAAATATTATCAGGTTTTTTTCTTTTCTTCTTATTACCCAAAATGTACAAAGAGGTTAAGTAAGAATGAGTCAAAGATAGCTGAGCTGCATACACACTGGGATTGACAGAATAGATTATCTGTATAACCTCGTCTTCCTCTTCATTCTTATTTTTGGGTCAAAATCTCCCAGGTTATATAATATTCGGAATACCCACAGAAATTTATGTAGCATTTCCACCAAAGACACCTGTCTCCTGTTTATTTTAGATACCAAGTCCATTTTCTGATATTTTTGTTCCCAGTATCCGACTTCCGCAGCAGCATCGACATTTCAAAGAGGTCTTCATGTCAATATCCAGTAAATAAAGAGCACATGTGAGTATATACATATTTACTTATATCTGACAGATCAAGAGTTATTGCTAAAAGACAATTTTTTTTTCATAATTTCAAATGGCTTTCCAATGATTATTAATTAAATATTCTTCTAAAGCCCTAGAATTACAAAGCAGTATTTATGTCTTAAAATGTTTTACCTCGGATGGCAATATTTCAATAGAAAGCAATGGAAACAATCTTGATTTCTTGTAAAAAAATTTCTTCAGATAACTCTCTAAATATACTTTCAATCAATTATTCTTAAAAGATAAATATTAATGCATAAATATACAAACAGTGAAAATGAAGTGTTGATTAGAATTAATTATTATTTTGTAGGACAAATTGAGCAAGATTAGAAGACACTGTGGGGGTATTCTGGATCATTAGTAATCTTTAATCCTGAAACTGTGTGCAATCTCAAGTTATGATGACATTATTGATAATACATCTATTCTTTTTGTTTGTTCTATTTTTTAATGCATGATAAAATACACACACACACACACACACACACACACACACACACACACACACACACACACACACATATATATATATAAAGTACCAAATATATATACATATACACATAAATATATATCTTGACAAGAGGTTTATAATTTACTTTGTTTTATTTTGTTTTATTTTTTTGATTGTGAAACATTTTGAACAATTTTATTGAATTTTGAATAAATATATACACTCCTGGACAAAAATATAAGACCACCCTCAAAAAGGAAAGAAAGATATTGTTTACAATTTTTAAATTATTAAAATCAGATATATGAAAGATCAGGTTAAGAGACATCTAAATTTAAAATAAGAAATTTCAATTCATTTTTATATGTATATTAGCATTTATGCTAAATTTTAAAATTTATTTTTGACATAAATATAAGACCACCAATAAAAACTAAAGAAAAAAGGATTTAATTTAATTGAAAAAATTTTATATATAGTCTACGTAATATAAAAGATATTAAAACTGTAATACTAAACTACAAAAAACATAAATGGCTAAAGGAACTAAATTATCTGATTTTGAGAAAGGAGAGATTACAACTCTGAAAAGAGTTGGAAAATCTCAGAAAGAAATTTTGAAGGCCTTAGGACATAGTGAAACTGTTATCTGCAATTACTTGAAAAGTCCAAATAAGTATGAAACAAGAAAACTGACTGGCAGGCAAAAAAATTTATCACCCCAATTCAAAAGAAGAATTGTTTGCAAAGTGAAAAAGATAACTTTGTCAACATTAAAAATATTGAAATCTCTATTGGGTGCTCCTTGCAGTCCTAGAACAATTAGAAGGCATTTAAACAACAACAAAAATTAAGCATAAGAAAAGAATTTGGTCCAATGTTAACTTAAAAAAAAACTGGAATATGCTCATCAATATCAAACCATGAGTGCGAATAGCAAAAAGTTGTTTTCTCAGATGAAAAGAAATTCAATTTAAACAGTCCTGATGGCTTTCAGAAGTACTGGTATGTAAAAAATTTCCAGAAGAGAATTACTCAATATGCCAGTGGAGGATGATCTGGGAGGCCTTCTTACCTTCAGGAAGACTTAAACTACAATTTGTCAATGGTCGACAAAAAACAGCAGATTATATGAAGATGCTAAATGATTTATCTCTTGCACAAAAAGGGAGAAGAATGGATTTTATCTGGAGAAGAATGGATTTTAATGCTGCTATCCACAATGCATCAATATCAAAGAAGTACTTGCTTGAACAAAAAATAAGATTTCTTGACCACCCAGTGTGCTCTCCAGATAGAAAATTTGTGAGGGTTGATTGTTGCAAAAGTTTATGAAGGAGGTTGTCAGTACTCAGCAATTTCTGAATTCAAAAAAGTAATCTTAGATGCATAGAAAAAATACCTTCAGTTCAACTTCAGAAACTAGTTGAGGTTATCAAAGCTAACGGTGGATCTACAACATATTAAATAAAAAAATTGCCTTTATATTCTATAGTTCTGCTCATAATATCTATGTCAAAACAAAATTTTAAAATTAAGCGTAAATGCTAACATACATATAAAATTGAATTGAAATTTCTTCATATTTAGAATTTATCTTTATGCTTTATTTTTCATATATCTGATTTTTATAATTAAAAAATTGTAAACTATATATTTTACTTCATTTTTGAGGGTGGTCTTATATTTTTGTTCAGGGGTATATATATATATATATATATATATATATATATATATATATATATATATATATACATATCAGTGGCTATTCAAGGTCATCAATGTATCTATAACATAATTTACTATATGTATAATTTAGAATATAAAAAATTTAGCATTTAACTACATTCATTTTCTATATATTATTCATTAAATCTCTGCCTATGCCATAGTTTTCTGAACAAACAATTTTGAAAAAAAAAACAAAATGGTATTTTCTCTTTCTCTGTTGTATTTTTCAAAACAAATCAAGCTCTCCCAAATTTAAAGCAATTGATGATTCATCTGATCCATTTTCAACTGTTGAATTTTTTTCATTTTTCTATCTAACTTAATTTTCTATTCCTTTCTATAACAAAATAGTGTCATGGATTATCTAAACATTTACATAGAATAGACATTGCACTGTTGTATTGAAAAGTAAAAATAAATGAATTTTATAAAAAAAGTGCACTTCTTTAAAAAAAAACTCTAAGCACCTTGGTTTTGTTGCTAATTCTTATATCTTGTCATTTAATATTTTTGCTGTTCTAAATCAATAAGAATTTGTTGCCCAATTGAAATACAAGCCAATGAAGACAAACATTGGTGAGTAATTGTGCTTCTTAAAAATGAGTGAATTCTTCCAAGGTTGAGAAGCTTCTTTCATTAACAACTGAAGTGGCAGGAACTGTTAGAAAAAGTTGGATCAATATCCTAGTTTCTGGCATAACAAAAAAGAAACCCAGTTGTAACTCCAAGATGGTATAGCTTGACTTTTATTTCTAAAGTCATTGTTGCAATATAAATATTTGAATTCAATGATTTATAATCAAACATGTCAGGGTATCTGTGTTTCAAGGCATCAACATGTTGATTTAAGAAAGTATGTACAAACATTTCAAAATTCTTCACATAGAATAATTCAAGATATAAAAAGTCTTTAATGTGAGGAAATTACTTCTTTAAATAGGCTAACATGCCCTGAAATATTTCGACATGTCCTTTTATAGTTCCTTTGCATTCCTCTGTTTCTTTATCTAGAAGGAGGTCAAAGTCATCTATATGTTCAATTTCAGCCACTGTTTCTGGGACAAGATTTTCATATCAATACAATTATTTTCAATGTATTTAATAAAATTATTAGTTTTCTCCCAAGCATATTTTTACACTGTAAAATGTCTAACAATTTCTCAACTTGTTACAGTATTTTATCAAAACAGTTTATAAAAAAACACAAAATTGAATTCCTTCAATTTTACTAATAAAATATCACCTTCATTGAGTGTACCTTCACCCCAATTTTCATTATAGTCTAAAATATTTTAAATTTTCACACAAATCTTTAATGGCTAATACAGCTCTGAATCTATAGCTCAACTTTATGTCATATAAGGAGGAAATGCTAATTTTAAAATCCTTAAAGACATTCTTCCACTTTGTACTTGAACAGCATAAATGAGAAAATACTCTGTTTAGTTTCTCAGCACAAAAGACCGAGTTAAGTTTTTGAGTTTATTTAAACTTTTTCTCTCTCAATTTTATTTTTACTTTTTTTTTCATCAACCATAACATCTCCTCCATCATACATAAAACATCAGCTAGCCTCAGTGCACTTGTATCTTTGCAAGTAAGTAAAGTTGGCAACCGTAGTCGAGGGCAACCTGAAAGCTCCTTTTTCAATAGCTACTATACTGAGGTGTAAGGGAGGGTGCTACTCCATTCCCTTGAGTGCTCCACTTTACCCTTGAAACGTACCTTATAATGCTGAGTGTTAAGCAAGGCGGTGTCAAGTACCATTTTTTGAGGCTTTGGTATGACTTGACCTGAGATTGAACCCCAGTCTCCCGGGCCATTGGCACACACATCATAAAACCCTGAATATCTTTCATGTATTTTGCATTCAGTAACATACCTCACTATAATAGAAAACTTTACAAGCATGGCACAGATTGAGATTGTCTCCTTGATATATGATATGTGATGTGTTGGTGAATTTGCTAAAGAATGAGCGAGAAAAATTTTTTAATTTGTTTCTTTATATATTTGTGTGTGTGTTTGTGGTGGTGATAAGGAACAAAATATCATCATTGCATTTTGAAGAAAATAAAGTTTTGATTTGTAAGCATAATAAGCGAGTGTAGTATGCAGAGAAAAAAATAATTACAAGTAAAATCCAAAACCACTCCAACACACACACACACACACACACACACACACACACACACACACACACACACACACACACACACACATACAATGTATCAAATATCAAAAGTAAATGATGGGTAAAGTAGGCTAAGAGAAACACACTCTAAGAAAAAGGAATGACTGGCATTCATAAAAAAATCCATAACCAACTGAAAACCATTCAAACTACAAGCAGGAATGAGTTCAAGTCTCATTAAATACCCCATTAATTAGGCCTTGGGTCATACATATTCTCAGATAAAAGCATAAAGCGGGAAACATACATGTATGTAAGAACAAAATAAATAAATAAATTCTAAAAAATACAAATCTCTTCATGGACCCACTCATTCTAAAATATATATATATATATTTAAGCATGGAGTATTCTTGTATGTATATTAACTAAAATATTTTCTCTGCACTGATGAAATAAAATCATCATTAATGACTATTATAAAAAAACACATTTAAGATTAAAACTGCACATTGCAATCAGTGACTCTGTCTGTCTGTCTGTCGGTCTGTCTGTTTGTACACACACACACACACACATGCACACATAAAATAAAGCATATTTTTAAATCATACTCTGATATCCTGAGGAGGTGTGTTTAGCATTATGGTTATTATGGTAGGAAATGGAATCAGTGAGCCAAGTTCAAATCCTGGATGAGGTTGTTTGAGTTCCACTTTATGCTAATGCTCTTGAGAAAGGCATGAATCCATCTCTTCTCCCCCCAGCTATGGATAAATAGTAGGGCAGACTTTCCTTTAGCATTGTTAGGTAACCAGTCTTGGAGAAGGAAAACTCTGAACTCAAACCAACATTACACTGTTTAAAACTTGACCTTGTATCACATTCTGCTGTAATGAAGGGGTTGGATAAATACCCTGATTCTTTTTTAATTAGATGAATGTAATTCTTAAAAGTTCTTTTCTTCTCAGAATTCTCTTTTTATTCTTTGGTCTAAGTGTGTCAAATACTAAATAAACTTATTTCATTCATAAATTATTTAAATTATCATTTTTTTGGAAGCAAGATATAACTTATTTATATTTCCAGTCTTCAAAAGAAAAAATTAACAAATTATTTGTCTTGATATAATGACTAACCATATTTAATTAAGCATTGCTAATTTGGTTTATAGATAGTTATTCAAGCTGGAGATTAAAAAAATATATATATATAGCATTAATTCTATCAATCAGAACAAAAATGTAAATTTTTAAATCAATAATTTTTTCAAATGTCACTCACTTAAATTAAACAATATTTCTCTTCAAAACAAAAACAAATTTCACAGAACAATATTAACTTAATCTACTATTTATGTGTTGCAAGAGATAAAGTACATTTTTGAAACTGTTACTATCTTTTGGTCATTAATCATCAATCTCAGTTACTACAAGATTGATAAGAAAAAATTTGATGAAATAGAATAATGATATAGGAAAATTTAAATGATGTATTTAATGAAATGTTCAAATTATTATCTTTATCTTTGTTTTGACCATTGAATAAACTTCTTTATGTATATATTGAATTTAGCCATCCTTTCATTGATTTTCAAGTCTTGATTTTCTCACCAATTAAATAAGGATTCAGGGGATTAGAAAGTCTAATTTATGTATTGAATGATATTTTCACTCAGAAGTTCTGGCAATACACTGATTATCTATTGGCCAAAGTTGATATAATTACATTAAATAAAGCAACCAAGTACACTTGTAATTGAATGTTAGGTATGTTAATTACATTCACAATCTTTACATTATATAAAGTATTTACTAAAACATCTCTTTGAAACTAAATATTACATTGCTTATAGGTTTATACCTTTTGGAGCCCCTCATTCTTACCAGCTTCTTGCATCTAGTACTGACTCACTAAGAAGTTGGCTGTCTTACAATCCATCATTTACAATTCCCTCATTCCTTTCTAACATCCTAAAGGAAGTTATCATTCCCACCAAGAAAAAAGTCCTTGGAGGGTAAATGAAAGAAAATTTTGAAGAGTTAATTTATTCTTTAGATGTAAGAATATTTGAATCAATAAAAGTTTATTTGTTATGAAATATAACTGCATTACATCCAATTTTGTTTTTCTTAAAAGTAAACTTGGGACTGAAAATGTAGATATTTTAAAAATATATTGAATGCTTCTTGCTGAAATGGCACAGAATATTAAGTTTGATCTCAGGACTAAATTATAAAGAGATAAAATTACAAAAATGGCTAAACCAGAACAGACTTATGTCCAAATCTTAATTTTTTTCATTACTAATTCCTGCCTTGGTAACTATCTATCTATCAATGTATATATTTTCCTACCCCTGTTCCATTATAGATTGACAAAGATTTCTGATCCTCTACAGGGAAAAGACAGGATTTTCCTCAGTAAATGCAAGAGAAATATGACAAGTGGAGTGAACTTCAGATTTACAATAATGGATTTCCTCTTCTACTTTTGCTCTGCAGCTACCTTCAAAAAGCAAGGTTTTCTTGGTAGACCTTATGCAATGTCTATTTGTTGGCAGCCTCTGATAAAACAGGTGGGAGATAATTCCACAGGAGGTGTGGGTCCTTTTTAAAGAGTCCCTGTATTTCTTGAGGTACCTCTCATGCTTCACCAATCAGAAAACAGTTTTTCTATCTTCCATGGCTTGCTCCATTGTATTTGAATCTTTTGCAGCATCATTTTAATGCTTGTGGCACTGGCTATGGTATACAAGTTTTATGTTCATCATTCTCTCCTTGTTATTTCTCACTTTTAACCATCTTTTTCCAATATAATTATCTTTTTTATTGTTCTTTCAGTAGAAAGTTCCAAAGACATTGCATATTTTAAATCTCTGGTATCTGCTTGGCTATGATGTCTTCTTTATGCTTTCACCTTTTGACTGCTCATGATTTTACACTTTGTTTTATAATGGTGTCATTTGGCTTATAACCATATATTTATCCTTTGTTACTATGCATGAGTATGTTCAAATGAAAACAAACTGAGTATATTAGTTTTATTCATATTTTGAGTATTAATAAATATTGAAGCATTAAAAAATTCAACCATAGTTCTTTGTGATTCATTCAGTATGAATTGCTTTAGGTGAAGTAATTCATACTGAACTAATTGTTGAAATAAATTTATAATGGCATAATATCTATTGACTTTTCCTTGATATTATATATATATATATATATATATATATATATATATATACTATTCAAATGTATTACTTGTAAAAATAATTTCAATGTATGAAAGAAAAATTCAGGGATGTACTCTTACAAAAATAGGAAATTATGGTTAGATAGATACATAGATTAGAACATGTAATTCTTTTGGTTTCCTTCCATTAGAATTCTTTTTTTAATCTAATGTTTGGTCTTTAAGCTAAACTGTTTAAAAAACAGTAGTGTTATTTTGACTAGCTGCCCAATAGTCAAAGTGGTGTAGGCATTTGAATATAACACAGCAAACTCCCAGAGTAGAAAATGTCAGTTCAGGTTTCATTTAAGGCTACATCATTGTTCCAAATTTCTTCAATTTAATTTGATGGCCAAATATCAAGTTGATCCAAAGGAAGAAACTAAATAATGATCAATCTTAAAAACAAAGAACAATGAATCAGAAGTATGATACAGAAGTAGATTTTGCCTAATAAATCTAACCTAATTTTATCACAAAAACTCTTCATTCAAGAAGCTTTCAGTTACATTTTTCCCAGAAAACTACTGTTGTATCTTTATGCATTTGGATGAAAAGCTCAAAATGATAAAAAGGATATTTGATTGGCTGTGATGATACTTTTTCCTTTGACTTTGGTAGTCAATCCAGTTTGCATATGAATAGATCTATGTATCTAGCAAGACATAATTACAGGTTATAAATTTTACTTGTAACTGAATATATGCTATTCTGGCTCCTGTCTAGATTGAGAATAGGTCTATAACTTTTTCATCATCATCATCATCATTGTTATTATCATTATTATCATCATCCAGACATATATCTTAACTTTTTGATATTATATCAAAAAAGAAACATGCAAAAAATACAGGCTTTTTGAGGGTTGGTATTATCCTAATCTTTCAGCAAGATTAATTTGATTCGGTGAGTGAATTTCTTACTAAATATATAGATATTAAAAGCTAAAAAAATCATAGAAAATTTACACAAAATAACATATATACAAAAAAAAACTAGGTGGCAGTGGACAGAGTAGACCTTATGCTGTGAATATCTCAGAGTAGTACGGATTCCCACTGAGTTAGGGGTAGATTCTGTGATTTCAACATTAGGCAAATGGTTTTCCATATGGTACTATTTTATCTTTCCACTTGGGCATTACCTTGAAGATGATAAGAGATCATCTTGCTAAAGGCCACTATGTGCAGTAGGAGATATTCTTTCACATCCTAAGTTAGTAACTCTAAGCCTCAGTCTGACTGAATGTAGCTTGGTGCTCCACATAGGGAGAAGATTGATTGCAGGCACTGGATAATTGTTTTAGATGATATATCCTTGCATGGAATTGCAAAAGGGAATCTTGAAAATTCATCTATTGCAACAAATAGATATTTATTTGATGTACTTGATTGTAAAGGTCCCTTGAAGTCTAGACTAAGTTGCTCAAGCAGTTGAGTAGCCTTGATCAGTTGACCAGGTGAGGAAATGAACTGTGGTTTTAATTCGGCTCAAATTTTGCAAGATGAGCAAGCTTCTTTCACTTCCTCTGTGGAGAAGAGCATATTTTTAGAGCATACATAATGCAAAAGTCTAGTGATTCCAAGGTGACAAAGGTTGTCATGTAGTTTCTTAAGGGATGGGGCAAAGCTAACATCATAATATGTATGACTTAAGGCATCAGCAACAGCATTGTTGCCCTGAGGCAGTCATAAGAAAAGTTTGCCAATTCCAGGCACCAACTTTGGATCTTGTCATTCTTAATTTTGGATCTTCTATGATTATCCATCATGAATGTCACAGACTTTTGGTCAGTCAGAATTGTAAAACATATTGTCCAGACAGGAAATGGGACCATTTCCTCACAGTTTTGATTACTGCTGTAGCCTCTTTCTCAATTGCTTGGTAATGAGTCTCATGACAATTCAAGGTTCGTGATATAGACATAACAGGTCGCCGTAACTGGTTTAAGGTAGCTAATATTGCTACATCTGATGCATTACATTCTATCACATATGGTTTGGTATTATCAGTGTAGTACCACCTTCATAAGTAGCTGTTTTAAATTATAATTTGCCTCACACACTTTTCCATCTAACGGAAACTGTTTTGCCTTGATTAATGGCTGAATGCAGCCTGAATGCAAACATGCCTAAAACTTGCTTAAGTGATGTCTTTTTAGCTGGTATCACCAAGTCTAGAAGTGGCTGTAGTCTCAACTTATCAGGTCACACTAACCTATCACCAATTTCATAGCCAAGCACTTTACAGAAAGTATGGATTCTGAGAATTTTTTGGCATTGAGCAGTCTCAAGAAACCTTTTAATGCATTTATAATACTCTGCTTGATCTCTCCTGATAATAGTGATGTTGTTGAGGTACACAAATGTAAGGTTCTCTTAGCCAACAAATTTGTCAATAGCCCATTGGAAAGTAGCAACCCTGTTAGTTACTCCAAACGGTATCTGAGTAAACTGATATAAATGCCTGTTCACCTCAAAGGCTGTAAATGTCTTGTCATCCTAGCACAACAGGTGATTAGTAATAGGCACTCTTTAGGTCGAAAGTAGAAAAGACCTGATAACCTGTAAGTTTATTTACTAAGGTTTCAATTCTTAGTAATGAGTATGCATCAATCTCTATAAGCAAATTGACAGTGTTTGAGTAGTTAATATACATGCTTTTTTTATGGTGGTCTAATTCATCTTTCACTACAACTCCTTGTGCTTGACAAGGAGATAAGCTTGGTTCTACAATTCCTTCCACAAGTAGGTGTTAGATTTCCTGTAAGTCTGAGATTTTTTTGCATTTAGTTGAGCATGGTGTGTCATGTTGACAAATAGTCACGGAACCCTCAACTTAGATGTAGTCGAGCAACAAACTTCAATTCCCGCCTCATTTATTTTCAGTTCAGGTTTAGTCCCACCATGTAAGAAGGGGACAGCAGCATATTGCTTCTGAAAATCAAGACCCAGAAGTATATCACCACATAGGTTCTCAAGTACTTCCAGACGACTGTTTTTATACTGTTTGTTATTTAAGAAGATGATAACATGGCATACACCTTTGATTGAAGTCATGGCTAATGTAATATAGTGTGTGAAAGATTTCATTTTTTAATTAAGAATTTGTGCTAACTCATAGTTGATAAAGCTACTAGACCTGGCAGAGTCAATCAGTACTGAGGCTGAGTAATTGTTTATTTGGATAGGGACAGTGAAGGATGTTAAACAGTGTTGGGTAGCAGCTTATACAGCACAT
Source organism: Sepioteuthis lessoniana (assembly GCA_963585895.1). Lineage (NCBI taxonomy): Eukaryota > Metazoa > Mollusca > Cephalopoda > Myopsida > Loliginidae > Sepioteuthis > Sepioteuthis lessoniana. Next base: position 67,242,302 of record OY757929.1, on the reverse strand, counting down.
AACTCATTACAATTGATGACAGCTGTAACTTTCTAGCTTCATCTGGATCAGCATGCTTTTTGCCCATTGTACAATTTTACCACAAGTATTGCATTCAATATTTTGAGTTGAGCGTTTGGAACAATAGTGAAAATTACCATCACAAAACTAGTATTGCTTCTTTACAGTAACACATGAGTAGTTTGTAAGGGGACAGTATACTCCTCAGATAGTAGGACATTTTCCCCAGACGTAGTAACAGCAGCACTTACCTGTGTGTCTGCCCTGGCATAATATTCAGAGTTGTATTGAGCATGTTCAAGTGCTTGAGCAGTCTCACAGGAATGGCTGAGAATCAAGTCTTAGCTTTCTATTAGACACTGTCTTATCATATTAGACATAAGTCCATTTATGAAGGCATCTCAAATAAATTCCTGTTGATATTGTTCAACAGTAATGTTTCTGAGCACAGAATACACTCCATCTTAATACTGATAGTGCTTAGTAATGTTAATAAATTGTAATGAATCGACAATAACAAGAATTACCCCAGAATTGTGGCTTTATTGAACCTTACAGTGCAAGTATTATTATTGCTATTGTAGTATGCAAGGCAGCCATCTTTGAGTTATCAAAGGTCCTTTTAACAGTTCCGTTAAAGGGAGATAATCCTGGAAGTTTATCATAACAGACTGCATACATATTTGTACATACATACATAAATCGTTGTACTTTTTCCTCTTTTATTTCTCTGACTCTTGACTTATTTTTCCAGCAAATGCTAGAATAATGTTCATACTACAAACAAAATCAACAGTGTGCTTTTTTTGCTTGGCAGTCATTTCTACTGTGGGCTAGGGATTGTTTGCAATGCATGTATTTTTTAGATATTGGTTTTCAATTTCATTTGAGGTTTATTGAAATTATTTCTATAGTTCCTCTTCTTTGTAACCCGGTTGATATTAAAATTAGCAGTATCAACGCCAGTAGAAATCGTTTGTTTTTTAACTGGTGGTCTCTACCTATTTGTAAAAACTCGTCTAAAGTAATTTGCTTATCTGACAGCAACTTTTCCCTGACAGTATCATCTCTAACTCTAATGACTCTCAATAAGTTCATCTTGCAACTGTTCAAAATTGCTCTTTTTCCAAATCGTTACAGAGCAGCTATATTGGACTCTATGCTTTTTGATTCTTCTTACTTCAGGTGTGGAATTTGAAAGATTCATTGGCTTTGGGCATTTCATCTATAAAAAATTCCACTAACATTTTTATCATGATGTTAAGTTTCATCTTGTCTTCTTCACTGTAAAACTTTAACCAGTCATACATATTGTATACCTCTTCATCAATAGTTGCTTAGAACAATTGGTATGCTGTGTCTGGTTCCCAATAAAGTCAACTGGCAATGGAATGATTTAGAAAGGTCCATTTAAATTTTTTCCAGATGTTAGCAACATTTCCAAGTATAATGTTTTAGGTGCTGGAATATTGGCAGGAACTTGTTTTCAGTCCTTATATGCCGTTTTGAAAATACCTTCTTGATAACAAATAATATAGAAAAATTTTAAAATTTCAAAACAAAAGTTATTATACTCAATGTTCATTTTTTTGTTTTTTTTATTTTTTGCATGCATCTGAGCATTTATTTGTTCCTCATTTTAATTTTTTTTTTTTTAATGAAGGTTATGTTCTTTTTTCTATTGTCTTTTTTTTTTTGGTGGGTTCTGTGGGCTTGGTTTTGTCAGATATCCTACATAGGTTTGGTCCAACTTTAGCAATAGGAAAATTTTTCCATTTAACATTCTTTTTTCTTTGCTAAGTTGATTTGGTGAAAAAAATTTTCTTTTTCTTTTCTTTTAAGCCTCATCTGCAAAATTTTTCCCATTTCTGACATAACTTCTTACACAACTTCTGACATCTTGTAGTTTGGTTTGGTTTGGGTTGTTTGGGTTTTATGACACATCAACCTTTTTAGCTTATCAAATGCAAAATCCAATTTTGTACAAATAAACAATTCTATTTCAAACAATTCACTTTGGCATAAGTAAATAGTTTAATTGTCAAAAACATTTCTATTTCAAGGTATTCAGTTTAGTCAAACAGTTCTAATTCAAACAATTCAGTTTAGTATAAGTATAGTTTTTGTTTACACACAGTTAAATGTCAAAACAGTTCTATTTTAAACAATTCAGTTTAGTGTAAGTACAGTTTCAATATAAAAAAAAACAGTTCCATTTCAAAAAATTCAGTTTAGTATAAGTAAGCATTTTAAATGTCAAAACATTTCCATTTCAAGCAATTGAGTTAAGCATAAGTACACAGTTTATTTCAGTTTGACCCTCTCAGGTGCTACCACTCTAGGCCAGAGCAGACCTGGGATCAATGGCAATAAAGGGGTACTCAGCATTCCACAAAGCTCAAGCATTACTGGAACCTCACCATCAGATTTTTTAGTGTTATATCCAGGACACTCGTTGGGGTAGGGTCTTACCTCTCCGCATTGAAGTAGTCGGTGTATTCTATAGCCCCAGCCAACTGTGCAATACACAGTTAAATGTATAAATAGTTTTGTTTCAAACAATTCAGTTTTGCATAAGTTCGCAATTTAAATGTCAAAACAGTTCTATTTTAAACAATTCAGTTTAGCATAAATACACAAAAACATAAAGCATAAATGCAAAAACAGTCCCATCTCAACCAACACAGTTTAGTTCTGTTTGACCCATAGGTGCTCCCACTCCGAGCCAAAGTGGACCTTTGATCAGTAGCAATGAAGAGGTACTCTGCATTCCCCAAAGCTTCAACATTATTGGAACCTTACTATCACATTGTTTAGTGTCATATCCAGGACATTTGTTGAGGGGATCATACCCCTCTGCAGAGAAGCAGTCAGTGTATTCTACAGCCCCAGCTGACTGGGCAAACCATATAGAGTTTTGTGGAATTGGCTTAGTTTGACAAGATGAAGAAATAGAAATTGACACACATGCTGTCAATAGTTGTAGTAATCTTTTATTAACCTTAATGTTTACAAAGTACCAGAAGTTAGGGAAAGGGTGTAATCAGTCCCTTAGAAGACAAGACATTGATCAAAGGGACATGATCCTACAGATTATATACTACGAACATCAACAGATCTAATAAAAGTAAATGAGTTCACATTAAAAAAACAAAAAGCAGACAATACCCCATGAGAACAATGACAGACACAGAGTATACAGGAGATCTAGAGCTTCCTGTAAATACACCAGCCTAAGCTGAATCCCAGTTACATAGCCTAGAGCAAATGGCAGAAAGCATTGGCCTCTACATGAATGCAAATAAAACAGAATTCATGTATTTTAAACAAGAAGAAGACATCTTGTTAAGAGCCAAGCTTCTGAAATCAGTGGAACAGATCACATACCTCAACAGCAATATCTTATCTACTGAAAGCAATATCAACATATGCAGAGTGAAGGCATTGAATGCTATTGACTGGTTATTGATCTTATGGAAATTTGATCTCTTTGATAAAATAAAACAGCATAAAATTTCCCCAGAATATGTTATGATGGTTCTGAGGCATATGATAAATAGCATTCTCCATTCATTTCACGGCAAATTTCAAATTGCCTTCTCATTTTCAGTTAATTTGAATTCATTTGAAATATCTGTACAATCAAAATATTTCCTGTTTACCTATGAGTCTTCTAATACCTATGTAATCAGTACCATGAAATTAATTTCTTTTTCCATTCACAACATATCATCTTGTTTGCTCTTCTTTCCCTTTCCTTTCCTTTCCTTTCTTTTATGGTTTATGCTAGCCAACTTTCAATAATATCAGTCTAGCATTTTCCTATGTATTAATGCAAAATTTAACCTTTAGTTAATCTGTAACAAATCTTTTAATCCTGTAATATCTTAAGTTGTCTATCTTTGTCTTGTAACATCTGATTATTTAAAATTATTATTATTTGACATAAAAATTTTTAATCAGTAACATACTGCTTTAGTGTTTAAATTCAATTGAAAACTCAAGAAAATAGTGGTACAAGATATTTCCTCCCTCAAGTTTTAAATATATTGTAAGTACGCTGTATAATCTTCAATACTTGAGAATAATACTACTTTGACCTCATAAGCGGTTTTACATTTACATATAAATTTCACACACAAAAATATCTATCCAAACTTCAAAATCAGCCTGATTTTCATTGTTAAAGAGACTGCATTTTTAAAAAGACTTCAATACTTATTTTGACAACTTCTTAAGATTTACTAGGCTGTTTACATAAATGAAGTTTGGTGCATTCCAATTCTTTAGGGGACCCTACAAAATGAACTTCTTTGAATAAAAAACAATAAGGCAAATGAACTTTTTTTATCAGACAAAAATTGAACTCAAAGAACTATTTAGCTTTTTTTATTTTCTTTCATTTTCTCTTTTCTTTTTTTTTTATCTATCTGGCCTAATGATAATAGCAAATAAATGCTTTAAAAAAAATATTTAACAAGATTTTTTAAAAAATCGTGTTATGATCCATTTAAATATTTTTTCTTTTATTCATTTCTGTGTGTAAATTGCATGTGTATGTCAGAAGATGAAGTTGATTGTTGCACTTAAGACTGAAAAAGAAAAACCTTATAAATTTGTTGGGAAAAAATGGCAGCTGATTGGAACAAATGGTGGTTAACTAGCCACATTACTGATTAAAAAAGATTATGTGTGTGTATGTGTGACAGAAAGAGAAAGAAAGGAAAAGATAACTGATATGTAGTATTTTTATATAGTTGATGTGAGATGTGTAAGAGTTTTCTGTGTGTTTGCATGTTCACATCTAGTGTATATTTAATACATGATATATGATTTTGGTTTGGTTTCTTTGTTTTATGACATATCAATCTTCATGCATCATTTAATACCAAAGCCATCTTTGTAAAAGAACTGCAGTAGTACTATTTAACTCATGGCTGGGAGAATAAGGAGGTTCATGCCTTTCCGAAGGATATTAATCCAAAAGCAAACATAAAAGTGAGACTGGAGTTCAAACTTGCTTACTACAATGTCACAGTCCAGCAAGTTAGCCACTACACCACAGGCTCTCTCTCAATACATGAGTGTATATCCTGATTTACATGATCTTTTTTCAATATATGTGAACTGGAGTCTCTAAGAATATGCTGTATCAACATTTAAAAGTGGGATTTATAACTGTTGATATATACTCAGTATATCTCAAAATGATTGGTTTATACAGAACTACAATTAAAATAAATCTCAGCAAAAAAACATTATTTCTAATGCTTCTCTGTTCTTCTTGGCTAAATATATAAACACTAGGTTCAAATATCAATTTCATTGAATTCATCTAATTTTGCTTATCTAAATGTATATCTATCCTGTGGGCCATTTATACATTTGTTTCTACAGGGTGTTCCATAATTTTGCTTTCGTACAATTATGCTTATAGTCAAATATATTGTAATTACATTAATTTAATTATATAAATTTCTACCGTGGATATCTACAGTGATATAAACAGATAGATAGATAGATAGAGAGATAGATATTCCTGCAAACACAAATTACTATAATGTCTACTAAAAATTTCAGATTTTAGAAATCTTTTTAGTAGAGATTATATATATATATATATATATATTTTTTTTTTTTTGGTCCAGTTAAACCGGAGTTGGGAGTAATTCCATCAGGACAAAAGGTTATTCAAGCATGAATATTTAAAATTTTCCTGGTAACAGGATTGAAATAAATTTATAATCCTATGTGACCGGTTTCGTTGTTTTTCTTAAAGTACATATATATATATATATATATATATATATATATATATATATATATATATATATATATATATATATATTTCAATATGAATAGGTCCACAAAGAGATTTATATCATTTTAGAAATTATTTATTTAGATGCAGCGTTTCCAGCCTATGGCTTTCTTCAGAGAACTTTTAATATTTTTTCAGGTATGGTGTTTGGTTTATGAGGTCACTGTTGTTTCTTTTAATTTCTTGATAGATTCCTTGTAGGGGTTAGTTCTTTCTTTCTCTTCTTTTTCTTTTTTCCTCTCTTTCTCTTTCTAAGAGTGTATTTCATGTCCTCCCTAGTGGGTGCATTTTTTATTACCCCAATTAGTATTTGATATTTAATATGCAATAAAGCTTTTTTGTTGTTTTACTCTGGGTCACAGTGTGTTTGTGTGTGTTTGTATGTATGTGTGTGTGTGTGTGTGTCTCTGTGTGTGTATTGTTGATATGCTGTAGTGTGTATTGGTTGTTTTTTTGTGTTAAAAATGGAATTCAACAAACAGCTACTTTTTAACTTCTCTCTCTCTCCCCCCCCTCTCTCTCTTTGTGTAGTTTATATTTTATCCAGTGTGACCATGAATTTTTCTATGAAGCTTTTTTCTTTCTTTTGAAGTAATGTGGTTTAAAATTTAACAGGTAATTACTTATTACTTTTTTCTGTTCATGTGTGTGCATAAGGCATATTCTATTTCATTTAACTCAGAGTCAACTTTTAACTCGTCTCTATTCTAGTTTCTATTTTTTTTTTTAATGTTTTCTATTTGCACTTCACTTCAGGACTCAATTAAAATATTAAACATGTCTCCACATTTTAGAAATTTCTTCTTTCTGAAGATGTAAATTTATTTTTCTTCTTCATGAACATGTCTGCTTTTCTACATGTATTTATACATATATCTTGCAAACAAGACAAATTCAACAAACATTTTTGAGAAAAAAAAGTGAATAAAAATAAACAAAACATAAATAAAAAAATAATAAAAAAACCCAGCTTAACAATAGAAAAAATATTTTATAAGTGTGGAAAAATTTACACATAAGCAGATCATTGCTTGGTCCCTTTTTCTCATTCATTTTTTTTTTTTTTCATAATAATGAGTTGTTTCGTGAGTCTGTCCATGTTTCTTTTCCAACATTGCTGTTGTTTTTATCTTCATTTTTTCATTTATTTTTTTCTCCAATACAGCCTGTTTCATCATTTCATATTTCATTCTTTTTCTAAGTCTCATCTTTGTGCTTTCAGCTTCTTTCCTTCCAGCTTAGGGTCAACTGACCAGAAAACAGTTAACCATATTCCAGTGTGTTAAGACATGCAAGTTACCTCCCCTGATACTCTCAAGAAGAGAGGGTGTTATTCGAGGACCAGAAGTAAACAAATGGCCATATTGGTTTATGTGAGAGTGTAAGAAGGATGGGTGTAAAAAGGCATCTCCGTATGCAGAGTGTTGTAGTCTGAGTTCTTTGTATTTTAACACAGTGTATCAGTGAATACCAGTGCATTCACAGGTCCCTGCATAGAGGTCTCTTGCTAAGCCACTGTTATAGTATTAATACTATAGCAGTGGCTAAGTGCTTCATTAGGTTTAATGCAATAATTGTCAGTTTATTTTTTTTGTTTGATAGTACTTAAATAAATTAATGAACTGGAATTCTGCTGGTATAATTGGCTGAAAAGAAAATGAAGAATACTTACACTATCAGTAAGTATAAGACAAGACTCAAGATTTTACTAGGTTCTAGATGCAACTGATTTATTTTCCTAATTCATTTAAAATTTCTTCGCTAAAACATCTATCAAGTCTTTAATCAGTTTTTTTTTCTATTTTTCTTTTCCCTGCTACTTCCTTTGATAATATTACTATCTCTATGAGGTTTCCATAGGCTCTCAGGTTCAAACTACTTTCTAGAAATCATGTCTTTCATGCTTAATTCTTTTTTTTTTTTTATCTATATTTATATAACTGACCTTTCTTTTAGCTTGTATGCGTTTCACTCTCTGTGTCAGTATGTATGCTAACCTCACATTATTGCATTATGATTTAGCATTCCATCAGGGAGATATCAAATTCATTTTCAGAGTCTTGGTGCTGACATTGCCATTTTCTCCCCAGACAGCCATTATGCTTCTGTAGAGAAGAGAAAAATCTCATATTTTGTTTTGGCGCACTATTTAATTCAACACTGAATTTCACCCAATCAGGATGACTTATCCCATTTAGCCCGGACCTTCATTTCCGGCTAGCAAAACGGGTGAGCGGCCAAATCCGCTCTCTTCAGCGTGAGACGGTGACCAGAACAGACGTGCCTTTGGTCGTCCCTGCTTAGCGATGCCTTTTAGCTAAACAAGCCACCCAGTGTGGACATCTCACTGTGGCTTTAACACTAGCAGCAGCAACAGGGACACTCAACAAGGGAACCATCTAATTTATGGATTCTTTATGAGGAATCCCAGTTGAACATAAATTAGAAACATTCAGCATGCCTTCCACAGGCACCACTTCATGTCACCCCAAAAATTGGCTATGTCGATTCGAGTGTAACTCCGCTCTCGACACACTAGCTACTATTTCACTTCTGGTCCCATATGAATGGAGAAAACGCACACTCTCCCCAAAAATACCAGACACACAAAGATACACAGTGACTTTAAACATATCCCTCACAAGTCCAACAACACGCTGCCATCTCAACATCCAGCTAAGCCATTTCGTCTCAAACATCCAACAAGCCTAAACACCACGAGTCTTGCAGCTTCCAAAAGCAAACCACATTCCATGCTGCAAATAAAAAACTTTCGTTGTTGTGTTGTTAAAGAAAAGTTTCGCAATTCATTTGTTAGCCTAAAAACAGCTATAAATTGGTGACCCGGCATGGCACCTTCTGAATTGCGAGACAAATAAAAACTATTCATAACAACACCTTTCGACCTACTTCATCTTCATCATCTTCAACCACCTTATTATTTCCAACAAGCATTAGCGAGGGCCTTACAACACTCGGTGAGGAAACAACACAACATAAACACACATACGTTACACCATCTTCCTCGCTGAACCAAACAAACTTTTCCTCGCTTACCAACAACAAAAACTCGGGCCACTAAACTTCTCATGAGAGCCTCTCTTGGATCTGTCTGAGACTATGGGACTAGCTGATGTTGTTTTGCATATTGGCTTCTTTGCATCAGGAATATTGCATTCATCGATGCTCACCACCCAAAGAGTGTGAGCTTTTATTAATAAGCTTATCAGCTGGTTTTTAATTCTCTATTATACTGAGCCTGTTTTTCTTAACAGTTTGTACAGTTTCCAGCATTTGTCTAATTAGGAATATACTTCTGATTTTTGCTGTAGACTAAATATCCTGTTACCAAATATTTACCATAGAGCTTTTCATTTCTGTCAGCTGTTATTTAATTTCTTTTCTATTACTCCTCATGCAAGTGAAAGTGTAATGCTGTTCTTGTTATGCTACTTGATGATACTGTAGAATACTTTACAGAGTTTTAGAATGTTGTTTACAGGCAGAATAATGTCTCATTTATAGTCTAGGAAATACAGAGAAAATGGTGGATATTTCAAATTTTCAACTTTTATTTCACGACATTATTCATGTTTTTAATATCATTATTCATTTACAGTTAAAGTAGGATGCCAAACTTTGGGAATATTTCACCCAATAGATGAACCACAGTTTCTGGGTTTTTTAATTTGGTATTATGAATGCTTTGGGCTAGTCAACCACTGGCTGAGCAAAAACAGGATGGCCAGCTCAAACATACATACAGCAGCTCTGTGAGGATATGGGATGTAGCCCTGAAGACCTGCCAGAGGCAATGAATGATAGGGAGAAGTGGCGAGAGAGGGTCAGGGATATCCGTGCTGACGGCACGACATGATGATGATGATGATGATCACTGTATTTGTGGGTGTGGACTGGAAATATCCAAAGTTAATTTGGTGAATGAGAATGATGGTACGTCAAACTCCAGCATAGACATTGTGAGCAGATTTCTTTTCTGGCATATTACAGGTGCCTAAAAAGTGTGATTTCCCAAAATAAATATGTCCAGAAATAATTGGCTTTATCATCTGGAATATCTATTCTACTTCCATATGGTCATTGTCATCATTTTACTGAGTAAGAGCACTCTGTCTAGGATAAGAAGAGATGTACAATCTCATTGTCTGCTCATCATTTGGTTGATACAGATAATAATCCTCACTGATAATATACTTTTTTATTTTCAAACTTGATTTCTTTACCTTTCAGTATTCTGAGTTTAATCCCTGATTAGATCTATGCTTGGTAATGTTCTTGGGGTTTCCTCTTCTATGTAAATGTGAACTGCTGTGGTTCAAGGTAATTGAATGATTCTGGCAATGCTTCTTACCACATAAAACTAGTAAGTGATCGTATTGTAAATAATCACTTTTAATTTATATATATATGTGTGTGTGTGTGTGTGTGTGTGTGTGTGTTTTAAAATAAATTGACATTCATGAAACTCCAAAATAAATTGACATTCATGAAACTCCAAGTTGTAGGATAAGTTTATGATTTTTTATCTTTAACATTCATTTCAGATATATATATATATATATATATACAAGGGTCTTTCAATGAACAAGGAATATTTTTAAAGGCAAAATTTTTTTCAGAATGCTTTCCCATAAATGACAACTTTGCATTGTTTCAAATTGGTTTATCATCATCATCATCATCATCATGTTGTGCCGCCAGCACGGATATCCTTGACCATCTCTCGCCACTTCTCCCTATCATTCATCGCCTCCGGCAGGTCTTCTGAGTTACATCCTGTGTCCTCACATAGCTGCTGTATGTAAGTTCGGGCTGGTCGTCCTGCTTTTGCTTGGCCATATGTGGGGGTCCATAGGATTGGTTTATAAATTGGTTTATAATCATAAAAAACTTATTTTAATCTAAGAAAGAATATTCTGAAGTTATTGAAAATGGTGGAAAATCAAACAGAGTGCTCCAGCATTAAACAGTGATCTGTCATCAAATTCTTAGTAGCTGAGAAGTGCAAATTATGTGAAATTTACAGAAGAATGTATGATATATATAAAGAAACATGTTTTAATCAAAAAATGTTTACTAATGGGTTAAAGATGGATTTGCCACTATGATGAGCCTGAGTCAAAAAGACAGCCAGTGGAGTGGAGACACACTGACTCTTCTGTTAAGAAAAAGTTCTGAGTGCAGCAGTCAGTAAAAAAGATCATGCTGACAGTTTTCTGTGACATGAAAGGACTCATAACTAAAAATTTCTTTAAGAAAAAGTGCAACTATAAACAGTGCTTCATATTGTGAAGTTTTTAGGCCAAATTCATCTTATTTATTGATTGACTTTTGTATATATATATATATATATATACTGTATTGAAATTTTACAGTATATACAATAAATATACATAGTAAAAGAGCTTTATATTTGGGATAAACCATATACAGGCTGTTTGATACAGAAATCAAACCTATATTTTATTCAGTTTCATGTTTTCGTAATCATCATTCCGTACAAGTGGTAACAGAGGGCAGTATATTGAAAGTACATAATATAAAACACAGGAGGAATTACAAAACAAAAGATTCAAAAAGAAGTCTAGAGAACAATAGAATTAATAAGATAGCTTCTGAAAAATTCATTGAGGGTTGTAATTTTTGTAAAGTTCAAAGTCTAAGTTTCAACTTAGACTTTGAACTTTGAAAAAAACTTTGAAAAAAACTTAGTTTTGAAAAAAACTAAGTTTAAACTTAGACTTTGAACTTTGAAAAAAACTTTGAAAAAACTTTGAAGGTTTGAAAAATAGCTTTCTTATATACTTGTTATGATATTGCTGTAACTAGAAAAAAATTCAAAATTTAGAATTTAAATTCTAAATTTTGAATTTTTTTTCTAGAGTTACAGCAATATCATAACAAGTATATAAGAAAGCTATTTTTCAAACCTTAGATTTATTTTATGCTTGCTAGCATTTCAAATTGATATCAAAATGAATCAAAAAGAAGTAATTTTTTTTTTTTTTAATTTATTTCTTTTGTAGAAAAGAGAGGACCACCAAAGACACAGGACGAATGGAAGTGATTCACCAAGGAAAAAACCAATGAAGGTAAAGCAATATAAGTACCAGCTCAGCAGCACTTAGGCATAACCATTTTGGACCATGCTACATGGCACTACAAGCAGGACTGACCCACTGACAAATTTAAAAGATGTACACTGTATACAATATTTTACAAAAGGCCTTGGGACAGAAAGCAGTAAATTTTCAATATCTACAATCACCAGATACAATGTAGAGAACAGGGCCTACTCTTCTGCAATAGATATACCCGCAATCAACCATTCAATCATCAGGCATACCGCATCCATGTCATAACAGACACTGGGGAGCAAACCTCTTCCAGTGGGCCAGAAATATTAAAGGTTCTGAGGTGCACTGATGATAACATGGTACCAACTAGCCACAAGATATGTGGTATAAGGAATGACTAGCTGAAAATTAGAAGCATACTCTTTACGTGCATAAGAGTTGGCCCCAAATGGTATGCATATAAGATAACACATCTGGGTTTTATCTTTCAGAATGTGTTCAAATACACCAGAATTTCGCAAACTAGAAATCTGAGATTAGTAGGTCAGCCAATGTTAATGGGAAAGCATTGTACGGGTGTCCCCAAAGAACTATGGTCCCAGATAAACCAACTGAAATTCCATTCCCTCCTATGGAGAATAATAGGAAACATTTAGAATGCTAGCTATGGAACCATTTTAGATCAAGTGCATTTAACACCTGTCCTCATCAGCCTTTACTGACAATGAAAGGGAGGCCATTAACTTTTGTCCAAGGGGTGGCACCATCAGTGGTGCACACAGAAATTCTAGTTTCCCACCACTAGAAGATCTTCTTCCAGTGGTGGGAAACAAGAAAGTAGGACTTCAACTGAGATGTCACTCTTGGAATCATTGAACCAGCACCACCAGGCACCCCTACAACTTGGTGCTCAAGAATGGTGGTTGTACACAAAAAGTATGGATCACACAGAAGGATGGTGGACCTGCAAAAATCAAATGCTGCTATGAAGAGAAAAATTCATCACACTCCATCCCCATTCAATCAAGTGTCCATTGTCCCAGCCTCAACTTAGAAGACAGTCCTGGATGCATGGAATTGGGTATCATAGCTTACCATGCTCTCCAGCTACATGAGATTCAACCACATTCATTACAGAATGGGGCTGATACCAATATTTCAGAGTACCCCAAGGGTTCCATGCATCTGGGGATGGGTACACCCGTGGAGTTGATGCTATTACAGCAGATACATTCTGGAAGATTCACAGTACTGACAACACCTTTCTCTGGGATGAGTCAATGTAATCCATATTCTAGCCCACATAAGAATATATTGCCCACTGCAGCAGAAATGGGATAGTTTTTAACCTCAACAAGTTTCAGTTTGCAGAAGATGAATTAGAATTTGCTGGTTTCTTAATAATGGAAGATGGTGTAAAGCCAGCCAAAAAAATGACAAAGGCCATTCAGAACTTCCCTACTCCCACAAATATCACAGGCATTTGTTTCTGGTTTAGGTTAGTGGACCAGGTCTCATTCACATTCTCCCAGACTGAAGTAATAGCTCCCTTCTGAGAATTATTATTGACAAAAGATCAAAAATTTTATGGGTCATAACACTAAATTAGCTCTTCAAGGAATTGAAACTAAATATTGTATGAAAAATTAAAAAAGGGGTTTGAGATGGGTAGAGTGACTTGCCTCTCAACAGATTTTAGTAAAACCAGCATTGGGTAATTTCTGTTTCAAAAACACTGCAGACGTCCAACTGTGGTGAGAACCACAGGAAAGTAATCCTGGCTGGGTCACAATTTATGACAGATGCAGAACCCCACTATTCTCTCATAGAAGAGGAAGCCTTAGTCCTCATGTATGGTTTGGAGTCTTGTGGGATGTTTACATTGAGATGCCCAGATCTAATGGTCCCCAACCACTGGTAAAAATATTCCCAGACTAGGTTCTTGTGAATATAAAAAAAAACACTTGTTTTCTTTTAAGGAGCAGTCACTGGTATACAGATTCCACATCAAGCACATCCCAGGGAAACTAAATACTGCTCTTAACTGTATCTCTAAATATCCAGTATCTCTAAAATACATAAGGACAGAGGTTACTAAGACAATCCAGAATATTGATGGTGCCATGCAATCATTGGTTATATCCACATACACCCACAACCCTAAAATGAGGGCAACAATCTGAGACAAGATTGGGGCTGCTGCAGCTACTGATGAAGAATGCTGTATATTAGTGGAATACATTCAAAACAGATTCCCTAATTCATGTTATGACCTACCACTAAATATTCAGCAGTTTTGGCAAATGCATGAAAGCAGTTGTTTTGGCATGAATTAGATGCCAGTATCTGACAGACCAGTGTCCTGTGTTAAACCTGTAACATGATCACTCTATCTCGACCCAAAGAACCCCTGTTGCTGCTGTCAAACCCAGAATTCCCTCTTTGGCCTGCATGGTAAAAGTTATATAGTGTATATTGACAGATATACCGTCTGGATGGAAGTAGCCCCATTAACATCAGAGATAGCTAAAACAAAATGTAAGGTCTTACAAAATTGGTTTTGCATGTACAGTGCACCAGAAGAGTTGTCTTCAGATGGAGGACTGCCATTTGACTCCCAAGAATACAATTAATTCCTGAAGGATTGAGGCATGAAGAAATGCATACCAGCCCATTACCCTCAGAGTAATGGATGAGCAGAACTGTCTGTAAAAACTGCCAAATGAATTCTGATGGATTGTACTGATGGATATGGTTGCCTATGCTATGATCATGTAGTATGATCTATGCTAACACATTGGAACACACCTAATCAAGACACAGGGATCTCACCAGTAGAAATGTTGTACAGATATACAATAAGAGATCACCACCCTATACCTGGTGAGAAGTACAAAATATATAGATGTTGGAGAGAGATGAAGGGATTAAGGGAAAAAGTAATGTCAAAAAGACACCAGCTGAACCAAAAACAGAACAACACACATAGTCACCCACTTCAAGAACTCCAGGTTGACAAACATCTTCAAGGGCAGAATCAAGATGGCCATATTCATGATGGATGAAGACAGGAAGAGTAGTGGAGACATTAAGCAACAGACAGTATTGAGTGTCCATAGATGGTAGCAAACAAGTTACACTGTGCAACCGTCAATTCATCCAGAAGATGGACCGGTCATAGATGTACCAGACTACCAGACACCACAACCATCTCCACAATGTCTACCAATCAATGACAAACCAACATACACTGCACTGGAAAGTATAGAAATAGATGAAACAGAGTGTGATGAAGGAGTTGTGGACCAAATGGAAGTAGACAAAAGCCAACCCACAACCCTACATGTACCACCGCCAGCAAGTTAAGATCTACGAGGATCATTAAATAAGTTTCCAGACTTTTTTCATATGGGCACTTTGATAGTACACACATGAAACTCTAGTCACCTTCGAAATAATCTCCTCTGACTGCAATGCACTTGTTGTACCATTCCAACAACTTCTAGAAAGCCCAATGAAAGTCCTCTTGTGTGAGCGTGTCAATGACCTTCGTCACAGCCTCTTTCATCTCCTCAATTGTCTCATAACGAAAGCCTGTGAGCTTAGGGAATAACCAAAAGTCACAGGGACCAACGTCTGGACTATACGGAGGCTTTGGCCCATGCTACAGATGTATCCTTTAATCTTGATAAAGGAACTGAGAACCATTTAGGAAAGAAAAGTATTAATTATTCTGTAGACACACCAATTCTGGCTACTTCTTTCTATCAAGATAATACCAAAATTTCTTAGCCACAGTTTATGCAATAACACTTACAATAAAACAATTTTTAACAATGCAAAAGAAGAATATGAAACACCATTGAAGAATAGTGGATTTAACATTTAACTCCCATCAAATCGGGTAAAACAACAAGAAAATAATCATAATTTATTGAACTAGAAATATCTAACAAATATATACGACATATTTCTCAGTGTAATTAAAAAATATTTCCTAAAATCAAATAAACTCCTTAGAATATTTAATCAGAATATTCTAAGTTAGATATAGTTGTACAGAAAGCAAATCACAAATTATATGGAAACATAATGAAAAATCAACAGCACCAGTAACTGCAGAATGAAAACCCAGTCCCAATGCCCTTCAGAGGGAAACTGTCTCTTGTCAAGCCACAATCAAATTTAAGAAAAATGAAAAAATCTAAAGTAAATTTTAAATAAAATAGCATTGTTGGTATGTATTCACTGGCCCACCCCACTTAAAGTCATGTTTTATGTGGTGAGTCTCCCATGTGTGAGTGGTGCCAAAAATAGCTAAGCTCCTTTTGCATTCCCTACAAGGGTATCTCAGGAATCAGAAATTGATCAAGACTCCAAATTTTTGATTAATCTCTACTTTGAGAGATTCCTTCCCTATTCCAAGCCAGAAAATTATTAGAAGCTTCCTTTGTAACAGATAAGTATCCAAATGCTAACATGAAAAAACACACAATCAAGAGATAAGAAATAATTTAATAACCACTAATAGAATTCCAAAAAAACGGATAAATATGAAATTTTATAATTTCATAATTTAACAGTTAGAATTCAACTTTGGGAGATTTTAAAAATTAGCAATTCCAACAAATGTAACAAAAAATGCCAGCATAAGCAAAAATAAATTCAACTAAACAAAATGGAAACACAGAAAAGAATACATTCATATTACTTACTACAACTCCATTAAGATCAAGAAAAAATTCTCTTTTTAAGCATATCTTATTATATATATATATATATATATATATATATATATATATATATATATATATATATATATATATATATATATATATATATATATACATGCTTTCTTGCTATAAGTAAAAGTAAAGTTGGCAACCTTAGTCAAGAGTGACCCAAAGGCACTCTCTTCAATAGCTACTACACCAAGGTGTAGGGGAGGATGCTACTCCATTCCCTTGCTCCACTTTACCCTTGATCCTTACCTTATAATGCTGAGTGTTAAGCAAAGTGGCATCAAGTACCACTTTTTGAATCTTTGGTATGACTTGACAGAGGATTGAACCCTGGTCTCCTGGACCATTGGCTAACACTCCACTCATTAGGCCAAAATAGTTGGTCATATTTACCCAGAAATAAAACAAATTGTCATAATTATTAATTAACATGGGATGAGACAGAAGTGATAGGGGAGTCAATAATATTCTATTACTAATGATTTCTCTAATATATATCTCTTTCCCTGAATCTAGCTATCAGTCAATCAATCTCTCTTTCTTTCTTTCTCTCTCTCTCTCTCTCTCTCTCCCTCTCTTTATTTATTTATATATATATATATATATATATATATATATATATATATATATAATTTCTGTGAATTTTTAGTTCATAGTGAGAAATAAAAGAGGAGTATGACATCATTAACACTCAGAAATCTGATAACATAATTTTTTATTGAATATTCTGAAAAATTTCAGCTTATTTATAAGGTCAACCAAGATAATAATTGCAATAATAATTATAGAAATATCAATTAGATTTTGCTCTACTCAAATCTGAGCATATATGTTCATTAATTCATTAATTAATAAACATATACACTGTGTGGGTATGTGTGTGTATTTAAATATAAATATACTTATAAAGGAAAGGTGTTGAAATGTACAAAGGAGAATCTAAAATAGCAAGGGAACAAATTGAGTCAAAATCAACTGTGTCTTATGCTGATAAAAATATTTAAGTGCAAGAGAGGAATGTGAGCAATATAAGGGGAAAATCAATTAAAAAGTTGAAGGAGAGTATGGTAGAGAATGAGATGAGTTGAAGAAAAGAAAAAACAAGAAAATGAGGATAAGGAATGAAGTGGGGGGGGATAAAAGTAGACAAAGTGAAATAAAAGACAGTAATTAATTATAATAAAAAAAGGAAAGTAGTAGAAAGAAGTTTAAAGAGAAAAGAAATGTGAGGTGTTCAATAAAGAAGGAAAAAATATTTTTTAGAAATAGGCTGGAAAGAATTGTGAAACTGTAATTCAGGCTCAAAAATAAGTAGAGAGAGTAAAAAGAGAGTGAGAGAGAAAGAGTTATATGTATAATATATATGTGATTAAGAAGAGGGAAGATTTCCTGGGTCAAGATAAGTTATCTTTCCTTAGAAAAACAAACAGGAAGAAAGATATAAATTGTAGGAGGAGAAAGAAAGGAAGACAATAATGAAAAAATGGAAATAATTTTGAATACTTAAGAAAAAAATCAAAGTAGAAAAAATCAGAAAAATTAATGAAAAGTAGAGAAAAAGAAAAAGATTTAGTAAACTTAAAATGAAAAGAAAATAAAGATTAGACAAAAATAAGAAAGAACAACAGATGAGAGACAAAGAAAGTAAAAAGAGAAGAAAAGAAAAAAAAGAAAGTAAGTAGTAGAAGAAAAATAACTATAAGAAAATGAAAAGTCATGTTAGAATGAAAATCAATGAAAGTGAGGAATGAACCTAATAAAAATATAACAAATTGAAACAATGTAAAGAAAGGAAAAGTCTAGAGAAGACAAACCAGGATTCTTGTGGAGTTATCTGCCCCTGCTGAGTCAATAGCATGTCTCCTCAGTCTGCCTGCAAAAAGGTGTTTCAATGTTTGGCAGGCAGCCAAAAATTGACAACCATACCACTATCCAACCTATCAGCCAGTCAAGCTACCAGTCAGTTATCCATCCAGCCTTGCAGCCCGTTGCTGTGCTTTTGCCAAATGATATACAAACAATCAATAGAAATTGTATTGCAGAATGTTAACTTGGATGGATCTTACTTAACACTCTTTAACACACACATATATATCATTCCATTGTGCTTCCTCAAAATACACAGACTTTTTTTTCTTTTTGTCTGCTAGAAAGCACCACTGCTATCTGTCATATTTATTATCAGTATAAGAAATAGAAGTAGCAGCAGCAAAAATAGTATCATTGGTCATAGCATTAAGTGGGTTGAAGCTAGTTTTTCAACTTGTCAAATTAGCATAAACATCGCTGGTTTGCCTTTGAAGCTTTTCAATAAAAAGACTTTCATACATTATTCTCTCTACCATCATTTCATTTATGTGCTTTTGAAATTCATGTAAATATCTACCCATTAGGATGATTTTCAATGTTAAGATAAACATTGTAGTTAGTTCAAGTGGCAAGAAACCTGAGATTACTACTATTTCCCTCTAATTCATGTTTTTTAAATAATACTACTTGTGCTAGCAGGAGTTATCTTAATGATAATTTGATTAATAAAAGCGAGGCTTCTTACTTTTTCCTGCTTAGGATTAAATTTAGCAGTAAGCCTCTAGATCACAAGTGCAAATACATCATACAGTCAGGAAACTTTTGCAGGAATGAAAGGATCTAAATAAAATAAACAATGTAAAGTGGTGGAAATAATTATATGACATAAATATAGCTCGTAAAATCTGGTTCAAAGAATCTGACCTATTTTATTATATATAAAATCATATATAGGAAATTTGATTTTAAAATCAGCTTTTATCTAGGTTCATTTTTATATAACCTTGAAAAATTCTCATGATGATGAAAATAAATATTAAAACACTGTGAAAGTTTTTTTTTATTAAGCCAGAAAAGGATGTTTATTAATAATTATAAAGATTTTATTTTGACAGTAAAAGCTGAATAAACATGTTTTGCATTGAAGACAAAATATTTTCCAAGGTTTCAAGCAGAAGTTTATATACTTTATATACTAGCAATGCTTTATGCAAGAGATTATGTTGTTTCTTTTTTCAAACAGCCTTCTTTGCATAGAGGTTTGGTTTGGTTTCTTTGTTTAATGTAGATGGTTTGTTTAATGCCAAGACTATTCTCCTAGAAGAATAGAAGTGGTACTATTAAACCCCTAGCTGGGAGGACAAGGAAATTCATATCTTTCCTAAGGGTATTAGTCTGAATGTGAACATAATAGCATGACAGGAGTTTGAACTTGCTTACAACAATTTTGCTGCCCATTGGTTTAACCATTACACCACGGGGACACCCCTTGCATAGAGGTACATCTTGAAAAGCATCCCACAAATTCACAATGAAATTGTAAACTGGATAATTTACAAGCCAGTGATGCACTTACATTCAAACAATTTCTTATAATTGTGAATGACTCCATTATTCTACTTCAATACAAACATTCTTTCATAATAATGGTTGACAAATTGATGTAGATTCTCTGATAAATCTATGTTACACTGAATGTTTTACTTGCCTTTCATCACCACCACTTCAGTTTTACATTTGAGTGAAAAAGTTTTTTATTCTATAACATATACTGTGACAAATACAAATTTAGAAAAAAAAATTACTCCAATTTCTGAAAACTATGCCTATAGCATATTTTTTTGTAGTAACTATCTCAAGCAAAATTCTCATCATAACAATGAATGAAACATTTTTTCAAAATCGTCCCCTTATACTCCACTTTTGTTATGGTCTCCTCCATGTTCTCAAATTGAAATGAATTTTCTGTTTAGAAAATAAGAAAAAGTTGCAAAGAGCTTGGTCTCATGAGTATAGAAGATGGTGTATTAACACAATCCTCTATTCCACCAAAACTTGCAGTTAAAATTTATTGAGACTGGCTTCTTAATTTTCCTTCAAACATGAACAGACTCATTTAGATGAATTTTACATATCTCAACTGAGATTTTAAAATCAGAACATTTAAAGCTTTTTGTTCACAATGCATGTGTATGTGTTTCTACATGCATGTGGTGAAAGAGAATATTTAAGCAGCAATTTTTTAGGCATGTTTTATTAAAGATAATAGATCTTAAGCCTATTATATATTTTATACTTCTCCTGTTTTCATATTAGGTGTTTCAGTTAAGGATCAAAATTATGTAATTACAATCTAAAGTTCATCATGTACATAAATTTATATATTTCAATTACTTTTTCTGTGTTGGAAAATGTATAGAGATGAAAAACACAAGATCTTCAGAGAATGATTTTATTTGTAGAAATATTTGCCAATATTAAATGTTTTAGTTTTCATACCCTCCTCAGGGTGTGTTAGTTATTAAATGAAATGAAAAAGATGAGAAAGATTTAAAACATTCAATTTCCATTGGTAGCATTCTGTTTCAATTTTGTATATTTAGCATTCCAAAATCTATTTTCTAATGTTTAGTATAGGCAAATATTTCCACAAATAAAATCATCCTCTGAAGACCTACTGTTTTTTCATCTCAGTAAATTTTCATACTATCAGATTTGCTTCTACTTTTTCCCAAATATCTAATCTTTTTATATATTTATACATGTTTTTACCATGTATACATATATATACACCAGATCAAAAGTTTATTACCACTATGTTTTTTTGCTATATTCAAAATTGATATGACTCATAAAATTCAAGTGTAGATTTTTCTGAATACTAAATACAAATTCTGTATATTTTAGGCAATTGTGCAAATGAAAAAATATCATATGAAAAATGTGTATTTCTGGGTCAACTTTATAAAGTTGGCATAGAAATAAACAAGTATGCTTCTGCATGTTTATCTCTTTACTGCACATTATTACAATCATTACAAAAATACTTACACATTCTTGGGTTTGCATACTATGAAGATGTCAATATTTGGTATAGCCACAATTCACTGGAATGACATTTTCCATACATCTCCTCATGCTGTTTATTGATCATCTAATTTACATCTGGTGAATACTGTGCTCCTCTTTCTGAATTGCTTCTGAAAGTTCTTCAAGCATCAAACAAGAAGATCTCTTTATGAGCAAAAATGTCCAACAAATATTGTTAATATATAAGTTTCTGGTAGACCATGCAAGAAAAGTGTCGGTGGTTTATACTGCATTTATTACCTAACTGCATATGTTCTATGGGGTCAGGCACTGTCACCTATGAAAATTGGACATGATATCAATAGGTGATCATCAAAATATATATATAAGGTATGGTGACTCTTTGGATTACTTGTTCCTGGTACCTTTGGCTATTGAGGTTGCCTTGTACTATTACAAGACTGAACTTGGAGTTGTATAAGTAGCTTAACTATATCATAACTCACCCATCAAAAAAAATCTTCTTCAATGATGATGATAATAGGCAAATCCCTGAGCAGGCCATATACAAGCTCTGACTTCATTTATATACAATAGAAGTGATTTTTATAGGATTAGAACACTCTCTTTCAAAAACAGATGTTCCAATCAATTCTGCCATTGCACCTCAGTAAACATTCCTGCATATGTCTTGGAATCAGCGGTCATTCGATAGGATGTTATGAAGCAAGACCATCTAACTTTAGCCTTCTTTTAACAGTGCTGAGGGATACTCTGGAATTGATATTCCATTGATCTTGAAGAAAGATACATGAGCAACTTGTCTCCAAGAGCATTAGTTTTCCTTGATCATACAGTCTTTGGCCTATCTTTTATATCACCCATTTTATGTAGTTTTGCACCAGTGGTTGATTATTGTATGCCTTATACTAAACTGTCTTTTGATTTGTCTACAGGAAAATTTAGAACTCTGCATCTCAATAATATGCAAATGTTTATCATAAATTCTTTGCTTGAATTTAGATTAGAAAAAAATGGTGATTTTTAAAGAAAAGTCACTCTATGAAATGCATTCTTAAGACTGAGTTAAACAATAAATTTGCCATATACAGCTATACTGTGTATTGACAGCAGTCACAATGCATGCACAAATCATGGGAGTGTACTTCGTTTTCTTTTGAGACATGATAACTATACAAAAAGCACTGTATTTTGAGAGCTATATGCATTTTATTCTTTTAAAACTCCACTTACATCTCGGGAATTTCAGTGTCAGCTCATTAGAGAGAGAGAGAGAGAGAGAGAGAGAGAGAGAGAGAGAGAGAGAGAGAGTTAGATAACCAGATGGGGAGAAGGTGAGAGAGAGAAAGAAAGAAAAAGGAGAGAGATGTGTTTGTTAATGTTCTTAACAAAAGTATAAAACTATTTTTGAAGAAATTCTCATTTATAATAAAGTAAAGTTGGCTACCTTTGTCGAGGGTGACCTGAAGGCTCCCTTTTTCAATAGCTACCACATCAAGGTATAGGGAAGGACACTACTCCATTCCCTTGCTCCACTTTACCCTTGATCCTTACCTAGTAATGCTGAGTGTTAAGCAAGGCAGCATCAAATACCATTTTTTGAGTCTTTGGTATGACTCGACCTGGGATTGAATCCCAGTCTCCGGGACCATTGGCGAACACAAACTGCAGTCATTGTTAAAATGTTTAGTATAGTCTTCAGTATTTTTTGGTACCTGATCAAGTAATGATAAAGGACACCTCTACAAAAATAATTTCTTTATCTTGATTTTTCCACACACACACACACACACACACACACACACACACATACATATATATGATGAATATATTGGATAAAATGTACAATAGAATGGAAGAAATATGACTTGAAATCCCAAATTTGGTGGAGTATTTATTGGTTCATATCAATTATAACATATTACTCATTATAAGCTTCATCAGATAATGACTGGAAAAATGTTAAATCTTGAAAAAAATAATAGGAAATCTATCTACAAGTTTGCCATGGTAATATACCATAGAAAATATCAATGAAAATGAGTGAAATGTCATAATAAGTATAAATAAATATTATACTAAACTTTGGTTTTCTAGTTACATTTCTTACATATTTACTTTAATAACTTATATATTCAACTTTTATTTTGAATGGTTTTGTATTTGACAATGGTTTTCACTGAATCTAAAAGCTACCATTCTTAGTCAGGAAAAACTGGATTAATATAAATGTTATAAATGAGAATTTCTTGAGAAAATATATTTGCCTTTTTAAGAATATTGTAATTTTTGAGTAAATCTATCAATGTGACTGCTTTAAGTTAGTCCATTTTATTTTTAGATCTTAGCATTAATATAAGAAAATAAATCATCATATGAGAATTGATGAATTTATCTAGAAATGGTGTAGGAGTAAAAATAAAAGAAAATAGTTCTTGTTTGTATATCAAGATCAATGACATTTTTCTCTCATTTGCCACATTGTGTATATTATTCTTTTCTTTCTACTTCATCCTTTAACAAAAAGTTCATTATCATATTTTTACTTAGAAGTTACTCAATACATTCAAGTGCTAAAATATCAACATTGTGACAGAGCATCAATGACAGGGATCCTCAGAAGTAAGTGAAGAAATTTGTACTTACCGATGAGCAACTCCACGTTCATGTAAGTAATGAACGGCTGATAGAATCTGCCTGACAAAGGGACGAGCCCTGTCCTCTGGGAGTCGAGACTCAGGATGTATTTTAATAAAAGAAAACAATTCTCCACCTGCAGCATACTCCATACATACACAGTAAAGTGTTGCAGCCTAAAAAAGAAGAAAATATCAGCCATTTATTGAATTTAATAAATAAGTATAGTTAATGAAGAATTTTATGAAAATGTATAATAATAAATCTTTTTTTCTTCCAACTTGCTAAAAGGTTGCATTTGGTGTCTCCTCAGTTCAATGTTGATCACATCCTATTGACAGAATTTTTATTATAATTAAATGTAAATCGTTACCATTAGAATTATTATTATAATTAAATGCAAATAGTACCATTAGAATTTATAATTATCTCCCTTGAAAAATAAGAAGAAATGTGCTGAATGTGCACCATAATTATATTATACATTGGATACATTGGATTGGACATTGCCCTATTCTTTATTATAAGAGAGAATATTTCAATGCTTTAGTGCAAATAAAACTCTTTCTACATTCTAGTATTTTTGTTGTGTTAAAGCAACACATGCATATATACTTTGGATTATTATAATATAGATATTTTTCTGTTTTGTTTTTACTCTATGATGTATTTTTTTTTAATTCTCTGTTGTTATTACGATTCTTTTCTCTTCTCAGTATAAATTTGAGAGAGAACTATCTAAATATCACACCATTTTACTGTCTACTTAAAATTACATCTATACAATAGCATCCAATATTAGAGAACAAAAGTTGAAAAAAAAATTCTAATCTTACTGTTTTAATCACAATAAAAATTTCAGTAAATATTAATAAAAACTAGTTCTTCTCTAGGGTAAATTTGCATAAGAAAGAAACAAGGATATAGTAAATTAAGATAAAAAAAACCTGTTAATTACAAAAAAGTTACACTAAAATTTCAATGGATGAAATGTTCAACTTTTGCAAAAGAAGTTAACAGATCAAAGAGTGTAATTTTTAGAATATAAAAGTTTTATGATGATACTGACTCCTTTAAGTCTCCTACAGTACCAAAGTGGACTTGCAAAATGATGTTTTAGCTGGATCAAATGATTCAAAGACTCTATAATGATCCATTTTGATATAACAGCAGGTAACCAAAGAATTTGGTATGAAAGAGTCGCAGCAGACATTATGTGAAATATGGTTTCATGCACATTCTTCTGCCTTCAAATACATAATCAGCTAGAAGAACCAAAAAGCTAACCAGCATCTTGTCAGGACTGGTGACAATTGGGTAAGTAAATTTATTTTAGTTGGCTATGGTTGGCTATTAACTTAAAGATCCCTTTGAAATGCACCTGCAGCCTAAAGTAAACAGGATGCAGATGCTCCTGCAAAAATGCCACATATTTTGTATGTGTAGCATAACAGGAAGTGCACTTGTTTCCTAAAGTAAATAGGATGCAGGTTGTTCCCCAGTGGAAGTGCTGTATAAATTGTGTGAGAGACAATCAAGAAGGAGGTGTGTCCACATGCAATGCATAGATGGCAAACTGGAGGTGTGGCCACAATAATTTATGTGGGTATCCAGAATATTATATAATCAGCAAAGATGAGCAGAGACCAGAGAGACCAGAAGGCAGCTTCTAGACATCACATCACTCTGAGCACTGGCTTTACACTGCCTAGAGTTAGTAGGTGGAGAGGGGCCGGAGATAATGCAAGAATTGTGAAAGTAAAATGATTTGATGCCTTGAGATTGCTCTGTATGACAATTACAAAAATAGAGAAGTGAAGAAAAACTAAGATGATTTGATACTTTGAGGTGGCCTTGTACTATTCATGAGAAACCAGAATGAAGATTCGAATCTTGCCCTTCTGTGTGTGCAAGC
Source organism: Sepioteuthis lessoniana (assembly GCA_963585895.1). Lineage (NCBI taxonomy): Eukaryota > Metazoa > Mollusca > Cephalopoda > Myopsida > Loliginidae > Sepioteuthis > Sepioteuthis lessoniana. Next base: position 67,216,229 of record OY757929.1, on the reverse strand, counting down.
TCAGACATCTTTGACCCTTTCTCACTCTACCCATATGTACATTTCGAGTCATAAAAGAAAAGAAGCAGATTATATCTTTATACATCAGTGTTGTTGTCTTTCTCTGTATACAATACTCTGGCCACAAGCAGTATTTCAAACAACATAAAGGTAAGAAATGCTTCCTAAATGTGAGAAAAAAAATTCAAAGGTGCTGGGAAGGATATGTTCTCTGACACTAGTGATAGTCTGACATTAGTGATAGCCCGTTCATTTATTTACATGGCAAACTAAATGCCATAATGTATAAGAATATAATTGAACAACATGTTGTTTCTTCTCTGAGAGTATCTCCTATCTCTTACCTCATAATACTTTTTGTCATACTGCAAAAATGGTAAAACAATTTTTCTTAGTTGAAAACATCAAGGCTATTTTTCTTAGTTGAAAACATCAAAGCAATTTTTCTTAGTTGAAAACATCATGGCCAGCCTAAAGTTCAGATCATAGTCTAGTTCAGAATCTTTAGAAGATTATTGCTGACAATATTAGAGCAATGAACCTGGTACTAATAAATGATTTGTGGAAGAAACCTCATGAGGAAGGACAAAAACATGCTTCAATAATGCAATAAAGAAGGTGAGTCATATCATCATGGCCTTACAAAAGTAATTCAAAGCCATGGATTGCACATATCTTTAAAATATTCTGTATCAATTATTAACTTAATAATGTTTAATTAATTTATATGCATATTTACTATTTCGTTCTCTTAATTTTGGACACTTGCTTTTCTTAAATGTTTTGTTCTATAACTTATTTCATTGGTTAATTGGTTGGTTGTTTCAGTTTTAAGGCATATCAACCTTTGTAAATTTATCTTGTCCTTGTTCCTTTCTTATGCAAATTTAACATTGAGTAGAATAAGTTTTTAAGAGAAATTTCAGTATTTTTTTTCATTATAAAATGTGTAGGATTGAAAACTTCTATTATTTCTATTTTTAGAGGTGCATTTCCTAATAATGAATGATACTGTATATGTATCTATATATTTTAAAAAAGAAAAGATAAAGGTGATAAAAAAGTACTAGTTCATCAATAATATTTATAAACAAGGAAATACACCCACACAGGTATGAAGAAATAAGATTAAATTAAAGAAAATATCAAAAAAGGTAGATTAAATAAACATACATGAAAAAGATCATCTCATATTTCCAACTTGTAAATTTTTGGACACATGTATTATAATGTACAATAAAGTTTGCTACCCTTTTTGCCGATATTTGGATTATTCTGGTAAACACTAATTTACTGTCAGATACCAAATATGACATTAGTTTTGCTAGATTGTTATTTTGAGAGAATTTGGGCATTTTAATCTTCTGAGCTCTTCTCACTTTCTTGTATGTATATTTGGTATCAAATTGATCTTTAGTATATGGTCATATGAGTTCAGATTTAATGCTGGAGTTATCTTCATTTTTCATCATAAATTTTCAAAATCTAATTGAAATGCATAAAAAGGGTAAAAATATTAATAATCTGGCACAGCCCACCTTTACAATATAATATTTCATTTCAGCCCACTTTTACTATATAATATATAATTTTAATCTACCTTTACAATATAATAGTTTGCTGGGGCTGTAGAATACACACGACTGCTTCTCTGCAGAGGGGTAAGACCCTACCAACAAGTGTTCTGGATATGACACTAAACAATCTGATGGTGAGGTTCCAGCAATGCTGGAGTTTTGGAGAATGCAGAGTACCCCTTTATTGCCATCGCTCTCAGGTCAGCTCTGGCCCGGAGTGGTAGCACCTGATAAGGGTCCTATCTAAAGGTTAAATAGAACTAAAGGGTGGTTGGCGTTTGCTGTTTTTATGCATTTAAATTGCGTATTTATGCTGAACTGAATTGTTTAAAATAGAACTGTTTTGATATCAAAACTGCGTACTAATGCTACACTGAAATGCTTGAAATAGAACTGTTTTTACATCTAAACTGTGTACTTATGCTAAACTGAATTATCTGAAATAAAACTGTTTTGACATTAACTCTGTGTATTGCCCAGTCGGTTGGGGCTGTAGAATACACTGACTGCACCTCTGCAGAGTGTCCTGATAATGATACAAAACAGTCTGATGGTGAGATCCCAGTAATGCTGGGGCTTTGGGGAATACGGAGCACCCCTTCATTGTCATTGCTCCCAGGTCTACTCTGGCCTGGCATGGTAGCACCTGATAGGGCTCTATCTATAGGTTAAATAGAACTAACGGCATACTTATGCTGAACTGAATTGTTTGATTAAACTGAATAGCTTGAAATAGAAATGTTTTTGACAATTAAACCGTACTTACTTGTACATTTAAACTGCATGCTTATGCTAAACTGAATTATTTCCAATAGAACTGTTTTTTGACATTGAAACTGTATTTACACTAAACTGAATTGTTTAACATAGAACTGTTTTGACATTTAACTGTGTGTAAACAAAATCTGTACTTATAATAAATTGAATTAGCTGAATTAGAACTTCTTGACTGAACTGAATAGCTCGAAATAGAAATGTTTTTCACAATTAAACTGTACTTACATTTGAACTGTGTGCTTATGCTAAACTGAATTATTTGAAATTGAACTGTTTTTGACATTGAAACTGCACTCACACTAAATTGAATTGTTATATATAACTGCTTGAATAGTTTGAAAAAGAAATGTTTTTGACAATTAAACTGTGTACTCATGCTAACCTGAATTGTTTGAAATGGAACTGATTATTCACATAAAAATGGATTTGGCGTTAAATAACCTACAAAGGTTGATATGCCATAAAACCCAACAAACTATATAATAGTACTATTTAATGTTTCATCACATAGAAACTGTCTCAAATGCATATCTAATGTTGTTATTTGCAGTGTAATAAAATGAAAACAAAATATGTTAGTTCAGGTAATCACAATTAATGTATTAAAAAACACAATATTCTTGTGTGTCCATCAGCAGGACAATCATGGTGGATCCATCTGCAATCTGCTATCATGAGCCTAAATACTGAGCCTCCATCATTTATATACCATAATAGAACCTTCCCTCTTGTTTCTTAGTAAAATCAAGATTTTCTGGAAATCTGAACAAGTTGTTATGGAGAAAATTTATCCTAATATTCATTTCTTTGGAAAGAGAATAATTTTTTCGAATCATACAAAGACTAACATACTCTACATGGTTTTTCCTGCTGGACCTCTATGGGGAAAAAGCTTCAAAATCAAATCAAGTTACAGACTCCATTTTTATCAAACAGTTGAACATCCACTATGAGTTTTCCAAAGAACAAACCCAAAGCTTAAAAGAAAAAATTAACAAAGTTATATGTATTACAAAATAATAACATTATATGTAATACTTAATTTGATTTTTAATCTGTCAGATAATCTTTTTACAAAAGCATTAGTTTCACAACTCAGAAAGCAAAAGATTCTGAAAGTATTTCAAACTAGTAATAATTGGTATTTTGTAAAACAATGTATGAAAATCAAACAACAATGATCTCTCATACAATTCACAAAGGATTTTATTAGAGACCCTTGTTGTTTAAATGAAACCAGAATTTGATAGCAACAACATATCAAAGACAGAGAAATCTAGCAAAAAAGTTAAGAAGCTAACAGTATAATTCAAATGCAAAAGCTTTTTCTGTTTGACTATCTGATAACTGTTCACCATTAACGAACAAGGGTTGATGACAAAAGCACAAAAAATGCACCGTTAAAAGAGCTAAAAAGCCTGCAGCAACATTAACAATAAACTGCTTAGTCAGATGAAAAGATTTGTAATGTTTTGGATATCATAAATTCATTGTGAAAAATTATGACAAATGAATAGAAATTTTTCAATGAAACAATTTCTATTTTATTTTCATATTTTGAGGACATCATAAAGGATGGTAGAAAAGTAAATAATGTTTTTTACATTTATTCCAAACTATCACTGAAACAACCTAAGGCAATGTAGATGAATTTTTATAGATATCATCAATATCTTTGAAGGAGTTCTTTTACCTGTCCAACAGTTTCTGGGGATCAGCTAAGAAAAAAACTAATCTTACTAGAGTTATTTATTAATACATAAATAGCTTCTTTAATTCAAACACCATATACTAAAAACCACACATTTAGAAGCTATGTCTTTCAACTATACATCTGTGCAAAATTGAATCAAAGAAAGCAATCCAATTATAGAGGTTTCAAATGATGATTCATTAAAAATATACATCCCAACATAGGTTTACAAGAATCATTCTCGTTAGTGTTGAAACTAACATAATGATTTCATGTTTATTATTTACAAGTCTTATATTATTATCTCAGTCTTGGTTGTTATATTCACAAGATTTCAGTAACTGTACCATCTAGACTTCTTCAGATGTCTTTTGTTATAATCAGTGAGGTGAAGAGAATTTAGAACTAAGCTCTTTATCTAATCTAATTCAGTTGTTCATGTTTTGGAATATTTCATATTAAGTAACTTTCTAAGTGATTTTGCTCTTGTAATGTTGCTTTTCTTTCTGCTGAGCCTAGTCCCAGAGACGGAAATCACAACTTTCAAGTAAAAACCAGCTTGAGTCTTTTAATCAACACTTTTACTCTTAAATTCAGAGATCACTTTTGAGAATCTTAGATATATTTTTTGGCTGCCTCTTCAACTGGAGCGTGTGTGATTTTTACATTATTCATAGTACAATCAACTCATGTCATTACTGAGTTTTGGGTCTAATGCCCTCACCTTTCTCAACAGTTCTTATATTGTGTTTATCTCTATGCTTTGTCTGCTTAGGAGGCACACTTAGTATAATGGTTATCATTGAAGGAAATGGAATAGGTTACCTGGGTTCAAATCTCGGTTGAGACACTTTGCATTTCACTTTGCACTAATGTCCTAGGGAAAGACATGGATACATCTGTTCACTACCCAACTATTGGAAAATAGTATGGAAAAACTGTTTAGGCAACTAGGCTAGGAGAAGGAAAACTCAAGCTGCTGCCATTTTTGATGTAAAATGTACTAGATGGTAGATTTCAACCCAAACAAGTCAAACCAGCTTTACTCCATTTAAAAATTGATGTTGTGTCATACTTCACCTGAGGTAGAGAGGAAAGCTTAGATTGTGCTGATGCCTTTATTCATCTGACCTTCTAGTGATTGAATATACTCCACACCATACAGTTGTGGCTGAGAATACAAAAGCAAACCTTATACCTGATGAAAGTAAAACTAGAGGAACATTGAAATCTATGGTCCAAGGAGAGACAATGACCATGTATGGAGGGATAAGTAGGTCATCAACTTCTGTAGAATTAAGTTAAAATAAAAGACAGAGAACAACATTGGAAGATCAGAAGACTAATGAAATACACACATCTGTTAATGACCTTCTAAGTAAGCCAAGCAAACAATTCAAAAATATCAATTAAGACATCAACTTAGCAATTACAAAAATTATTCCTCATATTCCATCTTTCCTAAAGAATCTATGCAATACTAAAGACTATCCTTCATGATTGTCTTATTGGTTATCTAAAAAGTTCTTGACACAAGGTATATCATGTCATCAGACTCAGAGGTTTTGCAAACTTTTGACTTTAAAATAACTGAAATATGTTTTTTTATCCAAAGTCAATTATGGTGCAAAAAAAGATTAACCAATTTGTTATTATATGTAATAAATAAATGAAGAAGGCAGTGTTAATGATAAGATTAGATTAGATTAAAGTTTTGATTAGATAAAACCAATATCAAAGAGAAATAAAATAAACCAATTCCTGCTGTATATACCAACAGTTATAGGACATATTGGAGTAAAATAATAATTCAAGGGGTATCCTTTATCTTGAAAACTAAAGTCAGTTCAACCAAAATAAAGTCATTTTTAGATTTAGCAGACCTCAGATATCCTATATTCATTAAAACACCTTAATAAATTTTGATTTATCAGTGATTACAGGCTGAGTAGCCCCACTGTCAACTAATAAATTACTCTTGTTGGAAACAATATCATATCATAAAGCAAAGAAATAGGTTTGGCCTTAAGAATAGGTTTGCATATTCTGACAAAAATCTTTTTGCCTTCAGTTTTACATTCAAATGCTTTGTGGCCCCTCTTCCCACAAACAAATAATATTTTTCTTCCCTGGGGGGTGGGGGGGATTTTTGTGTCCTCTCTACTATGCTGAGGTTTCTGGCAATCGTTATAATTTGTTGATGTATAATGCCAAGTTTATTCTTTGGGTTAATCTTTTTAAATGTTGTCTTCATATGTGATATATTGTCAGATTCATCTGGGGTGGTGTAACACTTACACTCTGTTTCTTCATAACTTCTTAAACATACATTAAATTCAGAAAAAGTCTAGATTTTCTTCTTCTAGGTTGTAAAAAGTTTAAAATTCAGAGGTAATCCTTTGAGAACCAGAGCAATCAAAATTCCGTCACTTATAACTTCCCCTGCTTCTTTAGGAGCATTAAAAATATTCTCTGTCCTTATTATATTGTCAGTAATAGACTCAGATTCCAATCTTCTCAGAGATGTTTGCTCTGTATAGAGGGAAATAACTTTCAGCTTTCCTTTTGACAAATAATGTTCCCTTAATATTGTTTAGGCTTTTCTTCCATTGTCTCATGCATCTCTTATTGCTAATGACAGACTTTTATTGTCCAAATACTGAATGAGCTTGGCGAAGATGGTTGCATTCTTTTCTACAAAGTCCATACCATCATCTTTGTCTGTTGGTGACAGTATAATTTGGTGTAAATGTTGAATTCTAAGATATCCAAGGAACTTCACTTCCCACAACTCATACTTGGATTCATCGCCATCAAAAAAAGGTTTTGCTGCCCTGGGCCCATAACATTTTGAAATTCAGGTAGCCATCTTGTTTTTAGTTGTGCAATACAAAAGATATGGTTTCTAAGTAACAAGGCTGCATTAACTCAAGACTTTTTAGTTTGACATTGTTCATATATGCCTGAGTCTTCACTAATTGGCTAATCTTCTACTCCTACAGATGGGCAAGTCTATAAATATTTGCTAGCAATTTGTAGACAGCTGATACCAATAAGTCCCCTCACAAACAATCCGACAATTACTTAACAAAAAATTTTTTGAATGACTATTATTTATCCATGAAGAAAAACCTTTCAATCAAATACTCTCTGTTTTACCTATCCTAATGAAGAAAAGAGTCATAAATTATTTCTCTTTGCACAGACTCTGATACATTTAAAAGTCCAAGTTAAAAGGAAAGTAACAAAATTCAATTCATTCTATAAAATCTACATGTTATTTTATAACATATACATGAATGGAAAGAAAAAATTTTCTATGGCTTTTATTTTATATCATATACAGATTTTATAAAATAAAATTAATTTTGTTACACCTACTCAGACTTCAATTTCATCCCTTAAAAAAAATTCCAAGGTATTCCTGGCTATTTGTGACAGGGAAGGCAGTTTTTCAAGTTCTTATAATGAAAAGACCCAGTGTCTTTTGTTATGCAAATTTGAAATTAATTAAAAGAAAAAAGAAAAAAGAAAAAAATCAATCTAATTTTTCTTACTTTTGATGTATTTTAATTGAAGGTGTTGATTTTTAGGATTAAACTGAGGTTTCGTGAGGCTTTTTGTCTATATGTTCATTTAATTGTGCAAATTTTTTTTTTCATCTTTTGCCCCGGCTAAGCAAAGCTCAATAAATAACAACTACAACACGTTATCTATTCATTATTTGTTTTTAAACACACCACATGAATTATGTGTATGAATGACTATATCTATAAGACGCATTAAGTTGATATATATGTTATAGCACTGAATAGAAGAGAAAAACTTTCTATGGCTTTTATTTTATTCATTCATTCATCTACAAAAATCTGTATTTTCTTCCAAACTTTCTTTCTTAATAAATTTCAGATTTTCATGATCGTGATTTAATCTAAAATTTGTGAACTTTTTGTCCTTCAAGTATGTGCGTTCATGACGCATAATTAATATTTCTAATTGTGCTCTTGAATTTTATAGAATTTTAATTTATCCTTCTTGATATTTCTGCCAAGAATAAAATTTCTTTAGAATATTCCAAGATACCTTTTTTAAACTATTTTGTTTGAAAACTAAACTTATCATACAAGAGTTTAAATAGAGAATTCTAGACCTTAGAATAAAGCAAAAATTCCAAGAGTTAATTTCCAAAGCACCACATTATTTTTCCAATAGCTCGCAACTTATTTGTTTGATTACAAAATTATCAACTGCCTTGATGCATCCATCTCTTTCGAGACATATAACTTCAAAAGTGTACAGTTTATTGTAATTTCTGATGAAAACCAAGGAAAATATTAGGTAACAAGGAGGCATTTTGGGTGTAATGGATATCGTCGTAGGAAATGGACATGGCAACTCAAATTCAAATCCTATAGACGAGGCTGCTTATAGTGCAAATACTCTTACAAAGTATGAATCCGACTATTCTCCCTTCAGCTATGAGTAAAATAGTAGAGCAGTCTGGTATGGCAACTGGTCAATGAGAAAGAAATCTCTGAATTCAAATCTTTAAACCCCCCATAAAAAAATGACCTTGAGTTGCATGCTGCTCACGCAATGGGGTTGGTAAACATATACTCAGTAAGTTGTAAAAACAATTTTTTTATTTATGCTAACAACTTGATAAGATAGGTCAATAAATAATCAGTATTTGAATAATAAATCTACTTATGAGCATCTGCTGTAGAAACTATTACCTGTATATATAAACAACAGATATATATATATATAGGGAGATATATGAATAGATGAAAGTAAAGTATGCAGTTAATAGATTTCAAAAGCAGATTAAGAAAATTGGATATGAACAAACTGTTACACAGAGATAAACTATTGAAAATAACATTTAAGTAAATAAATTACCTAGAAAGATAAAAACAAACAAAATGGTTAAATACAAGCAGAATGATGTACAGATACATTAAAAAGAAAATAAACACTAAGGTTTTCAGTTACAATAAACATTTCACATAAAGATATAAAATAATCTATGTTGATACATTGATACATAAATAAAAGATCTGGGAATAATATGTATAAATAATAAGTCAGTATCAATTCATAGATTACATATCTACAGTAATATAAGTAAAAGTTGCCAATAGATTAACAGCAAATAAAACAAAGAAATGTCAGTAAACAATCTGTAGCTAGATTCATAATTTATAAGTGATCATCAGAAAAAAAAAACAGTTTCTACAGAAATAACTTATCCATAGGTAAAAACAAGAGTTTTGATGTTATCTTAACATACAAGCTATTGATAACTAAATAATGAAATAAGCACATTAATGAAATTAAACAGTCAAATCTTGGTATTTAAAACTTTTTACAGTTTTTATTTTGTTATCATTGTTTTTAAACTGCCCAATCATTGCTCCCACTGATATTCTCTCATGCTTTTTGTTATTCACTTCACTTCAGATTCTCAAGTAGCTCTCCAAAGCAACAGAAATTAACAGAATGAGAAGAGCTTTACAAATAACTGCATATTTCTAATAACAAATACTTGTCTTTCTAAATTTATAATCAGATTTTTTTCCTTTTCCCTATTTTGCAAACCAATATTAGAATCAACTTATATATAAATCACAATGTGACTTCACTGATCATATCTCCTAATCTTACAAGAGTAATAATACATTTTTTATGGTAATGTGATATTATTAGACAGTGAACATGACTTAATAACAGAACTTATTGTTGTTCTGAAGTGAGACCATGTTGTTTATATATTGCAAAACACTATATTTTCAATTTCAAACTAAGAGGATTTGAATGAAAAATTAATATTCATTCAAGAAATTAAAAAATCAGACAAATTTAATTTGTTTATTTGCTTTTTGTATTTATTGTATTAATATTAATCTTTAGTTCAAATTTTATCGTTTTGAAGCTGTACAAAATAATTATGCTTTTATAGATTTATAATTTTTTAAGTTTGTATTTTTTTTTTACTTTTGTAATTTTTTCTTTTATAATTTATGATAATCTAATAATAATTTATACACACACACGCACGCGCCTGTGTGTTAATAGAATAAAAGAAAAACTTAACCATAAGAGTAGCCAATCCGAAAAAAAATCAACAGCTCTTAAGTATGTAGACAATATCTAGAAGTGATACATAAGATCTATATTTATTTCAATATTCTAGGTATTAAGTGCGATAGGCAAGTATCATCTTCATTAAAATGACATCTATCTATCTATCTTCAATCAAAATAAAATAAATATATAACTGAATTCTTTTAGGATATTTTTTTCATTAATTTTCAGGGTCAAAATACATACACATACTTAACACCAAGCAATCTTGTTGCTGTCAAACTCTTGGCTGCATGTGTTTCACTTCCTTTTAACTCTTCACAAATTCAATTTTTTTTCTAATGAAAATCCCAATAATGTTCTTTAGCAAACATCCTACAATTTTCTTTTTTGTTTATGAATAAAAAGAAAATTTAGTGCATTAATATTTTTCTGAAGGAGAACATTTTATTTTGATCCATGCATAAATTTCAGACTCACTTATATAATACCCATGGAATAATCACCATCAAAGTTTAAATTTAAAAATGTAACGGAAAAAAGAATCAACATAAGTATCAATGATATTTTGTGGAATGCATGAAATTTTCACAGTTGTAGTAAATTATTTTTCCAATAGTAGATGACAACCTTTTCATAATTATCAACAGAATTAATTCACGCAGGGTAAAGTATGCTTGACACAAACATGAGAGATGTAAATCTGAATGACTCACTTAATCTTGTTTAATACAGAAATATGAATCTAGACATTGACAATGCAGTTAATCTCTTAATATCCCCACAAATCATGTGCTTGTTTTAAGCCCAAAAAGCAAAACTGATATATTTAATCAGTATGCATACAAAACTAATAGACTTACAGATAGTTAACCTTTGTTCATGGCTGGGTAAACATTAAAATATCTTAGCTTTTTAGCTGAAGAAGTATGCATATCTCTCCATATATGATGCTTTTTCACTGGAGTTTGAGTGACAGCAAGTTTCCTCAAGTCTCCAGGACTCTTCTCAGTATTCTGGCCGTTCTCAATAATGTATTGTTTGGATAGTCTCCAGTCGTCCGCCAACTTCCAAGTCCATCAGTCCCTTTAGTAATCCTTTAGTTACAGTTCCAAACGCACCAATTACAATTGGTATAATTGTCACCTGCATGTTCCACAGTTTTTCAATTCCCTAGCAAGGTGCAGGTACTTATCCTTCTTTTTACATTCTTCCAGTTTTATTCTGTGGTCAGCCCTTGGTATCGCAAAGTCGACAATTTTGCAAGTTCTCTTTTTTTGTTGATTATTATTAGGTCTGGTCTTCTGGCCGACATTAGGTGATCCGTGTGTATGTCAAAGTCCCATATGTGTGTGTCATTTTCTAGGATAGGTGCTGGGTTGTGCATATAGCATTTGTTTGTATGGTCAATTTAAATTTCTTGCACATCTCCCAGTGGATCACCTTGCCGACCCAGACGTGTCTAGTCTTATATTCCTTCTGCGCTAATTTGCTGCATTCGCTTATTATGTGATTGATGGTTTCATCTCTGTCATCGCAGAGCCTACATTTACTATTTAGCTTCGTCTTATCTATTCTCGCTTTGATATGATTGGTTCTTATGGCGTTGTTTTGTGTTGCTATTAGGAGAGATTCTGTTTCTCTCTTAAAGTTTCCTTTTCTTAGCCATGTCCAGGTTTTGTCATGTGAGATATTGTTTATTAGTCGTTTATAACGCCCATAGAGTTGTTTTCCTTCCCATTTTTGTTTCCTAGTTATTGTCATCGTGTTATCTATCGTGTTGTCAGTATTGTTTTTGATGGCCGTAATCAGTCTTCGTTCGTGTTTTTCTATGTAGTCTTTGAGTCGTTGTATTGATGTGTCAACGCTGTCTTTGGTGCTGGCAAGTCCTCCTCCTCCCTCTTTTCTTGGTACATATAGTCTGTCAACGTCGTCTCTGGGATGTAATGCCTTGTATATGGTCATTAGTTTTCTAGTTCTTTGGTCCATTTGTCTAAGTTCATCTCTGGTCCACTTGAGAAAGGGTCCCGAGTATCTAACGAGGAGTATAGTCCAAGTATTTATTCCTTTGATAAGGTTTCTGCAAGAGAGCTTTGTCTCGAGTTGTTTTTCTTATGAGATATTCTTTTTGAATTTTGTTTTTCATTTCCACTTGTTTGATGGTGTCAGCCTCCAAGATTCCTAAGTATTTGTTTGTCTCGTTTTCTGCGATCGTTCTGATCTTGTCTTGATTTGGTAGTTCTTTTCCATCAGTTAGATGTCGTTTGCCACTTTTCATGACGAGCAGAGCGCATTTTTCAATGCCATATTCCATCCCTATGTCTTGACTGTATATGTCTTGACTGAGTATGTGGTCTAGTGACATTATTATTTTTATTATTATTTGTTTGGGCATGATATTTTCTAATTTTTTCACTATTATGATTGTTAACTATTTTAAAGGAAGTTTTTGCACAAGAGTAACTAATTTTTAGAGTTTTCTTATTGAATATTTCATGTAATATATTATTTTGGTTAAAGTGTTTATCTATCAATTTCAGAAAATATTTTCCTACATTTATTATTATTATAAATTATATGATTCAACCCCTTTTTTGTAAACTTGTTAAGTTTACAAAAAAGGGGGTTGAATCATATAATTTTCTTTTTTCAATTTTTTCGACTAATTTCCTTTTTATTACTCTTCGTTTTTTCTTAATTCATATACAAATTATTCTCATTAGGCATTTTTGGCTCTCGATAAGTAAACTCTTCCCTAAATCCGCTACTCTTAAGGGCTTCAATATACATTTTATTACAATCATGGAAGATTTTCATGCTGGATGATAACCTCCTTATTCTCATATTAACAGCTTTAGGAACCTGTTTGATTATAGCATTCGGGTGATTCGAATTTACATTAATATAGGACAGATACTGGTCCGTTTTATAAGAGTTGTCAGGGAGGTTTAGTGTAACATCTAGAAAATTTGCAATTTTAATATTTGAAGAAAAATGGAGGCAGTGGGACAGTTTGAAATTTGAATAAGAGATAAGATATTTTAGAAGCTAAAAATTCACTGTTTTTGTACAACATATATTACTATGAGAAACAAGGGTGATTGGATAGTTATCTGTGCAGAAAATAGAATCAGTGAGCTAAGTTCAAATTTTAGCCCAGGTTGTTAGTATTAACTTTGCATCAAGCCCTTGGGTAAAACATGAATCCACTTTTCCCCTTAGCTATATGTAAAGCAGCAGGGGAGATTGGGTCATCTAACCTTGAAGGTGAGTAACAAGTCTTGGGGAAAGAAAACTCTCAAACTGTGGAGAAGACAATGAGAAACCACTCTATTTTCTATCCCAAGAACAATCTTTTACTAAGCTTAGCTTAGTTTAGCCAGAAGTATCGGGTTCACAGTGAGAAACAAACTTCCTCACAATGGTCTGCTAACCTAGCATTTCACCATACATAGTTTTAAGAATATAAAGTTCCCATACTTAATGGTCAAGAACAGTTTAAATCTGATGAGTATATGGGTGGGGCTTAACAGGATCATTTACTCCATCTAAATCATGCAGATTGCATAATAAATGGTGTCAAGAATAGCACTTTATTCACAGATAGAATACCTGTTGTGTAACAGCATTTTTAGTTATATATATTCTGAATATATCTTTTTCTGGCCAAAAGTAGCAAATGCCTATGATCACAAAGAATTATCAAAGATAAAAAAAAAACATTATGAATTCTTAAGTCATGGACAAAGTCAACAAGAAGATAAAAATTATTTTTGTTCATTTGCCCTGAAAAATAAAAAAAAACAGATCTGATAAAATTTTAAAACCTATAACTTCTAACTTCTAATGAATAAATTCCATGCAGAAAAAAAGTTTTCACATAATATTGAATTTAAAACGAGAATGATATCTATAATTTCCCAAATCAGTATTTGTTTGTTCCTCTCTCAAGTTCATGAAATGTAAAATCAGGATCTATTGAAGATCAACAAGTAAACAAGAAACTAGAAATGAAAATGAAACAGTTTATAAATATCCAAGTTTGGAAAAAATGTTCTAATCAAACAGAAAAAAAAGGATGCAGAAACCAACTCAACAAATATAATATTCAAAAACTCAAGCACTGTTTTTTAAGTGTTCGATTGATTTTGTCTTTTTATAAGATATAAAGTCCACACAACTGATGCACATATTTCATTATTGTTAGTATATATAGGTCTGCAGACATACTTATTAAAAAAATAATCAATATGTTGAACTGATATAAAATCAAAGAAAACTAATGAACTAAGACACCTACTATATACTAATGGTCAATATGCAATCCTTATTGGAAGTCCTATGATTACTACCATGATCAAATAACTCTTCGAACAATAATATTCTAAGAACCAAGGAGAATCAGTGAGTTTATGACTTGTGAACAAAACAACAAAATAAAGTTGTCTACAAAATTTCAAAAAAATAAAAAAGAACTGGAAACAAACAATAAGAATATACAGCCAGGATGTAGGAATAGAATTTGGCATTGAAAAATGTGCCATGCTGATAACGAAAAATTCGAAAAGAGAAACAATGGAAGGAAGAGGACTGCCAAATCAGGAAAGAGCCAGAATGCTTAGAGAGAAAGAAAATTTGAAGTTCTTGGGAATATTTGAAACAAGCAGAGATGAAAGAAAAAAAGAAAAGAGAATCTTAGACAAATGAGAAAACTTCTTGAAAACAAGCTCTGCAGCAGAAATCTCATTAAAGGGATGAACACTTGATGAGTTCCCCTTGTAAAATACACAGGACCATTCTTAAAATGGACAAAAGAGGAACTCAGACAAAGGAACAAAAGGATTAGTATATCCACAAAGCATTACATCCAAGAGATGACAGACTGTGTGTCAAGAAAAAGAGAAAGTGGACTTACCAGCATTAAAAAGAGCAAAGAAAGACTAATCATATCAGCCAGTATTAGTAAGTCAAGAACAAACAGAAAAATAACAAAAGCTAGGAAACTAGCATGATTGCTTATAAGAAGACCTGGACATGGCTTCAAAAAGAAGAAACCTCAAGGGAGAAACTGAATCTCTTCTAATAACAGCACAAAATGGCACCATAAGGACCAATTATATTAAAGTGAAAATCAATATGTAAGTGTAGGTTACATAGAGACAAAGATGAAAAGGTTAATCATAAAAGTGAATGCAGCCAACTGGCACAAAAATTGTACAAGACTAGGCATGACTGGGAGGGAAAAGTGATCCACTGGAAATTGTGCAAGAAATTGAAATTTGACCATCCTGCCAAATGATATATGTACAAACCAGAATCCATCCTAGAGAATGAGATGTATGAAATTATCAGGGTTTTTGAGACACAAGCAAAGTACCTAATCCTCACCAGAAGATCAAACCTAGTATTAATCAACAAGAAAAAAAGAGTTTGTCATAGAGTGGATTTTGCAATTCTGGCAGACTACTAAGTGAAAATAAAAGAAAGACAGACTAATACATAGAACTATTCAGAGAACTAAAAAAAACGTAGATCAAGAGAGTGACAATAACACCAATTGTAATTAGTGCACTTGAAACAGTCCACAAGGGCTTAAAAAGAAGACTGGATGAAATGGAAATCAGAGGAAAAATAGAGACCATCCAGACTGCAACATAGTTAAGATCAGCTAGAATACTGAGAAGAGTCTAGGAGACTTGCTGTCACAAAGACACCAGTGAAAAACCACCAGCTAATGCAGGTGTGAAAAACTCACAAAAAGTAAAATAATGATGATGATAATATCATTATCTTAAGATATCATTATCTATGAACCTGAGACAACATTAAGGAATATGGCTAGGATTCAGACAAAAACTCAGTGATCATTTACAATGAAAGCATTATAGGATTGTGT
Source organism: Sepioteuthis lessoniana (assembly GCA_963585895.1). Taxonomy (NCBI): domain Eukaryota; kingdom Metazoa; phylum Mollusca; class Cephalopoda; order Myopsida; family Loliginidae; genus Sepioteuthis; species Sepioteuthis lessoniana. The sequence goes on along the minus strand of OY757929.1, from coordinate 67,200,199 downwards.
AAAAAGGTTTATTTCTTGATTCCCTCAATGGCTCCAGTTATCTCTGGGTATTTCACTTACAAATTGAATCTTTGGCCTTTGAAATACTGCTTTAAGAAAACTCTGGTATCAAACCTGTTGCAAGATACCTCTGCTGTCTACAGGGTCACTTTTTGTATTACTCCTCTCTGACAGTTATCTTAATTTGATAAGAGAATGACTTCAGATTTTAGTGTTTGGCTTTCCATTTATAAAACTAATACCCTGGCGACAGTGTAGTATGCAAATGCGTTTATATAGTAAACTATATGCACCTTTATTGCTGACAAATATGAGGATAATTAAGCTAAGAAAAATTCACATCTCATAATCAAACAGTTTATCTCTGATTGCCTCAAAGTCCTTCCTAAAATTTAAGACAGATGAAAATTAATGATTGAAATCGCAGTCGAAGGTGACCCGAAGGCTCCTTTTCAATAGCTATTGCACCGAGGTGTAGAGAAGGGCGCTACTCCTTTCTCTGAGTTGTAAGAAATATTTCATTTTACCCAAGTGTAAACTCAAAAATTTAATGACAAGTGAAATTATACAATTGAATAAATATAAAAAGGTAAAAATTGTCAATGGTACCTTCATATAAAAAATGTAATGGCAAGGTTAGCATAAGCAATATTTTCAATGCTAGTAGCAAGTAAAAAACTTACAAAAATATGAATATTCAAATTTTTCAAGTACATAAGATTTTCAGCAACAATACCAGTGATAATTGAAACAAATATGGAAAGAAAATGAAATATGAAAGATTTTTTTAACCGTGCACAAGAAATAAGTAAAGATAAAATGAAAATTATGTGAAATATATTTTAAAAATTGATGAAGGAAATTATAAAGAAAAAATGAGTAGAAATAAAAAGAATAGAAAACTGAATTTTTATAAAATTCTATCTAAAATATTTTATTTTTAGGGAGATACTTAGCCTTTACCATAATATTAATTTGGCTAGAAACATGTATTAAAGAAATCAGGTTGTTGTTCTTTTGTTTGGAATAGTAAGATATGCTTAAAATATTTAGTTTGTTTGTAATTCAATGGCATATCAACCTTCTCAGGTTATTTAATGCCAAATCCATCTTCTTTTGAAGGACATTAGTAGTACTATTTAACCCATTAATGGGAGGATAAGGGGGTTCAAACCTTTCCCCTGGGTATTTGTCTTAAAGTGAATGTAATAGCATGCCTGGAGTTTGAACTTGTATTCTATGATTCCATGAACCAGTGCCTTAACCATTACACCACATGAACACCTCAAGTTTTTGATTGAACTATTTTGTATTTTTTCTTATGGTATATGGTATAGTATTATTTTTTATTATATAGGTTAAAGAAGTTGATTACTTTTTGCTTATGTTTTTTCTATGGTTTACAAGTATATTATGGTTACCATCCATTTTTCATGCATAATTTTGTTTGAATATTCTCTTTTTAAGAGATCTTGATATTTCTCTAATGTATTTTGTGGCAAATTTTGCCGGTTATTTAAAAAAAATATACTATACTTTGTATCATTTTTTAGGTGTTTGTCCTGGTATGAATACTGAGATTTTGTAAGTTACATGTTTTTTCTTTGGTTGAAGAGTTTTTCAGAAACATTAAGAGTCTTGTCAGATTTTTGTTTTTATACATTTTGTGTGCTTTTCATTTAGTGTAGTGTTTAAAAGAAATAGTGTATTTGAAGTAATTTACATGTGTTTTCACTATCATTTTGTACCTTGAGCTCTTAAATAGAAACCTAATAATCTTTTTTATTTTCTATTTTCTTGTGATGTGAATAAAAATGTATGTCATAATTTTTGTTTATTATCATTTCTGTTGAATAAGATATGAGGAAAGGTAATGTTGTGTTTGTTTCTATCTAGAAGTGACTTCTATGGTTGGATCTATTTTGTTTAATTTTTCTATGAGGCTTGATAGTTTGGTTTTATGTGAATATACTAGTCAATGTTGCAGAAATATATTGCATCTTATGGAATGTTTCTAATTTCTAAAATTACCAAAAGAGGCATGTTAGTTCACATCTCAGAGAGGAGATTCAGTAGCTAAGCCAAATGTTTCCCTATAAAATTCATTATTAAATTTAAAAAATGTTGATTTATGTATAAAGTACACATTTTTATAACTTTATCAGTAGGTAGAGATAAGTTTATGTTCTATTTTTTTAGATGAATTTTTTAAAATATTAAATCATATATTTATGGATATATCAGTGTACAATATCTTGATATCATGGCTCCCCATGATTTCATTGATCACATTGATGCTTTTATATATATTTTATTGATGAGATGAGTAGAGTGTTCACCAATGGTCTGGGAGACCTGAGTTCAATCCCAGGTCAAATCATGCCAAAGACTCAAAAAATGATACTTGATGCTGTCTTGCTTAACACTCAGAATTATAAGGTAAGGATCAAGGGTAAAGAGGAGCAATCCAGGGAATGGACTAGCGCTCTCCCCTATACCCCAGTGTGGTAGCTATTGAGAAGGGAACCTTTGGGTCACCCTCGACTAAGGTCGCCAACTTTACTTTACTTTATGAGGACAGGAACTGAAATCTTGCCATTGCTATTTGGCCAGGGGCACTAACTATATTTTACTGATGAAGTTTCCTGAATTTTTAAGGTGTATGGGGGAAGGGATTAAAATCTTACAATTTCTGTTTGGCCAGTGGCAAAAACTATTTCTGATAAAATAGATTGCATTGGTATTGGAATTTTATGAGTTTTAGTAAGCCATATAATTTCAGAATTTTGGGTTGATATTCAGTAAGTGATAAATATGTTTAATTCACATTTTTCATTAATTTTTTAAAAGATTTTATATTTTTATCAATTTCTTTGTTGATGATTTTATTATCTTTTATAAACATTGTCATTTTTTAAAAGCAGCATCATTTTATTATTGTAGGTTTTGATGTCCATGATCTGTCTGAAGATATAATTGATAATTTAGTTAATTTTTTCCAGAGTATATGCCTAATTTTTGCTTATTATATCTTGTGATATTGTTGTTAGTGATGTAGTCACATTTTCTTTTTATCAATAATTTTCTCCTGTTACAAAAAAAAATAGTAACTGGCAACTGTCATGATTACCAACACATTCTATAATCATTTTAAAAACAATTTCATAGTATTTGATGAAGCCATATTAACAAAATTTGCCATGATATGAAAAATTGTTAACTAAAGAGTCTCATTTTTGCAATTTCATTTTATTTCATTTGTGGATGTTAGTAGTGTTAGAAAGTCCAGAAAGCTAATTTCTAAATTTTGAATTTATCAAATTCTGAACAATCAAATTTTAGATTGAATAGTTGCTAAATTGATTTATAGTAAATAGTATGGTAAAAATTATTTTCATGTCAGCATCTGAATGCTAATGTGGATCTAATACTTAAAATTTTTGTTTTTTTTTGTTGGTGTTGTTTTTCAGGAAATGTAAAAATGTAAATTTCCTTCTCAAAGCAAATGATATATATTGCTGTAAGATGTAATCATATAGTGATGCAGATTTTTTATTTTCAATATTTTGGAGATGTTCTTGTTTTTATTTTTTAAATCATTTATATATATATATATATATATATATATATATATATATATATATATATATATATATATATATATATATACACCTGATTTAAAAGAAAAACCTTCAAAAATTACTTATTTTTTGTAAAATATTTCAGCAAGCCTCCATTTTTAAAATGTTAAATCGGCATCTTTAGACAAAGAAATAATGAGAAATTTCTAATGAAGATTTAGAAAAAAAACACAAAATTACGTTCACCCTATCTCCCAAATCCAAATTTCATTTACTTTTTTATTTTTATTTTTTTTATTAATTAAAGACCAGATCATTTGTTTTTCTTGTCTGGTTGATAAATGACATTCTCCTGTATCAAGATGTATCGATTTTTGAATTCTCTTTCTTTTCTACTTATTTCATGTGATGGCAAACAAACTTTTAGACCCAATGAAGGTGATAAGTAAAAAATATAGAATAAAAGAATAAATTGATTTAGCGAGAGAAAATTATCTACTTCAAACAACTTACATGGGAATTAATAACCACAAAACAAATATGAAATTATATCATAAAATATTATATTGTAAGTAAGTTAGCGACCATAGTCGAGGGTGACCCGAAGGCTCCCTTTTCGATAGCTACTACACCAAGGTGTAGGGGAGGGCGCTACTCCATTCCCAGGATTGCTCCACTTTACCCTTGAACCGTACCTTATAATGCTGAGTGTTAAGCAAGGTGGTATCAAGTACCATTTTTAAAGTCTTTGGTATGACTCGACCTGGGATTGAACCCAGGTCTCCCGGGCCATTGGCGAACACTCTAACCGCTGGGCCAAAAACTAAGAAAATGGTAATTTTAATTCTATTCAATATAATTGATCACATTAGAAGTAAAAATAAAAATTATACCAGTTACTGTTAAGACATTATCTAAAATTATAAACAAATACAACATAAATTTATATATTCTCAAGATTACAATTGTATCATACACATTATCATAAAATTCATATCATTACTAAAACTCAAATCCTTAAAATTTATAAATAAAATCATTCCAATTATCATAGATAATGCCATATTTAGAATTATCATTGCAATTAATATTACTATTACAATTATTACTACTAATTATCGAGCCTAATATATATATATATATATATATATATATATATATATATATATATATATATATATATATGTTTTTTTTTTTTTAAACCAACAATCAGTCACATTATGTGACTGATTGCTGTTGTTTTTTAAATAATTTGCTCTGTGGATTTTATTTGCATTGAGCTCTTGACTGGGATTACTTAAATTTAATATTCTATATTTGAATATTTAAATTGTCCAGCTTGGAATTGGGCACAAGTCCGGATTTGCAGGATTAGATACTGTCTTATAGATATAGATATAGTTAGAGAGAGAGAAAGAGAGAGAGCATTGTTAAATATGATAACTAAAATAGTGCAGCAAATATTTTAAATAAATATGTACTGCAAGAAAATTTACTTGAAACAGTACACACATGAATATTCCAATGGAAATTGCTCACATGTTTATTATATAATCAAAATACTATAAATGGTATTATAATGGTAAACGTGATTATGTTAATGAGAAAAATAATGAGAAAAACATTGTAAGAGTAATCCTGTAATAGTGGTGGTAATGGTAATATCAAGTGAAAAGCCATCCTAGAAACAAACACAGATGAATTATGTATGTATGTATGTATGTATGTATGTATGTATGTATGTATGTATGTATGTATGTCACAAAAACACGCATTGCTGGATTGATGGAGATAATGTTTCCAACACCATAAAAAGCCAAAGCAAAATAAATTAACAAATAATGAATAAAATAAAAAGTAGTCTTATATTGCCAAAATATCTTTTCTTAGAATTCTTAACTTTTTTAAAAGAAAAACTTTAACAGAATCAGTTTGAGAAAGTAACAAATATTTTGAAAACATTTTAAATATCAATTTCAAAGAAATCGTTGATAATATCTTTCTCATGACAGATACATTTGTTTATTTAATTATTCTTTCTCCAGTGGGTGAGAGGGACAGAAAACGTCCTTCAATTTCTGCACATTTTATGTGAATTATTTGGTGTTGGTTATAAGTAAGATTTTAAAAAATACCACAAATATTGCAAATTGAAGTATTTTCTATTTGTAAACATTTTACTTCCAACTAATTTTCAGGACTCTTCATGGTTGCTAAAATGGGACTTATTTAATCTTTCTTCCAATTAGGGGTCATGTGTGCTGACAAAATAAATGATGATATAAGGTTAAAAAGACATTTTAATAATATAAGACATTAAAAATTGTTAAATATATACATATATTTGAGTAATATGCATATATATATATATATATATATATATATATATATATATATATATATATATATATATATATATATATATATATATATATATATATATATATATTGATGAGAAAAGGTGTTTCCAGAATCTTGTCTTATGTGCAAAGTGTAATTTAATAAGTGCCTTTATGCTGGATGAAGAAGATACGTCCAGAGAGAGAGAGAGAGAAAGAGAGAGAGAAAGAGAGAGAGAGAGAGTAAATTAATGGAATAAATATACAACAATTATGAAACTCACTCTTCTCCCTGATGATGTTTTGTGGACAGCCTGGAATAAGAACAACAATGCAGAATGACAACTGATATTAAATAACAACCCACATTAAATGCAACTTTATTTTCCAGTTTGGCTTGAAGAGCAGGAATAGAATGAAGAGTCCCCATTTTGCTATCACACAATGGTTGATCAATTTTGAGGTACATATTTCTAGACATGAATAGAGATAAAACAAGATAATAAAGTTGAAAGACCAAAATTAAAAATTCAGCAGCAGAACTCTAAGATTTTTTAGGTACCCAACCAATTAGGTTGCATTTTCTACAAAAAATAAAATATTTGAAAGGAAAACTAGTTCTGGACTAATATTTTCTACAGTACATTTGTTGATATTTCATAGATGCATTTAAATGAGCATGCTGGAAATAGTCATTTATAACAAACCGTTTGTATTACAGTACTTTTACTCTGTACACTTGATAAAATATTCATCATTGTTATTAAAATATTGGAACTTTTCCGCTAATTATCATTTTCTGTACGAATTCACCACAAAATTTTGATAATTTTTAAGTGAAATGAAGGGGAATTATAGTTCTTAGTCAAGCTAAAAACCAGTCTCTCTCATAAAGAAGTTTGATTATTAAGAATTGTAATCTGTTACAGTGTCCATCTCAACACAGTATTTAAGAAGACTAATGAGTGCTTTCTAAACTGATCCAGTCTTATCTGAATCAACACAACAAAAAGTATTACTGCTTTATATCCTATTCTCTATTTTCAAATTTCTCTGATTCTTTCTTTTTTTCAGTTTACTTGGGTAATGCCTCAAATTACAATAATAACAAAATTTATCAGTTTCTGTAGTCAGACCAGGTTACATGACCAATATATATCTATTGTCATAATGTATTTGTTAATCCAATGGAGTAATCTCCCTTGAATACTCTCCCGGCGGTGAGCTGGCTTCTAACCAGAAGTTGTAAGACTGCCATTATTGTAAATATAGTAGTCTTTAGAGGAGAATGAATGAATATTCTCTCTCCGTATATCCGCTGTTATTGTGGTTTCATAAATAATATTGTGCTCCATTATTTTTAAATTAACATTCATAGCAAAGTTAAACGGTACTATGGCTTTGAAATACATTTCCCCACTAGTCTTACTTACTGAGAAATACAGCACATGCAAATTTGGGAAATGGTCACGTGTGTCGAGAAGGTGAAACAAATTCTAATAGTGTTTCTTTCCCTGGAAGGGAAGGCCAGAGAAACTGTTTTAGAATTAGATATTGCAGCCCTTAATTCGGAAGATAGGATGGAAAAGGTGTATGAGAAACTTGACACACTCTTTTTAGAAGACATAAACCAGTCTGCTTTTTTGGCCTACGAAACTTTCGAAGGGTATGGGAGACAACCTGACACATCAATAGAGGACTTTCTTATCAACTTCAGCCAACATGTCCCCAAATTTAAAGACTTTAATATTCTTTTACTGGAACCTGTACTTGCCTTTAGAGCATTAAAAAGTGCCAATCTCACCCCGGAAAATGAAAATTTAGTCAAGGCTACTATCAACGAGTTGACACTATCTTCCATGTCAGGACAATTGCGGAAGATTATGCACAGTCTTCTGACGCTTCATCTCCCAACACTCCAGACGTCATAGTGAAGAATGAAATGGATGTTATTGCCTATGCGGAAAATAACCAGATATTATGGTCACTCTTCGGACCGACGTGATTCCCGTTTTAATGGTCGGCAATAAACTGTGGTGGAAGATGACACAACAACAATAACAAAACACGCTCCACTGACAAAAATCAAAAATAAACCCACTAGGATTTGAAGGCAACACCACTGTATGCTTTATGTGCGGCTGCAAATTCCACTGGTCTTACAACTGCTCTTACATTGACGATACCAAAGATAAACACGAGGACGGCTAAAACGGGAGTTATCTTTCCCTCTCTAACATCATAATGATGAGTCAACTCATAAAACTAGAGGAAAACGGCAACACCTTTTGGGGTAAGACACTTTGTTCTGCCGTTCTGGATAGTGGTGCATCTAGTAACGTTTGCAGAACAAAATGGTATGAATGTTTTCTTGAAACATTAACTGATACACAAAAAAAATTGTTAAAGAATGAGTGAGAACCTTTAAATTCGGCGATGGAAATAAGCTGAGCTCACTCTACAAAGTTACATATGACATCACAGACATCGAAGTCAGTACAATCACTGATGTTGTAGACAATGATATTCCACTTCTCTTGAGCAAAGACTTCATTGAGAATGACAGCATTACAATGTTTAAAAAGAAAATTCCATTGAGATGCACATTGTCTGAACATTGCCACATCCATATCACCAAACCTTTACCATACAAAAGTATGTTCAGACACATACTTTTCATTAAAGAAATTTCATTAAAGAAATTTCATTAAAGAACAGGTCAGAAAAATTTAAATTGCAACAAAGTTACATAGACAATTTAGTCATCCTAGAAGTAAGAAATTATTCAACTTAGTTAAAAATGCAGGAGTAAGAGATCCTGAATTTATTAAAATTTTGCAAGTACTTCCAAATTCCTGTGAAGTATGCATTTGTTACTAAAAGACTGAACCTAGGCCTATTGTTGGATTCACTTTAGGATCATATTTTAACAAAAATATTGCCATGGATATCAAAGAAATCAATGGCAACAAAGTACTTCACCAGATTGACCATGCTACTAGATACAGTGTTGGAGTCAGGATTCCTAGTAAAGAAAGTTTTGACATCATCAATGCTATATTTAAACACTGGATGACATATTTTGGGACTCCAGGATCTATCCTAACCAATAATGGCAGGGAATTCAATAACCAGTCATTTCAGGACATGGCAGAGAATTTGAATATCATTGTGCATACTACTCCTGCTGAAAGTCCATGGATTAATGAGCTAAATGAACAACATAGAGCAATGTTGGGAGAAATGGTAAAGAAGACCCTACAGGACACACATTGTAGTTTTGAAATAGCACTAGCATGGGCTATAAGTGCCAAAAACACACTTCCCAGTGTTCGTGGATTTAGTCCCAACCAACTTGTTTTCAGTAGGAATCCCAACCTACCCTGCTTTCAAAATGACAAACTCCCTGCATTAGAAGGTGTCTCCATCAGTGAAGTTGTTGCAGTAACCTCAATATCACGCATGCAGCCAGAAAACAGCTTATCAAGTGCAAGTCTATGGAAAAATTAAGACATGCACTTTGTCATCAAGTTAGAACTGGTATAACACAACCATACAAAAATGATGTTATCTTTTATAAGAGAAATCTTTGTGATTGATAGCTTGGTCTAGGAACTGTCATAGGGTGGGAACATAAACAAGTTGTTGTTAAACATGGAGGCACATATGTAAGAGTACACCCATATCATCTAGTGCCTTACCTAGAAAAATATGAAAGTTCATCTGAAAGTAAATCCATAATTGAACCCACCACTTCACCAAGTGGACCTAATTAAACTTCAAACATGCCAATTTCTGAAGAGAACAATGTGGAAGAAGAATTGGGGACCCTAAGTGATCATGTTGAACAACATCAAACTGTGGGAGATGGACCAATGAAACAAAGCCCCATTCGAAAGACAATTGAGCTTCCTAAACCAGGACAAACTATTGAATGTAAGCTCACCAATGATGATGATTCAGAATGAATGAAATTGAATGTCATAAGCAGGGCAGGCAAAGCCACAAGCAAAAACAAACATTTAATGAATATGGTTTTGGAACAAGGCAAACTATTTTAACTAGACTTTGAGCATGGAGTTTTAGAATGGAAAGCAAGTGAAATCAGACCAACAAGTGATGATGAACACACTATGAGTGTAATGAGGAAAACACACTATGAGTGTAATGAGGAAAACACACTATGAGGGTAATGAGGAAAACATGAGGATTTCCTCCTCTGATCATAACCTGGAAACAGCAAAAAAGAACTTCCAGACTGGGTCAAAAATAAAGTTTACACCAAAGTATCTGACTAAAGCCAATCCAGGATATCTACAAGATGGATTTATACTTATAAAAATCTCAATGACAAACAAGTCTGTAAAGCCAGACTTGTGGCGAGAGGCTTTCAGGACAGGGATATAGGCAATATATATGCTATAAAGAAGGTATACTTCTAGCCTCGACCATAATGGCGTCTAACCATTGAATGTGCAAATCAATGGACATAAAAACAACATTTCTGCAGAGCAAGGAGTTAGACTGATTAGTCTATTTGGATCCTCCTAAAAAGCCAATGTGCCTCCAGAATATATTTGGAAGCTCTTCAAGTATGTATATGGCTTAACTGATGCATCAAGATCCTAATACCTGACACTCAGGGAGGAATTATTGAAATTAGTTTCAAAATATGATCAAGCCATATTTACAGGGGTATTTTGGAAACAAACTGCATGGTATGATAGCTACTCATGTCGATGATTTTTTTCTTTGCAAGGTTGGATATCTTCCAGACCAGAGTCAAGGACAGGTTTCATCGCTTGTTTAAAATTAAATCTGAAGAAGTTGCAGAGTTCCAATACATAGGATTGAATATAAAGAAAAAAAGGGATAATGTTAAGCTTGGACAGAATGAATATAAAAAAGAATTAAAATGTATCCCAGTAGAAGGAGGCAGAAGTAACCGAAACCAAAACAACTGATTTGCCAACTTAAATGGCTAGCCACCCAAACCAGACCTGATCTTAATTATGACATTAGTGAGTTAAATTCAATGCTAAAGCAGGAAAATGTTGAAAGCTTAAAACAGGCTAACAGGGTGGTAAAAAAAGCAAAAAAAGAAAAATCCCAAATAGATATTCCAGATTTAGAAAATCTTGAGCAACAACTATTAATTTATAATGTTTAAATTTAATAATTTTAAAGAGTTGTCTGGCATATGCCAGAAAACTAAAAAGCTTAGGTGGCCATTTAAAATGGCCACCTAAGCTTTTTAGTTTTCTTTTTTTTCCTACATATAGTGAAAAATTCTTACACTGAATTCTAGCATTCTTTCTTTGCTTGAAGTAATATAGAAAAATTTCAAATGAATCCAGGATAAAGTTAGTGAAGATGGCTAAGAATATGAGCCGGCTCGCAAATAATTAATGCTCTTAGAATTTCAAGAAGCAGCATTTCAGAGATACTCTCAAAGTTTGAATGCAATGGAAGTGTTTTGGATTAACCAAAATGTATTAAACTTTGTAAGCTGCGGTAAGAAATCATTTGGAAACTGATCAGGAGAACAAAACCACAACCGAAGAAAATTAAGATTGATGAGAGTAATCTGTCAAACTTGGTGTCAGTAGATAGCTGATACATTCTAGAAAAACATAGATTGAAAGGGTTCATTTCAGAATAAAAAGAGTTGAATAAAATAATGATTGGAATGAGATCACATTCAACTATTTACATTTACCTGCAGTAGAGAGGGTCCTTCTCTTAGAGGAATGTCTCGTAGATTTGGTTTGGTTTGGTTTGGTTTGGTTTTATGGCATATCAACCACTGTAGGTTATTTCATGCAAAATTTTGTCTATACATATATGTTAAATATATATGATGTATAAACATTTTATTGATAATATTTTTAAATGAGCTCATTTTTTTCACAGAGTTAAATGTTTTCAAGTATTTCTATCCAATACAAATAATTATATTTACTATTAATCATTTGGCTTAGTTTGGTTTTATGACATGTCAACCATTGTATGTTATTTAATGCCAAATCCATTTATATGTATATAAACAATTCTATTTCAAACAATTCAGTTTATCATCATTATAGTTTAATTCTGTTTGACCCATAGATAGGACCCAATCAGGGGGCATTGGTAGTAAAGAGGTACTCTGCTTTCCCCCAAGCTCCAGTATTACTGTAGCATCACCATCAGATTATTTAATGTCATATCCAGGACACATACTGGGGGAGTCTTGCCTCTCTGCAGAGATTTTATCTTGTAAAGATGTTGTATATTGTTGAAATTGGTTTCTTTTTTCATATCAACCTTCAAGGGTTATTCAATGCCAAAGCCATCCTTGTACAAGAGTAGTAATGATATTATTTAACCCATTGCTAGGTCCCCAGGCATTTAACATTGATAAGAAGACTGGAGAGAATGTAACACTAACAATATTTATTTTGAACAGACTGAAGTAGAAGAGTGAACTCAGTGTGATAACAAAGTACACAGCTTGAGTGATTGATATGTGGGTTGTTGAGTTCGTAAGGATGACAAGAAGCTTTATCGAGAGTGAGAAGGAATGAGGGAGCATCCACACATTGTAGTATTTATCATCAGTTACTAAGGTTGATTTGGTCATTTTTAAATGTTAGCAACTAATGATCGTAGGTTTACCGGTATTTTGGGGTGCTGGAAATCACATATTTACACCAAGTTGCTGGTTTTGCAGTAAAGAAAATGTCCCTGGTGCTTGAGTCAAAAAGTGTCATGAACTGTAGGTCCTCAACTATTGAATGCCAAATCTTGACTGTCAATTTAATCCCTGCTGCCTGTATTTATGCAAGTAAGAGTCAAGGAATGGATTTGCCTCAGCGATGCTAAAGACCTGTTCTTGCAGAGTGGTGGTATGAAAGAGGCATGCAAGAAGCTGATTGGTCAGAGAATGAATTACCATGCTTTATAGCACTTTTACCACTAAGTGTTTTTTAGTGTTATAAACTGGGTTATATCAGTTATTTTATTTGGTCACCAGAGTCTCATCAAAGATTAAAAGAGTTTTCTACCCCAATGAATTCTAGAATTCATTCTTACTTGGTTTATATCCTTGGGATAGACTGAGAGTCATCTTGGCCCCTGAGCAAAAAAAGTTAATGGGCCACTTAACCCGTGTTATCCTATCATCCATTCCATACAGGTATGTAGAATCTTAATGTTAATCAGACATGTGTTTCTAAAGCTCCAAAACTATATTGTAGAATTAAACCAAACTATATATTTTTACAACTGGAATTGTGAAAATCATATTATTTGTTATTTTCATATATAAAGTCTACTTTATACATTAAAATAACGAATAATATGATTATTACAATTATTTTTTAAACATACCTATTCATAGAATTATTGGCAGAAGTTTCTGATGTTGTCCAGAACAAATACAATAAATAATCCATAAATTAAGAAAAAATCATCTACACTAGATTATCATTTTGGAACTTAAAAATAAAGATTTCAGAAAGTAAACTTTAGATTTGTTGAATTTTCTCAATATACTAATGAAAAAATTCAACTTTCCTTATTCCCCTTTCACTGCCAAGGTTGTAACCAGTTTCAGGGTAGAAAGTGGTATTATTTGAATGACTAAGCAATTTAATTATAAAATCTATCAACAAAACAATTACTTAGTTTTGAATATCACAAAAGAACCAATTGAAAATGAATAGTAAAACACATTTAATAATCACAATTTGTCTTTTAGAGCTGAAGATACAAATTAGTTATCTATCCTCTGTCAAAAGCTACAAAGTTTGATAAATTAAAAGAGGCTTTCTGCTTGATATAAATAATTAGTCCTCATTGGAGTAAACATTAGTTGTTTTGATGTCAAAGTTTCATATATGTACACAAACACATAGGAAACAAACTTTATATTTATAATACATGAATGAAATGATGTCTTTCATCTCATAGAACAATATATAAGATGACAGATTCTCATGAATGTTTGACTACCTCTTATTTCAAAGCAATAGGAATACACATAGTTCACTGGAAGTATTTGAAATCCTAGTTATGATGCTTTCCTGTTGTCTTTCAGCTTGCAAACTCTTTCCTTTTCAACTGCATAGGGATTTTAGATGGGTTTGTTTGTGTATTGATCCGAGTCTTGATTTTGGAAAATGATCATTTTCATGTACACTGTATGATGCTCAAAGTTATCAAATATCTGTATGCAGCATATACATTTTCATAGGCTACTGAGTGCAGCCTGTACTGATAGAGTAATTTGAATATGTAAGTTGAACAATTCTAACAGGCCTTTTTCTTAACACTTTACTCAGAAGACTGCATGCCCATTTTATCATCAAAGTCTACTTCAATTTCAGTAACACTTTTTGTCTCTAAAAGTCCTTTCTGAAGTTGTTTTTAACTGCTTGCAAATGATACAATTTCTCTTTCCTTTCACTACATTTGTATCTATATTCTGAGAAATATTTTTGGGAGTGACTTTCACTTCATGGAATGAGGGTTGAAATATTTAGTTCTCTTTATGCCTTCAAGGAAATGCATGACATTGTGGCATGAAATTTCAAAGGTTTTGTGGAGATCGCTGATGTTTTTAACAGTATAAGCGGTACCTCTTGTTAATTACAACTGGGGAAAGGTGGTATTGATCCAAATGTTTTCTGTAACTAAATTTCCATTTACATGACCAATGAATTTTTCGCTGTCATTTGTATACTGGTAAAATTATGAGAAGTCTTGTCAATCCAATTCATAGCATTATGAATCATTCTTCATGCCTACATACATTAAATATACGCCTTAATAGATTTAGTGCCGGAGGGTGTCATTCGTGATGTTTTGCTCGGTTCATTGGGAAGGTTTGGGTCTTCCAACATCATACTCCCCTCAACAAGCAGACCCTATCAGAGATGATCAGTCTCTGATACACCCTCCAGTTTATGCAACATTGGAAAGAAAGAAAAAAAATAGATTGGCTTTTTATTTATTTGGGCGATAATAGACCGCTCAACCACGCTTCATATATAATCCTGTGTTAATAATATAAAGGGGCCCATATCTATATTTTATAGATATTAAATAAAACAAAAATCGTTTTATATTTATAATGTATTTGTATAAATAATGAAACATTAAAAAATTGTCTTTAATTGTTATAGATTTTGTAATTGTTGGGGAAAAAATTTAAAGTAAATTAATGTGAAGATCGTTTCAGTATCCTGAAAATTTGATCCAATATTTGATACTTGGATGCTTATCCAGATTAGCCCACCCATGAAAGTTTTTGTTTATTCTGAGGTAATTTACAAAAAATTATACAGAAATGTAGTACTTATATTCACCATTCTGATAAGAGTAACGTTCAGTCAATTGTTACAATTTTTTTTACTGAATAATTAAATCCCAAATAATATAGAAATGTTATACTTACATTCATCATCCAGATAAAAGTAAGTTTTAGTTATTTTTCCTAAATAGTTATAGTCAGTCTCTAAAAATAACAAATTGACCATTGATCATAACTCGCCGCCTCCTTCGAGATTTTGGAGGGAATTATTAAAGAAATATGGACAAAAGCTGAATTGTATGTAGTTGAAGATATACTTTTAGGGATTTAACACTTCAGAAAAAAAAGTAAATCACAGAAACTTACGCTTATCTGGATGGTGAATGTAAGCATTTAACTCCTACGTTATCTTTTTTACGTTAACGCAGGATTAACGAAAACTTTCTCAGATGTACAAGTACCGATGATTAAATTTGTATATCTGGTGGAGCGTCCTGTCTATTGTATGAGTTAAGTCAGATTCATATAAACGAGCGGCTGCAATGGTAAGTAAATAAAGTTACCGACCTTAGTCGAGTGAGACCCGAAGGCTCCCTTATCTATAGCTACTACACCAAGGTGTAGGGGAGGGCGCCACTCCATTCCCTGGATTGCTCCACTTTACCCTTGATCCGTACTTTATAATTCAGAGTGTTAAGCAAGACAGCATCAAGTACCATTTTTTTTAGTCTTTGGTATGACTCGATCTGGGATTGAACCCTGGTCTCGCGGACCATTGGCGAACACTCTACTCATTAGGCCAAGGAACCGTTTTGATACATACGGATATTTTTCAAACCTGTTAATTGAATTCTTTTAAATATCACCTTTGATAGTGTCAATAACATTAACTAATGGTCTAGTTTGATTTGGGTTTTTTGTTTATTGACAAATCAACCTTCGTGCAAAGTAAATTTCAATCAAATTTCATCTGCTGCGAGAAATTCTGTTGGTTTTTCTATAAATTTGGAGTGTGTGGTGGATGGATGTAATTTGGGTTATTTCAGTAGATGTATAGCGTGTTTTGTGGGAATTAGTTATTTTCCCGAACACTATAGATTTTATGGCACAAGAAATGAATTGCGAAACTATTCTTTGGTAACACAACAACGAAAGTTTTTATTTGCAGCTTTGAGGAGGTTTGTTCTTGGCGCTGCAAAACTCGTGGTATTTAGGCTTGTGGGTTTTTTTTGGAGACGCGATAGCTTAGCGGGATGTTCGAAATGGCAGCGTGTCGTTGGATGTGTGAGGGAAGTATTCAAGGCCACCGTGTAGCTTCGTGTGTCTGGTGTTTCGGGGAGAGGCGTGCGTTGTCTCCATTACAGTGGACCAGAGGTGAAAAGGGAACTTGTCGAGAGCGGAGCGGCGCTCGGATCGACATGGTAAGTTTCTGTGGTGCTTGTGGAAGGCATGTTGAACGTATCTAATTCATATTCAACTGGGATTCCTTGGTCTAAAATATTAGACGCAAAGAATCCATAAATTAGAAGGTTCCCTCGTTGAATGTCCATGTTGCTGCTGCTAGGGTTAAAGCCCCGGTGATATGTCCACACCGGGTGGCTAGTTTAGCTATAAGGCATCGCTAAGCAGGGGCGACCAGAGACACGTCCGTTCTAGTCGCCGCCTCCAGCCGAAGAGAGTGTGTTTGGCCGCTCACCCGTTTGGTAGCCGGAAATGAAGGTCCGGGCTGAATGGGATATGTCATCCTGATTGGGTGAAATTCGGTGTCGAATTAAATAGCGCGCCAAAACAAAATATGAGATTTTCCTCTTCTCTACAGATGTGCGTCCGTACTTTACGGGTATTGCTCTCTAAATTATTTCCACCACAAATACAACACAAAACTTTACAATCGCGTGAAAGAAATGGAATAGAACACAATGAACATTAAACAACAAACAATTTAATATGCATATAACAGAATATGAAAACAAATAAAATACATGATGTGTAAATGGCCTTTTGGAAAATAAACTTTGGCAAGAAGAAAATAAATTTGTTTAAAGATGTGTGTATGTTAACGGAGTCCGTAAATAAGTCGTTCTTACTTACATTAAGTTCATAGTGGGTTTTATGATTGTGGCGACAGCGTGTCGCGTATCAAAGAAAGTTTGTCGGGTTTTTCTTTTGAATGTGATTCGCGGCCATCTGAAGTTAGGTCATGAACTTTAGTTGAGGAAGGAAAGGAATTTGTCGGACACAGTATCGGCTACTGCATTACTGGCTTAGTGGCTTGTGGTGTTGTCTTAGTCTTCGTGTAAGTCTGCGTTGATGGCTCCCTAACTCAGTGTTATTTATATCCTACAGGTGGATCAAAGAATCGTCCTGAATTTATTGACCAATAAGATTTGTATTTTACTATTTTATTTTCGAGCCTAAATATTTTCTGTTAGTTGACTTCCGATCCTATTTTTCTAGAATGTTCTATTCTATTTTTTAGCTGATTGGTTGAAAAATATAAAAATGTAACTTAAGTATGTTTTTATTGCTTATTTTAAGACTAGAAAAAATGTGTATCCCATAAGTGTATTATGCACCAAATAATAATCTTTCCTCTTCAAATTTGGAAAATACTCAGAGTCTAAACTAATCTCATAAATTCCCTGAATTTTCATTTTCGAACCCTAGAGTTCTGTGGAAAATCACTTATTCACCAGAATGAAAAAATTCCAAAGGTCAGTTTTGGTACTTACTTAATATATATATATATATATATATATATATATATATATATATCACTTACATCAAGATAAACAATAACAATCCAGATAAGAATAAGTTTTAGCCACAAATTTTTTTTTTTGTCTTTTAATTTTTATTTATAAACTCGTACGCAAAAAATAACCTCCAATTTTAAAAGGCAGCCATATTGATTTCCTCAATATCTCCCCACCTCACCATTATTTTAAAAAAATTTAACTAGCATTTTCCCCATGTATTCTAAATGAATAACTTCAGTTTCAGTCAAAGTAAAAAAATTCAGTATTATTTTACTATAACACCCGTCTCATCTCCACAATTATTTTATGTTCTTTAAATAGATCTTGATATTTTAAGATTTTTTCTTCTATACACCGACAGTCACATATGAGCTATTTTGGAGATATTCCTTTTTTTTTTTTTTTTTTGTTAATCTTTTTTTTTTTAATCTGCTGCTGTCTCTCGCTAAAAATCTGTATTCATACGCGCGTTGATTGTTACATAACTCCTTGAGCCCTGGAATGGCTTCGTTAAGATAGATAATTTATCTAGTTATTTTTTTACTTTTATTTTGTTTGTAATTGTTTTTTCAAATTTCGGCAGAATTTCCGACGGTTTTAAAGGTCAGATTCACTCACAACACATTTAAAAACATAAATTTCACCTCTAAAGTGTATAATAGTAAAGATTTACCAAAACGTTTAAACAACCAAAATGGTGTAGGGTTTTAAAAAAGCCTTCTCATTTGCAGATATTATGGTGAATATTGATATAATGACCGAATGAAAATTTTCTTACTTTTAAAATAAATATAATATTGAATCCCGAGTTTGTCACTGAAAATACACTTATTTTCAATTTGGAAATAAAGGACAAAAAGTAGCGAGGACTCGGGCAATTTACAACTAGAATTTATATTTAATATTATTTTTATTACTACTTCCTAATCAATACTTCTAGGGTTTGATAAAATAAAAATTTCAGGAGAGCAAGTATCATTACTTAACTTTCCTTCACTATACAGGAATGAAAATCTTTCAAGGATTTGAGAACAAACTTTAAAGAAAAAGATATACTGACAGGTATACTTTAACATTGTTGTCACCAATGGTTTCATGAGGAGAAATATATTAGGGTGATTATTTCCAGTGCTACCAAGCATTACAATAAATTTAAGTGAGTATGGAATTGGTGGGTTTCGTAATCATCAATTCTGAAGCTTAGCATAGTTTGACACGAGGCAGGAGTATTAAAGCATTTTAATTATAATTTATCATAAATAACTCATAATTATAACTCATAATTATAACTTGCAAATCAATTTGAGGTCCACTTCAAAAGTAAGACTTGGGCCTCTTGGTGTCGTGGTCCCTCGGGCACTAGCCGATTGCTTTACTTTTCAATTTACTTAAAGACATTTGAGAATAGAATTTTCAATGTAAAGGAATTTGG
The DNA here is from genome assembly GCA_963585895.1 of Sepioteuthis lessoniana. Classification (NCBI taxonomy): domain Eukaryota; kingdom Metazoa; phylum Mollusca; class Cephalopoda; order Myopsida; family Loliginidae; genus Sepioteuthis; species Sepioteuthis lessoniana. The sequence goes on along the minus strand of OY757929.1, from coordinate 67,180,793 downwards.
AGAGAATAGAATATGCAATGTAAAGAATTTAGAGTTAAATTTAATTTGTTGGAAATGACACTAAAGCCAGATTTAGTTTTTAACTGGGTAATGTTTTTAGGGGGTTTTAGTGTGCAATATTTAACGGTAAGTCCAAACGGTAAGTTCCGCAGCTTTCTAGTTCGGATACTGATTCGAAAAGATAACTGACAATAAAGATTTTAAAAGGGAATTTTATACAAAAGAAAAAAAAAGAAATGGATGGAAAAGATAAAGTGTTGCAAATTTTTGTGTAATTTGCAGGAACTTATCTGAGACAGTGTCCGGGAAACAATGTTCTTTGAATTTGAGTATTTTTCTTTACTTTTTAGTTTTGTTGAAATGTTTCAGTTTTCATTTAATTTCGAGTCTTCTATAAAGTAATCTTTTCAGCAGAATTCTCGGGTTGAATTTTCTTTCAGTTGTTTAACTTGAGAAAATTTCAGTAGTCGACTTTCGTTCAGTTTTACTTTTATTTCTGGGGAAGCTTCTTGCCTGTTTGAGATACTTATCGGCTGTTTAAGAAATGGGTGATGAAACCCTTCTACTGGCTATTTTTTCGTGCCTTTCAGTGTGGTCCCCGAATTCGTACTTTCGTTTGATCTTGGTTTTAATTCTTGGGAAGCTTCTTATCTGTTTAAAATACTTATCAGCTATTCAAGAAGTGAGTGACGAAACCCTTCTGCTGGCTATTTTTTCTTTCCTTTACAGATGGTCCCCTAATTGTAGTTCTCGACAAACAGTGGGGGGGGTAGCTTTTTTAGTGTTGTATTGTCTGGGATTACTTCTCCTTTTTCCACTATGGCCAAATCAAGTGCCGCACGTGGTCAGTTTGATTTTTTCTTAGAAATAAATTTTTATATACTCCTTATTATATATATATATATATATATATATATATATATATATATATATATATACATATATGTGTGTGTGTGTGCGTGTGTGTGTGATTGGGAATGGTTTGTCTATCCCTATAGACACCCAAATGGTTATATGTAGGACTACCAAATTTATTGTTCAAAGGAGAAGGTTTTGATGAGTGATGCAATTAGTGGGAGAGAGGCTCTAACAATTAACAATAATTTGCAAGTTCTTCAAGATATGTCTCATGATTTAAATCTCAGAATTTAAATTTCCAAACTTTAAAAAAAAAAAGTGAGCACATTGCTTTATTCAAATCCTCATTAACATTTAATTAAGCTTACTAATTAGGTTTAGAGGTTTGGAGGTATATTTCTTCAAGCTGACAAAACAAAACAATTATGTAGCATTATGAAAAAATCTGAATTTTTTTAAATTGACAAATGAAAAAACTTTAAATACTTATTTGTTAATCACTGTGAACTTTTTCACAAAACAATACTGATAAATATAATCAATAAGTAAAATAGATAAATCTCAATATAAAATATAAATATAATGGATAAATCTCTTTTCTCATGTGTATCCAAATTTTATAGTAAAAATTAGCATTTTTAACAATTAGTTGTTAAATCTTAATTGAAAACAAAGATTGTAAAATAACCAGCTGTGAAAATTACTTTAAAAAAGAAAAAGAATAGAAGAAATTTAATAACCTGAAAGACCCAAAATGTCTTTCGATATATATATATATATATATATATATATATATATATATATATATATATATGTGTGTGTGTGTGTGTGTGTGTGTGTGTGTGTGTCCACTAGTTGACAAGTTTTTCTGTCGATAATCTAGTCTACCTTTAACAGAATTACTTCTTATGGCATTATGCTGTTAAGACCAATTTGGTTTTTCTCTTTAGCTTTTCTATTTGGAAATATATGTCATCTCATATGTAATTTTTTAGTTTGTCTTCTATGTAGTTATTTTTCTTCCCATTCTTTTCTTCCTTTTTAATTCTTATCATACTGTTTATCTTTGTATAATTCTTTTACTCATTTTGACTATTGTAATTAATTTCTTTACTCTTTTTTTGTATTTTTCAGGTCTTTAAATTGCTGCATCAATGCAATCCTCAATGTAAATGTTGACATCATCTCTAAGGTGTAAGGCCTTGTTTGGAGTATCTTACAAAGAAGACTGCTCAGGTATGTATTCCTTTGATTAAGTTTCTGCTACAGAGTTTCTGAGGTATTCTTTGGTTACTTTTTCTTTCATTTTTATTTTGTTGATGGTATTTGCATCGAAAAGTCTTTGGTATTTGTAGTTATCTTTCCATCTAAGCATCCTAATATTTTCCTATTTTTATAGTTTTATTCTTTTTGTTGTTTTTATTTCTCAGTGCCATATTCATTCCTGTGTCTTCACTGAAAATTATAACCTTTTGTATTTGTGTTTCCTGTTACTTTTTGTTTTGGGAAAAAAAAATTGTAAATATACATGACATTTACTTTTTCCTATGGTTTCATGAATTTGTATACTACTTTTCATCCTCAGTAGGTTATTTGGAGACTGAGATTAAATGGTTGATCACATGATAAGTGAATGCATCAAACAACTACAAAAGGAGTACAAGATTAGACGTGACTGGGTGGGATAGGTTATCCAGTGGAAAATGTGTAAGAGATTAAAATTTGACCAAACTGCTAAATGGAATCAGCACAAATCATAATCTGTCTTAGAGAATGAAACACATAAAATAATCTTAGATTTTGGGTTACAAATGAATCCCTTAATCTTGGCCAGAAGAGCAGACCTAGAAATAATTAACATTAAAAAAAAGAAAGAACATGGATTTTGCAGTTTTAACAGAGCTCAGAGTGAAAATAAAAGAGAGCCAAAAGATAAACAAATACTTGGACCTTTCCAGAGAACTAAAAAAACTATGGAATATGAGAGTGACAGTGGAACCAATTGTTTTTAGTGCCCTTGGAATGGTCACCAAAAGCTTGGAAAAAAGATTGGAGGAAATGGAAATCAGAAGATTAGAGACTATCTTATTAAGATAGTCTTCTGATTTCCATTTAGAATATGGAGAAGATTCTTGGAGACTTGATTTGGTTTGGTTTGGTTTGGTTTGGTTTCTTTTTTAATAGCATATCAACCTTTGTGGGTTTTTTAATGCCAAAACCATCCTTTTTGAAGAACAATTGTGGTACTATTTAACCCATAGCTGAGAGGATAAGGGAGTTCATACTTTTCCAAGGATATTTATCTAAAAGTGAATGTAATAGCACGACTGGAGTTTGAACTCGCTTACTATGATTCTGCAGTTCAGCGTTTTAACCATTACACCATGAGAACACCCTCTTTGGAGACCTGAAGAGTCTTGCTGCAGTTAGACTTCAGTGAAAGACCACCAATTAAAGCTAGAGGGGAAAACTTGCAAGGAGTGAAATAATACAAAAATTAATAAGATATAACAGATTAGCGATAGTAGGTTATGTAAAAACAAAGAAGAGACGATTAAACACTGGAAATTGTGCAAGAGACTGAAATTTGACTATTCTAACAAGTGGTTTATGCAAAAACCAAAATCCATCGCAGAAAATGAGATCCATAAAATTCTCTTGGGTTTTGAGATACAAACAGATTACCAAATCCCAGCCATAAAGTCAGGCCTAGAATAAAACAATAAGAATAAAAGTATTTGTCATCTAGAGGATTTTGCCATATCAGCAGACAACAAAGTGCAAATAAAAAAAAAGATCAAATCAGAGGATGAATCAATACCATCCAAGCTACAACATTAAGATTTTCTAGAATACTCAGAAGAGTCTTGGAGACCTGAGAAGACTTGTCACTGAGCCTTCCATGAAAGACCACCAGTTAGAGCTGGTGTGAAAATCTCTCAAGGAATTAAACTTTAATATGATTTTTGTATGCATGCTATTATAATATAACAAAGATCTTTTATTGTACAGAGATTTTTGTTAATGCTATTGCTTTAATTGAAATAATGCTGTGATAATTTCATATTTCTCACTTACTCAAGCAGTCAGTATTTGACAAGAGTCAAGATTTAAATTTCAGTCAGTACTTTACAAGAGCCAAGATTTAAATTTTGATTTTCAAAACTGGAAGATCTTCCCTACCTGATGTTACACAATCTTCTCAACTGTATTATTCATTATTTTGATTTTGTGCTATGCTTATAAAATATCAAAAACAATAATGATGATGTTAAGTAACTATCATTATTATGAATGCCATTTCTGTAATATAGTTTCTACCCTTTTCTCACTTCACTAAAATAACAATAATAATAAATGATTAATAAGAAATATGTCATCAATAGACTACAACATTACAACTACAGAAAATACTTGGCATTTTCTTTTCTTCATTTGAATATTATCAATTATAGGCAGTAGGTATTTCACAATAAGAAGCTGACAGAACAATTTCTAATATGGCTTTGTTGATTGATTTTCTTTTGGGAAAGTATTTTTTTGTCACTGTTAAATCTTGAACTTGTGTTATGGATGATAAAAAAAGAAAAATGCTAAACAGACATCAGTGGTAACTTATTTTCTGCAAGAAAAATAACAGCCATTCATTTTTAGTTTTGATTTACCAGCGAGCTAAAAAAAAATAATGAAAGTCACAATTTTGGTTTCAGGCTATGAAATTTTCTGCAAGACACCGTACATGATTTTTTTTTAATTTAAGAATTCAGTTTAGCCAACCTAATGAACACAAAATAAGGTTCCATGTTAGCATTAGATATACATTATAAATCAAAAATCTTTTTGAAAATTTCCAAAACTAATTCACTATAGGGTTCTTTTACTAAGCACAGAAAATTTGATGGCCATTACTCTAGCTAACCCTGGGTTATACAATAACAGATATATGGACAAGTAAGATATTTGATTGTTGGTTAGCTGGTTGGTCTATTTGACCAATAGATGGAACCCTCACAGTTATTTTCAAAGTAGATTTGGGAGTAATTACAATGAAGGGCTTACTCCACACTCCCAAGAACTCCAGAAATGTAACCTCATCACCTGATGAAGTTTAGTGCCATACTCAGAACATAAGATTTTTGATAATTCATGGGAAGATAATATTGGAACAATCTCAGCTTTCTAATGCTTAAAAATCTGTGTAACTCCATATTTTTAACAGATAGTGAATAAACCTGTAATAAGATTTCTGTGATTAGTTTGCATGATGAAACTAAATGTTAGGCATAAAAAAGAGGGAACAGCTACCATACTTGGACCATGTTTAAATATCCCCCTAAAAATAATTGTCACTATTAAAGGATTCAAATAAGTGTCTATTATTCCTCCTTACAATTTCTTTTCTTCTTTCTATTTATTTAAACTTTTCCTCAATTTCTGTCCTTTTTCAGAATTTTTTCATTTTCTATCTCTCTATTTCCTGTCTTTACTGTGTTATTTCTATTTTTGTATTCATTTTTTACCTTCTCTCTATGAATCATCTCATGCTGATTTCCTCAGGCTTCAAGTATATTTCAATATAAATAAAGAAAATACACAAAAAAATTAAAAAAAGAAAAAAAATCAAAGTATCTATATGCATCTTTTATTAAATCAATACTGCATTTTAGTCGGTCATAAGTCTGTTTTGTTGATCAATAATGTACAAGCATTCAGTCTTACCTCTTAAATCTGAAATATAGTAGGAAGAGAGTAAAATACAATGATGAAACAAAAACTGCTTACATAATTATAGGCTTTTTAAATGAATATAGTGAAAAGTTAAGAAATAGAAATGTTCTAAAGTACACATTAACAATAATTTCAATATGTTTTAAAAATTATCTTTAAATGATAAACTCTTGTTTTCTTACAAATTTCAACTTTGGATTTAGAAGAAAATTTTAATTTTGCTTTCATTTTTGGAAAATCTCTATCATAATTTTCCTATTTTCAAAAGAAAGTAGTATAATTGGGATGTTAAAGTAAGCTATATACAGTCTCACATCTGTTAAAACAGAAAATAATTAGAACATGAACATGGCTTTAATTCTGAACTTTGCATATATATTTTTTAAAAATTAGTAAAATTTTACTAAGATAAAGAAAAGATGCAATATGACTTTATAGATATATGGTTAGGTTTCTTTGTTTAATGGTATATTAACCTTCATGCTTTCTTTAATGTCAAACCCATCCTTGTAGAACAGCAGTGATGCTATTTAACCCATAACCAAGGGAATAAGGGGGTTCATACCTTTTCTGGGAGTATTAGTTTGAAAGTGAACTTAATAGCAAGACTGAAGTTCAAACTTTGAACTTTGAGGCTTCAGTCCAGCACTTTAGCCCTTTTGCCATGGAGACTCTCCCTTTCTAAATATATGTATCATTTAATCACAATAGTGATAATAAATTCAGTTGTCATGGTAACAAAAACATTGTTTAATATCACAACAGGATTCCTCATTAGTTAGACCAGGTTGCATTCTAAAAAGCTTTGTTTTCAGCTTCAAAATTAACAGAAATGCATATGTTCAATTAACTCAAAAAGAACAAGACTGTCCTCACTAAAAAGTTACCTTACAGGATATGCTTCCCAGCTAATTGCTTGCCTAAAATTTTTACAGATTAACAAAAATGAAATAAAAAAAAGAAAGAAATTCTAAAAATGTTGCAGTTCCCAGAGGCCCTCTGACAGGAAGGCAATTATGAGCATGCCTTCCTGGCACCAAAGAGAAATTCTCTCTCACTTCAGCTGTTACTATTGAGATTGAAAGGACCTCTTTCTCTCAGCTGCTGGTAGGATAACACTTGTGCACACTGAGTCCTGGACTTAGCGGCTGGTTGTGTGTCCTGTTTGCAACTGCCTCTGCTAAAAATACCTTACTGAAAACACCTACTGAACAAACGATGAACTTCAAACTTTTACCACCACAAATGAACTTCAAACTTTTACCACCACAAATAACCAACAAATTTTTTGCACCCCATATATTTGTAGCTGAAAGAAAGAATTTCAAATTATTATTTAGTGCGGGAATCATTTTGCCATTGGTGTTTCGATTTTATATTTTCGTCCAATGAGAATGACTAACACCATTCTGCCCGGGGGACCTCCCCGGGCAACATAAAAGGCTGTGTATCGCTCCCTCGTCCTCTCTTCCTCACTTGCTAGCCACAGGACAGACCAGCCTTAACGAGAAGAGCGCATTCCCTCTCTCTCTCTCTCTTACCCGGGCCGATTCCAGCAGCAGACAGATGAACATCTCAACACGAGAGAGCACATTCTTTCACCTTTCTCCTAAAATCAACCGGACCACTGACTGATATTAAAACTTCCCCTTTGAAAAACTATCAATATCTTCGTCAACTCATTTGATTCAACTTGTTTGTATGTATATGTTCTGTTACTGTTTGCATTTTACACCTTGTGCTGTAAGATGCATATTTTTTTACTTTCTTTTCTGTACAACTGATGTTATTGTCGAACATCATGTGCTTCTCACATTCATTCTGGTGGCGGAGCTCTTGTAGCAGAAAGAAAGAATTTCAAATTATTATTTAGTGAGGGAATCATTTTGCCGTTGGGGTTTCGATTTTATATTTTCGTCCAATGACGATGATTTAAGCCATACTACTCGGATGGCTTTCCCGCGTAGTTTAAAAGGCTGCGCAAACGCTCTCTCAGTCTCTTCCTTACACATTTTTTGAGCAGGACAGACCGACTCTCTTCTTCACTGACTCCAGCAGCAGTAACAGACCATCACGACATGAGATGAGCACATTCAACTTTTCGGCCAGTGTTCCTTTAGGAGTTCATTCTTTCATCATTTATTCATTCCTCCTAGACCCACTGGTCCTCGAAACTTCAAGGTTTGATGATTAATTCTGGCTCTATCATTTGCAACTATTTTCTTCCATGTACGAACTCACAGCACAAAGGCTATCTTTCTAGCTGTCAATAAACTTCTTGAAACTCATCAATATATTCTCGTCCTCATTCTTGTATTTCCTTTCTTCTTAATGCAACGGGGCAGACTACAATTTGCTCTTTCGTTAAACATTAGAAGATGAAAACTTTGACGCAGCCTTAGAATTATTAAAAGACGAATTTCTAGATATACCGTTTATTTTGGATGAAATATTTAAATAAATACTAAATATTTCTCCAAAATTTGATCTCAATTATAACCACACAGAACAGTATTTAGCTGAAATTAAGGCGGACTTGAGTGAGTTAAAATCTTCCTATGATATAGATTTTTCCAAGAAACCGAATCAGGATTTTTCTGGATTAGTCATATGATATTTAGCAAGCTGCTTGGAATACTTCTAAAGGAACTAATAGGCGAGGTTAGTAATAATTACCCAACAATAAAACAGATATTCGAAAACTGTGGTTAGTTAGTTAAAACGAATATGATTAAAAGTTAGTTAAAACGAATATGATTAAAAAACATCTGAATCTCCTCATTCCTCGAAAAAAGAGGTAAGTCCGTAGCAGACGAAACACCACCTGTTTCTACTATAGAAAACTTTGCTACGAACGCAGACAAATATACTCCCCACAGCAAACAGAGTAATATTGATGGCCATATATTTGTTATTGTAGTAAGTATCATAACGTTGAGTCCAGAAAAACTAGGTGCAGAAAATTGAATCTTGCATTCTTTGTTCTAGCGCAAGACAAAAGTGAAGACTGTCCAGGAAATTTGAATAAGTTATCCTTTCAATGCGACTAATATAAAACTAAAAGATATGTCACTCCCTTTGTGAACAAAAAACAAAGAAAGATAACTCCATAACCGGTATACACCGATTGCAACCATATATTTTGCCTATAGTCCGTGGATATCGTAGCCCTCGGCTGCTCAAACCAAAAATCCTTCGTGAAAGAAAAAACGCTGAGTCACAAACGAAACGCAACCCCTACGTATACGAGAACTATTTTTCGAGATAAATTAACTTCGTTTCAGAGACATTTCTTAACCACAAGATAAAATACATCGTATTCAAAAGGTCTTCGTAGTGTAATGAGATATTCCATCATTACATTTAAGAGAGACTTCCTGTCTGTGACACACAGAATTTTCGCCATTGAAAACCATGTAATACACTACCCCTTCCTCTTTTATAAAAGCAGCAACTAACCCCAGAAAGTATTCGTGCCGGACGGAGGTCCTGGACTAAGATCAATGTCATATTCGAGGCCAAATGGCCCCCGGCTTCGGCTGGGCCACCTTCGGGTAGGCGAACTACATTGTTAACACAGCATGAAGCAACTGGCCGAGATTCAGGAGGGAGACAGCCAGGAGATAAGTAGGATAAAGCAAAGCCACTTTAGGCGATGTGGAAGCACCCGTTCCCACCCAAAAGGAAAATGTCCTGCTTGGGGTACCACATGTTCAGCTTGCGAAAAAAAGAAACATTGGGCAAAAATGTGCACCAATAAAAACGAAAACAAATGGAGACACGTCCGAGCATGAACAGCACAAATCAGTAACAGTAGCCAATCACGTGAATATCAGACGAAGAAAGGCGGCAACAGAATCTGCTCAATGAAGTCCGATAAAAGAAAACCCAATGAGCTATACAAAGAATTCGAACAGTTGGCGTTTGATGTAATCCAGCAGCAGAAAGATGATCGAACCGAATTTTTGGCAGAACTGCGAATAAAACTTCCTAACAAGCCAGGCACCCACACATTAAAAGCCAAAGTGGACACGGGTTCAGAAAGCAATACTCTTCCCTTAATAACATTCCAAAGGATGTTTTCAAACAAGTAGACAGCCACTGATCAGTCCAAAAAATCTGATTGCAGCTCCGTATGTTGCGACGCCTGCAAGGGTATGACATGACCATTGTCTATCGTCCCGGCAAAAGATGACAGACGATTTCTCCAGGCTACCAAACAAGAAAACCAGGGAGGAAATCAATCTTGATATCAGGGTGGATTTTGTTCAATTCTCTATGTAAAAGTTAACACAGGTACATCAAGCAATGAATGCTGACCTAACATTATGCGAACTTAGAGAGATGATCTTGCGAGGCTGACGCGACAAATTTAAAGAAATTAGCAAAAACTTGCGACCATACTGGTCGTATCGGAATGAGCTGGCCATTGAAAATGGGATCCTACTAAAAAGTGGCCGGAATATAATACCTAAATCAATGCAGTCTGAAATATTTTTAAAAATCCACAATGGCCATAAAGGAATTGAGAAATGTAAGCAACGAGCTAAAAGCCGTGTATTTTGGAGCAACATCAATCAGGATAGAGACAGAGCTGTTATATTTGTCAAGAACAACAGAAAGCGTAATGTGCAGAATCCCTGACGCCATACGAAATTCCAGGGAGACCATGGCAAATAGTAGCCACGGATTTGTTTCAAATCTACAGATCTCATAATATGCTAGTGATAGATTATTATTCAAAATATCCCTTGGTGAAAAAATCGAAGAAATTCAGCAGCCAGGAAATAATTAATCTCACCAAGCAGATCTTTGGAGAACAAGAGATCTCGGTGAGAGTATTCAGTGACAACGGTCCCACTATTTTTCAATCCTTTTTAAACGATTTGCTAATGAATAGGGATTTGAGCACCGTACATCATCCCTAAGATACCCCCAGTCAAATGGCCAAGTTGAGCGTTGTGTACTAGCCATAAAAGCTGCTATCAGGAAAGCTACCTCAAATAACCGTGACTTAGACATGGTGTTGCTATGCCAACGATCCACTCTCATGGACCATGCGATTCCCTCACCTTGTGAACTACTGTTCAACCGAAAGCTCGTAGGAAATCTGTCGGTGAAATGCCCCAATAATCTCAACACGATAAACACGTCACAGACCCCCACACACACTCTGCTAGTCGGACAACGTGTTCGAGTATTTGATCAAAGTACAAGCAAATGGTCCTCGACAGTCGTCACATAGAGATGCATAGACCCAAAATCATACATAGTGCAGATTCCATCTGGAAAATTGCTCTGCAGAAACCGGAAACATCCGTGGGAACGATGAATCCTGAGGTATTTACACCCCCATCTTTGGCTTCTCCGGAATCCATCCGAGACTCGACAGTTGGTGTAACGACACACCACCCACCAATGGAATAAACCAGCTCTGTCACAACAGATGACAAACATGTCGCATATACACCTCACAAGACACCCAATACTAATCAAGGAAAACATCTAGATGTGGCCGCCGAAAATGTTTAGTGATGAGAACATTCTTTAGTTTGAGCTATCAGATTACTTCAGGGCATAAAAATGATTTTTCTTTTTGTCTTTTTTTTTTTTGATAAAAAAGAGGGATGTTATGTTAGTATTCTTATGGAGTCCAAGGCTTTTGGTATGACCTCTTCCTAATACCTCATAGGGAGTTTTCGGTTTTCAAGTGTTAGCTGTATAGTCTTTCAAATAATTCCAGTATATCTTACACATTGTCCGTTCCACTGAAAGTTGTATGGGATAGTCCAGCTCTCGGCTACTCCCTGTTCCAATAGTAATTTTCTTAGATGTTCAGACAAAAAAGGGGTCATGCCATCTGTATGAATATAAGCAGGCCCTCAAAATTAAAACAGTGAGCAAAAACATCGTAAAACCGTAATTACACAAACATCGGGGCGGGGAAAGACAAAGGGGAATCATGAGTATTTGTTGATGACTGTAGACATTTGCTTTAGGAGTTAGAAGGAAGAGGGCTCTTAAAATGCATACTCAGCTTCTCAAAAGGCTGTGTAGCTTTTACTAGGGCTCCCGGTTTGTAGAACTACGGTTTTATTCGAACACAAATTTGACTACCGTTTTTTATACGTTTCACTTCTTCAACCAAAAAAACGCAAATTCTGAGGGAGACGCATATACATCATTCTCGTGTTGCATTGATGAAAGAGGTCATACTGAACTTCGATGATCTTTAAGAATCCACAAACGCTTGATAGTGCGCCCGCTGTCGAATTTTCCTTTTCTGACCGGTTGAAAACGTTGAACGAAAAACAGGAAAGCTCTACCCTTCATCTTGCTATCTCTAAATTTTTGATTTTGCTTGACATCTTGGGATTGTGCATAAAAGTGACTGGGATTGAGCATAAATATGAGTGACCTTTGGTCAGTGATTAATTTAAAACAGTGTCCAATAAGGAAATTCGCTATCTTTTTAGTGATTTGAATATGGCATACGCCTCCTCGACAGCCAAAAGCCTATCAATGTTCTCCAGAATACTACAGGTCACCCGGATTGCCTTGGTGCGGCAGCTATAGCGTGGTCGGATGCATCAGTTTCGACTTCCGGGAGAATGTTGGGATTCACCGAAGTGATGATTGCATTAGAGACCTCAGACTTTATTAGCAAAAGGAGGTAGGTGAACTTGGATAATTTTGGTAAGGGAGTATATTTTCTTTAAACAGGAGGATATCCATTGGGAATAGTGAGCGAACATACTCATGGCTCGTCGCAAGCCAGCCATGGTTTTGGCCATTGGTAGATCTACCAGTAGTTTTAATCATACAGGGTCCAGCATTATTGTTCCCTTACTAACTATATATCTCAGTGGTTTGAGATAGTTGACCCACAAGAATAATTGACTTTGTTAAGTATAAGATTATATTTCTCGACGGCTGTCAAAAATCGTTTTAGATTGCGATTGTGGTCGGCCCAGTCATGACTCCATAATGTTACAATGTCTGTACAGGCAAAGGTGCTTTGTAGTTTTCATCGGAAATCATTTTGTTAAGTATCCTCTGGAAACTAGAAACCCCAAACGAGATCCGTTAGCACTGGAAGAGATCTTCACAGGCTTTAAAAGCCATGTAAAGTTTAACTTTAAGGGGCAATGGTTACTTAGTGGTAAGCAGTTTTTAGATCCAACATGTTAAATATTCTGTATTTGGCGATCTCATTTATCATCTCGTTGATGCGGAGTACAGGGTATGTATCAAGGAGGATGAACCTATTTATAGTTTGGAAGTAGTCTATGACCATCCGTTTTTTCTTATCATTATTATAGGGTGTTATTAATACTGGTGCTCTTCATGGAGATCGGCTCTGTTTGATTATCTCTTCTCTCAGCATTCTGGTTACTACCGCTTTAATCTTTTTTTTATCTTCAAGGGAATATTTTTGAGATTCGATGGCAACTGGTTTACAGTTTTTTGTTAGATTTTCGAAAGCCACGCCGCAGATGTTTAGCGCTGGTTTAGAGCCTCCGAATGGGAGGTTAATGGCAGAATGCTGTTTGAGGAGATTATGACTTAGCATGACATCGCAGCGCAAGTTAGGCCTCATGAGGAATTTGGTATCAGCATAGTTGGTTTGATTTAACTGGAGGCAAGTCAATATATACCCTCTTGCCTGCGTAATCAGTAAGGCGTTTGCTATAGCCAAATTATACAATGCACAATGTATAATTTTTTTGTAATATCAGCGCTAATAAATCTCTCAGAGCTTACTCTGTTGACAAGAATATTAATTTCTACCCCGTTTATTTTTATCGTCAATATAGCCTTTGAAAGACAACTAGTTGCGATGATATTAGCTGCTGTAAAACTTAATCCAGGGAAGAAATCTTTGATCGAAAACCTTTTGAGTAATGTTCCTTCTTCCGGCACTTTTTAGCTTCCCTGGCTGGTCAATATCTCCTGGCGTGTAGCTTGTGATCACAAAAATAACATTTCCTTTTGGTCACAGCATGAGCACTATATGTCATATTTTCAGAAGACAGAATGTTTTATGCTGGTGAAGGATGGGATCAGAAACGACTATATTTTCTTTTCTGTTTAGGCTGCTTGAACAAGAGAAATAGTAGGAGTGGGAGTATTTAGCGCGGCACCAACACCTGTTTGTATATATGAACAAGATTGCTCTTCTGCTATCTCAAGAGTAAGGGCCATTTTGCTTAATTTAGCTGTTTATTTCCTTTGAAGGATATAGTTTGATTCTAATCCACTTATAAAAGCCTCCTAGATAAATTCGTCCCTTACCTGACCTGCCGTCGTTGCTTGGAAGTTAAAGTCTTGATTTAAGATTTCTAGTTTCTAATAACTTATTGATCGAAGGGTGGTAGCTAATACGCGCAGACCAAAAAATATGTTGAAATGTTGGTATATACTGATATTAATCAAGACTCATGCAGAGCTAATCTAAAATTGGATCCGTCGGCATTCCCCAATTGGGACGCCTCAGGCGCCTAGCAATTCAACCCTGCAAAGCAAGTATAGCCTGATGAGAAGGCACCCTGAAACCAAGCCATCTTAACAACTCACTTACCCAACAGAGTAATAAATGGTTATAAAGTATTTAACTGACTTTCAACCAAATCGGTATATGACGTTTTATAGTGAGCAACTATGCACAACTCGAGACTTATGCGCTTCTAATCCAAAAAATGCTCGGATATGTCGGCATTTCCCAATTGAGGTGCCTTAGGCAACGAGTAATAAACTAAACACTACAGTTATAGTCTTGGGGAAGAGCCTCAAGAACCAAACTACCGTCAACCATTCATATGTTGGGAAGAGAGTAATAAGTGGTTTAGTCCGTTGTAGTAAAATGGTGTACTGTATTTATACAGAAAAGTAAAGTGGGGGTAATCGGTTGTCTTACTAAGACAATTATTCTAGCTTCCAAGATGGTCTAAAACTTCAAACAAAACAAACTTCAGACAAAATGGATTGTACCTACATTTACCTTTGCTACTAATGAAGAAGATGAATAATCTGTAAAGCAAATTTGGGTGTCGAAAGCCCAACTGATGAAACGATATCTATTAGATCATGAAGCAACTTATCCCGGTAGAGAAGAAAATATTGCATGATAAATATAGAAATAAAGTATTTTTCATATTAATTTTGAAATTTAATAAGGAAAATTCGCAAATGTAGTTTCTATTTTCGAAGACATGCAGAATATTTGAACAATCAATAGCTATATCTGCATATACGTGGTGCCTTCAATAACTTTCCAGACATTTTTCGTATGGGCATTTAAAATTGTCGTAGATTCTTGAAAATTCTGTATGTTATTGCTATACATCTTATGAGATTTCAGGTTCAAATGAATAGCTACAGCAGCAATTGGAATACACCCTACTAAAGCCTAATTGTCACTGCTGGTGAATTTCAAAAATGCAGTCTGACACTTTAGAAGAACGATATGCAATATGCAATAAAATTCTGTTTTAAACTTGGGAAAATGCCACAGAAACGTATGGAATGCTTCAGACTGCTTTTCGACCTCTGATGAGTGGTGTAGGAGGTGTGGGAGGAGTAAGGAAGTCAATACACCAGAGTTGATTGGCCGACGTGGTGGATCCTACGTTGGCTGTTGGCTGCCGACTCAGCACAGCCGATGCCAGGATCCCAACCAATCACAGCAGCTCTCTCAAACAGCTCATTCAGAGCTAATTTATGAAAGTGATAACCAGTTTTTTTAGAGCTATTTCAGAAAGTCCTCGAAGGATCACCTCTGGTCTCATCATCGACACCCTCTGAAAATACCAGACTTGCAGCAAACCTGCAACGCATGTTTCAGATCGTCATCATCCGACAACCTCTGAGACTACACGGACGTTATGTCCTTGCAATCCAGTCCACGAGCGACGACTCTGCTCGGACTATCTTCAAGTCTCCGAGGCTACGTCGACATACCCTCCAGTTAACCAAGGACTAAATAAATCAAGACATCGATCATACTACCTTTGCGACCGATGTGTCCACATCTTTGATCGTCTCCAGCTACGTCTATTACCTCCCCAACTGCTTTGTTCTGGGCAGCCAGCGACCAACGGTAACTAGCCTACCTAACGATCAGTACTCCAGTGCACGAGCGACAAATCTGCTCGAACTATCATCAGCATTCCAAGGCTAACGTCGAAATAAACCCCCAGTTAACCAAAGACTGAATAAACCAAGACATCGATCATCCAGCGTCTGCAACATCAGCGTTCGACTGTCTCCAGATTCGCCAAGAACTTATTGACAGCCGAGTCTGCGACTTTCGACAGCACTGACTTTCAATATCACAGAGATTACACAGATATTTTGCGGCCGCAGCGATCAACTCCCATGCATACCTTTCGCATACGATTCGTTCAATAAAGGCCTGATATATTAGTCTTATCCTCTTGTCCTTGTTATTTGTCTAGTTTTCTGTCAATCACATAATTTACAAATGTTTGCGAATATCGACGTCCTAACGCGTCACCCGTCCCCGTAATAATAAAACCTCCGGTGTTACTTTGGTATGCTAACTACATAGCTAAGGGGATCTACAAGAGTCGAATTCTACTTTGGTATGCGATCTATATGTTTCATTTATCTATTATGGTTTAAATTCTACATTCAACATTTTTATATATCTATAAGAATAATCACGATTTATATAAAAACCTTTTTTTAAGAATATAATAAAAAATATTTCGAATTTATTAAAAAAATAAAATGAACCAATTTTAAACAAATGTACTGATTTTATGAGTGGATATAATACTCCGTTATTCATATCAGTAAAATAGAAAAACACATTACCGCAACAGATCGAATAAAACATTAAGCAGCCGCTGGCTTAGCAAAGTAGGTTGAATTTGCTACTTCTCCCCTTTCGAGTTTTCTTCGTATCTCCACCACAGTAGTGACATGGTGCAAAGTCTTCACATTTAAAGGCCATTTCTTTTGAGATGCAACTGCTTTCGTCTCGTCTGTGATCTCATTGTAAAACTCTCTTGCTAACATTTTAAGGGTTCTTTAGATATTCAGATGTCAACAAGTTGGTAAAATCACGGAAGAGTCCGTAGGTCGGCTATCGATACTGAACTCTTTACTGTTGCCACATATACCTTGTTGAGTCGAGATTGGAGCTTACGACACTCGAACAGATATTCATTCATGCTTCAGACTCTCTTACCAGACATTTTCTCAAAACCAAGACAAGTGTTTACTTTAACTCTTAATAATAAAAAGAAAAAAGTGTAACTTTTCTAGATCACCATATAAAGTATAGAGCGTTTACCGAAATAGATTTATGATACAGAGATAACATACCAAAATAGCGCCCAACTTCTTTACCCAAGACATAGCAGGGGGTGTCCTCGAGGTATAATTGTTAAAGCAATTAACTGCAGAATCGTAGTAAGCGAGTTCGAGCTCCAGTCGCGCTATAACGTTCACTTTCGGACAAATTCCCTTGTGAAAGGTATGAACCCCTTATCCTCCCAACGATGGGTTAAATAGTACCATTACTGTCTTTCTAAAAGCATGGCTCTGGCATTAGATAATCTACAAAGATTGATATGACATTAAACAAAGAAACCGAACCAAACCAAAAACAGGACCTAGCAAACAATTATGGGACTGGGTAGAAATTTTTTGTCAAAATCTTCTTCAAACATATTTTGGACACTTCTTGTCTGCCCAGATATTATCAAATATTTTCAAGAATTCATCAAATCAAAATCGAAATTATTCTTTTCTGATGGAATATACAATTTCCTTTATAACCATCTGGCTTGAAAGCCTTAGATAAACACTTAAGTGATTAAATAATGATATCATGAATTTATTTGAAAAGATTTTGTCAAAAAGTGGGCAGGAAACTTCGCATCAACATAACTGTCCCTTTTTCCATTTATATACTTTTATAAACCCAAAAATATGCAAGACTATATATGTGTGTGAGTGTGTGTCTAATATATACCTTTTTTTTCATCCTACAACGTGTGAAAGCACGTGCGATACCCTGTCCTCATCAGCCTCCAACCAGGGGTGATAACACAGTTTCGGTAGCTCAAGGTTATGGACCCAATTTGACAGAGATTAAGAAAAATATGAAATTTGGGAAACTAAGTTCTTCGGCCACCTACGGTCACTCGGCCTAAAAGACGCTATCTTGAACGTAAACCTCACTTGAGAAGATAATAAGAGGAATAAAGAAGCCTATGCAGAACTTGTACAGTTCCTAGATGATAAAAGCTTGTCATTAATAATGAGAGAAGCCGCGGACAATGGAAGAAAAGACCTTAACATATTACGCGGACACTACGCAGGAAAAGGAAAACCTAGAGTTATCTCGTTGTACACCCAATTAACTTCTCTTAAAAGGAACAGAAACCACTTGAACAGCCTTGAGAAATGCCGGATAAACAGTAGACAATGATTTGATAATCGCTATAATATCTAAAGGCTTGCCAAGGTACTTCCAACTCCTTTTTCATCAACGTAACTCACAGTAATAAGGAGTTGATGTTCGTGGAATTCAAAATCGAACTCCACTGCTTCAAGGAAACGCGAAAACACAGAGACTATTTTACTAGTGACGACGTCATGAAGGGAACTTCCTCATTTTTAAAGGCAGTAATTACTGGGGATACGGTTACAAGACTCAGCATTCCTATCCGAGGTCGCGGAAATCACCTGAAGAAGGCCAGAGGTGAAATTTGGCCACTACATGTAAAAATTACAAATGATAATTGTTATTGTAAAAAATTAATTCCAATTATATTTTCATATTGTTTTAGGAAATGTTATTTATTGAAAAATATTTTTCTGATTTTGGTGACTGGCCATAATAGAGAGATTTATTGATTTAAACATTTGTTTTGTTTTGGTTTTGTTTTTTTTTTTTCGTTTTTTTTCCTGAACATCTATCCTAACCAAACAATAACGCTAGGTAATTATTTTCCATCTCTAAGTATAAATCTTATAAATGATGCTTAAGTAAATATAACAAATTCTTTTATTAAGAAATAATTTTTTTTAACGTTTGGATTTTAAAATTTTGCATAATTAGTTATGTCTTGCAGCAACATGACTTCCCATTATTATTAAAGACCCCAACTCCTCACTCTCCTTAAGAGGGAAAACTTTTCTTGTTTTTTTTTTTAACTTTCTTTGGTCACATAAAGTGGGCATATTCACTTTGGTAGATCTTCATCAAACTGTCTGTTCTCTATAATGAATAAGAAGACTTATTTCTTTAATTGGAATCAATTTGAGATGAGGCTTCTTAATCTGAGAATTAATTTTTTTTTATTCATTGCAGACTTTTTGTCCTCATCTTGGTAGTTTTTGTGTTGTTTCTTCTTTCACTACATTTCGGCCAAACCTACCCAAGCCGGCCAGAGGTTTACTTGGTCAAAAATGTGGTGCGATCAGCATTCCTATCCGAGGTTGCGGTAAATCACCAGAAGAAGGCCAGAGGTGAAAGAAGAAACAACACAAAAACTACCAAGATGAGGACAAAAAGTCTGCAATAAATGAAAAAAAAAATTGATTCCAAGAAGACTTATCTTCTCAATTATCAATTCAGATTATTAAGATGCATATTAGATTAATATAAGATTATTATGAACAAATGAATACATATTATATACCCTATTCCATATAAAGACCTAAATTCAAATTCATGCATATACACATTTGCAAATATATAAGCTATGTTGTTCATTTTCAATCTCAGTTTTGATACAAAAAACCGCTAAGATTCGTTTCAGAAATATTTCATCCCTTGAAATATTTCTCATTGAAACTTGGATGTGAGAGACACAAGCCATTTGCAACCCCTATTATAGACTATCACTAGAATGAAAATGCCACCCTAAATTGTTAATTCTAATTCAGTTCTTCTGATCAATTATTGCTTTTAAATGCTTTCACTCTGCTTTCTTTACCCCAAATGAGGGGGCAAAACTGACTGAGTTTTCATTTTTGGCTCTTCAGAGGCCAATGAGAACAAATGAAACAAATCAAAGAACAAAATATCTTAGAAAAGGAATAAAAAATAATGAGGTTTTATAAAATAAAAAACAAATCTGCAGGAAAAATACATTGGGAAAAATAAATGCAGACTTATAAACTGTTTATAAACAACTGATAAATTGGTTTAAAATGAGTTAGATAAGTAATATCCATTTACCATTAGGGAATTACATATTTTATAAAGTACTTGTATGTAGTGGTTGCTTGAAAGAAGGAAAGTTGTGAAGGGTTCATTTTCCAGAAGTCTTAAAAATTAGCTTTTCAAATTCAGATGTTTTCTGTCTTTGTCACTGTCTTTAGAAGCCCTTTATAAACTGATTCAAGTTCAATAGAGGCCTTCATACACAGGTAAATAGATTAAAAGATAAGACTGAGATTTACAAATTGAGATTTAGATAGAAAGAAATGGAGATAGCTAGATAGTTGCAAATAGAAACAGATAGTTTGGATCTAAATCCAAGGTATGGTATTTGTTAATCTCTCTACCAAGATGATTTACGCCACAAAGCCTTTTTTAGACTGGAAGCTGGACACGGGCCAAAGTTTGAATGACTAGTGGTGCCAGAAATTCTTGCCCTAATTGGCATTCCTCAAATGTGGCACCTCAGGCACCAAGCAGTAAACTTAGTCCTACCAAAGCAGGTGAAAACTTGTGGGGATGGCTCTCTGAGGCCAAGTAGTCATTATCATGGTCAACAAGACTTGCCAAGCCACATATATTACAAGACTTGCCAAACCACATATATTACAAGACAGCCCCACTCATTGAAATCCGGAAGAAGACACTATGGAACAAATGTCATATTTCTCTACTTCATTTTTGGAAATAAATTAATTTTCATCCTGAGGACACTTGACCCCTTGAAATATATGGCAATGTTATTTTTCAAAATGTTTTCATCTTTCTCATATAAATTGTATTTAGGCAACAGTACTTCATTATTAAAAGTTTAATGGAAGATATTTTACAAGAAGTGCTTTTTCAAATTCTTTGCTACCTTTTTATGATTATATAAAAAAGAAAAAATACTTAGAAATATATAAAAAATGGATAACATTCTCAGTTTTTTGTTAATCTTTATAATGGCCAAAATTATGGATCAACAAGTGTTACAATATTTATTTTCATTGTATCTCGATATGTTTTTTCTGCATGCAAGCAAAAAAGTTGAGTAAAATATTTTTTACTAATTTCTTTGCCTCTGATTTTTAATCAGACATAGATATCAATAAAAATCAGTAGATACATAGATATGAATGGTTATATGAAAATGTAAACTGTTTCCAATAAATGTGTTAGTGAATAGAAAATAATTATATAATTATTATTATTACTATTATTATTATTATTATTATTAAAATAATATCATTTACTCATTGAGAGTTTATCACATCAGCTTGAGCAGATGGTCTTTCACTGGAGCCTGAGAGACAGCAAATTTCCTCAAGTCTCCAGGACTCTTCTCAGTATTCTGGCTGTTTTCTTTAATGATCCTTTAGTTAATGAACCAAAAGAACCAATCATGCTTGATACAATTGTCACCTTCATATTCCAATGTTTTTTCAATTCCCTTGCAAAATCCAGGTACTTATCCTTCTTTTCACATTCTTTCAGTTTTATTCTGTTGTCAGCCAGGACAACAAGTCCACAATTTTGCAAATTCACTTTTTTGTTATTGATTATTATAAGGTCTGGTCTTCTGGCTGAGATTAGGTGATCAGTTTATATGTCACAGTCCCATTGGAGTTTGTGCGTGTCATTGTCTAGGACAGCTGCTGAGTTGTGGATATACTATTTTTTAAATTATTATTATTATTATTATTATTATTATTATTATTATTATTATTATTATTATTATTTTATCATATTATTAGAATAAGGGAATAGAAAATAATTATTTATGCCCAGATGAAAATGGGTTTACTTAAAAAGGTATCCATCAAAATAATTTTATATGAATGCTTTGAGATTACTTGATGAATTGAGTTGTAAGATTTATGGCTTTGAAACCATTTTTATTTCATTTTATTATTTGCAGAATTTTAGAGTTAACAACCATTAGTTTTTTTTTTTATCTAATTTCAGCTACTTTTTATCAAAACTATTCAGACTCATGCTAAACAATAAAGATTAGAAAAACATTAAGCACTTTGCAAGACTCAGTCCCACATCACTTTTTTCTCAAAAAGCCAATGTTATAATGATAGCTGCACTAACCTCTTGAACTGTTAAAACAAAAGATCTAATTCATATAAACTTATTCTTTACTTTTCTCTGATCATAAAAATTTAAGATAATAGAATTAATTTGTTGCTTTACTTTATTTGCATTCAATATTCATATCCAACTTAAACTATAAATGAGTTAATAGATATATCAATTAATCTATCTTTTGACCTAAAAGTATCTCTGAATATATTAATGATTAGGGAAAGTTTTTTTGTTTATCCTTCATAAATAGTCAAATGCTACCAAATTTGATATGTATTCTTATTTGATTCAGAGGAAGGGTTTAATAGAAAAAAATATTCATTTCTCATGGAGAAAAGAGGATTCTTATTAGAACAAGTCTCTTACTGAAAACAATAATCAACAAGGCATAATAAATCCTTCAGAATTTAAATTTCCTCACTTCAAAAGAAAATTTCTTTAAAATTATGTTATCAGAATAATTATTCATGTTTGGTAGAGCATTATTCGTTATGTTTATAGAGCTCTTCAAAATGCAAATGTAAAATATTTAGAGAATATTATTGGTTGATTAAAACTGTTTATATCAGAAGATCTTTTAAATATCATTCATTTAAACTTTAAAAATTATTTCTAAACAAAACTCTGTAAAATTTGTCGCAGAACAATACTAACTTGATAAGAAACATAATAAAATTAGTAAATTTATTTTCTATTATGTAGATTTATCTTTTACAATAAAAATCACCATTTATAACCATGTGGCATAAATCTTTAATTGACAACAAAGATTGTAAAATAGACAAGAACCAGTCTACGCTATGGAAAATGCTAAATCTTGGATCATGGACACAGTGAGACAAACAAATATTAAAAATCTTTTTTTCTTGCTTTAATAATCCTAGATTTGAGCTCTAACTTAGCATAATCTGGTATATTAACTAGTAAATATATATATATATATATATATATATATATATATATATATATATATATATATAAAGTTGGTGACCTGAAGGCTCCCTTTTCAATAGCTACCACACACCGAGGTGTTGGGGAGGGCACTACACCATTCCCTGGATTCCTCCACTTTACCTTTGATCCTTACCTTATAATGCAGAGTGTTAAACAAGGTGGCATCAAGTACCGTTTTTTGAGTCTTTGGTATGATTCAACCTGGGATTGAACCCCAGTCTTCCAGACCCATGGCGAAACTCTACAGACACCTAAAACTCTGAGCTATCAATCTAATTTTTTCTTTTTTCATATTGTCTTATTTACTCTACATTTTTAATTGATTATATGCTCTCTGCATATTCAATTTCTTAATGAATTTACTGCCCTTTTAGTTTTACTGCATAGTGAGAATTGTAATTCTAAATATATAATTACTTAAAATCTTTTGAATTTATATATATATATATATATATATATATATATATATATATATATATATATATTAAGAAAAAGAGCCGAACAGACTGAGATGGAGAGAGAGAAAAAGGATTACCAAAGCAAAATTGATAACAAACTAGAGAGAGAAAGAGAGAGGAAGAGAATAGGAAGAATTTTAATCCTGCTATGATAGATTTTTAATAAACTATGAAATGACTGAATTGTAATGTAATTTTCCATAAAGATCTTAAAACTTAAAAATCAGTATTCCACATTCCTGTTGGACTGAACTTAAAATTATATCAAAAGCAGTTCTCAAGCTTTGTTCCTATTTGACAATCACTTAAAAAGGAATTAATGTTACTGAATACATTCATGCACTTGATCCCTTAAATATTGATACCGATGGAGAAAGTAGATCATTTACTATTTGCAATCAATGTTTATAAATATATAATTGCAACACAGAAAAAAGCAATTTTGTGTACAAAGACAGTCTTGTATACAAAGAGAATGAGTCAACAAATAGTGTTAAGTACAAATAGAAACAGGTGATTTACTCTAACAAATACAAAAATCTTAACCTGTCTCACTACTTCCATTATCTCATTCAGTTAAATTCAATTTTTTTTTCATTTCTTTATTTAATACTGTACTAGTTTGTTAGAATAGAAGGCAATAGAGAGAAAGGTGTCGTTTTTGCTCTCCCTGACATCACAGACTGAAAGAAAATCTATTTTTACTCAGTTCTATATCTAATCCACAACCCAACACCAGAAATACCTTTATCTACACCACCCACACAATCACCCCACCATATTATCAACTAACACACTACACATCTTCACTATGAATTGTTTCAACCACAATTGGAAAATATCTCACAACCATATATAATTTATGAATTCTAGATAATATTACTTCATGAAACAACAGTTGAGGGCAACTAGTAATTTCTTTTTGTTATAACGGCATTGCTCTTCTATACATACTAGCATAATTCTTATAAGAAGTTATTTGATATTTTATGTATGGATCATAGTGTAGTATTTGTGTACAAGGATCAGTATGTCACTCCCTGGAACTTTTGCTTTGGAAGAAAGTCTAGTATTTGTATTGGTGGAAATTCCATGGTTCTTTCAAAAACTATAAAATATAAAATTAGAATTTATAGAAGTAAAAATCATAAAATTAAAAAAAGATTTATATAATTATAGTGATTTCAAAATAGATTCTAATTTCTATAATATATTGAGTCAATTAAATTTTGGGTAAGTAATTACTCAATGAGTTGTGTTAATCTTTATCAAATTAAATTCTTTTAATCCAAAATATTACTAAAGAAAATTATTTTAAAATGATATTAGAAAATGTCCTTTTCTTTTAAATGATTAAGAAAAATTAGTTTGAATTTCATTTTAATTTTTTGAATAATTTTTTTTTAATAAACTATTTATCAATTAAAAAATCAAAATAGGCCTTTTCAGTATCATTAATTAATATTTTCTTTATCAAAGAAGTTTTCAAATAAGTTTTTAAAGAAATTTTCTAAAAGGATACACTTTGAAGTTTGTTTTTTTTAAAATTAGCTCAGTAATGTTAGGGCCTTCTTACCTTTATATTTCTTTTTTGACTTCAGTCATTACGAGACAAGAAAGTTATTACAAAATAAGTTTTCTCTAAAATATTTGATTTTGACATTTCAGTTATTTGTAGAGTTTCATTGATCTTAAATCTAATATTTTTCAATAGAATTTATTTGAAGTAGAATTTTTATAATAATTCTATGATAAAAATTTTGTATAGAACTTAACTTTTCAAAATAAGTTCTCTGATTTAAGTTGCTATGAATTTAAAATAATTAGTTTTTCATAAAACAAAATTCCTCATAAAATGGCTGATTTTTAAAAATTGGATTAACATCTTGTAAAGAACATTGCTTTACAAAATAACTTTGCTAATTTTTTTTTTATTCTAATTAATTTTTTATTCGACAAAGTTTCTTAAAAATTAGACAGCAGTGAATTAGCTGTAGTTAAACAGATACTTGTGTACTGTGAAAATAATCAGCACCACAAAAAATATGTACTAGCATAATGTTAGTACATACATTTTGAGGTGTTGATTATTTTGTACAAGCTGATTGTGTTGCTACGATAGAATTTGTTTTAGTTCTTGCAGAATCAGATTATATAGAATTTCTTTTTCCTGGAATTCAACTCAAAACCTTGAAATAATTTTAACTTTTAACTAGTTTATGTATCTACAAGGCTACCACCAAAATGGCATCAGCTGGTGTATTGTTCAACCACCTGACTGACAGATTTAAAGATTGACTGTTTGTAACTGTTAATTTTGTCTGTTAAGGGGCTCTTATATTCCAGGGGGAAAGCTTAAGATTTAAACCCATTTGGTGGGAGCTTCAGTTACAGAAGATAGTGAATGAGATACAACTAAGTGTGACAAAGGATTCATGGTAGTTGTATGTAAAGAAAAAATGAAGTTAAAGTTGCAAAGAAAATACTTCTTAGCAACCCTGTCCCTTGTCACCTCTATTATATTGCCTTCAGCTGAAGGGCAAGCAGAAGAAAATATTTTTATGTATAAATGACATAAGTAACTTGAAAAAACATACTCGAAATATTTGATTCCCAAATAAAGTGTGAAACTGATCAATTATTTCAAATAGATTTTGATGTTTGGCTACATGTGATTATGAAGGTTTTGCTTTGATTTGTTTGCTTGTTTTCTTTTAATATGTTTACTTACAATGACTTGTTCAAATGTTGATATTACTGATGATTTAGTTTACGTTTTTGGGTCAAATTTATTCTTGTCATGTTTTCTGTCTGTTTTTCCCTACATATTTTGTATTTCTTTTTGGTACAGTCAAAGTATTAGTTGTAGAAGAAAGGAGGAGGAAGAGGCAGAGGAGTTGGAAATGAAGCAATAACATTAAGAGGGAACAGAATAATTGATAAACAGAATAAAAAGAGAAAGAAAAGAAGGCCGATCAAGTACAGCATTTTTGTTAGAAATCAAATGAGAACAATCTCCTCTGAGGCTAAACTTCTTTTTTGATATTTTCACAGAACTGAACAATATTGTATGCTTATATGTACATGTTTTTAATTGTAGGTAGTGACATGTACACATTGGTCAGATTACACTTGAGAATGCAAGTCATCTCTAGTGTGTAAGTACATATAATATGCCCCCATTGCACTTGGCAATTGTTAACTACAATAAATTATTCCATCAGGACACACAAATCCTCTGAGAAATTGTTACAATGAATTTCATACTTTAGAGCCTTTCTTATGACTTGAGATTGCATTTTATATATCATTAGTATAACCGAGACAGACATCAATGCACGACTAGCAAAGGCATGGGCAGCTATTAATAGGCTATCGGTTATATGGAAGTCAGACCTAACCGATAAAATGATATACGGTTTCTTCCAAGCAGCAGTCATGTTGATACTGCTATATGGATGCACTATATGGATGCTAACTAAACGGATTGAGAAAAAGGTTGACTGCAACTACACAAGAATGCTACAAGCAATATTAAACAAGTTCTGGAGGCAACACCCCACAAAGCAGCAGCTGTACGGCCACCTAACACCCATCACAAAAACTATCAAAATTAGACAAACCAGACATGCGGAACACTGCTGGAGAAGTAGGGACAAGCTCATAAGTGACGTACTCTTGTGGACCCCTTCACATGACTGAGCAAAGACAGGATGACCAGCTCGAATATACATACAGCAGCTCTGTGTCGATACAGGATGCAGCCCTAAGGACCGCCAGAAGCAATGGGGAGGGGTGGTGAGAGAGGGTTTAGGATATCCATGCTTATGGCACGACATGATGATGATGATGATGATGATGATGATGAGTATTCAGAACTGCCAGATAAGAAAATCAATGGTACACAATAAATGAAATATACATGTGTACAAATAAAGACTGGGCACAAAGTTCCTCTAAAATTTTGAATTTCCTGTTAAGCTCATTTTCAATTTTTTTATTTTTTTTTTTTGTTTAATATTTGGTATTTGTTTTTTATTTTTTAAATTTGATTATAGTTATTGCAGATACAGATACTAGTTGGACAGACTGATTTTCTGAGCTACTGGAGTTTGACTTTGCAAGTCAGAATTTATCCGCTACCCCTATCTGTGGTGGCAGGAAGAAACACAAGGTTGGAAGTGAGCTTCCTGGCCAGGTGATTTCAAAAATTGTTCTAGTACCATTGGCATTCCCTCTAAAAGTGGCACCTCAGGCCCCAAAGCAATAAACCTGACTCTTACCCTTTTTTAAATATAGGTGTCTGTCTGTCTGGACTTATGTATCTTTGAAAATATCCATATTTTCAAAGTTCAATGGTGCAAATGCTTTTAGTTGGACAATTTTTCTAACACTAATCTCTTCTTTCCCTGTCTCATTGGAGAAAAATAATCAGGTTTAAGAAAAGACAACTTTTAAAGAAACACAAAGAAAGATTTTTACAGATGCAAAAAATGTGCCTTTAGTTTAAAATGTTGTTTAGCAATTTGATGTCATAGAGAATCAGTAAAGACATCTAAGTTACTTCAAAACCTTTTTCCAAAGATATCATATTAGCTGATTATTCTATGGTATATCATTACAAAAATCATGATATAGAATGGAAACAATTTGCATGAAGCAGTTGTTTGCTACAGATATGCATGGAGTTACTTAAAGGCTTTAGGTAAAAATTTCCAGTTTCTGAATGAAGAAAATACTCATTATGTTCCTACTTTTTACATATTACAGTCATTAAAATGTTACTGAAGAATTTGCTTCTTTTATTTTTTTATACATCATTATTAATAAATAATTTTGTTTTTTTCAAAAATGAAATTTAAAAGAAAATTACAAAAAAAAAAGATTTTTGCTCTATCAGGGTGGTAGATTCATTTTTTTTATATGTGTGGGTTTTGTATAAGTATGACTATTGAGTAACACTGAAAACATTGAAATGAAAAGACTACAAATGATTAAAGAAAGTCTTTATCAGTAGAAATACCAAACTGAATAGTTTTCCTTGTGTAGAAAATGAAGCCTCCAAACAAACTTCACTTTTAGGCCTAAACTACATATATATCACAATCAATGGGAGAGTAGTTGAGTGAACACTGTACAAGTAAGTATTCTTTCAATATACACACACAAATGGACATTTCCTCAAAGAAAAGTGTGTAATTATGTGGTGCCTTCAATAAAATTCCTGACTTTTTTGTACAGGCATTTAAAATTGTAGACTCTTGAAAATTCAGCTTGTTATTGCTATACATCTTATGAGATGACTGACCAATTTTTAGGATTTCAGCTTCAAATGAACAGCTACAGCAGCAATTGGAATACACCCTACTAAAGTCTGATTGTCACCGCTGGTGATTTTCAAAAATGCAATCTGACACTTTAGAAGAATGATATGCAATAAAATTCTGTTTTAAACTTGAAAAAAATGCCACAGAAACGTATGGAATGCTTCAGACTGCTTTTTGAGCATCTTGCATGAATTGAGCATCAGTTTTTGAGAGGCATAAGAGATTCAAGGACGGAAGGGAGACTGTGAGGGATGATGAGAGGTGTGGGAGGAGTAAGGAACTCAATACTCAAGAGTTGATTGGCCAAAGGGTTAGGGTTACGATCTTGAGATTTTAAAGGAGTTCAGGAAGAAATTCCGTCGGAAGAGGCCAGCACTCTTCAAATCAGGTCAGTGGCATTTCCACTAGGACAATGCACCAGTCCACAACTCCATCCTTGTCACAGACTATTTGACCAAGATGGGCACCAAGACAGTTCTCATCCTCCCTATAGTCCAGACCTTGCTCCCTGTGACTTTTGGTTATTCCCTAAGCTCAGAGGCTGTTGTTATGAGAAAATTGAGGAGATGAAAGAGGGTGTGACGAAGGTCATTGACACACTCACACAAGAGGACTTCCATGGGGCCTTCTAAAAGTTGTTGGAATGGTACAACAAGTGCATTACAGCTGGAGGAGATTACTTCAAAGGGGACTAGAGTTTCATGTTTGTACTATCAATAAAAGTGCCCATAAAAAGCCTGGAAACTTATTTAATGATCCTCGTATATAGATTACTTTACTTTTCAATCAAAAACCTATTCTGAAAAGTGCTTCTAAGTGAAATCATCTGAAGGTTGCTGGTTTAATTCTGACTACAGGTAAATAACAAGGAATACTTACTATAGCTTAACACTTGTACCAGGTTATGTTTAAAGGAATTAAAACAATCTACACCAGTGGATTAAATAAAGGTTCAGTTCAAAGTTCTGTGTGGGCCCCTGAGTTCAACATGAAACACCTGAAGAAGTGCAAAGGATGCATCGGCCAAAATGTTGTGTTTATAACAATAAAAATAATCACTATTCCATCAAAGGAACTTTGAAATATCTTTTTTTTTTCACATTCAGTGAGCTAATTTGTTTGATAAAACTTTCCTGTACCTTTCAAAAATACATTTCACTATTATTTCTGAGTATTATTGAATTACTTAACTGGTGTGTGTTTGTTCTTATTTTTATTTTTTAATTTTCAATCTTATATGTTGAAACCTGTTTAACATGATTTCTTTTCAAAAACATTATCCTTAATCTATTCTTTTTTCTTAGTTCACAAAGAAAAATTTCATTTATACTTAAACTATGAAGATTGTAGCCATTATGATAGTTATTACTATTATTCAACTTCACATTGCTACACTACAACCATTTTGAATGTAGAGGTAATGTTTCTTAATTATGATTACAAAAAGTTAATTGTTTCCTGAAGTTTTGGCACCAAATATTTTCATTATTCCATACATTTTTTTAAACTTTTTTTTTAATTTTTATATATGACATTTAGATCCATATATCCTTCAGTCTTTCTCACAATTTTGTTGATAAAAAAGAAAATGAAATAGTAATAAGCAACTAAAAATCATTGTACTTTACATACATCTGAAGAAAGCCAAAAATGTAACCGACACAAAATTGTATAAAAAAACAAAGATGAATTTACTTAATATAACTAAAGTAAATTGAACCACTAAAGCTTCAGATCATACAAATAGAAAAACATTGATTGAATTCTCTCATGTTACTCACTGTAAATAAATATAAATATTAGTCTACCTGCTCACCTGTTCAACTTCTTTGAAAGGATTTCGTGATTCACAAAATAACTATTTAAAAAGTCTGAATGTCCCTACAAAATTAAATCAAACCTATCAATATTCATCTATCATTTATTTTTTTAAGTATTCATATAGCTTTCACCTGTTACTCCAGCATACATCAGAAAGCATTTTCACCTAAGTAGTAGTTTAAGTCATTCTAAAACACTGGTTCCTGTCAAATTACTGAAGTTAAGCAGCCATAAACCTGTTCAATTCTGGCTAAACAAAAGCTTAGAAGATAACAACTAGTTGTTAAACCCCTTCAGATATATTATAGAGTATTTTAACTCTATAATATATCTAAACAACATTTTAGAAATGGAACCATTTTTATTTGTTTTCCCAACTTCCTACCAACCTGACATGAATTAGAGGAATAAACTGAATCTAAAAAGTATCAATATGAGCGCTCTTCTTAAAGAGCATCAACCACATCCATTCCATTAAAGATATTAGATAATCAATAAAAAATATTGTTAGGTTATTTTAAGGCTTTATTTTTATTGAAAAAGGTTTTAATGTATTTTCCTTCTATAATCACAAACATATTTTTCTTATCTTGACGAATAAGAAGGAGGTTGAAAGATCCATAATTTAGGGAGGGGCCAGTCAACAACAAAAAAAAATCCATCCTTAAACCAACTACACAGTAAATTCATCCTTTGGATTACTAATCAGTTTTACATCATTTTCAACATATTGTGAATGTGTTGAAGGAAAAAAAAACAAAGTGGACTATATATAAAAATGAGCTTAAAGTTTGGATACCCCTTCTCTGATTTGTGCTCAAACCCATATCTATATACTTTAGTCTAATAGACATTACAATCAAACATGTATACTGATTGTATGTACTCTTGAAGCTTTAAAAGCTTGTTGACTGAATTAGATACATTGCAAATTGAGAAATTAGTGTTTTGATATATTTTCCTGAAGAGGCACAATGAAGTGGTAGCAATGATGTCTGATTATGAGTAATAGTAGTGGCTGTAGCAATCACTGAGATAGTAGAAGTGCATATTATGCTGGTCTTTTAATTTAGTTGAACAATCCAAAAATACCAGCAAAATCACCTTTACAGTTTCTATTATGAAATATGATGGCATCTATTCCAATCATCCAATCAGTATTTAATTTTAATAATTCTGCCACTACAATGATTACTTTTTTGAGAATTAAGCTAAAACAATTTTAAATGAATCTAATTATTATTATTATAAATGATAATAATGATAATAATTCATTTCATCTGCTATGCTTACAACTTGATGTGGTTGTTTCTGTCTGTTTAGAATTGAAAATGAGAAACAGCATAAATGAGGAGGGGTAATGGAATGTATGTGTGTGGGAGAAAGATAGGAAAATAAAAAGGAAAGAGAGTAGAGCTGAAAGCTAAACAAATGAAACAAAATGCACATGAGAGAAAGTAATAGAAATAGATAGGCTGAGAGATGAGTGACCTATTTTAGAAGGAAGCTGATCGAGTAATCAATGCTTTTCCTATATCTGCATGACGATTAGCTTCTACTATTTATAGCCATAGAGCTCATCAGATCAGTGACAAGGCAGAGAAGCAGGAAAATGAATAGGAAGAGATGAGATGGTAGGAAAAAGGAAAAGTGACTAAGAGGGAGAGGGAGAGAGAGAGAGAGAGAGAGAGAGAGAGTGTGTGTGTGTTTGTTTATTTAGGCAACCAAAGGCAAAATGAAAGCTTTGATAGGAAAGAAAAAGAGAGAGATGAAAAGGAAAGAGAGACAAAGAAATAATCAAGGAAAATGTAAGTAGGATTTTTAAGAGCATGCTTATGTGTGCTCTTGAAAAAAAAATTCATTAAAATGTCCAAGAATAGATGGTAAAGATGCTTGAAAATAAAATAGCAAAGAAGAAAAGCATTTGAAATAGAGAAAGAAGAAAAAGTAATGAGATCATGAAGGAATTCAAAAAAGAATAAAAGATTAGATATGAATTTTTAAAAATTAAAAATAATGATACATATAAATAGAGAGTATAAATTGGGACAGAGAGGTGTGATGAAGAATGAAGGAATAAAAGAAGGCTAAAAAAATGTGAAACTTCAAAGAATATAAGAAAAATAGATTAACGGGAAAAGAGTGTAAAACAAGAGATTTGTGGAATCAGGAACCCAGAAGAATATATGGAAATACAAGAAAAGGATAAAAAAAAATAATAATGCAAATTTGAAATCATGTAACTGATTGAACTGAGTTGATTCAGGAGTAAAACACAAAGAATAAAAGTGATAGAGAGAATGAGAAAGTTAACCAGAGAACAAAGCGAAATAGGAGATTAACATTCTTGCAGATAAATATAAACCAATAAAACTGAATTGAATGAAAAGATGAAAAGAGAACAAGAACTAGAAGAAGAAAATAAAAGAATAGCATAATTAGTTGAATATAAAATAGGAAATTTTAGTTGAATCAAGAAAGAATTAAGATAAAATAAAATTGATAAAATGAAAAATAGATATATGAATTAGAAAAGGTTAGTAAAAAATCATAAAAAAAAGCTGAATACAAAAGTACGAATATAAATAATGACAGGATTAGACAATAAAGAATGAATGAGAATAATAAAAAAGAAGAGTAATAAAAACGAAGAACAATGAGTTTGTTACATGCAATAGTCAAGAGGTGAACAGATAAGAACTGTGTAAATCAAGTATGATCAAAGGCCTACTAAGAGTACTTTGCATCATTTGAGATTATCTTTATTAGCAAATTATTTTTGTTCATAATGAGATATTCATTTCATATTATGTTGCAGCAGAATAGAAGAACTCTTATATTATCTAGAAACATCACTTTAAAAAGCACAATACAAAATTCACTTTTTTATAACTAAAATTAAAATATAATAGTTGTCGTTTTCTTTTTGCTGAAGTATTTTGATATAGATTTTTAAAGTTTTCTTTTGTTTAGTAAGAGGTGCTGATATTGAATAGGAGAGAAAGAAATAACTAAGCAAACCAGAAAGAAAGAAAGAAAGAAAGAAAGAAAGAAAACTTGATGGCAATTTATTAAAAAGTAAAAGAAGGGAAGCAGGATTTGTAAGAATAAGAAAGAAAGAATTTAAAAATCAAGAGAATGCTGTAAATAACATATAGAAAAAGTTGAGCAGAAGAGATTGAGAAAAAAAATTAAGGGAAGAAAAGAATAAAATTCTATTTTTTCTAATCTACATTTACTGACTTCAGTTTGTTTTTACAGTCTAAGTTTTTTCTCTTTTTCATTTTACTCTCTACATTCTTTAATTGATTGTCTCATTTTGTTGTTAATTCAGTCAATTAATTTTTCTCTTCCATTCTTATATACCACTATTTAGTCCTATTTATTTAAATAAACAAATGCTGATAGAAACAAAGTATGATAAATAAATTAGCTAATTAACAAAAAACAAATTAGTTACACATAGATTTTTCCATGGTAGCTCCAATATTTTACTTAGTTTTATTGTGTTCATTTGAGAAAGTGTTTTGGATGAAATAAGAACTTAAGTATAAATGATTTTATCATGTCAGCTAAGAATGATAATAATGTCTTGAAGATAAAATGCTTATAAAAAAAACGTTTCAAAATTATTAAAAGCAATCTTGAGTTGAGTCAATTAACAAAATAAAAAATTGAAAAAAAAAAACGAAAACAAACTATTTTCATAAAGATACTTAGAATGAATTATTTTTAATTCAAGTACCTTTCTAGACACCTTTCAAGTAAATCTTTGTGGTAGGTTTTTCTTGGTATCTTCTTAATTCTTGTTTCTAATTTATTAGGATACAAAGAGTAAAGATAAAAAATATTCTTTTAGATAATTACATAGAATAAAAAGGAATCATGGATGACTTTGATACTTCAAATTTTATTCACATAAAATGAATAATTATAACAATCACTACTACTACTGCAACAACTTCAAATAATAATAATAATATACACACAAATCAGTATCCACCCAAGAGAATGAGATTCACAATATATAATAATTAATAAGAAAAAAAGAACTAACCATTAAGTAGATTTTGCCATTCTAGTAGACCAGAGTGAAAATAAAAGAAAGCAAAAAGATAAAAAGAGTGAAAATAAAAGAAAGCAAAAAGATAAACAAATACAAAGACTTTTTAGAACTGAAAAACTATGAAACATGAGGATGATGGTGATACCAGTTGTAGTTGGTATGCTTGAAACAGTCTCCAAAGGATTGGGAAAAAAAGACTGGTGAAATTGGAAATCAGTGGAAGAATCAGCATCATCCAGACCACAGTATTAAGATTAGTGAGAATACTAAGAATCCCGGAGACTTGACAAGACTTACTCTCACTCAGATTCCAGTGAAAGATCACCAGCTAATGCTCGTGTGTAAAACTCATGAGGAGTGAAATAATAATGATAATTATAATAATAATAATAATAATTGTAATGAATAAAACGTGCAATGATTGTAATGAATAAAAGGAAAAAGAAACAACCAAAGGAATAGAACTATCCAATCAACAAAGAATAAAGACACTTGGTGTAAAAGAAAACAACAAATACTTGGGGATATTGGATATGAAGAAAAAATCAGGAAAGAATATCTCAGAAGAACAAGAAAACAACTAGAAACAAAACTTGGCAGAAAGAAATGAATAAAAGAAATAAATATCAGAACAGTCTCTCTTGTAAGATATTCCAGACACTTCCTAAACTGGAAAAGAGAGGAGCTCAGGAATATGGGCCACAGAACAAAAACATTGATGACAATGTACACTTGAAAGATGATGTTGACAGATTATACGTGATAAGAAGGAAGAAAAAAACTTGCCAGTATTGAGGAATGTATGGATGTCATAATCTAGGGACTCAAAGAATATACAAACATGAGTAAAGAATGATTAATCACTGCAGACAATAATAACAAAAACAAAAAGAAAGCAAGGACATACAAAAAGTATACAAGAAATAGTAAATTGAGAAAACAAGAATGGGGAAAAAACAACTCTGTAGACATTTCAGAAGAAAAACTAAGAACATTGCACATGAGATTACCAGGGTATGGATTCAAAGAGGAAACTTAAAGAGATAAATAGAATCATTATCAATAACAACCCAAAAGAATGCCATAAAAACAATGGAGAGGCTAGAATAGTTAAAACCCAAGAGACTAGTTAGTGTAGACTATGTGGAAAGAGAGATGAAACAGTTAAACACTGCAAAGGCAGCAAACTAGCCCAGAATGAGTATGAGAGCAGTCTCAACTGGATGGAGAATATTCCCTGGTAATTGTGAAAGGGACTCAAATTTAACTATAAAAACAAATGGTACTTGCACAAACTAGAACCTGTCCTGGAAAATTAGACTCAAAAAATTCTCTTGAATTTTGAGATGAAAACAGATTGCTCAGACCTAACCAGAAGACCTGTTCTTGTTATAATAAACGAGAATAATAAATGAGTCAACTAGAGAACTTTATGATTCCAGCAGATCTTAGATTTACAATAAAAGAAAGCAAAACACCAGATGAATATGTAGACCTTGTCAGAGAATGAAAAAAGTTATGAAATTTGAAGGTGGCAGTCATAGTGAAAACACTCAAACAAATCCCTTAGCACCTATGAAAGAAAATGGAGAAACCAGAAATCTGAGGAAGAATTGAGTATCTAGACCAAAACTGAGATCAGCAAGAATACTTAGAAGAGTCCTGGAAATCTTAGAAGACTTGCTGTTGCGGAGACACAGTGAAAACCACCAGTTATTCCAAGTCTTGTATTCCTCTTTTGGGAATTGTACAAGGAACTGAAACTTGACCATACTGCCTAGTGGTATATGCACAAACCAGAATCTGTCATAGTGAATAAGACACATGAAATTGTCTGGGATTTTGAGATACCAACAGATCACCTAATCTTGGATAGAAGACAAGATCTAGTAATAATTACCAGAAAAAGAAAACTTGATGTCGAGAGACCACAGAGTGAAAATAAGAGAACCTGAACAGGTAGACAAATACTTGGATCTTGCAAAAGAACTAAAAAAGCTAAGGTATATGAGGGTGACAGTAACACTGATTGTTGTAAGTGCACTTGGAATGATGTTTAAAAGCTTGAAGAAGGGACTGGAGAAGTGAAAATCAGTAGTAGTATAGAGACCATCCAGACTATAGCAATGGTGAGATAGGCCAGAATATTCAGCAGAGTCCTGAAGTCCCAAGGAGACTTGCTGTCACTCAGATTCCAGTGAAAGACCATCAGCTAGCCCTGATGTGAAAAACTCACACTGAAAAATATGAAGATAAATAAATGATAGAATAAACATCAAAATACGAGGTGCATACGATAAGTTTCCTGGCTTTTTTCAGATGGGCATTTAAAATTGACATAGAAAATTCAGTATGTTATTGCTATACATCTTATGAGATGACTGACCAATTTTTAGGATTTCAGCTTCAAATGAACAGCTACAGCAGCCATTGGAATACACCCTACTAAAGCCTGATTATCACAGCTGGTGAATTTCAAAAATGCAATCTAACACTTTAGAAAAACGATATGCAATAAAATTCTGTTTGAAACTTGAAAAAAATGCCACAGAAACGTAGGGAATGCTTCAGACTGCTTTTTGAGCATCTTGCATGAATTGAGCATCAGTTTTTGAGAGGCATAAGAGATTCAAGGAAGGCACGGAGTCTGTGAGGAATGATGAGAGGTGTGGGAGGAGTAAGGAAGTCAATATACTAGAGTTGATTGGCCAAAGGGTTAGGATTAGAGTTAGGGTTACTATGTTGAGGTTTTAAGGGAGTTCAGGAAGAGATTCCGTCAGAAGAGGCCAGCACTCTTCAAATCGGGTCAGTGGCATTTCCAACAGGACAATACACCAGTCCACAACTCCATCCTTGTCACAGACTATTTGACCAAGATGGGAATCAAGACAGTTCTCACCCTCCCTATAGTTCAGACCTTGCTCCCTGTGACTTTTGGTTATTCTCTAAGCTCAGAGGCTGTTGTTATGAGACAATGGAGAAGATGAAAGAGGGTGTGACGAAGGTCATTGACACGCTCACACGAGAGGACTTCTATGGGGCCTTCCAGAAGTTGTTGGAATGGTACAACAAGTGCACTGCAGCGGGAGTAGATTAATTTGAAGGGGACTAGAGTTTCATGTGTGTACTATCAATAAAAGTGCCCATACGAAAAAAGTCTGGAAACTTATCGTATATACCTTGTATTATCAAATCACCTCTGACTCTTATTTTCTAATTCACTATTGATTATAAACAAGTAATAGTTTTAGAGTTATCTTTCAAATTTTTAAATTTCTTATTGTACAAGGTTTTAAAGGAATATATGACAAGGTTGATAATGGGTGTAAATGATATTTAGTGTTACTAGTCTGACTAGTAGTTTAAAAGAGAATGGTTTTCGCAAGTGCTCATTCACTATCATGGTATGCCAGTGATGAAACAATTTTTTCTCAAGATATCTGGCAGTACAACAGAGCACAATGATGTGGATTCATGTTTTTTCTAAAGATTATTAGTGCCACTTGAGTTGGAAT
Source organism: Sepioteuthis lessoniana (assembly GCA_963585895.1). NCBI lineage: Eukaryota > Metazoa > Mollusca > Cephalopoda > Myopsida > Loliginidae > Sepioteuthis > Sepioteuthis lessoniana. Next base: position 67,142,790 of record OY757929.1, on the reverse strand, counting down.
TTAAACAACTTGCTATTATTGCTTTCCATGTTGGTAAGTGATAACTCAGAAAGAATGCAAATATACTAGAGAGCAATTTAACATAAAAAAAATAACACAAAACAATATGTAAAATCAATGAATAATAATGAGTATCTGAGTGATTAGAATCAGATTTTTAAACTTTGTGTGCTAGTTTTGAAAAATGTTTCCAAGGTTTTACGTTTATGAATAGCATTTAAATAATCTTTTAAACATTGTTAACTACTGTATTAATTGTAAAATCTGCCCAGTAGATAAGATACAAAAACTATTGATTTTTAAATGCTTAGTAAGAATAGCTTTTTAGGGTTTTGTACCTTGATATATTCACATATGTTTTGATCAATGACATTGAGCTCTTTTTTCATCAATGATACACATGGATATGAATGCTGGTTGTTAGACAAGTCCCTAAAACAGCATTTAATGTTAACTTTCATCAACCATTGATTCATACAAGTACCCAGAAAGTATTTTAATAATAAAGATAATTCACCTAATCTTCTATAATTTTGAGAAAAGTAATTTTCATTCAAAGAATAGTTTGAAACAACAAAAAGAATTAGTTAAAGAGTAACTCTGTTACATACATGTACGTGGTGCCCTCAATAAGTTTCCAGACGTGGTACGTGGTGCCCTCAATAAGTTTCCAGACTTTTTTGTACAGGCACATGAGTCTTGAAAATTCAGTATGTTATTGCTATACATCTTATGAGATGACTGACCAATTTTTAGGATTTCAGGTTCAAATGAACAGCTACAGCAGCAATTGGAATACATCCTACTGATTGTCACAGCTGGTGAATTTCAAAAAATGCAATCTGGACATGAGGACACTTTAGAAGAACAATATGCAATAAAATTCTGTTTGAAACTTGGAAAAAATGCCACAGAAATGTATGGAATGCTTCAGACTGCTTTTGGAGCATCTTGCATGAATCGAGCATCAGTTTTTGAGTAGCATAAGAGATTCAAGAAAGGCAGGGAGTGATAATGAGAGGTGTGGGAGGAGTAAGGAAGTCAATACACGAGAGTTGATTGGCCAAAGGGTTAGGGTTAGGGTTATTATGCTGAGGTTTTAAGGGAGTTCAGGAAGAGATTCCATTGGAAGAGGCCAGCACTCTTCAAATCAGGTCAGTGGCATTTCCACCTGGACAATACACTAGTCCACAACCTTGTCACAGACTATTTAACCAAGATGGGCATCAAGTCCAGACCTTGCTCCCTGTTACTTTTGGTTATTCCCTAAGCTCAGAGGCTGTCATTATGAGACAATTGAGGAGATGAAAGAGGCTGTGACAAAGGTCATTGAAACACTTACACAAGAGGACTTCCATAGGGCCTTTCAGAAGTTGTTGGAATGGTACAACATTGCAGCGGGAGTAGATTACTTTGAAGGGGACTAGAGTTTTATGTGTGTACTATCAATAAAAGTGCCCATAAAAAGTCTGGAAACTTATTTAATTATCCTCGTATATATATATATATATATATATATATATATATATATATATATATATATATGTTTATATATATATATATATGTATATATATATACAAGGATCATTTAATTAGTTTCCATATATATATATATATATATAAGTTTATATATATATATATATATATATATATGTTTTCATATATTTGTATATATATATACCTGTAAACATGCCTGATCCCAGAGTCATCATCTGATAAAGGCTTTATTGGATGCACAGCTGTAGTTGTTGTTTTTTGATATTTTTTTTACAGTTGTCACATTCTATAAAATGTAACCAACTACATACATCTAGGAAAGTTTGCATCGCATGAGAAAAACTTGTTATTGTTGAATAAAAACCACATAATCACTACCATCTCACAGAAAATGGGATATATTCCCATTATATAGGATAAAAAAAAATTATATCAGAAAGCATCTCATGAGAATTTATTGCCTGTGTCAATAAAACTTAAAGTCTCAGACCTAGATAGTAAATTGATTGAAGGGAATCAAAGTCTGGATTTTACCACAGCACACAGGATTTTCTTTTATTTGTTGGCTTGAGTTACCAGTTTAAAAAAATAGTCATTTGAACTTGAACTATGTAGAACATTGTTTTGAATTTCCATTTGAATGTGACGTGGTAATCTTGTTAGTTAATTCAAATTTAACATCATTGAAATAATGATTGATTATTGGATTCCTGTATACTGACTTTGGATGAATGTCTAATCCCTCTTTCAGTGTCTTAGTATGATTTATCTCATCAGTTAATTCGAATCTTACATCATTGAATTAATACTTTGTAGCTGAGATCATTTAAATTGCCTGGAAAGGAATACATAACAAAACTGCCTTTTCATCTGGAATTCCCACAATGTGATTAAAAACTAAAACTCTAGATAGGCAGAACTGGGGTACTCTGAGTTAGTGATAAAACTTTAGCTGTGAAACTATGCCTGACCCCAGGGTCATCATCTGATGAAGACATTGTTGGTAGCATTGCTGCTATTTTTAAAGTACCAGTTCAATCTATCTATCTATCTATTTGTGTGAGTGAGTGGTATGTATTGATCTACAAACAGCTATGTGAGGATACGGAATGTAGCCCTGAAGACCTGCCAGAGGCAATGAACGATAGGGAAAAGTAGCAAGAGAGGGTCAGGGACATCCGTGCTAATGGCACGACATGATGATGATGATGATGATTTTACCAAATGTCTATTTATCTATCTATCTATCTACACCAGATGTAAACCCCAAAGCCAGGTGTCTATGATAGCAGAGATCATATAAAGGTCAGCTGAAGACACTTGGAAACCAAAAAATAAATTTTGATTAAATGAATGTATATGCTACATCAACTATTAATTTTTTTATCACTACCCTTATTGCAAATCAACTCTTGTAAAAACTATTTTAAAAACTTTCCTTCACAAAATCTTTCCTCCTGATGATGACCAAACATTGAAACTAGTTGAGGACACTCAAAAAATAAATAACACAAAAGAAATATTCCCATTTGTCTTATCACTTTTGATCGCCTATATATATATACATATATATATGTGTGTGTGTGTGTGTGTGTGTGTGTGTGTGTGTGTGTGTGTGTGTGTGTGTGTGTGTGTGTGTGCACATATTGTAATATTGTAGCTAAAATATTCATGCAAATTCATATCAAAATTCAAGAATAGAGGGCACAAATTATTCTATAATTACTCAAGTCAATTAAGAATTATATGAATGAATATTGAAAGAAGAGTCTGAATTTTTTTGAAAATAAATTGAAATTTTTAATTCGAAGATGGCATATTTTTTCACAGCAAACTCCCTATAATCTACACTAAACTGTGCATATAAATCTGTCTCAGTTTGCTCCTATTAATACTATCAGCTCATCCCAATTTGTTCATGTTTATCCCACTTTCTCTCTTTCTCTGTCTCTCTTTCTCTCATTCCTAATCTGTTTATACCTCTCAATATTTACTAAGCTCTGGACAAGGCCAAATAGTGGTAGCAAGATTATGTTGCACCAGTCTTTCAAATGAAGGGGGATTTTCTGCCATTATATCTCTATCTTTGCAAATAACTTTACCTATCCACATACCACATGTACATATACATACACATACATGTATCAGCAATCAATATATATATATAAATATGTAAAACTATATACACCTATCTATCTATATAGCAATCTATCTATCAATATATATATATATATATATATATATATATATATATATATATATATACAGTGTGTGTGTGTGTGTGTGTGTGTGTGTGTGTGTGTGTGTGTGTGTGTGTGTGTGCATAAATCACTATTACTACATAAATACCAAAAACTTCATATAGCATGATCATTATATATGTATGATAATTTTAGTATTATAACAGTGGGATTAATCCCCCAGCACCATAGCATTACCAAAGTAACAATCTTGTAAAAAAGAAAAAACTTCATCCTCTTTCTTCCAGAGAAGCAAGATCCTGTTCTCACTACTCTGAGGACATTCATTACCAACAAATCTCAAGGCACATTGAACATGACACTACAAAATAGTATGCTGTAAGTTTATTTTGATGCATATAAATGTGTCTACTAATTCCATGCATCCAATAACTAAAGGAACTCTTGAAATATGTCTCTCAGAAACCTTTAAACTTATTAGAAATCATACACACATGTGCTATAGAGGAATTTATTTTCAAAATCACACCCATTCACTCATTTTCTATCTCAGTTTTTTATCTAATTTTTTGATAATTCTCTTTTCTCTTCAATTTACTTATAGCAATAAAATATGTTTTTATATTCCTGAAAAGAAACTAAATTTCCCAAAATATATTCCTCTTCATAAACTTTAAGTAACAGTATGTGATTCCATTTCAACTTTTAAGTTTTCATTCTTGCCCTCTTTTAGTATATTGAATACTTCTTTGTTGGTTTTATTGAACAAATTCTTTAAATATATCTTTTATGAGTTTAATTTGTTAAATCCATTTGGGTTAAGGGTTTCCAGGTGAAATATTCATCTTTCTTCATGGGTTTCTAGAACTGATGCAGTATTTAATAAAAAAATTTTTTTAGCTCCTCTATTATAATGAATTTTGCATCTCTATTAAAATGATGGTATGTTTGCTGGAAATGTCATTCTTCAAGAAGTTTATTATGATTCAGAGATCTAATTATATATCTATTATTATTTATTCTAAAATTGAAAAGCCATTTGGATTCCCAACATATTGTTTAATGTGTACATTCTAACAAACAGATTAAACAGTTTTGTTTGTAGAACTAGTGAATGAATCAATATAATCCCCTAATGAGTTGAGTGTTCGCCAATGGTCTGGGAGACCATGGTTCAATCCTAGGTCAAGTCTTACCAAAGACTCAAAATATAGTACTTGATGGTGCCTTGCTTAACACTCAGCATTATAAAATAAGGATCAAGGGTAAAGTGGAGCAATCCAGGGAATGGAGTGGCGCCCTCCCCTACTCCTCGGTGTAGTAGTTAATGTAAAGGGAGCCTTCAGGTCACCCTCAACTAAGGTTGCCAACTTTACTTTCTTACTTTATATATATATATATATATATATATATATATATATATAAATATTGGTGCATATATATCAATACTAAATATAAAAGATGAATTGTAAGAACTCAAGATAATCAATATTCCATTAACAAACAGATGTTATGTGGAGTATTCATATTTTGACATTTCAAAACAAACCACCTTGGACTCTTCTTTGTTAATTGAATATTGATTACCTTCAAGCATGTTTTCCCGGATTATTTTCATCCTTCATATCTGAATAATTCCTATATGTACATACATATAGATTCAATCATTTATTTTTTTGCCTGTGCAAACACGTAGAGAGATAGATATTTGTTTATTAAATATTTATTATCTATAAATTTTAAAGATTGCTTTTAAACTTTATAAAAATTTTCACATATATGCATCAATATATAAATATTTACCAACCCCTCTGCACAGGCAGGATGTGACACAAGGTCAATTTTTTAAGTTTAACAGGTTTAAATTCAGAGTTTACATTCTCCAAGACTGGTTGCCCAACCAAGGCTGCCCTACTATTTATCCATAGCTGAAGGGAGAATAATTGGATTCATACCTTTCCTAAGGGTATTTGTGGAAATACAATCAGCCTCATCCAGGATTTGAACTCGTGTTGTCATGTCCATTTCCAGTGATGATAACCCTTACACCATTTATATTTATGTATGTGCATAAAAATCTGGTCAAGAATTTAATGAGATTGATGTTTAATGTGTTTTCTTCTCAGAATTTATATTCAGCTGAATCTTGAATCATTAATAGTGTATTTGATTAGTTGTGTCATGAAAATGAAATTTAAAATAAAATTTTACATCATATTTCAAGACAATCTGACAGAAACATTTCACAAACTAGCAGTGGCTTAAGGAAATTGGATTCTATCCCGAGTACCAGGCATTTTGGGTTGACCTGTAGACTGTTGAATGATGAAGTATTTTCTCATTAACTGGTTTCTTCAGAAACCCCAGAAAAAGCTAGAAAATGTGGTATTTCATCAAATCCAATTGACAAATGACAGTAAGAATAATTGATAATAAATTAATGTTGATCAACTAATTTCCAATCAGTGAAAGCCTCATTGCTTTTAAAATGCAAAACATCAATCTTACTACTTTCTAGACACTCTCCATGAACAAGTTTTCAGCCAAAAAGAATATGATATCACAGATCTCGTACTCCTCGGGAATAAATCCTTGTTACTATTTTCTGATTACAAAAACTAAAATCCAGCTCTTTCATTACTGTAGAGAACTTGCAGTTGGTTTGTAATTAACCAACTGAAGACATTGTCTACTGAAGATTTCCAGCACAGTTTCTGGCAGTGTAATATATATATCATCATCATAATAATTCCCTTAGGGTGCTACCTTCTGATGAGAAGGTAGCACCCTAAGGGAATTATTCTTAAGGTGATGAAGTTGTAATTTAGTTGATGATATTTTTAATGCAATCAGTCTCATTATTCAATAAACTAAGTTTGTGTGTATGGTCCCTTTAATATCAACTACATGTACATATGTGTGCAATTGTGTGTGTGAATGCATGCCTTCTTTAAGCTCTTGTAATTATATTATGAACATTTTGCAGCAGTTGATGAAGGATGTGTGTATATGTATATGTGCATGTGAGAAAATAATTCTCATTATTTCTTAATTTTTGTATGTACAGGATTTGGATATTTGGCTATTCAGTATTAGAACAAATCATTCTTTGCAAACGTGCAAACATTAAGAAATGTCTGAAGTTTTTCAGGAGTTATTGGCTTCTATACAAAAAGAAATAAAACATAGTCCATGTGTTTTAAACAAGAAGTAGTTATCTCCACTTTAAGTGGCAAGCATCTATAATTAGAAGATCAGTTCACATAACCGCAGCAGCAACATCTTATCTACTGAAAATGATATCAACATATGCCTAATGAATGTATGGAGGGCCATCGACAGGTTATCGATCATATGGAAATCAGATATATCCGATAAAATAAAACAGAATTTCTTCCCAGCTGTGGCTGTGTCAATACTACTATATGGATGCACCACATGGATGCTAATAAAATGCTTTGAGAAAAAGCTAGATGGGAACTACACAAGAATGCTTTGTACTGTCTTGAACAAATCCTGGGAACAATACCCCACAAAACAGCAGTTGTACTGCCACTTACCTCACATCACACAAACTATCTAAGTAAAACAAACAATACATGCAGGGCACTGCTGGAGAATTAAAGACAAATTCATAAGAAATGTTTTCTTATGGATTTCTACACATGGATGTGCCAGTGTTGGTTGACCAGTAAAGACTTACATTGACCAGTTCTTTGGGGACACTGGATACTGTCCTGAAGACCTACCAGGGTCAACAGATGATTGGAATGGATGACCTGAGAAAGTCAGTAAACTCTTTGCTGTCAGCATGACTTGATGATGATGACAATGTAAATATTTTTAAGATCATAAGATCAATGAAAATCATGATCATATAATCTGACATGTCTGATGGCCACTATTAAACTGACAGAATATTTTCTGTTGACTTTGTCAGATATATGGATCATTAGAATACTCCTGAAATAATATCCATGTAAAAATGCACACACATACTCACATACACATGTACATATATTACTCCAAATTCATGTTATATGTATGTATACTGTTGTGAACAGTAAACATAAATATTGACACACATGCCTGCCTACTGGTAAAGAAATGAATATTTAGTTGTTTCTGTTGATATATATATATATATATATAAAATATAAGATGAAATAGTAATGGTAAAACATGTACTTGTTTCTAGTTCAGCTGTCCACTGATTTGAAATGGATAAAGTAAGGGTTATAAAGCTAGAGTGAGTTGTTTCATAACCTTCTTTCCAAGGCAGATGTCTCTAGTGGAGTAAGTAGCACAGTAGGAGGATGGATCAATGAAAGATAGAATTTAACTTCCTATGAATGCAAAACACATATACATAAATACCATTTCTCAGACGCACAATCACACATTAACACATGTGCATATATATCTATATGAATTTATATATATATATATATATATATATACTTGCATGCTCTTACTTCTAATTGATCGAAGGAGCAAAATCAATAACATGATATAATGTACTATTTTAAGAGCTGATATCACCAACCAACTGATGGAATGAGGAAGTGAACACATGATGGAAGAAACAGATGAACAAATAAGCAAATGAAAAAGTGTTGTCTTTTTTCCCCTTGTGCATTACTAGAAACCTTTTATGAAAGTCATGTAAATCATGTAGTCTCACACTAAATTAAAATAGGTAGCTAGATACATACATACATGCATGGATTGTTAGATACATACATACATACATACATACATACATAATCTGAGATAGCCAACTGGACAGATAAAAACACTGGTAGATAGATTTACAGATGGATCAATGGATATCACAAGGGAACAAAATAATAGATAGATAGATAGATAGACATTGTTTATAAAATAAGCAGATACTAACAGGTTTTGGGGCATAGAAAATATATTCATGCATATACTAAGATAACAGAAAGGTTCTTTATAAAACTTGAATTACAATAATCTTATGATTTGAAGATATTGTTCTGTCATTTATGCTAATAAATCAAAGCTCCATAATGCAAACAAGTGATTACAATCATTGCGATGACGAATTAAAATAACTGATATTTTATTACAAGATAATAGCAAAAATTGTCTTCTCGGTAGTATCACCTCTTGCAAGAAGCAAAAAAGAGTTGATTATTAAATTTAAAAATTAAATTTGTATAAAACAAAACTGAAAATGACTCACTAAAACTAAGAAAAATGCTTTTAATATGAGAAACTAACAAGTTATCCATTATTTTCTTTTCTATTATTTTGAGTTTTATAATGTAAAAAATGATTGTGTCAAACAAATTTTCTTGCTTCACCAAGGAAGATCAGAAAAAATTGAAAGATAAAACATACAAATTGGAGAAGCAACTGGTTAAAATGCACAGGTCCGAAGAAAACAAGTAATTATTCTAACTCTTTATATCAGCTCTTTTCTTTATAGAATGAATATAACTGGGTAATTTTTGATAACTTTAGTTTTTTAACTAGAAAGAAACAATTTGTTAAAAAATTGAATTTGTTTTAAACATACTCAAAATGTCTGAATAAAGATGAAATAAAAAAAAATGAAAGAGCTCATTCAAGATGCTATGATTTGGCTGACCAGCAACAGTACCATGTGTGTATATATATATATATATATATATATATATATATATATATATATATATATGGTATATATGTGTGTATGTGTAAAAGTTTCAACTGCACATCGAGGTTCCCTTTGAAAAACATTTTTTCAAGCCTAAAACATCAATATCTGAATCAAAGTACAGTATATATCATCTTGTACATCAAACTTTTCAAAACATGTTAAGTGAAATGATTATCATTATTTTACTCCTTGTGAGTTTTTCACACTAGTGTTAGCTGAAGTCTAAATGACAGCAAATTTCCTCAGGTTTCCAAAACTCTTCTGAGTATTCTAGCCAATCTTAACAATGCTATCATCTGTTTGGTTTCAATACTTCCTCTGATCTCCAATTACAACAGTCTCTATTCTTAGCCTCTGGGAACTGTTACAAGTGCACCAACTACAAGTGGTATCACTGTCACACTCATATTCCACAGCTTTTTGAGTTCTCTGACAAGATTCAAGTAATTGTCTCTCTGATTTTTTTTTATTTTCATACTGTGGTTTGCTGGAACAACAAAATTCACTAAATGGCAAATTCTTTTATCCTTGTTAACACTAGGTATGGCCTTCTGGCCAGGATTGGGTGATCCATCAGAGAATTTTATGGGTCCCATTTTCTTAGACAAATTCTGGTTTAACATATACCATTAGGTGTCATGGTGTCATGGTCAAATTTCAGTCTCTTGCACAATTCTCAGTAGATCACCTTACCCATCAAATCATGCCTAGCTGTGTACTCCTTTTGTACCAACTTACTGTTTTCTCTTATAATGTGATTAATTGTTTCATCTGTCATGGGACCAGTATATGTGTGCACATTGATCCCATAAATAGTGATAAGTATTGTTGATTGACAGAGGACTGGACAAAAGACAGAGGCAAGTGGATGAGTTTAAATTCCAGTTTTATTGAGTTAACCTTACACAAAAGGTGTATAGGTGTAGAAATCGTGGTTGTTGTATCAAGGTCGGTATAGTCTCTGTTGGATGTTGAAAGTCTGTGAGCTAGAAGGTCTTAGACTCAGTTTTCTATCAGTTTGTGGCAACAGCGTGTCTAGCAGGAGAAGATGGTCTTTGTTCTTGGTGCAGATATTAGGTGTTGCTGTATGGTTAGGCTATGAATGTTGCTGGAGATGGTCAATGATGTGGATGCATGGGTTGCAAAGGCTGGATGATCGATGTCCCAGTTTTGCAGTATTTTGGTTAACTGGGTATGTGTTGATGTCACCTTGAAGTGTTGGTATTTGTTCAAGCAGAGAATCGCTTGTGGACTAGATGCTGCAGATACAGGTTGCAGAGGCTATATGATCAATGTCCTGATTTGTTTAATCCTTGGTTTAACTGGGTGTGTGAGTCAATGTGGATTCAAGGATTGATGCTAGTCCAAACAGTAGGTCACTTGTGGATTAGGTGATGCAAGGGCTGTAGCTTGGTCAGGTTAAGCTGGAGCTAGTCTGCAGTTGATGCTGGTAGCTTGATTGTACAGAAAGGGCTGCTGAGTTAAGCTGGTGCAGCTCTGCAGTTGGCACTGGCTGCTGCATTGTTGTCTCATGGTATCTGCCAGGGAGGTGTAGTGAGGAGACCAACAGTCATCCCAGAAGACTTTCAGAGGATAGCTCGTAGAAGAGCTATTTGAGGATGTTAAGACTTTTTGAGATTAGCTCTGAGAAGAGTTGTTTGAATGAAAGAAAGCAGCTGTAATTGGTCTGGTAGGCTGTGCTGGGTCTGCAGCTATGATTGGTTGAATTTTACTTCTTCTGCTTTGGCTGATAGTAAGGATGCAGACCCCATGTTTGGCAGCTTGGTTTGGTAATGAGACGCAGATCCCATGCTGCTGGGAGAGATAACAGATCCATCCTCACCTCCAAGCTTAGCTCAGTGCTATTTATCACTGCCTACCACCAGACAGGGCTTGATTCAAGGTCAATGATCCAAAAGTCGATTATAGTGGGAGTTGAGGGAAGGGGAGGTCGAGCTCAAGGCGAAACTCGAACCCTGCTGGTCTATACTGGTTATCAGCTCACTTAATGCAGTGTGAGCCTTATGAGCCTTGCTGGACATGGACCCAAACATGAGTCCAGGCACGGATGCCTGATTATAGCTTAAACTGGACCAAGAGGTCCAGTGGTAGACAACGCTGTCAATGACATCATCGACCACCCGAAGGTGGCCGATCAAAGCTATGAGCTATTTGGCCTCAAATCTGTCCTTGACCTTGAATACTGCTCCGGGCCAAAGCCTGGCCGCCCTGTTAATTATTTGTCACTGCCTTCCACCAAACAAAACACGATGCAAGGTCAATGACCTGAAGGTCGATTATAGTGGGGGTTTAGGGAAGGGCAGGTCGAGCTTGAGCCGAGACTTGAACCCTGCTTGACTATACTGGTTATCATCACCGACCCAAAGATGGCCCATCTGAAGCCGGGATTCTTTTGGCCTCAAATCTGTCCTCGACTTAGAACACCACACCACACCTGGTCAAAACCAGGCTTCTCTGTTAACTTTTAGTTGCTGCCTGTTTGTTAGTCGCTGTTACTCTGCTGGTCGAGGTAAGTACACAGGAAATCCCCTTATTAGATATAAGTGATAATCAGATACTTCATTTTACTTTGAAGAGGAACTTAAATATAATATATTTTATCCTGTGGTAATAATTTTGTCTCTGAAATGCAAGCAAAACTAAATCCTTATGAAAAATAGTTTGGTTGTTCATAACAGAAGTTCACTTATGACGTATGTACGATGTTTTATTGTTTAACGTCACGGGTGACTCAGCGTTTTTTGCTAAACCAGATATTTTACATATCGTAGTCAGGATGGCTACAATACATCTCTGTTTTCCCGCACCATACACTTGCTATTCTGTTGTGTATCATGAATTTTCACCTTGAAAAAATTTGTCCTTATGACATTATTTTATGCTGCCCTTAGAAAAGATTAAGTTTCTCACTTTAGGTTTCCTCTTCTTATCCATATCCAATTCATCTCAAATGCAATATCCTCAGTTTGTCACTTGAAGTTTCCACACAGTTGTTTTCCTTCCCATTTTTATTTTCTGAATTTGTTATTTTACTATGTGTCCTTATGTTGTCATTGCTGTTACTGGTTGCTGTAACGAGTTTTTCTTTGCTCTTTTTGGGAGAGTTTCTATAACATAAACTACTGGACTGGTGCCCTGAAGTGAGTTCAAATTCCAGTTGAGCCATTTTATGTTTGTAGGGGTTATGATATTTGTTATTTGATTTTTAGGATTTGGGGTTCAGATAGCTGACTCTATTGGTTTTCTTCTTGCCCCATCTTAATTCGTTGGTATCTTCTCGTCTGAGACGGTTGCAAAGAAAGAAAAAGAGATGAAGATGGGAGATACCTTTTAAGTTTGAACTTTATCCTTTTTGAATTTCAACTTTATTTTGTTAGGTTTTCACATGGCTACTCAGTTGTGAGGAATGTCTTCCTGGAGTATTTGAGAACAGTTATTTCTCCCAAATACAGTGTTGAAGTGCACAAGTCATTTTCGGGAGTTGATATGTTCAAAGTCAGTGTTTTTATATTGTTGGTTTTAGCAGTGCCGGCTAGCTAGCAGCAAGCATGGTGTCAGGCTTCTAAAACTAATCAGCCATGTGTTCACTGTTAACAGCTGCATGAAAGGGTATCTTTTCTATGCTTTGATGGAAGCTGAAGTGAGATCAAATTTCTCTTTTGTGCAGGGACAGTTCCTTTTCCGAGTATGCATTGCTCCCACTTCCTATCAGGAGCTTGTAGTAATTTCTGCACTTCTTGAACTTATTTAATTTTTTTTTTTTTTCTATTTTTACTTTTCTAATCACTACAATACGTCCCTACCCAAATAGCGGAGCTATTTTAGGGATATGCTTGAAGAGGAACAGGAAAAGGGAATCTTATAAGGTGTGTGTGAGTGTGTGTGAGAGAGAGAGAGAGAATTGTTTACCGTGTTGTTTTTGTGAAAAGAAAATGAGGCAAACTCATAATAATTTAGTCAAGATGTTGATAACTGTGTCTAGGAACTGCTAATTTGAGTTACTATATACAACTACATCAAGTTTTCATTTGAAATAAAGTGGAGCATGTCATGGATGAATTCACGTTTGTTATACTTTGTGCTGGAACTGTTAATCTTGAATTAGCTGGTCGTTTTTCTTTGTTTTTGTTTCTTTGTTTTTTTGTTGGGGGTTGTTCTTTTGGATTTATTTCTTTATTTTTCTTATTTTATCTATTTTGTGTTTTTATCTTTGATACATCCATTTTTTTTATTTATAGCGGTGAGGTGAAATGGTTATTTGTTTAGCGCTATATTTTTTAAGGCAACAAATGAATTACGAAACTTTGCTTTAACAATACACAACGAAAGTTCTTTTTTGCAGCTTTGAACATGGTTTGTTCTTGGTGCTGCAAGACTCGTGGTGTTTAGGCTTGTTAGTTTTGGAGACGCGATGGCTTAGCGGGATGTTGAGATGGCAGCATGTTGTTGTACGTGTGAGGGAAGTATTCAAAGTCACCGTGTAGTTTTGTGTGTCGAGAGTGGAGTGACGCTCGGATCGACATAGTCAATTTTTGGGGTGACATGAAGTGGTGCCTGTGGAAGGCATGCTGAATGTTTCTAATTTATGTTCAACTGGGATTCCTCGTAAAGAATCCATAAATTAGATGGTTCCCTCGTTGAGTGTCCATGTTGCTGCTGCTAGTCTTAAAGCCACAGTGAGATGTCCACACTGGATGGCTTGTCTAGCTAAAAAGCATCGCTAAGCAGGGACGACCAGGGGCACGTCTGTTCTGGTCGCCGTCTCAAGCTGAAGAGAGTGGTTTTGGCCGCTCACCCGTTTTGCTAGCCGGAAATGAAGGTCCGGGCTGAATAGGATAAGTCATCCTGATTGGGTGAAATTCAGTGTTGAATTAAATTGCGCGCCAAAACAAAATACGAGATTTTCCTCTTCTCTACATATTTATGAACTTGAATTGACTTTAACCATCCTTATTTTTTGGAGAGTTATTTGTCGAACTCTTTTATCTTCTAGACGATTTTTAAGTCGTTTTTGCTTGGTTTTTTTTTTTTTTGTTTATTTATGGTATAATGGTTGGATACAGGGATTTTATTCTTTTTATTTTTTAAGCAGAGTGTGACAGTCTTCAATAGAAGGAGAGTTATTTATCTGATTCAATAATTTCTTTGTAGTTTTTCCTTTTTTCATGTCATTTTTTATGTGCAGGAATTTTCTGAGCATACTGTTGTTAAATGTAACCTTTGCTGTCCGAGGAGGGTTCTTTTTCTTTAACTTTTGCATTTCCTTGGACGTTTTTCTTTGTAATTTTTCTTTTTGTGTTTTGTTAAGGTCATGTATACATAATTTTTTTCTATCAAAATGGGTAAATAAAGCAAAAAAAAATAATGAAGTTGGTTACTCATATTTCGTTTTTTTTTTTTTTTTTGGTTTTGTTTTGTTGAATTCACTCGCCTGTGGAACATCTATTTCTTGTTGCAGTTAAAATAAATTTTTACGGTGATGGAAGAAAGTAAAAATTGTCTGTGGGGCAGGGTTGATAAATTCTTCCTCTACTTTCAAGTATCCAGAGTAGAATGTATTTTTCGTTTTTTTTTTTTTTTCGCAGGTCTTTGCTTTCTTGCTTAAGAAGTCAGGCAATTTGACTAATGGTAGGGGAAAAAAGATATGCTAACAGCTTGGTGTTGTACAGATATTTTGTCTTCCTCCACTTTAGTCATTAGTGGTCGTAGCAAACTTTTTTTTCTTCTGTGAAGCTTTTTACTCTCTTTTTTGTGTGTTTTTTTGTTTAGTCTGTTCCTTCGAACATGTATATTTTGTTTTGTAAATTACTTTCTGGTTATTTGTTTCATGTTGAATTCTTTTTTTTTTTTTTTTGCACCACATGAGAGATGTCTGCTTCAAGTTGGGATGTTTTTTATGGGTGTTCAACCCACGTCAGAGGTCACCATTGTAGAGGTTTTGAGATTTGTTGTTGGTCATTTGGTTTTTAGGGTTTTGGGTTTAGAGAATCGCTGTTTTATTTCAGACCCTATCTTAATTCGTTGGCGATTACTCGTCTGTGAAGGCTGCAAAGGAAGAAAAAGGAGACGAAGATGGGAGATACCTTTTAAGTTTGAACTTTATCCTTTTTGAATTTCAACTTTTTTTTGTTTGGGTTTTCACATGGTAACTAAGTTGTGAGGAATTTCTTCCAGAAGTACTTGAAAACAGTCGTTTCTACCAAACACAGAGTTGAAATACACAAGTCGTTTTCTGTGGTTGATAGGTCTAAAGTTTAACTGAACCTTTCTTAATTTTTCCTTGATTTCTTTATGCCTCAGAGTATCCACTCATAATATTCCCTGCTATTTTTAGTCTTCTTTTTTTCCAAGCATTTTGATACTTTTCTGATTGGCTAGTTTTATTCCTTATTAGCATTGCACATTTTTCCATTTTAAATTCCATTTCTATGTCTTAGCTGAAGTTTATGTTTATGTAAATGTTTAGAATTTGTTTTTATTTTTGGCAAAAAGTTTAATTATAAATACGAAGTGGTTTATTTTCTTTTTTCTTTACTGTCTTATTATTATTATTATACTCCTTGCTAGTTTTTCACACCAATATCAGCTGATGATCTTTCACTGGAGCCTAAGTGACAAGTCTCCACAGGTCTCCAGTTGACATTGTTATTTTTAATTTTAGTTAATTTATTAAAAATTTATTTAAATACTTAATAGCATATATACAAAAGAAAAGCATGCAAACAAAATGAATTATAAAACATGAAATATTCGCATAATATTTAAACGTTCTTCGGACGCTAAAACTCGACTCACCGACTTTTTTTCAAATCCCCCAAATCCTCCGCACACGTTTCCAGTGCATGAGATCATTCACATCCTGCAGTCACATTTTCTATCTGGGGTTTCTATTGTGACATCTCTGAATGACATGTCCACTCTGTGCACGCGCGAAAACTTGCACACATGTTTGCTCCAAACTAACCCATGCGCTAAGCGAAAGGTTCTCAGCCTAACTAAACCAAAAGGCAAGATATATAAAACGAAATCCAATTGCAAAATAAGATAAGGGATAAAGCAAGTTTTCAGAAACAAATGCTATTTTCCCACAGAGTCATTACTACAGACAATACATTTTTGCCAACAATAACCATGGGACTTGCATGCTGGGCTCATAAAAAGCTTCACCAATGCAAGTCCCACCACATTTTTATTGCAGCAATGATGATGATATTGTCAGAAAAATATTGTCTACATAGCCTATTTCTTATGAGCCTGATTTGTGCAGATGAGCTGAATAAGGTGCTCTTCATTTCAAAGGTTGACAGCTGCATTGAACATGGCTTCTTACCTACATTGTTGTTGCCGCAGACACAATACCCATCTCTAATCTGTGCTGACATCCACTCTTTGATGTTCATAAACTTCACACTAACATTGATAAATATCAATGAATGCAATTCTTTTGCGTGAAAGAATTGAATGACATATCTCTGATTTATGTCAGACACCATTTTACCAGCTGATATTTATAATAAGGCAAAAAATAATCTTAGATTATTGGCTGGAATATACCACCAGCATCTGCCCCTATTTGTTGCAGGATTATATAATTAAATAGGAGACATTATTTTCAGAGCAATCTTCTCACTAGCTTGGTATACTGGCTCTTGACACATAGTCAGTGCTGGTTATGATGTTGAAAATAATGCTTTGTTGCTAAAACCTTGCTCTATCCAAGTGAGTTATTGTGCTTTCTGCATCTGTAGCTTTTTCCGGAGAAGTAAATGGAAGACTTTGATTTCTCAAGACCCCCTCATATATAAATATATACTACATATAAATGCATCTGTATAGGTGAAAATATATGCATTTCATTAATATGATTTCATACAATAACAAATGCATTATTATCTTGAAAAATGACTTCCTTATCATCACATCTATTTTCTATTGAAGGAATGAGAAAAATATTCAAAATTTTATGAATGTATATGTGTGCATCCATCTGATTATTTAGTGAACATGTAATCCCATGAGAAAATTTGCTTGTTTTTTTTTTTAAATATCATCTGTGTATATTTCATCAGAAACAGCATCAGACAAAAGTCTCAGCAATATTTCTTTGGTAAAAAAGATTCATTCATCACAGAATATCACTTTCATCCAGTCATTCACACTCAATAGTCACTTCTCTAAAGCCCACAATAAATTTATTTTCTTCCATTAAGATGTTAGCAATGGTCTTCATTTGGCTTTTCTGGATGTCAATTCTATTTCAGTCATCTATTTCATACAGTTCTGTTCTTCCATTTACAGCAGTTTCCTTTCATTTGCTTTTCATTTGTTTTGTTCCTCATTTTCTATTTACTTAACATATTGCTTTGATGTTTTCTTATGATAATATTCCTGCTTTGATCATAGTTACACCAAATTTTTGACACAATTAACTGGGAACTGCCATACTCCATGTTAGGTTTCCTTATCAAAGAAGTTTTAGATCCTTTTACATCTATTGTTTCAATTGACTTCTTTTATTGGAGTCCTATTTTCTATCAGTAAGCTAAGTCCAATAGCTTGTTATGATCTACAAGCATTCTCATTTAATTGCAGACTAATTTCCATACTTAGAATTGTACCATTTTTAGGAACTATATGAAATTATAAGAAGGTTATAAGGTGATTCTACAATCTTCTCCAGCACTTGATTTGAAAAAATATACCATCAATTTAAACAGTCTAATCTAATTTGTTCATGGCATGTTTCATTCGGTCAAAATATTCATCTTTTAAACATTTTTTGTTTAACAACTGGATATTCTGACTTTATTTTGCTGTGAAGTAAAAAGTCTTGGTGGACATCATCTCTAAGTACATGTTACAGTATCTGTTCCATGAAAAATTTGTGCAAAACCAGCATAAAATAAATTATTCCTATTTTAGTCATACATTTGACAACTTAAAAACAGAAATGAAACATTTATTTTCCATCACTAAACACAAAAGATTATGTTGGGGTTCAAATTCTTTCATTAATATTTCATCTGGTATTGATTTGAAATTATGTGAAGAAGAAACATTGGCATCTATAGTCAGTGATCATGAACTTAAAATCAAGCATGAAGAGTTACCTCTTGAAACATTTTAGATTTCTATTAGAGAAGACTAAACATCAATGACTTAAAAAAACTATTTTGATCTAGTTTTTCCCTTCAGGATTTAGGATTTTCTTCTTATCAGCATGCAAAAAGAAATATTTCATTGAATAGAAAAGAAAATGAGTCTATATTTCTCATTTATATCCTAACATGAAAAAATCACTATGAAAAATTAAGTCCATGTTTCACTTTAATAATTATTAATAACTAATAAAAAGCTTTTAAGAATAATATTCTGCTCTTTAAGTTATATTTTACAAATAAAAATTTATAAATAACTTTTTTACGTATATATTTTAATTTTCTTACAAAGTATACCTAAATATTTGTCCAGCTTCTAAATTATGCCCTGAGGTAGAAGATTTTGAGTCCTACTAATTTATTTACATACTTGGATTCATTTCTCACTATTTCAACCTTATCATATCAATCTAATTTATATATCTATGTTATACTAATTAATCAGAATTAGCTTAACTTTGATAATGAATTAACTATTTGCTTTATGTGTTTATAAAACTCAGCTTTACAAATATCTATTTACTATGTTTTCTATGCGCCTATTTTCAACAGGCTATACTTAAACTATCAACCAAACAATCTTCTTATGCTAACAATTACAAGTAGAAAATACTGAACTAAGTTTTGTTAGGATTTTTAAGTTAATAAACATCATCAAGAGGTTAAGATTTATGGCCCTGCAAGTTGTCATTGTCCACACTATAAATGTAAGCACTACATATATTTTTAAAGAATAGTGTATATATCATATAATATTGTCTGAACTTTAATGTTTGTGTGTGTGTGTGTGTGTGTGTGTGTGTGTGTGTGTGTGTGTGTGTGTGTGTGTGTGTGTGTGTGTGTGTGTGTTTACATGCATATCAAAGTATTATCCATCATGAAAATGTACACATACACACACACACAAATATATATATATATAAACACTCAAACATATACATATCAGCACCATTAAGTCATGCTGATTGCACAGATTCTCTTGATTCTCTTACCTTATATTCCTATAGTCCATTACTCTTGGCCAGCTTTATTGCTAGCATTCAGTCTATGCAGAGTTGGATAACATTTCTGTGTTCATGAGGGAGACCACAAAAAATTTCATTTATGAGTTTGTCATTGTTTTTCCAGTATGTCTTGTTCATCCAACTTTGATGGTTTATGAGATGGGAGGCAGTGGCTGTACAGCTGCTGTTTTGTGGGGTGCTGCTTCCAGGATTAGTTCAAAACAGCAGGCAGCATCCTTGCATTGCTCCGATCTTGCTTTTTCTCAAAATTTTTTGTTAAAGTCCAGGTGGTACAGACATACAATAGTACTGAAATGGCTACTACTTGAAAGAGTTCTTATTCTATTCTATCATACACAAAGCAAAGGTATGGTCTGCCATGAACAGGTTATCTACCATATATAAATCTAATCTCCATGACTGATTGATAGATTAAAAAAATAAGTCTGCACAAGAAGTATAATCATTACTAACACAGAAAATGGAATTGACAAGCCTATTCCAAGTTCTGACTTTTTTTGCATTCACTTCATATTAATGCCTTAATAAAAGTAGAAATATATTATCTCTCCACTTGACTATAATGTAAACTCAAATCACCCGAAGACCATAATTAAACAAGTCCCCAAAGCAGTAAAATTGAGAATAAGGAATTTATCCACTAACGAGAAAATATTCCAAGAAAATAGTAAGATATACAAGGAAGCCCTTAAAAATAGTGGTTTTAGGGAAGAGTTTATCTACCAAGAAGAAAATATACCTAATGATAAAGAAAATAAGAAGTACAGTCAAAAAAATAACTCTACTTTTTGAAGACTAGCAAGTATAAATGTAGGTAAATATTTTTTGAAATTGATAGATAAGCACTTTAAACATAATAATATACTACATAAAATACTTAATAGAAAAGCGTTAAAATTTAGTTACTTCTGCACAAAAAATATTTTTGAAATAATCAATAATCATAATAAAGAGATAATTAAGGAATTTCATGACTGAACGAATAATAATAATAATAATAATAATAATAATAATAATTACAACAATAATAATTCTAGCAAACAAAATGAATGTAATTGTAAAACTCGAAAGAACTGTCCCATGAATGGATTATGTAATTTATATATTGTAGTATACCAAGGAATCATTTACCCAAAAGAAAATGTTTAAGGATAGAAAACTTATATAGGGATTTCTTCGACGAAATAGAAGTTTAGATATTATAATCATATTTTTTCTTTCTCCCATGAATATCTGAAAAACCAAACAGCCCTATCTAAACAATTTTGGAGTTTGAAAAATAAAGGTTTAACCCCTGAGATTCAGTGGACCATATTGAAAAAGTCGAATACTCCAAAAGGCTTTGATAGTAGATGTAATCTATGCCTAGAAGAAAAAAATACAAATAATGATATACCCAGACCCTGAAAAATTATTTAAGCAGCGATGTGAATTAATAGCTAGATGTAGACATAGGAATGAATCTAAACTATAGACAAATATCATAGATAATGTTTAATTAACAAAAAAAAAAATGGGATTAATTTGAGATCTGAGGTGTAATGGATAAAATGAAAAAAAATAAATAAATAAAATAAAAAATGAAAAAATAAAGAAATAAAAAATAAAAAAAGGAAAGATACCATGTGATGGACGGATAACGGAATTAATAATTACTGTAATCTTTACGTAAGGTTATTAAGAAATGTTGTACTTCCCTAAATCATTATTAAATTAAAATTACGTGGAAATGTATTTAGAATCTAAAAATTTTAAAAATTTAATCTACTGTAGAAAGTGAGTTTTGAATATAAGTCCAGTTACATTATTGTAATTCTAACCGGTAATAAAAAAGAAAAACCGGAAGTGGGTAAATGGGGAGAAAACTCTTCCCCCCTCTTCTACCCCTCCAACCCTTTCCTCCTGTGTCTATTCTGACTGTAATCATTGTATCCATTAGATCTGAAGAAGCCCTGTTATTTTTGGTGTTATTGATTCATATCAATACCCATAATAGGACGGAAATAAATTTATAATCCTAATGTGACCGGTTTTTTGTTTTTCTTAAATTATTGCTC
This sequence comes from Sepioteuthis lessoniana, assembly GCA_963585895.1. Classification (NCBI taxonomy): domain Eukaryota; kingdom Metazoa; phylum Mollusca; class Cephalopoda; order Myopsida; family Loliginidae; genus Sepioteuthis; species Sepioteuthis lessoniana. The sequence continues at coordinate 67,121,160 of OY757929.1, read as the reverse complement.
TGTGATGTCAGTTACATTGAGCTCTTTACCAGGAAAATTTAAATGTTCATAGATGAATGATTTTTTGTCCTGACGGAATTATTCCCGACGACGGTTTAACTAGACTGAATAATACATACATACACACACACACACACACACACACACACACACACACACACACACATATATATATATATATATATATATATATATATATATATATATATCGATAAAATATATAGAATGGAAGAAAGAAAAATATGGTATGAAAGCCAAAATTCTATTGAAGATTTATTATAACATTTTGTTTTCTATTTGGATTTTTTAATACCAGAAAAAAATTCTGGGAAATAATGAAACTGTCCATGAGGTTGTCGTGAAAATCTAATGAAGGGCATCAATTGTTTTGAAATTTTAAAATGTAAGAATGAAAAACGTTTGAAACTGTGCTTATGACCACCATTGAAACTAAGAATTAAATGATTTGAAATATCACTGTTGTGTATGAAATATATATATATATATATATATATATATATATATATATATATATATATATATATATATATATTATAAAATTAACTTAAATCGCGAGTCGGAAATCTCCTACTAAAGTTTCACCATAACGGATCATCAGGTTCCAGGCGGGTTTTTTTTCTTCTTTTTTTCTAGTAACCTTGAATGCTGGTAGATATTAGATTAGTATATATATATATATATATATATATATATATATATATATATATATATATATATATATATATATATTACTTGTAAATTGTGGACTCTGATTAGTGAATGTTGGGGAATGAGCTTATATTATTAAATGGAAATTTCTTTTGTTTTAATATTAATTTTCCAAGAAAAGTTTTTAAATTTGGGTTGTTTGATTGTTTGATACAAAGAAATCAGAGTATTCTATTGGTTTTCAATATTTTTAGTTATGTTGATTAAGGTAACATACAAGCATCTTTTAAATTAAAATTATGGTCTGTTTCAAATGTTTAACTTCCTTGCAAACATTTACTGTTTCTTTCCTGATAGTAAAATAATTCTAAATCATTATCTAATGAAGCTCACACAGGGCAAAATGTTATAACATGTACACCTGAGAATTTTTGATTTTCACAAATTTTTCTTTCACAGAGAGAGAGAGAGAGAGAGAGAGAGAGAGAGAGAGAGAGAGAGAGAGAGAGACATGCACACTGAAGGTTGAGAGGAATCAGTGTGTGTGTGTGTGTGTGTGTGTGTGTGTGTGTGTGTGTGTGTGTGTGTGTGCAATACATTATTTTACGATTTGGCATAGGCATTTTCATTACATGTATGAATAAAAAATCATTGTTAACTAGTTATAGAAAATCATTTCCCAAATGCACACCCGATGTTCAAGTGAGACTTAGTTTCGGTGATGACTATAAAGAAACAAATATTACCTTTTTTTCCTGTTGCTTACTAACTGCTGCACTACAAGTGGTGCTTTTATTGGTAAAAATAAATTGTTGATAAAAACGAACAATGGGAAGACAGAATAAGTTGAATGCAGAAAGGATCGATAAACTTTGGCTTGAATAATCAAAAGCTGAATGTTTTATTTGAACACAATTATGCTTTTACTTTTGAAGAGGCTAACAATTGACATTAAGGTTTAGGGTCTAAGCTATGACTAGATGGCTTCAGGATGTTTGAATAGATAAAAGCAATGATTACCGAGTGGTTGTGAAGACAATATATTCTAGTTCAATGTAAGTAACAGACCAGTAGCGTCAAAGGACAAATTAATAATGAAGTATTTATTGACATAAGATATTCTCTAATCAGAAACAGTAGAGTGAAAACAATCTGTCCTTATAGATTGAATAGAAATTACAACAGACAACCGAAAAAACTGAAGGGTACAGTGGTTGAAATGATCACAATGACACTTATAATCTGAGGTGCCCGTGGTGTAATGGTTATCGTCGTAGGAAATGGACACGGCGACACGAGTTCAAATCCTGGACGAGATTGATTGCATTTTACATAGCACTAATACCTTTGGGAAAGGTATGAATCCAATTATTCTCCCTCCAGCAATTGGCAAATAGTAGCACAGACTGGGTTCTTCAGCCTTGGTGAGGCAACTAGTCTAGGAGAAGGAATGATCTGAATTCAAACCTGTTAAACTCCGCTTAAAAATTGATCTTGTGTCATATCTGTAAAGTCTTTATATCTGAGGTAATAGATACTTGCTAGGTATGGACTATTACCAAGATGAATCGATAGAATGGATGGTGATTAAAGACAGAGGGAGAACGAACATCTGCTGCTATGCCTGGTACAATCCTTTATTGACTAAATCCCCCGGATGTGGTAGGGGCCGTAACCCCTGTGGCATCAGAAGTTATTTCCCTTTTGTTAGTTAGGATATTACAATATCCTGCCCGAATACATCAAGATATTCATATAATTAAACATATGATTGGCGAATCTCTTATGTGGATTTATTTTTTATAACAATTAACGAATGTAATAAAAGATTTAGCATGAATTTTTAATTGACAAAAGATATAAATCGTCTAAAGAAACGGTAACATATTAATTTTCTAATCAAAATAATATTCATATATGACCCATTAGATTTATAAATGGCTCTTCAAGCTAGAGATGTAGAATAATTACGAAGCATTCATTGTTGTTTCGGATGAAATATCCCAATCTGCAAACAGGCATCCGTTTAAAACGCTGATTTTTACATTTTTTTATGCCTTTTTAAAAAAATTAATTATCTTTTTTAAAAATATCATTCATAAGCTGTTTTTGTTGTTGTTTTTGTTTTTCTAGCTCGAACGAACGAAAATAAATTTTCATAAACATAAAATGGGACTGTTATAAAATCCAGGTTTATTTATTTATCAATTTATTGGCGAACTTCCCGAAATAAGTAAACATTAGATGAAGATGATTTAATAAAGTTTTTTGTTTGTTTTTTTTTAAATTTCATTTTAGTTTGTATTAGCCCCTGACACTACTTAAACTGTCATAAACTTAGTTGAAAAATGTTTTTGCATTTATTCTACAGCTATATAAATTTCTTCTTACACAAACGTTTAAAACTACAAGTTGTTTCCACGTGTTATCAAACCTCCAAATGAAAATATTCTCGGTTCTCAGCTCACTTCCTAAAAAAACTTTATAACAGAATTTTCTCCAATATTTCTTCTTGTTAATGTGTGGCGATTTAGGAATTAACAGAAAAAACTCCCAACCGGATATTGACTCGTCGGCTGCCAGATACAAAATGTATAAATGCGTCGCCACGCATAAGGCTCCACGCATCCATCCGGTTAAAATCAGAAAAAAGAAAAATAATAAAATGTAAAGTAGCCAATGAGAAGCGGTCGCGCCAAAATTAGAAGAATTTTGGAGTGGCGAATTTGGAGCCGGTGAAAAGAGATAAATACTCAGGTTTTCTGTGAACCTATCTCTTTTTCGGGTAGTGACGTCGAACCGACAACACCGTTTTTACTATCTGGTGTTTTGGGCACCACGCTATGTCTTTAGACGTAGCGTTGGTTAGTCCATCCACCAGGTAAATAAAGGAAAGTATGAAAGAAATGTTTTCGTCTTTTATCTGTTTCTATCTTTTCTTTGCATATTTCTTATGGACCTTCTTTGGGCAAGGCATTGCGCCAGCCAGTCAACGTGGGGTAAAATAATATAACCAAAATAACTGGAGTCAGATATCTTACGGCAACACAGCCTTGCCCTTAGCCACTGACCTTCATAAAAATCTTTAAACCCCACAAATGACACAAAAATATAATGATCGAGTTTGTAGATATCATTTATCAGGTGCAAAACCATTTTTACTAAAAGTTTTCATATTCTTTCAGTGCGCCCATCTCGTTTTTGAGCTCTTGATTGATAGTCAAAACCAATAGAAAAAGGTGTGGATTGCTTTGAGTACCGTAAACTTATTTGCTGACTCCAGTCCCAGACTCTTCCGCCCTGATTCTGAACAGTTACTTCACCTAGTAATGTCATTTAACATCACCCCCTTATATGGTTTTGCCTGTTTGCTGGGTGAGTTTTCCAGAGTGTCCTTATCGGGGTCAACGTGAGATATTTAGAAGATGGATGAGGACCAGTGGTGCCCATACACCATACAAATAGGGTACCAAACTTAGTACCTCTATCCAGAGCCTGCTACTAATAAATAAGAACTGTTTGGATACAAGTAATAATGACTACTTAAACGATAATAAATGATTACATTAAATAATTTTATTCGAAACGCTTTTCTTATATGTTCGAAAAAAGACTTCAGATTATATCAAAGAAATCATGCAGGTAATCTCTAATAAATGAATTACCGAAAATAAATATATAGTAATCTATCACATATAAGTAAAGTCGATGACCTTAGTCGAGGGTGACCCGAAGGCTCTATTTTCAATAGCTACTACACTGAGGTGTAGGGAGGGTGCTACTCCATTCCCAGGTTTGCTCCAATTACTCTTGATCGTTACCTGAGTGATGAGTGCTAACCAAGGCGGCATCAAGTTCCATTTTTTTAGTCTTTGGTATGACTAGACCTGGGATTGAAGCCTGGTTTCCCGGACCATTGGCAAGCACTCTACTCATGAGGCCAATGGCCCGCCAAAAACGTCCCCTCGATACGGTACATACCGATATTTGGCTACGTCCAGAAATTGCTATGATGTTATTTACTTGCATTGTAGAGATTTTAAGAGGAAATCACAAGGTAGGTAAGTAAAAAAGTGTACCAAAATTTTTTTTTAAATATGATAAAAATGAATGAATGAATTACGTACATAAATATAGTTAAATCTTTCTTAAAATCAAGTTTATATAAGTTACATATTTTAGGTAAATAAAATTAATTGACATAATAGAAAAACTGAATATGGTAGATAAGTAAATAAATAGATAAATCCTCACTATCTTACAACATATGTTATAGAAATCGTTGCTTTCTAAGAGCTTTTAAAATGATGTTCCTTCTCTTTGGATATCAAGCAGCTTACTCCTTTGTACATCGTGACGTTACTTAGCGATTACATAATAAGTACTTTCATTTTTGGTAGTAAAGAATCGAATAATCCTGGCTAAATATAGATAACAACCTTTTCAGGTATGATCCTAGCAATTCCTGAAATCAGGCCAAAATTGGCAGTCTTAGTGGTACGTTCAGACGGATAAACATTTGGTGACTGTAGAAAATATAATAAAGGAAACAGCGAAAATACAATGAAGTATTAATGCTCGAAAGTGAATTTAAGAGAGGGAACTAGGTAGATCCTGCCATTTTATCCAGTCATCAGAAAAGAAAAAGAAAATAGCAAACACCATCAATGATACGTTTATGACAAATAATTTTCATTGGTTTACCGGCTCATTGGTCAAATGGGTAGAGTCTTCGCTAATGGCCCGAGAGACCGGGGATCAATCTCTGGTCGATTTGGCCAAAGATATAGAAATTAATTGAATAAAATAAAATTTGCAACATAAAAGAAATTTTTTGGCCTAGTGGGTAGAGTGTTCGCCAATGGTCCGGGAGATATGGGTTCAATCCCAGGTCGTGTTATACCAAAGACTTTAAAAATAGTACTTATGCTTCCTTGCTTAACACTCAGCAATATAAGGTACGTATCAAGAGTAAAGTGGGGCAATCCAGAAAAAGGAGTAGCGCCATACCTTACACCTCAGTGTAGTAACTATTGAAAAGGGAGCCGTCTGGTCGCCAACCTTACTTTTACATAGTGTTCTATTAAACGGTAAGTTTAAACAGCAAGTTCCGCAGCTTTCTAGTTCGGATAGATAACACAGACAATAAAGTTTTTAAAAGGGAACTTTATACAAAAGAAACGAGAAAGAAAGGGATAGAAAAGATAAAATGTTGCAAATTTTTAGTACAATTTGCTGGAACTGAGAGAGTGTCCGGGAAACAAGGTTCTTTGATTTTGAGTATTTTTCTTTCCTTTTTGGTTTTGTAGAAATGTTTCAGTGTTCATTAAATTGCGAGTCTTCTTTAAAGTTCTTTTCAGTTGAATTCTCTGTTGAATTTTCTTTCAGTCGTTTAACTTGGTAGAATTTCAGTAGTCGACTTTCATTTAATTTAAATTTTATTTCTTGGGAAGCTCCATTCAAGAAGCGAGTGACGAAACCCCTCTGCTAGCTTAAGTTTTTCGTGCCTTTGCATTTCGGTCCCCGAATTCGTATTGAGGGTTTGAATAGTAGTTCTTGACAAAAAAAAAAAAAAAAAAAAAAGGAGTAGCTTTTTAGTGCCGCACTGTCTGGGATTACTTTTCCTTTTTCCACTCAGGCCAAATGAAGTGTTGCACGTAGTCAACTTGATTTTTTTCTTAGAAATAAATTTTTATAAAGACTCAAAAATGGTACTTGATGTAGCCTTGCTTAACACTTAGCATTATAAGGTACGGAACAAAGGTAAAGTGGAGCAATCCACGGAAAGGAGTAGCAACCTCCCCTACACCTTGGTCTTGTAGCTAATGAAAAAGGAAACTTCAGGTCAAACTCGACTACCTGACTGATAAAATGAAAAGCAGTTTCTTCCAGGCAGCGGTCATATCGATACTGCTATATGGATGCACTACATGGACGCTAACTAAACGGCTGAAGAAGAAGCTAGACGGCAATTACACAAGAATGTTGCGAGCAATATTGAACAAGTCCTGGCGGCAACACCCCACAAGGCACAAACTATACGGCCACCTGCCTCCCATCACGAAAACTATACAAGTTAGACGAACCAGACACGCAGGACACTGCTGGAGAAGCAGGGACGAACTCATCAGTGATGTACTCCTATGGACCCCCCGCATATGGTCAAGCAAAAGCAGGACGACCAGCTCGAACATACATAGAGCAGCTAAGTGAGGATACGGGATGTAGCCCTGAAGACCTGCCAGAAGCGATGTATGATAGGGAGAAGTGGCGAGAGAGGGTCAGGGATATCCTTGCTAGCGGCAAGACATGATGATGATGGTGATGATGATGATATATATATATATTTAAGTAAATTGGCCAACCGTAGTCGAGGGTGAACCGAAGGCCCCCTTTTAAATAGCTATTACACCGATGTCTAAAGGAAGACAATACTCCTTTTCTTGGATTGCTCCACTTACCTTTAATTCTTACCTTATAATGCTTACTGTTAAGCAAGGAGGCATCAAGTACCATTTTCTGAGAGTTTAGTATGACTAGACCTGGGATTGAACACCGGTCTCCCGGGCCATTGGCGAACGTTTTAACTATTATGCTAATAGGTCATATATATATATATATATATATATATATATATATATATATATATATATATATATATATATATATATATATATATATATATATATATATATATATATATATATATATATATATATATATATATATATATATATATATATATATATATATATATATATATATATATATATATATATATATATATATATATATATATATATATATATATATATATATATATATATATATATATATATATATATATATATATATATATATATATATATATAAAATCCAAGGAATATTAGTATCCAATATGAGTGCTCAATACTGACGGCTAATGATGTATAATTAATTTGGGATTGATGATTCATCAACGCTCAACGAGTAGAACTAAAAATCTTTTATATAAAGACAAAAAGAAAGAAAATAACTTTCTTTTGTATCATTATAAATTTATTTATAAGTTCTTATAAGTTTAACTTATAAGATTTTTTCTATAAAAACCTTCTTCAGATGAGAAATTTAAAATTTTAATAAGGTGTTTTCATATTGCTTTCCGCCGAGAATGGAATTTGAAAAAAAATTCTTCATTCTTATTCTTTAATTTAAAATACCTTATTTTATCGATTTATTTAACTAGAAAAAATTAATAAAAGTTGAAGATATCATATCTATTATTATTTTTCATATATATATATATATATATATGATTTTTCTTAAATACCGTTACTCCTAATTTACATACAATCATCATCATCATGTCGTGCCGCTAGCACGGATATCCCTGACCCTCTCTCGCCACTTCTCCCTATCATTCATCGCGTCTGGCAGGTCTTTAGGGCTACATCCCGTATCCTCACTTAGCTGCTCTATGTATGTTCGAGCTGGTCGTCCTGCTTTTGCCAGGCCATATGTGGGGGTCCATAGGAGTACATCACTGATGAGTTCGTCCCTGCTTCTCCAGCGGTGTCCTGCATGTCTGCTTCGTATAACTTGGATAGTTTTTTACAATAGAACATAAAGAATTAAAAACCCTAATCCTGGAAAAAGTAATTCTTGGCACGCGACTTTTTAAAAAATCTATAGATAAAGTTTATAATCTACTTCAATCGAGCTTATTATATTTTACCAATATTAAAACTATAAGGAAAAATAATTAAATTCATTTTAATTTACAAAACTTAGTTTTAGTTATTCAAAATATCGTAAGAATTCAAGTTATTTGTTTAAAGATAAACTTAGTAAACGAAAGTTAAGTCAATCGTAATAAACACATAATTATTATGTAATTCACATATCGATCGTTAAGTTATTGTAATAAGTAAAGAGTTAATCTGTAAAAGATATTATGTTAATGTAACTAATAATTTAAAAGATAAAAGATTCTAATGTTCGATTTTTTACCTTATGATTATCTATAGGAAAAAAATGTGTAATAAAAAACGGTATATTATTGGAATAATTCCAACTCATTAAAAGTGCTATTGGTTATTTTTTCTTCATTAATATTTTTTCTTTTATTTTATCTTATTATGAAAATATATGTTTATACATTATTTTATCAATTAATTTTAATGCATTCTATATTAGAAGAATATTAAATTGATTAATTTATTTGTCTATTTTGTAAAGAATTATGGATTAATATATTGACATATAGAATTAATATATAAATCGCCACATAATTAAAGGTAGTTAAATACATAATTCTCATAATATATTAAGTTAAATTATACAGATGATGGATTAATTTCTATCCCAAATGGCAATTGACCCTTAACATCATTGTAGGTTATTTAGTGCCAAATCCATTTTTATACAAATAAACACTTCTATTTCAACAATTCAGTTTAGCATGAGTACACAGTTTAATTGTCAAAAACATTTCTATTTCAAGCTATTCAGTTTAGTCAAACAATTCTAATTCAAAAAATTCAGTTTGGTATAAGTACGCAGTTTAAATATCGAAACAGTTCTACTTCAAGAAATTCAGTTTAGCATAAGTAAGCAGTTCAGTTCTATTTGTCTCATATATAGGGCCCTAAAAGGTGCTACCACTCCGAGCCAGAGAGAACCAGAGAACTATAGCAACGAAGGGGTGCTCCTCATTCCACAAAGCTCCAGCTTTACTGGAACCTCACCATCAGATTGTTTAGTGTCATAATTGTCACTCGTTGCAGGGTCTTACCTCTCTGCAAAAGTGCAGTCGGTGTATTCTACAGCCCTAGTGACTCGGCAATATATATATATATATAAACAGGTTTGATTAATTAAAATTGAATCCTTGTTCTTTGGAATTTTTAACTTTTTTTCAAGAGTCCTTATGTTTTTTATGTTACAATCTTGAAATTTGAAGATAATTTCTCCCAAGGAGATATTTGTGTTAAACTGCCAGTCCTGCTTAGCATCACCTTGGTGATAAAAAAAGCCTCTGTGTTGTAATAAAAACAAAAATGTAATGATAATTTAGTTTAAATACTAAACATAATTAATTTTAGAATAGCATATAAATTACCTTGATAATGGTTCCGACGAGAACCGATAGTACTCGCTATAACACAAATAAATCCCACTATTTGATAAGTTTTCTTCAAATACAACCTCGTAGCAAATTCTTTCATGTTCAGCAAATGTAAAATCATTTGCAAAATTTCATTATAGAAAAATCTGAAAAAATTCTAGTTCTCGTGCTACTACATAATGAATAAAGATTTCAAAACACAAAATGTACCAAGTGAAAGAAATTTAGGTAAATAACACGAAGAAATATAGCGAAAGGAACAGAAATGATTATTCCATTTATTATTTAGAACATTGTTCTTATCATTAACACAACACTTTGACTGATAAAATCTTGTCTTTCCTTAAGTGCATATTGTATCAAATCTATAATTCACATAGTACTTATTAAAAATACAAAAACAAAGTTTAGAATAAGCACTACCCACTCATTTTCGCCCTGTCGACTGGGGCTGTAGAATATGTCGACTGCACCTCTGCAAAGGAGTAAGACCCCTCACCACACACAACGAGGCCACCTCTTGGCCGTGGTTGGTGACCTATGATGCGTAAGGACGGGATCCTGGTAGTTTGATAAGTACTTGGTCCGGCGACCGAGTGGTCAAGTCACTTATAACATGCCACTTTAGTCCTAACTGGGTTAAACAGACGGTCGGACAGGCCCGATCCGATCAGTCGGCTGGTCGTGTCAAGCTCTAGCTCCTATATGTCTTATCCCGACGGTACTGCTCTTGCAGCAAATTCCCGACCTTATCTTTTAGGTACTAGAAGACGATGGCTGGTGTTCTGTTGCGTTAAGAAAATAGGAATTTGGCCAGTGCTGAAAACCTGAACTTAGAAACGGCTCGAAAACCTACTCCCAGCTCGAGTATACTGGTCGTGTATCCCAGTTTAAACTAAGGCGAATGGGTTTCCCCCTGGTACATTCCCAACATAAGTTGGACTCCGTGGTGGGTGATGGAGCACTTGGCCAGCGAAAAATAAACATCATTTATGGTGTCTTCAAACAAGAGACAAAACGAAACAAGTTTGAATTTGACTCGGAGAATGAGGCAGCAGACTTCGCCAGATTCATTGTTATTGAATCTTTAGAGGAGGTCTGCCTACCTAAATTCTCCCCTTTCCTCATAGAAAAAGTTATAACAACAAGGGCTACTTAAAAAAATGTAAGGAAAATCAGAAACTTGCTTGTCGAGGTGGACAGCTGGAAGCAGGCAAAAAACATATTAAAAGGGAAAACTTTTAATACGACAAAATACAGAACCTACTCGCAAAAAAATCTCAACACTTCCAAAGGAGTTATCAAGAGTAGGGAGTTGGCGTTGGCTACAAAAGAGGAGATGTCAGCAGCCCTGGAAAAACAGGGGTTTCAAATACTAGAAGAATTACCTTGAGAAAAGGCGGAGAAAAAACTGAAACCAACACCAACATCCCTTACATTCAACCAACTCCATATTCACAAGGAAGTGAAGATCGGCTATTGTCTTCAGGGGGTCGAACAGTACGTCCCAGCTCCCCTGAGGTGCTTCAAATTTCAGAAATGTGGACACCACAGGGAAGCTTGCCGTGGACGACAGACATGTGCTAAGTGTGGTGAAAAGGACTAGGACAACGCAGACGAAGAGTACTCGAATGAAATGAAAAGTGCAAACTGCCGCCAATACCACCCTGCTTACTCACGAACTTGCGATATCTATAAAGTGGAGAAGGAAATACTGCAAGAGAAACACAAGAAAAACATCAGCTTTGCAGAAGCTAAGAAACAGTCCTAGGTCGAGTCATACCAAAGACTCAAAAAATGATAATTAATGCTGCCTCGCTTAACATTCAGTATTATAAGTTACGAATCAAGGGTAAAGTGGAGCAAACCAGGTAATGGAGTAGCACCCTCCCATAAACCTTGGTGCAGTAGCTATTGAAAAAGGAGCCTTCAGGTCACCTTCGAATAAGGTCGCCAACTTTACTTTTATAAACAAATATATAAGAGAAGTACTTTATTTGCATTCGATAGTTATTCCACAATAATTACAATGATCCCAGCAGTATTATTATGAACTTGAAGATTAAACAGGAAATTATATTATTCTCTAAAATAGAGCATTTTTCAGTGTAGTAGCTCTTGAAAAGGGAGCCTTCAAGTCACCCTCGACTACGGTCACCAACAACTTACGTGGGAGAGAGCACTTACGCCCCTATCGTATGAAAAGCAGAGTCAATCAGAGCAACCAAAACGGCAAGTACAGAGCTCGGACGGAGAAAATGATCCAATGGGAACCAAAAGATAGGTCAAAATTTGCAGAACAACTGAAAAACCTGTACTCAGCTGAACTTCAAACACAACCAAGAGCAGTCGGTGCAAATAAAATAAAAGCACGAACAAATCCTACTCCTCCAAAAAACAGAAAATAACCTGCAAAACTTAACTCTCACAGATCGCCAATCCATCCGCCAACATCTAGATTAGACAACTCAAATCTCGGGCTGAATAGCGACAAACATGACCGCTCCCCACAATTTAAAATGGATCATGCCCTATCATCATTAACTGAATGTGTCAGCCCTTCCAAATCAAACCACAGAGATAAAAACTTATTCAACCTTCTTGAAAGAATGGAGAAAAAAGAGCCAAATAGCAACAGAAACAAAACTAAGAAAAATAACCCCAATCTATCACAATAAACTCCAACAATTTAACCGAAATACGTAGCCCAACCCTCATTCAGCGGAACTGCAGAGGAATTCAGGCCAATTACAAAGAACTTACAACACATTTTGACTAGCCACAACCTCAAAATAGTTTGCCTCCAAGAAACATTCCAGGAGGAATCAAATTCTTTTAACTTCAAACACTACCAACTGTACGACCATTTAAAGAAAGACGGAAACAGAGCCACTGGAGGTGTCTCGATCCTAGTTAGAAAAGTCTGTTGCAGAAAGAACTTAGTATTTTTGTTTGGCGCGTTAATTTGACCGTTAGGGTCGACGCATATTTTCACCCAATCAGTATGACTTATCCTATTCATCCCGGAACATTTTTCCGGGCAGCACCAAATTGGGGAAAGTCCGCCAGACACTTTCTCTTGCTCAGAAGTTTTCGAACTGGACAGACATTTTACTGTCCGCTCTCCTGCCATTAAAATCATCATAAAAACCTTACAGCATCTTCGTCTTCTCACTCCTTTATTTTTCAACAACATTTAGCGAGGAAATAACAACACGCGTAACATATATTTCTTCACTAAAAGACATACCTCTACACCAAATCTACATAGACACCGAACTCCAAGCGATCGCTGTCAAAGCAATTCTACATAAGCCAACAAACATCTGCACCATCTACATCCCACCACACGACCCTATAAGCGAGGCCAAAATTAACAAATTAATTGAACAAATACCTAAACCCCACTTATTTCTGAGTGACCTAAACAGCCACAGCGTTGTATGAGGGTGCCAGAAAACCAACAAAAAAGAAAGAGATTTTGAGAAAGGGATCAATACTAATAACTTCTGCATTCTAAATAACAAATAACAGAGGCTCCTACTCAGCCATTGATCTAACCTTATGCGATCCGGTAAACTATATGGACGATGGATGGAAAGTCCAAAACGATCTCAGCAGTAGTGATCACTTCCCTATTGTACTCGAAAGTTTACAACCTCTCCGTGCTGAGAGACTCCCTCACTGAAAAATAAACAAAGCAAACTCGGAAATCTTTGAAACCCTCTGTAAACAAAAACTGTTACAAGACCCTAACATCATAGACCAAACAAAATACTTCACCGAAACCTTAATCTAAACAGCAAACGTAACTAAAGCAAAAACGTTAGCCTCAAACAAACACAACACTCCCTGGTTCAACGATGACTGTATAACAGCTATCCGCCAACGTAAGGTTGCCTTACGAAAATTTGATAAAGAACCCACTAGCACTAACCTAAACACTTCAAACTCCTCAGGGCAAAAACACGAAAAATCACAAAGGAAGCCAAGAAGAAAAGTTGGCAAAACTATGACAACCAACTTGCTCCTCTACCTCTATCTGGAGGAAAATCTCCGGAAAAAACCAACAAACACCTCACGAAAAGCAAAACGGAAGCAACTACCAAGAAAGACATGGTAGACATACTAGCTGGGACCTTTTCAGCAAAATCTTCTCTCAACAACTCCAATCTACAATTCTTTACTTTTAAAACCAACACAGAAAAACAAAAACTCAACTTCAAGTCCAATAATTATGAAGAATACAACCAACCGTTTACACCAGCAGAACTAAAAGAAGCAATCCAAACATCACACAACACAGTAGTAGGCCTAGATGAAATTCATTATGACTTTCTTGAACACCAATCAAAAATTTCCCTGGACTACTTTCTGACAATATATAATGATATCTGGATAAATAGTAGATTCCCAGAATCATGGAAAATAGCAACAATCCTTCCAAAGCCAGGGAAAGATGGCTCCGATCTAGCTTTTTACCAACCAACTGTACAAACTGACTGCCTTTGCGAAACTATGGAGCATATTGGTCTGGTTTCTTGAATCTAACAATCTTATCACCAATACTCAATGTGAATTCAGAAAGCAGAGATCAACAATCAAACGTGTTCATCATTAAGGGTTTTCAGACTACTACCTTCATCTTTATTGTTATTCCCACAACGTTTCTGCCGATATGTCCTCTAGCCTTCTTCAGGTGTTTGTCGAACTCGGGAACCTTCATACCATGTGTCCAGCAAGACACATGACGTAACGGTTATAGGCGTTGGTTCACTAAGCTTCTAAGGAGATAATCATCTGGAGGTTTCAGGTTCAATCCTGACTGCAGACGAGTAACAATACAGGAATACTTAACACTTGTACCCAGTTGTGGCTAAAGGAATCAGAACAGTTGACCCCCCGTGGATTCAATAAAGGACGTAGTTCAAAGTTCCATGAAGGTTCTCGAGTTCGACAAACACCTGAAGAAAGCCAGAGGACATATCGGCTGAAACGTTGTGAAAATGACAATAAAGATGAAGACAATAGTCCGAAAACCCTTAATCACCCTGCTTCATCTCAGAAATTTAGACAACTAATCGAACATGTGGTCAAATTGGAAATCTCCATAAGAGAGGCCAACATCCAAAAACATCTTTTCGCAGTCTTCTTTGATCTGAAAAAGGCTTATGAGACCACCTAGAAGTTCGGAATAATGAAAGACCGACACAGTCTGGACTGCGAGGCAGATTATCCATCTTCATAAAGAGTTTTCTCTCGGACAGAAAATTTCGAGTCCGAGTCTGATCAAACCTTTCTAATCTCCATAAACAGGAAAAGGGAATCCCTCAAGTGAGTATTCTGTCAGTGACACTATTCAACATAAAAATTAACTGCATTACAAAGTGTTTCACTCCTGGAATTGATGATTACCTTTATGTTGACTTCTGTAACACTTCTCGATCAAAATATACGTTAACTTTTAAGCGTCAACTGCAACAATGCATCCGGAAAATTACTCATTGGGTAAACACAAACTGTTTCAGAATCTCCAAAGGCAAACCGTGATACGTGCATTTTTGTCAACTGAGAAAAATGCACAATGATCCACTCATCAAACTTGGAGATACAAAAATACCTGTCGTTGATGAATATAAATTCCTTGGAGTTATATTCGACAGGAAGTTAACATTTATCCCCTACATAAAATACTTAAAAACCAAATCCATCCAAGCCCAACAACTTCTGCGAGTGGTCGTCCACACAGAATATAGTGCTGACCAATGAACGCGCCTTAACTATACAGATTACTGATCGGTTCAAAACTACAGAATGCCATTTTTATCTACAGACATACCAGGAGGTTTTACTTCAAACAGCCTGACCCTATACACCACGAAGGCTTAAGACAGGTCTTAGGAGTCTTCAAAACTTCTCCAGTTGACAGCTTATATGCCGAGGCCTATGAAGCACTTCAACAACTCAGATGTGAAAAACGGACTCTCCAATACTACACAAAATTCAACCCAGCTTATGACATCATCAACCCTAAATATAAGAAATATTTTGATAAAAAAGGAAAAATCAATAAAATCTTTTGGCCCTCAGATGAAGTCTTCTCTCCAAGAATCAAAAATATCTCTAAAAATATATATGAAAGCATCTTACCTCAAACACCACCTTGGATTATAAAAAAAAACCCCGAAGTGATCCTCGAATTCAATGAACTCCTCAAAACAAAAACCCATCCCAGCACTTATCAAGAGAAATTTTGCAAAATCCTGGAACACCATCCCGAACACTTATATGTTTTCACGGATGGCTCCAAGAACAATGACCAAACGGCATGCGCAGTTGTTCTGAATAAAACAATCATCAAGAAATCTCTTCCAATGGAAAGCTCCATCTTCACAGCAGAAGCTCGTGCATTAGATCTAGCACTCGACACCATCTCAAAGAGCAAACACAAGAAATTTATCATATTCTCAGACTCACTTTCTGTCTTTCAATCATTAAGTAATAAAAATTCGAGAACTCCCTAATCATTAAACTGTTGAGTACACTAGACTCAATGTCAAATCGTAGAGAAATGCTTATACGCTGGATCCCAAGCTACATTGGAGTGAGAGGAAATGAAAGAGAAAACTCAGCAGCCAGGTCGGCCTTGGGTCTGACCCCTGACAAGTTCAAGATTCCATATACTGACTTGTAACCCAAAATCAATTAAATTTCAACACACAAAATAGCAACAACACTGAAATAATAACATCCACAACAAACTCTTCCAGATCAAGCCCACTTTGGGAGAATAGAAGAGAACAAATCATTATATTCCGATTGCGTATTGGTCATACAAAGCTTACTAAATCTTTTATAGTGAAACAAGAACAACAACCAGTATTTGATATGTCAAACACTTTGCACCGTTAAACACATTCCCCCAGAATGTAAAGTTTTCGCTCTCATCAGAAAGCGATTTTCCAAGGTAAAGTTTGAGCGAGTTGTTCGAGGACATCAACATGGATAATGTTCTGTCCTTCTTGATAAAGACAGGGTTGTACCAAAGAATTATGATGAATTGAAACCATTTAGCTGAGTGCAAGCAAATGAGAATTTGGCATTAAATAATCTACAAAGGCTGATATGCCATAAAACCCAACCAACCAATCCACCAAGCAACTAGTCATTAATTTTTTCACAAAATTTCATAAAATTATTATTTTTGATTCGTATAGATTTAGATAATGAAAATATCTGACTTCCAATTATATTCAAAATAAGAAACTGATATTGGATTGTTTTTACATTTTTCTAAAAACAAATTGTTTTCTGATTTCTATAATGAAAGCAAAATACAGAAAAAGCACAATACAAAAATATGTGGTATTCTTTACATTTTTTTTAAAGCAAAAACAATTTTCTTTTTACAATTACTATACAAATTATTACAAGTTTTCACTGTCATGAGTACTACTCTCACAAGTTCATTTTGTACAGTAGGGGGCTAAATACTAAAGTCAGACCCAACACAGAGTCAGAGCCCATTTTTCTATGAACATATATTGAAAATTAAAAGCTGGATAATTTGAATATCTGTAGTTAATTATTTAATAATCTGAAAAAAGTTTGCAAAAGAATTAAAAAAACAAAATTTAGAGATGAGTGTACTAATGCTGAAACTCCAATTTACTTCAGTAAATTAGCAGAGAGGATAAGATAAAAGTATTTTAAAAAGTTCAAAGAAATATTTTTTCTTATTCATTTGATACACGCACACCGAAGATATCAAATATCACGAAACTGGCAATGGATAGACACTAGCCTCTGTATCAGCATGGAAAAACTCTGTCAATGCCACAGTAGGAGGGGTAGGAATGCTTAATAGAGCCTAGAGCGTTAAAAACACTTAACAGCATTGAGAGAATACAACCTAGGATGTTGGCAGCTACGTTTAATGGCAACCCCAGAGCAATAATCATCTCCTGCTACAGCCCTACCAATGTTAGTGAAGAAACTGAACTAGTCGCCTTCTACGATGAGCTATCCTCTCTAGTGCGTAGCATTCCGAAACACAACCTGCTAGTCATTAGCGGAGACATGAATGCCCAAATACGGAAAAACGGAAACAACAAATACAGCCTACACAACACGTCAAATAGGAATGGACAACATCTAACAGATTTCATGATAGAAAATAGATTAACATGCCTCAATGCAATCTACCAAAAAAGGGAAGGAAAATTATGGACCTACACATACGCAAACAATAGTAAAGTCTTTATGAACAAGAAATGGAAAAATAGCGTAATCAATTTCGAGGCATACTCCTCTTCCGAGGGTGTGTCCTCCGATCAACGAATAGTCACGGCAAAAATACGACTAAGCCTACGAAAAAATGCCACACAAACAGCGACCACCAAACACTATGACTGGACCCTTTTCAACAACAGAGATATAAGAGATAAATATGTAGTAGAATTGAGAAACAGATTCGAGACACTACAAGAGAAGACGGAAAAAGGTACCCCAAATGACGAATATGAGAATTTCGTCAACGCGCACCTCGAGGCGGCAACAAAGTGTATTCCAACAAAACATAGAATTAAATATAGAGTCCAATGGGAAACGTTAGCGGTGAGAGAAAAACGTGCACACGTTAAAACAGCCCCAAAAGGCTATCGAAAGAACCCAACAAACACAAATGCCCGAAAACTAAAAATGGCACAATATCAATTAGCAGGCATATATAAAGGAACAGACAGAATACATACAAAATCAGATAGATAAGATTAGAGACTCAGTGGAAGATAGGCAATCTAGGATTGCCTGGCAAACAATAAACGAAGTGAGTAGAAGGAAGAGCACAGCGAAAGCGAAACTGAAAGCTGCAAACCAACAGGAAAGAATAAAATTGTGGAAACCCACCGAAAGTAACGCATGAACCAATCACCAGAACTATTAGTAAGCAATTGGACATTAAACTAGGACCGTTCACCCAAGAAGAACTCGACTCGGTTCTTGGAAAAATTAAAAATAGAAAAGCTACAGGGCTGGACGAGATTCCCCCAGAGGTATGGAAGACCAGACAATTCGATGACATACTGCTCCGACACTGCAACGCAGTCTATAATCAAAATACGATTAGGAGGTGCCCGTGGTGTAATGGTTATCGTCCTAGGAAATGGACACGGCGACACGAGTTCAAATCCTGGACGAGACTAATTGCATTTCACATAGCACTAATACCCTTGGGAAAGGTATGAATCCAATTATTCTCCCTCCAGCTATGGGTAAATAGTAGGGCAGACTAGGCTCTTCAGCTTTGGTGAGGCAACTAGTCTAGGAGAAGGAAAACTCTGAATTCAAACCTGTTAAACTTCGCTTAAAAATTGACCTTGTGTCACATCCTGTCCGAACGGAGGGGTTGGTAAATATGATAATCAAAATACGATTGATAAATGGATGAAGGGATGCATCCCCACCTTCCCCCAAAAGGGGGACCTCGGATTAGCCAAAAACTACTGAGGCATAACATTTACATCCATAGTAGCCAAAATTTACAATGCCCTACTACGAAACCGCATAGAACCCAAAATCGACGACATCCTTAGGAAAAACCAAAATGGCTTCCGAAGAAATAGATCCACGACCTCACAAATATTGACCATCCGTAGAATCCTTGAAGGTGTACGGGCAAAAAACCTACGAGCTTCATTACTATTTATCGACTTTACCAAGGCCTTCGATTCTATTCACAGAGGAAAGATGGAACAAATCCTACTAGCATCCGGCCTACCTAAAGAAACCGTAGCAGCAATAACGATTCTCTATAGAAACACCAAAGTGAAAGTACGTTCACCAGATGGAGACACAGAATACTTCGACATTGTAGCAGGAGTACTACAAGGGGGTACGCTAGCTCCATACCTCTTTATCATTTGTCTAGATTACGTGCTTAGAACATCGATTGATAAAATCAGAGAAAACGGCTTCGAGCTGACAAAGAAAAGAAGCAGAAGGTACCCCGTAAAAACAATTACCGACGCTGACTACGCCGATGACATAGTGATACTGGTAAATACATCCAACCAAGCCAAAACACTACTGCATAGTTTGGAACGAGCAGCCGCAAGCATTGACCTCCATGTCACTGCACACAAAACGGAATATATGTGCTATAATCAAACAGGCGACATCTCCACACTAGATGGAACCTCTCTGAAACTAGTAGACAAATTCACCTACCTAGGAAGCAAAGTCTCATCAACCGAAAAGGACATCGATACCTGGCTAACGAAGGCATGGACAGCTATCGATAGGCTATTGATCATATAGAAATGAGACCTGACCAATAAAATGAAAAGCAGTTTCTTCCAGGCAGTGGTCGTATCGATACTGCTATATGGATGCACTACTTGGACGCTAACTAAACGGCTGAAGAAGAAGCTAGACGGCAATTACACAAGAATGCTGCGAGCAATATTGAACAAGTCCTGGCGGCAACACCCCACAAGGCACCAACTATACGGCCACCTGCCTCCCATCACGAAAACTATCCAAGTTAGACGAACCAGACATGCAGGACACTGCTGGAGAAGCAGGGACGAGCTCATCAGTGATGTACTCCTATGGACCCCCGCAAATGGCCGAGCAAAAGCAGGACGACCAGCTCGAACATACATACAGCAATTATGTGAGGATACGGGATGTAGCCCTGAAGACCTGCCAGAGGCGATGAATGATAGGGAGAAGTGGCGAGAGAGGGTCAGGGATATCCGTGCTAGCAGCACGACATGATGATGATGATGATTCATTATTGAATCCAAAATGAACAGAATTAGGAATAAAAGCCATGGCCAACCTGATAATTTTAAATACCCTAAAATAGTGTATATTTGGATTATAAATAATTGATTTTTAAAAAATGAAAGTTAGGTGGATTATGTTAAAATTTCTGGAATATCATTTTTATAAAGCTCTAAATTAATGAGTTATGAGAAGAGCCTAATAGGTTAAACAATCCTAGATTTTACTTTTGTGAATAAAAGAAATTATCTTTTCGAAAGGAAATAATCAGTTTCAAGTGTCAGTGACAGTAAATAAAAATTGTCACTTTTTCAGTCAGAATTGATGAGTATACACACGAGGGTTAAACACCAAACTTTAAAATAATTCAAGAATTGAAAACAATTAATATTAAAATGTAACTGTTTAGAGAGCATAAATACACATGTAAAACTTAGAGACAGACATATTTCATACCAATTTTCAAAAAAGGATTTTGGAAAGGGGTCATTAAAATTCTAAAGTCAAAGTCTTTGAAAATAGAATTTTACAATCTCTGATTACAAGTTTTATCAGTAGCTAGATTATCAAGAAGAATTAGATGTATATGTGAGCTAACCAAACTTGTTATCAGAGATCAAAATTTATTTTAAAAAACAAAGTGAATTACTTTCTACACTTTTTATACTTGCAATTTGTATAATCTTCTTCAATTTCTGGAGATTATCATTAATTAAGACAAGAAATGTCTATCTTACAAATTAGGGATAAAAACTGAGGAAGTGGTGAGAAATTTGGGGGAATTTTTATTCCTTATTTTGGAAAAAAGCAACAAATTAATAAACTGAATGATTATAGTTTATAAACAGTCATAAATGCTTATCACCATGCAGAACTAAATAATCATAAATCAGTAAATTTTATTCTCAAATAATGAAATTCTATTCCAAGAGTATGCCTATTGTATGAGGTGAAATTTTAGACAAAAGTACTTCTTTTGTACAAATATTTTCACATAATGATCTCAATCTTTATTAGTTTATTATACTGAATATATTTTAATCCCTTCAACAGTTTTTTGTAGTTTAAACTTTCAATGATCTTGGAATAGAATTGTCATTTAATAAGTTTAGCTTAATTTAGTATAAGACCAGAAGTATGGGATGGACAGTGAGAATAGAACTCACTTGGTCAGCTATCCTAGCACTCTAACCTTTACAAGACATATGATACCTAACTCTTGGAATAGATTTTGCAAACAAAATCTAAGGTTTACAGATTTTTCAATATAGTCATTTTTTATGATTATTGTTTTGCTCTTGAGTCAGTCATCTAATGATAAAAATGCAAAATAAGATTAATAATCTAAGATCTGGGTAACATAACTTTATAACAGTATACTAAAATAAATGACTCTGCCATTGTTCTTACATAATAAAATTAATAACAATTAGTCTTGCTGTCTTTTGTCAGACATAAGTAAATTCCAAATTCTTTCACCATATGGTGACTGATACAAAGATCTGTCTATTCAAAAGATTAGTTGAATTAGTTTTATTATATTTGCTAATGCCTAATATCACATAATGGTGAAGATACTAGATTAAGGAATTCTTCAAATAAAGCTTCAATAAAGCCTCAGCTTCAAAACTTCAGAAAGATATGTCTAATTAAGATCTATCATATAAATCTCTCTATCAAGCAATAGAGAGATTTGTGATACATTCTTAGTGATGAAAAAATTATGATCAGAACTCATGATGGTGAACGCTATTTGAACAAAAAATGCTAAATATCTTATCTTTAATTGGAGAAACAATTTCTGTATTTTCCTGCATTCTAGGTGTGACAGCTTCCAATACATGCTTTTTAATTTTTCACCTTAACTTTGTCAAAAAATCAAGAACATAGGGGACATAAGTCTACTCTTTGATTCATTTGTTTTGTAAAATAGTATGGAACTATTGATTCCAACAAAGTATATTAAAGCATTTCAGGGCTTTAATTTTCAAAAATTTTCCTCTTCCTAATCATTTCTTGTGTTTTTTACTTGAAAATCTTTTTTCTTTTTTTTTTTTTGTTATGAATTGAAATGTCCCCCTTGAAAAATGGAAGACAAAAAAGAGATAGTAAATGATGGATGTAAGGAAATGGTGGATTTTGTCATAGAAATGTTCTGCCCTCATGTAGGCTATAAAGCAAATTACAACTAGCAAATTTCCTCATCTACCCATTTCTACTCATACAGATAAACATTTATGACTATCTATCATTAATTTATCAATTTATATATGAGTTGAAATAATTGTTTATACATTTTATTTAAAACTAAAATTCTTATTCTGCAAGAAAGTGTAGAATGCCTTTAAGTAACAAATGTTCACATTAAATTTACAACATTTACCTGAGAAAGAAGTGGCATTTTCTACACAAAGAAATACACAATTTTTACAAATGTCTGATATTGACTATTTAGAATTTTTCATTGTTATCAAAATGATATAGTTTTTAAACTAGATATGGTTGAATTGATTAAACTCTGCAGAATATCTATATTTAGAGAGCATCCAAAAGAAAAAAGATTCTCTGTCTATGGCTTATGGGAGTAGAATTCTATGAGAGTTTGTAATTTTTGAAATATCAAAATTAGAGGAAAAGTGAATACAATTTCAATTAAGATCAATTATTTGAAAACTGAATTATTAAATCTTACATAACTAAAAAAGATCTTGGAAATTCTTCTAGCACTTAAAAAAAAACCTTGATGATAAGAAAAACATATAACAGATGTTAAATATTTCATCAGAAAAATATTTTCAAAATATTTTACCGATGAGTCATTTAACATTCATTATAAATCCCTGCAGATGGTTTTCTAAAAAAGAAAACAAAATGTTGGCACATTATCATATACAAAAAATACATCTTTCAATTTGTATTCTCATACCATCAGACTTATTTCCATTTTTCTCTAATATATATATATATATATATATATGTATAATTATCGTGTAATGCTGACAGCATGGATTCTCTTGACTCTCTCTCACCATCTGTTCCTGTCAGATCCTCTAAACAGCATCTAGTTAATGAATGTAAGTTTTTGCAAGTTGGCTTACACTGGTGTGTCTATGTGGTGGAGTCCACAGGAGAATGCCACTTATGAATTTTTCCTAATTTCACCAGTAGTTCCCAAGTTCTTGCTTGTCTTACTCAGATGGTTTGTGAAATGAAAAGTAAGTGGCCATACAGTTGTTATTTTATGGGTTGATCCTTTGAGGATTTGTTCAAAACAGCATGCAGCATTGTTATGTAGTTCCCATCTAACTTTTTACTCCAAACATTTCATTAAAGTCTGGGTGGTGCCAATGGCAATGTATGGGATTTGAGTGCCTGGAGTGATTTAAACTATTGCACTTCTTCCAAAACCAAAAGGTATTATGAATTCTAGTTTCTGAAAGATTAATGAATATTTTCTCAACTGAATATTTTAAATCTATTTATTTATAAAACAAAATTGCCTCATTGCATCTGTTTTAAACTTATATGAAAATTATAATATAATTTGATCTAGTTATAGATAAAATATTGTGGTAACTTTCTAGGTCAGAGATGCCATGTAATCTCATTTAATAAAGAAATTTAAAAGGATATGTTGGAAAGGATTTAATAAAGCATTCCTTTATGCTTTTTTGTTTATTGATATTTGATGAATCATTAAACAAATTGTAGTATTAACTTTATTACTGCAATATGTTTCAAATTAAAGAATTTAATTATTACTGTAAAATAATCAACCTATACAAATATATATGCTTACTCTATGATAACTAAATGTGAAATTTCATGTATATCATATACAAAAAGTGTAATATATATTCATAAAAGTGTTAAAATGCAGGTCATTAAATATTTTATGAAAAATTCTACCTCACTGTAGTATAATAACTGCTGAAATAACCGAGTAAAATATACACTTCTATGAATCTGATAGGGTCCTATTTATGGGTCAAAGAGATATAAACTGTGTACTTATGCTAAATTGAATTGTTTCAAACAGAACTGTTTTTTGATATTGAAACTTGTTTACTTATGCTAAACTGAATTGTTTAAAATAGAACTGCTTTGAAATTTAACTGTGTGTAAACAAAAAAAAACATACTTATTCTAAACTGAATTATTTGAAATAGAACTGTTTATATATATAAAAATGGATTTGGCATTAGATAACCTACAACGGTTGATGTGCCTTAAAACTAAACCAAACCAAACCAAACTTCTATGAACACTGCTATCACTAAGATATACTATAGGTTCACCACAGAAAGTTTGATATACATTCAAACATTCCAATAAAAGTATAACAAAAATTTCAAATAATATGTAAAATAGAACACATTGAATATCCGTATACTAGTATTCAATTCATGTAAAATATTGTGTATTTTATTTTTGCAGATTTTTCAATTATATTATTTACATGAAAATCTCATCCAAGAGGCAATATTGCAAGTTCACTTAATTTTTCTTGGCTTATTATTGACTACGAATATGTCTTTATCAACTTTAATTCTGAAAAGATCCTTTCAAATCCAGTATTAGAAACAGTCATTGTCAAAAAAATTATCAGTGTCAATGACAATGTTAGTTAAACTTTCTTGTAGCTTCCACTAAATTCTATCCATGTAAAATGTTGAATCTTAGTGAACTTCTTTAGCTGAAACAATGCGGCATCTAAGATGATGTACTTCAGCAGTCATAGACAGAGCATTTAATTCAGAATATTTCACACATAAATGCTGAATGTCTCAAACAATGAAGTTATCTTTCTTTGCATCTGACAATACTTAAATTGGCAGAAAATCAAATAGCTGGGGAAGTATATTCATCGGTATTGTATATATTTTTCCATCTTGCCTCAAGTTATTTTCAGTGTGTTTCCTGTATTTAACTTGTCAGAATCACTCCTTTGTCCACCTGACATCATCTTTCATTTTTCAATTCTTCTTTCTCTTGAAATGTCATATGATTTACATCTCTGCATAACTCTCTTTGCTGTCTTTTAGCTTTTGAACATATTGATCAAGTGCTAACCCTCGTTGTTACAGGTATATCTGAGAAGCATTCAATAAACTATGAGCTGTAGAAATAGTAAAGAAAAAGAAGGGATAACTCATAATGCAAACCATCAAGCAACTTGCATCTCCTTTGGTTTCTGATGCTTTTTCTAACCAATCTCAGAAGACTTCTGAAGCTTTTGTTATTTCTTCAAGCACATTTCTTGCTTTGAACTCCATCTTGAGTCACAGGATTAATTGAGACATGTTCCTTAAGAATGTGCAACCTGTGAGTAGAGCTTGAGAAAAACGTGTCACAATTGTGCCAAAAAAAAGTCACAGACTTTGTGACAACACTAGCTGCATATACACCAGCAAGATTAAGTCAGTGATTGTTTATGGTGTAAATTCTACTTTGGCATTTATGTCAAGAATTCTGAACACCACAAATGTATTCTTGCCATATCCTTGTCCATAACATTGCTCAAGTTTTAGACCATCTGCTAGCAACTTGTCACAAATTTGTTCTGCAATTTCATTTGATTATTTCCCATGTAACTGAATGAAGTCAATAAAAGTCTCCTCAACTCTGACTTCTTTGTCTCCTATATATTTTAAATTACTTGGGACATTTGGTCAGAATGTGAAATATCTAAGGTACTATCAAATGTGAGAGCAAAATACTTGGTGCTTAACATTCTTTGAAAGATTTCTAAGCAGATGTGATCATCAAACATTTTCCTAAACTCATTTTGGCACTGTGGAGAGAGAGAGAGAGAAGACTCAGTACAGCTATTGGCTTGCTGAACTTTATGAAGATGTTGATTAGCAACTGGGTTATATTTGTTAAGTAACTTGGAAGTTTCAAGGAAATTCCCACAGTTATCATTTGCACTCAGATCTGAGAGACCACACAAAGGTAAGGCTTGTCTGGTTAAATACTGCACACCATCAAGAATTTTTGATAATACAGCTTTCAATTTCTCAAATGAGTTCTGTGGTAAAATCTGAACTATTGCATCAATTGTCTCATATTTTTGTAGTTTCATTTCAAATTCTGTTTACTTTTCAAATGCCATTATGTGATGAGAACTTTTTTCATAATCTAATAATCTAAGGTTTAACTTTCTCCATTGTTTAAATCCATCATACTGAGCAAAAAAAGTTTTTTGTTTTAGGTTTTGAAAAAACTAACAAGGAAAGCAATATACAGCACATTTTACTGAGAATACAGAAACAATGTCTCATTATTATCTAAATTTATATAAAACCAACTCTGCCATCACAGTCTCTTGAAAAAGTGCATCTTTATTCTGAAGTTCTGATGTCCCTCTCTTAACAAGTTCATTTTTGAAAGTTTTACCTGCATTTTCAAGCCAATAACCAATACCAATGAAAACTTTGCTATCAATAATCTCTGAAAGAGCTCATGACTGTTCTGATGTAAAATTTCTCAAGAATTTCTCTGCTTTTAAAGCAAAAAGAGAACAGTTTACAAACTATAGAGCAGATTCTGGTGTATTTCCAATGATGGTGCTTTTATCAGTGTTCACAATAAATCTAGCATGACTTCCAGCTAATTAAGTCTATTGCTCTTCTTTTGTTTTTCACAATTTTGTACTCTGTACAACAGATTTCTTTCTTTTGACATCATGGCTAAGATGCAGTCTTAAAATCTAAAAAAAATTGATACATACTTCTCATAAATAAATTATGTATTATAGTATATTGTTAGTAATAAAATTTTGTGAGTGAATTATGGAAGGAATGTAGAGCATTTAGATTTTTTAAGAAAGGTTTTAATACTGATTTCAAGTTAAGCGTTCCAATTTTCTTAAAAATGAGAGATTTTACAATACATGTATATGTCTAACAGTGTTTATTTGCATGATAGAGTTTGATATTATTAATGCAATTAATTAACTCCTCATTTTATTTCTATTGTTATATATGTCAACTCTATTAAACATAGAGTACAAATAAATGGCAATTGTAGCTTAAAAATAGATTTTTTTTAAAATCACCATAACAAACATTACCAGAAAAAGTCTGGTCTCCCTGCACCTTCTGGGTAGCCTACTCCTGTATTACTGCAATAAAACAAAAACTCTGAGGTGTAGATTTTATATTTTAATTTTTCTGTCATATTATATTTTTAACCGGCTCATTGATCTAGTGGGTATAGTGTTCACCAATGGTCTGGGAGACCCGGGGTTCAATTGCAGGTCGCGTCATACCAAAGACTTTAAAAATGGTACTTGATACCTTCTTGCTTAACACTCAGCAATATAAGGTACATATCAAGGGTAAAGTGGAACAATCCAGGGAAAGGAGTAGCACCCTCCCCTACACCTCAGTGTTGTAGCTATTGAAAAGGGAGCCTTCTGGTCACCCTCGACTATGGTCGCCAACTTTACCACTATATTTTTAACCAACAATTTTGGTGCCCTTAAAGAATTTTCACCCAGAGCAATCCCCACTCTAGCTCCATCTATACCCTACTGCTAGGTAATGCTGCCATACAATAGTTCTGACATGGCTACAGTTTGGAAGAATTCCAATTTTATTTTATCTGAGAGATCAGATTTCTATATGGGTGTTGATAGTAGTCCATACCTTTCCTTGATATTTGTTGATATTACTTTCCTTGATATTTGCTGATATTACTTTCAGTAGATGAGATATTGTTATCAAGGTATTTGAAATGGTTAACTAATTTCAGAGGCTTGCCATTTAATGTGGAGATGGTAGCATCTTTTTTTAAACACATGAACTAAGTTTATATATATATATATATATATATATATGCCGTGTGTTTGCTTAGTTAACCACTAAGCAAACACACTGCATTATACATATACATACATATACAGTAGTGTCCAAAACTAAGGGACAAAATTTTAAAACCTAATATTTGTTAGAAATAACAACTGTGAAAAGCTGAAATTTTGACAACTGGTAGTCGTTATCATCCATAATAACATACTAAAATTTGAATCATTTGCAAAGGATCGAAAAAGATTTATAACAATTATTTATTTATTTTCAAATTTGGAACGTCCAAAAGTAAGGGACAAAATTGAAAAAAACAATATAAACAGCCAAAAAACAATAAAAATACATGTACAATCAATATTTAGTAAATGAGCCCTTGCTCTCAATGACAGCTGCACATCTTCGACCACAAGAACGAATCAGTTCTTGACAATCCTCAATACTAATTTTAGACCATTCTTCTTGAAGCTTCACCCACGAATTCTCCGTGTTAGTGGGATTTCTTCCCATAACTTTCACTCCGAAGGTCTTCCAAAGATTTTCTATTGGATTTAAGTCCGAACTTTGCAGTGGCCAATCCATAATTTCAAAATCTTGCTCGCTAAGGTAACTCATTCCCACCTTTGCCTTGTGACATGGGGCATTATCTTGTATGAAGGTAGCCCTATCGAAACCTGAATTCTGTATGATTGGCACAACATGATCTTGAACAATGTTTTTATAGATCTGCGCATTTACACGAGTTTGTAACCAGACAAGAGGCGTTGTACCTTGGCTAGAAAACATTCCAAATACCATGACGCTTCCGCCCCCAAACTTGACAGATTTCTTAGTACACTTTGCACTTAATCTTTCACCAATACGTCTCTTAACATTGTTTTTTCCATCATTTCCAAATAAATTAAACTTGCTTTCATCACTGAAAAATACTTTTGCCCAATTTTCATATGTCCAAATTACATGTCTGTTTGCAAACTCTAATCTCTTCTTATTCTTCGAACTAACAATTGGTTTCTACCTTGGGGTTCGATTGAACAGCACTATTTCTTGCAGTCATCTAGAAACAGTCTGTCTTGACACATTAACACATGAGGTACTATTCATAACCCTTTTAATTTCTGTGCAAGACTTAAAATGGTCCTTTAATGACATACGCTGCATTATTCGATCTTCTCTTGCCGAAGTTTTGCGGTGTCTGCCAGTTTTAAAAGCACTAACTATTTTGCCAGTATCATTGTAGGATTTAACAACCCTGCCTACAACACTCTTGGAACGTTTCACTTCTCTCTAATGGTGTGCTTTTCCTTGTGTAGCTTCACAATAGCTTGTCTCACAGAGTAATCAAGTTTTTGGCGTTTCGCCATGGTACCACGTTTACAATGACTAAGACTTATTCTCAGTTTTGTCCCTTACTTTTGGACTATCCTATTTTGAAAATAAATAAATAATTGTTATAATCCTTTTTGCAAATGATTCAAATTTTAGTATGTTATTATGTCAAAATTTCAGTTGTCAAAATTTCAGCTTTTCACAGTTGTCATTTCTAACAAATATTAGGTTTTAAAATTTTGTCCCTTAGTTTTGGACGCTACTGTATATATATATATATATATATGATATATGATTTCTATTTAGTACCAGAAATTAAAAAATTAAAATTTTGAAGGAAGTTTTCAAGAATTTGCTTGATCTTTATTTAAATATTTTCTTCTGCATTTCAGGTGAATGCCTAGTTTGGTCTATTAGGTCATGCTGGCTATGCTTACAACTTAATTAGGACTAACAATTGACAGATCACTTAAGCATCACTCAGTTGAATAAAAAAAGAAGTCTCTCTACATACTCCCTGAAATCTTTCATAGAACTCTCTTAAATTCAAAAGATATTCTTCTAAAAAGTTCATGAATTTTTATAGAATCATATTGACAGTCAACAAATAATATAAAAAGTACAATTGTAATGTGGACTTAATTTTTATAGAAATGTCAACCATTTGCAACCATTTAGTATAAATCTTTGATTGCAAAGCTTGACATTATCTAAATCTTCAGGTCTTATTTTGGTGTTGACAGATACTTTATTTGATATATATATATATATATATATATATATATATATATATATATATATATATATATATATATATTGTGTATTTGACCCAAAATTCTTCTTGGATGCAAGTTTCATTAGAGATGGCTGACAAGGAGTATCTTTAAATTTACATTGATTTATGAGAAGTGTGCATGCGGATACTAATTATGAAGAATTTTTAATCGCCAAACACAACCAGAATATGTTTGAATGTACAGTTATAATACATCAACAAATTTCAGTGCAACAAACTACATGTTGATATGATAATTTCTTACAACACAATTGAAAATCCCTAAGAGATTATTCCTGCATACACTTGTCCCAAGAAAAACTAAATAAAAAAAAAATTACAAGATGCCCCATATCAGTCATTTATAATAAAATAACATGTGCACATACACACCATCCTAGATGGTTCAACAGCAATTTTATTTTAAAAACAAATATTACTGACTAGTTGTAATTCATGATATAACTGGCCAGTGAGATAAATCCTAAAGGAAAGTACTTTCTGTCATAAGACCAGCATAAAAAGAGCTGAGATCTTACTTTATATACATACATACATACATACATATACTTTACATACATACATACATACATACATACATATATATATATATATATATCAAATATGGAAGATGAATAATTTTAATTCATTTTTATTTAGTCTTTCTTGTTGGTAAAATGTCAAAAATTGGATGAAAGTGTTGCAAAAACTGTCCATAGATTTTTTTCTTTTTTATGCAGTCCAAGTACTTTTAAATATCATTAGTCATTGTCAAGAATGCAAGTGTTGAGATGTTGTTTGTAAAATCAAGTAAAATATATGCTTCTGCATGGAAATTTGAAGCAATAACAGTTTTTGTATTCTGGTTAATGGATAGATGTATACTATTTGTTTTCTCATAAAATAAAAATTGTTAGTTACAGATATTTATATGAAGCTAAACTTAAATAAACATTAAGTCTGTAATCTGTTCATTTAACATATACAAAACTCAAAATAATGCATAAATACAAATGCATATACTATACTATACAAGACTGTTTGGAATGTAATCTCTCATTTAAAATACATAAATTTGAAATGAAAGAATTGTAGAAAAACCAAGGTTAAATAGTAAGCAACGAAATCCAGATTTAGTTTAATATATCATTGATCTTATAGGTTATATTATACATAGTCATCTTCTCTTTCCATATTCTTCTTGTTCAGTTGATTGTTGATTCTCCTCAGTGCTGTTTCTTACTGCTCTATCTTTTGCCTGACTGATCTATTCCACTGGCCTGTGATGTTTTCAAGGTTGAATATATAATAGCTGAATTTAAGGCAGTTTTTTTCCTCTGAATCCAAAACTCACTCATTTTTTCTAATCAAATCCAATTTTTTAAGATATAAGCTCTTACTTGAAATGTATAAAATAGTATTATAATTCTATTTATTTTCTTGTTGAATTAAACAAATGATGCTAAATTTAGGGATGATATATTAACTGAAAGCTAACATTGTGTCATAGGAAACTGAAAAATACATGAAAGAAGTTATTCTTGGATGAAAGGTTTTTTCAGGGACTTCCTCATATGCCCGGCAGCCATTTAATCTCATTTCGAGCATCAACAGTAGTCACTGAGAAAGTTTATATCCCACTGACCTTGGTTGCAATCTTCCATAATGCAAATATCTTGGTGAAAGTGCTTACCCTGCTCTTCACTCAAATCTTCACAATTCTTTGAAAAATAGTCCAAGTGTGACCACAGAAAGTGTAGTTTGATATATATTTGTGCCCTGAGTTGGTAGAAACTCTTTAGTAGCTCTTCAATTTCCTTTTTGTATTCCATGCTCTGGTGTTTTCCCAGGAAGTTTGTAACTTTGGATTTCAGTGACAGCTAGGTGAACAGTTCAGCTTTGCTCAGTACCTTGTCAAACATTGGGTTCATCATGAGTTTTCTTATTCGAAAGTCATCTACAGGAACATCTCCAGGAGGAAATCAAACTTGCCGCCTTCCCTGTCCATTGCCTTCACAAAGTTCTTCAGTACTCCTAACTTGATATGTAAGGGTGGAAGCAGTATTTTGCTTGGTTAAACAAGAGAGTGAGACTGAACCTTATGCAAACCAGATTTTAACCCTTGTCTTAATTGACACTCTTGTCTGACATAATCTTGGTCATCAGCCCAGCTGTCCCAGAGACATAGAAAACAAGGATACTTTGTGTCTTGGAGCCCTAGGACCAGTCCAAGCACTTTAAGATCTCCACAGACCAACCATTTGTGTTCCTGGTAGTTGACAGCATACAGCAAATGATCCATGCTGTTATGAGTCTCTTTCATTTGTACTGTATGCCCATTAGGGATAGTAGAAAAACTATTCCAATTATGTGAAAGAACTGCGTTGAGATTTCCACTGGATGAGTCAATAAAATATCTCCATTCTGTAGAATCATATTCTAAGCTCATTGATTTGATCAATCCTGCAATGTTATTGCAATAAACCAAAGATGATTTATCCTGGAACATAAAAAACTGTCTTAATTCTCTCTCAGTAGAATGTTGTTCCGGGTGCCAACAGCTGTTTCTCTTTGAGATGTGAACCCAGGAGCTGAGGAGACTCCTTTGAAAGGTTCAGGTGTCATGTCAGGTCATTGAGTTCTGCTTTTATCAAGGGTACTGGCTAGTC
Source organism: Sepioteuthis lessoniana (assembly GCA_963585895.1). Lineage (NCBI taxonomy): Eukaryota > Metazoa > Mollusca > Cephalopoda > Myopsida > Loliginidae > Sepioteuthis > Sepioteuthis lessoniana. The sequence goes on along the minus strand of OY757929.1, from coordinate 67,088,013 downwards.
ATCCTCTTCTGGTTTGTATGCGTCATCCCCTGCGACAACAGCCATGTCACTATGTTTGGAATCAGAGCAATATTCCATGATACTCTCTGATTCAGAAACAGGAAGGTCTGGGCCATGAGGGAATTGAACTTATGGCAGAAGGAACATTGGGGTATTGGATATAGTGCTTGTTCTTGCAATTTATACCTTTTAGATTCATCATGCAGAAATAGCAGTTCATCATGTGATTTTTTCCTACCCTTCAGACTATTGGAATGGCAAATGGCATACTTTTCCATTTGCCATTACTTCAAACCTTCAAGTTTCCTACACATGTTTTACAGCAAACGTGAGGAACAAATGGCTTATCCTGATCCCCTAGTTTGACTTCAAAATAATCACAATATGCTTTCTTCACAGTCAGTAATTTTTGCTTGACAGTTAGGAAGAACCACCTTACCGCTGATATAACAGAACCTGGCGGAATTATTCTTACACTTGCAATCCATTCTTATAGGAAAACAAATGTCAAGCTGAAAAAATAAAAAAATAAATCCATACTCAGCTCGTTATTGACACTTGACACAGTGCATTAAAATCATTTTAAGGAGACGGATAAGCTTTGCCTCCTCTAGGTATGTGGATGTGAGCAAGTAGGTTATTACATTGTAGTTAGGTACACATACAACATTATAGGCTCTACTAAAAATCAGGTGCCCATGATCAGCTGTGACAAGTCGAGTCCACAGGCTTTTAAATAATTGTTATTATTGTGTACAATACTTCATAACAATGAAGTATTCAAGCACATCTTTAAAACAAGACCTGACCTAACACAATGAATGGTATTTTTGAATTCAGCATAAAATGGTGATCATATATCATTTGATAAACCTTTGAATTTTGGGAAAATATTTATTAATGCAGGCTAGTGTTCTCTAACCCTCTTTGCTAGGATGAATGAACAAATTTTTTTTTACTTGTGTGTCCTCATTTTTTATTTCTATAGATGTCTTAACCAGTTCATACAATAAACCAGGAGTGCTCTGGAATATTGATAGAAATTACCTCAGAACAATGTTTACTTACCTGGAAGCTTCAGTGGCAGTGGGTAACTAATACAAAGTTAAAATCTTATCTTTAACTTCAAGAATTCATTGTCACCTGACTTTAATTTCTCCAATGAAATCACAGCTTTCTAATGACCTTCGAGATTATTGCTAGTTACTTACACTAAATTGACCTCAGCTAGACATTAATGGTTTCTGCGCTTAAAATATTCTCTACTTCATGTCAAATAAAATATACAGTCTATTTGTTATTCAACAATATGACAAATGTATTTGAAGACAAGACTTTTGTAAGTTTCATGTTTATTTCTGTTGTCATTATGTAACTGATTTTTCTGATAAGCCTTGTTATGATTAAGTTATTTATTGAGAAGAAGTTAAATCAAAGCATCTAAGATTAAAAAAAAACAAAATGCATCATTTTAAACAATATAGAGAAGTAAGTTGGAAATAAAGCTATAAAAGAAATATATATATATATATATATATATATATAGAGAGAGAGAGAGAGAGAGATGGATGGATATATAGGTGGACTGATTGATAGATTTACATTGATATAGAGAGGGCTTGGGAGGATGGGAGAGAAACTAAGGATAATGGCTAAAATGATTAGCATCAGGCAGGTAAATATAAAAGTATAAACATAACCATAAATAAGAGTATAGAGATAAAAATACATTACTTTATAAAGTCACTTATATATTCCCACTTAGAGATGCACTGATTTTATTCGGGTAGTTTTGAAGAAAAATGAAATGGGATGAATTATATAACAAAATAGGAAAAAAACACTCTTCTTGTAACTAAAGATTAAATTTACCTATTGTTTGATCATTGATCATTTTTAAATCTTATTTATGGTACTTTATTTAAGAAGACAATACTTTCCAATCTATTTTTGATCTTCTTCTTTCTGTTTTAGCCAAAAATTTGAAGAATAAAAGGTCAGCATTAACAAGAAAAAAGGTTTGGGAAGAAAAAAATCCAATACACTCAGAGATGACAAATGTGTTAGAAGACAAGTTCTAAGGAACATGAAGCAAATTCTCACTCACAAGCAAAACAATTTAAAAAATTGAAAAAGTTATATGGATAGTGATAAAAAGTGTGCAAAAAGCCTCTTGAGTCCCAAAAAAATAGGCATCACTTTATTTAATGTAACAAAAACTGATTTTTACAAGTGATTTTTAGTGATGAATGCAGGTTTGAATTGATGAACATTGTTTCCTCAGAATATCATCCCATTTTGTTTGTCTTCAACTGTCAAACATAGTGAGGAAGGCATTTTGGTTTTGGGTGCTTACTCAGCCAAGAGTTTTTCATAGCTAATAGATCTTTGTGATCTTCCATCAGGACAATGCTTCATACCATTTCACTACATCCACCAAAAACTTGGTTGACAGAAGATAACATTTTCATTCTATAAAAAACAAATTAAATCTTCCAGTCCCATTTTTAAAAGTTAATGTTATGTATAAATCATGTATACATAGCAAAAACTTACAAAATGGAAAAAAGGAAAAGCTTTGTGAAAAATTCAAAAAGAAAGAATAAAAAGGATAAAAAATGGAAGAAAAGGATGAAACAACTGAAAGAATAACACAAGAGAAAGAAGGAATGAAATAAATAAAAGAGAGAGAGAGAGAGAGAGCGGTGGGGGAGATGAATAGACTGACAAACATAACTAAGAAATAAAAAGTTAAGATAAGTAGGTAAAAATAAGTAAAATAGAAACACAAGCTATTTGTAAAGGTAAAAAATGTTATTCAATCAAATAACCTATAACAGAAAGAATATGAATGGTATAAAAAGATAAGGAGATAATCAACAATAATATGAAATTGAGAAAGTTGGTATTTATTTGACTCCTCACAAGGTGAAATTTAACAGAGAATTGGTTTAATGTGAGACCCAACACTTGTATATGTACAAAGTTTAAAAAATAAACCAGTCCAGCTGCAGGTGTCAGCATGTGCCCAGGATACTATCCCTTTTCTTCTTTAGTTGTATATTGATTTTTTATGCTGACTGCAATCAGAGTTTAACATCTAAAGGCATGTTGATGGGACATAAAGTCACATGCTATCAATAAAATCAACTTATAAATTATCTTATATCATAATAAGGCCATCAGTGTTATTCCCTTAACATACATTCTCCCTGAGCTTCCAAATATAATACTAAGTGATACATAAAAGTTGATCAGACCAAAAAGAAAGAAAGTTGCTCTGCAGTGATGATCGGCTAGTCTTGTAAAGTCATCTACTGACTAGCTTACTAGTTTCTCCATAAGCAGAGGGAAGCCCTCATTGCATAATGGCTAATATCATGGACTACAATATTATTTTAAGTGAATTTGAATTCCAGTTATGCTATTAAGTTCACTTTCAAACTAATGCCCTTGGGAAAGGTATGAACCCAGTTAGCCCTCCAGCTATAAGTTAAATAGTACCACTACTGTTCATCTGCAAGTATGGTTTTGGGATTAAATAACCCACAGAGGTTGATATGCCATTAAACATAGAACCAAGCCAAACCAAATTCTTCAAATGCCACCAAGGTAGCTGTATCATAGACATTTTTGGATTTATTTATCAAAGACATCAGATGTCCTGCTGCCAAGATCTTCATTGGATGTAGCCATTAACAGAAAGGCATAACCTACAAAGTGGCAATGGCAAGCTTAAATCTCTACTGTACTGTGCCAATGTTTAGCCGATGTCACATCCTTAGTATAGTGAAGTGCCAAGGTTGGACATTTTTAGAAATTATTGATTTTATTTCCATTTCAAAGCTATAGGACACCAGATGGATTCCTATGAACAGCAAATACAATGGCACAAAAATGAAGACTAAGAATTATATTACCAGTTTTGGTAGTTATTATAGGTTAAGCATTGCTTAACCTAATAAGTTATTATAGTAGTTATTATAGTAGTTATAGTAGTTATTATAGTAGTTATTATGGTATTATAGTAGTTATTATGGTATTATAGTAGTTATTATGGTAGTTATTATAGGTTAAGCATTGCTTAACCTAATAAGTTGCTCTGAAATGGTAAGTATTTGAATAATTAATGGAATAAAGATAATTTTTTTCTCAAAATTTCAGACAAGGCTATAAATTACATTAAGAAAACATTAAATTGCTGAAATAATAATGCTTCATCTCAGATTTTCAGAGAATATTTTTATTGGTGTTTAACATTCATTTCTTTAATCAAATATGTAATCCATTATTCTTATCTTAAGTGAAGTGCAAGAATAATTATTTGACTGTACACACACACACACACACACACACACACACACACACACACACACACACACACACACACACACACACACACACATATGAATACTTTGTGATATGTATGTACCACTGGATTCTTTTATATATATATATATATGTATATATATATGTGTGTGTGTGTGTGTGTGTGTGTGTGTGTGTGTGTGTGTGTGTGTGTGTGTGTGTGTGTGTGTGTGCATGTGTGTGTGTGTGTGTGTGTGTGTATAAACAATTTACAAATATCCAGTTACTTCGCACTTTACATAAATAGTGCCACTCAGTATCCATCTATTTTATATTTCTACTATTTTTTATGAAAACATAGACAAGCATATAGTTAAAATTGCTGCCTATGAAAATGCTACATTGAACTCTGACATGAAATGGCAGTCTTCTTATAGTTTTGCATGTAATTAATGTTACTAATTCTACACTTATTAACCAAATCCTATCAGAAGTTGATTTTTTTTTTGTTATCTTATTCAAATCTACTTACAGTCTCAACAGATTTGGGGGATTATAAAAAGTATATATAAAAAGCATAATTTTGTGTATCCACACTCACACACACACACACACACACACACACACACACACATATATATATATATATATATATATATATATATATATATATATTCTAGCTGCACCACCAATATCACCCAATTTAATTGGTTTTCTTTTACAGTATAGGAATTAAATATCCATGTAGATATAACTTCATTTTATTCCATTTTCCGGTCAAGACATTCCATGATTCGTCAGGTATGATTAAATAGAATAGGCAAAAAAATTTTTTTATCTCATTTTGGCAGGAAACATAAAAATCTTGAGTCTTCCTTACTTACCAGATTATTTGTGATTAACTTCTACTGTATCATAACTGATATTCTTTATTTCTGTACTATTTCCAAATACAACTGATTCTGCTAACATAACTTCATGGCTTTTTGGTTTGATTTGATTTGATTTATTTGTTTAGAGGCATATACACTTTTTATTTGATGCCAAAATTAGGCTTTAAGTTTGTAAATGTTTTATTGTAATTATAATTATGTATTTCAATATTCCATTGCATTTTTTAAATTACTTTTTTATCAGTCTATAATCATTTGTTTGCACACAGTTATATATTGTAACATATTCCAATTAAATAGTAATAATTTTAAGCTTTTTAAGAATCTCCCCTCTGAAAAATTTCAATCAACATATCAAAAAATTATCAATGACTCCATTATATTATTAATATTATTATTACAAGTATATATCATTCTCAAAATTATTCAGCAGTGCTTTTGTTTCAGACACCATATTAGCGGATTGAGATACTGATAATTTTTCTGCATCATTTTAAACTGGGCTTTATAGTCACTTAAGTTGTTAATAGAATTCAGGAATTAGAAGGAATTTAAACAATATACTGCCCAGAACTAGTTTATTCACTTTAATGATGGTGATATGTCCGTTGAAATAAAGCCCAGAAGTGGATGGTCATTACTTGCTGACTATAATGCTTTAAAACAAATCATAAAAAAACCTTATCGCTAGTAAAATATTTTCGAAAATGTTTGGATTATCAAAAGATACCACCATGTAGAGAATTATGTTAACTTCTAAAGAATACAGGAGCTCTCAAGAGGTTCCTCATGAACTCTCAGTTGTTCAAAAAATGAAAATACTTTTTATTCACCCTAATATTAATATTTCAACAATTTTTGTTGAAGCTTCTTTTTTTTTAATGATTATCATTATTATAATTTTCTTCTATTTCTGTTTGTAAATATTCTAACCTATTATTGTCTTAATATTGTTAAAACATTTGTCATATTCTCTTTCTTCTTTTTTTCTTACAAACACTACTAATCATGGTAAAGGGGCTTCTGCCATAACTATTATTAGAGTCTTAAATATCATTAGATCATCATCAAAGTTATTAGATCGATTACTGCTGCTGTCAATTTTATCAAAATTAACTACTTAATTATGCTCATTATTATAATACTATCATCATCATCATCATCATCATCATCATCACTATTATTATTATTATTATTATTGATGTCATTCAATAATTAATAATGTTATTAATGTTTACAATGGCATGTTACTGTGGATGTTGTTGCTGCCTTGTTGATTGATATCATTGCAAAGAGCAGAGACTCAAGGGTAAAGAGGAAATGGCATTGAGAGATGAACATATGGATAAGCTGGGAAATTTTCCAATGAAGAGAGATATGAAGATCTAAGGTATTGAGTGGCACAAACAAGATGAACCGGAAATGGAGACTGAAAATGGATGTCAGTGGAAAAAGGAAAGGAATCTAAAAATGAAAAATAAGAATGAAAAAGAAGAAAAATCAAAAAGAGATTATGAGAGAATTAGAAAATCAAGGGAAGTGGTAGAAGATAAACAGGATAGTAAAACATATAAAAAAGCAGAAGACTGAAGTTGCAGAAAAGAATAAAGAAGAAAAAGAAAAAGAAATGAAAGAAGGAAATAGAGAACAAAAGGAAGATAATGAAAAAAAGAAAATAGGGAGGGAAAAAAGAATGAATGAATGAACAAATGAAGAAGAAGAACTTTTATGGACATATACACAGCATTGAACATAACATTCAGGAACATAACTGGTAATCTACAGCAGTTTATACTTACTAAAAAATGTCTCTCTACATTTTTAGAAGTTTTTGTAGAAATATATCTTGTATGATATTAAATATATTTTCTATAAATTTAAATTTGGTCATCAGATAAGCTGAAATGTTATGTCTAATCCTACTCATTCGAGCAGAAATCTATCATTTCAAATAGATGCCACATATGTACGGCATTAAATTAATTTCATCATTAAATTTCAAAACAACTTTAAAGTCGATAACAATGATAGTAACATAAAATGAATATTTATGATTCCAAAGTCTTAAAAAAGGAAAATTAATTTTTCTATTTTGAAAATTTATTTAATTTATCTTTTTTCCATTTTAGCTAGCATACGTATTGCACACAATAAACCTCAAAAGAATTTCAAACAGGGATTTTACTCTTCATCTCTGTTTTATCATGTTAAACATTTTTTATTTATTGGATTTAATTATTCAAAGAAATTTAGCTTAGGTCTTTTTTTGCTTTTCCCAGTCTCTGATGCATTATTTTTCTGATACTGGTCTTATCTTAAAGTTTTCATCTTATTCTTATCATCCTTAAAATTGATGAGCATGTGAATCAGCAAACATACGAATTGAAATTGTCATATATGTCTTTGAATATCTTCAAAGTTTTAATATTTTAGAATTTTCATAAAAATTATGTAATAATTCCAGGTTATCTTAGCATTTACTGGCTTTGCACTTTGAGTTCACTCATTGGTAACATTGATTATCAAGAAAATAGATTCTAAACTCAATTATCTATAAAGTGGCAATTCAGAGAAGATTCAATACAAAATTTGTAGAGCTTCATAGGATAATCTAATTGATAGATAATGTCTGTGACTATACAGCTCTAACCAATGAGTCTTGCTCATTTTATTTCTTCAATATTTACATGAAAAGAAAAGGTGTACAATTGATAATTTTCCTATCATAAGAGCTTGGCTTTATGAAACAAAGATCAAGAAGAGGCCAGTCCACACTGACTGCAGGTATGTTTTAGGCTGATAAAGCCAATGCAAGCATAGTCACAGCAATCAAAGCTGAAGGTCTGGTTAGGGCTTGATGGCATCGTGTTGGAGTTTCTCCTCTTGAGACTTTTGTCCTTAAGATTGCCCTTGCAGATGTTTTCAAAGGATGAAAAAACATAGCTGGTGGTGAGATGATAGGTATTATGGTTCTCAGCTATAATGGACAATGGACAATGGTCAATAAAACAGGCAGCAAAGGGTTTTTTCCAGCAGTCCTTGAATTGCTTCTTTGGTGCTGATCTGTCATGATGGCCAGCAGAGAGCTTGCACAGTATAATCCAAGGCAGGTAATGATTTCCAATCCTCACAATGTGTCCAGACTAGCATAGCTAGAACTTCAGCAGCATGGCCTAGATGCTGGTTATCTTCACATTTTCTGGTTCTTCAATATCAGAGACAAAGTCACTCAAGAGGATGTTAAGGATGGGGTAAAGGTAGTATTGGTGGAACCATTTGAAAAGTCATAGCTAGTGAGCTCTGACTCTGAGCCGTATAGAAGAGTGGCAAGCTTGATGGCTTGATACACTCTGACCTTTGTTCTCTTCTTCAGGTGTATGCTGTATAACACCTGTTTATATAGTCTGCAAAATGGATGGCTCACTTTTGCCAGATTATGGTCAATTTCTTTTCCAATCCTGACATCTAACCTGATAGTGCACTCCAAATAGGTGAACTATTGGACTGCCTTCGACTCAGGCCAATGTTGATGTGGGGAGGATGGTAGTCTTTTCAAGGTGTAGGCTAATAAGAGTACCTCTGTCTTCTTTAAATTGAATTATAGCCCAAAGAACTGGGCAGCCTCTGTAAAGCACTACAAATATCTTTCTGTCTGTGTAAGCAACAAGGGCGGCATCATCAGCAAAGCTGAAGTCTCAAATCAATTGCTTCAGAGGCTTTGTGTGGACCAGTAATCATCAGAGATTTAACAAGTTGGCATCAAGAAGGTATCTGATGAAAACTTCATCCTTTAATCAACATGTGACCTGTCTGAACACCATACTGAAGAAGATAGCGAGAGAGTCAATGTCAGAATGCAACCCTGCTTCACACCATTGATGATCATTAATGTCTCTGAGAGATCACTGTTGAGTCTAACTTGGCCAAGCTGGTTTTCATCCAGCTAAATGATCATGTTCAAGAACTTTGGAGGACAACCAGATCATTCCATGATCTGCCACATTCTTCCTCTGCTCACAATGTTGAATGTTTTTGTGAGATCAACGAACGTTACGTACAATCTCTGGTTTTGCTCTTGGCACTTCTCTTGGAGCTGCCAGAGAAAAAACAACATGTCTGTTATGCTCCAGTTGGCTTTAAAGCCACACTGTTCTTTGGAAAGTGCTCTTCAGCTATTATGGATATCAGTCTAGTTAACAGAATCCTTGTGAGGATTTTTCCTGCAATGAAGAGCAAAGTTATCCCCCAGCAATTGAAGCTGTCAGATTTTTTTGTACAGGGTAATGATGTCTGCATTGCTGATATTTTGTGGCAGTTTGCTCTGCTCCCAGCTACAGATGAAGAGCTTGTGAAGTTTTCTATGTAATGCTGGGCCTCAATATTCCCAAATTTCTGGTGAGATTCTATCAACCCCTGCTGCTTTGCCACTATTCAACTGCTCAATGGATTTAGCAGTCTTTCTATCAAGTTCTGTATAAACTTGTTGTTGGGGAATGCAAAGAAGTGCTCATTCCTAGATAGTGTGGTTCATGCTAAAGAGGTTCACAAAATGTTTTGACCAATGGTTCAGGATGGATGAAATATCTGAGAGAAGTGCCTGACTGTCTGCACTGCAGACGTTGGACCGTACACTGCTTTTAAGGCTTCATAAAAACCCTAGATGTCTCCAGTGTTGACATTCTGAACCACTCCAGTCAGCGGTCTCTCATATAGGTCTAATGTTTCTGCATGCTTTACTTAGTCCTTTCACATTCTTGAAAACAGTTATGCATCTTTTCTTCTTTGTTGTTCAACCAAATGAGAAGAAGTCTGTTGATCACAATTAGCTAACTGGGAGTGTAGAAGACTAGTTTTGTCTAGACCAGCTTTTCTAGACCTCTCTCTCTCTAGAGAAGGCTGCTTAGTCATTCAGGGTACTACTGAAATATGTTGTCATCCCCGGGTCAATATCGGATGACCAATATCTTGAATTGACTGCACACTGGATAGGAACTGCAATTTCCAGTATCATCTTCCACTTGTCCCTTTCAACCATTTCCCATTGCAACAGGATTTGGAAATGGATGGTGGATGCAGACATGTCCTTTAAACCTGCACAGTGGAATTTTTTGGTGAAGTGCAGTTGTTATATACTCCTTTGCCGTATCATAACGACTCAATAATAGTAAAGACAGACGCACACAGAAAGATGCATGAAGAAAGGAAGCAAGAGGGAAAACGCAGGAAGACTTCTTTAACAATATATTCACCTCTCACTTTATTGCAAGGGTTCGAAAGGGTTGTTGAAGGGTTGCATGTGAGAGGATGCTGGAGACCGAACGTAAACTTCATATTTTAACCCCACTGTTATGACCGTCATGTTGTGTCTTTCTTGTTCTCTTAGATGCTCAACCAGAGGTCTTGGGGTCCACTCCATCAGGGCTTTTCCGAGGGCCCCCTCGGTCGGGTGTGGCCTTCCCTACCACATCTGGTCTCTGGCTGTCTGGAATTCGGCTGGCAACTGCATCGGGGGTTTTCCGAGTGCCCCCTCGGTCGGGTGTGGCCTTCCCTACCACATCTCGTCTCTAACTCTCTGGGGTCCGCTGGCAACTGCATCGGGGGTTTCCGAGGTCCCCCGAGGTTGGGTGTGGCCTTCCCTACCACATTTCGTCTCTAACCCTCTGGGAGTCTGCTGGCAACTGCTCTGGGACCAAAACACAACTGAGTTAAATAATAACTCAACGCCCACACGATCGCCTACTGGATCTTTGAATCGGATGTTTAATCGTCATCAAGCGGAAATAACTGTCATGCAGTTCAGAGGTTACTCTCTTCCGGTGCATCACTGTTAGTGGCACAATGGGACCTTCACCTTGTCCCATATCATAAGCCTTAATCCGCCCACGCGATCTCTTTCGATTACTGGCCGTTGGAATGTGTCACTTCCTTCCGGTATATTACCTTGGAATAGTATTTTTGGTCCAGGTCGAAGGTCAAAATATAACACAGTGGCCCCACCCTTTACATACAGGATTCAATTTGTCATGGTCTATCATGCTGGGATGGTGACTGCAAGGTCCACAAGTTGTAGATTTTACATCAAAGTGTCCTTCTCCAAGCCACTAGCTGAAAAATCTTCCTCAGAGACAGTTCCCCAAGATGAGGTTTGTTTACTTGATACTACAAGACATATCCATAGATCCAGGGTCTTGATACAAGTTTGTTTTGCATGTCTTTCCACTAAGACTATGATTATAACACAAAAATGTATCTAGTAGAGAGGCTTCAGTTTGAAAATTTTGGAATTCGAGGGAGTAAGTCACCAGTCAGCTCTGGTCTGGCGATAGTAGCTTTCAGGGCTATGGATTGAATAGTCTCAGTGGAAAGGTATATATATATATATTACTCAACACAGGCCTTCAAAGCAAATGTATCGCAGTCAGATATATAAAATTATTGTGATTATTCCACTCCTTGTGAGTTTTTCAGTGGAGTCTGAGCAACAGCAAGTCTCCTCAGAACTCTTTGAAGTATTCTAGTTGATCTCAGCAATGCTGTAATCTGGATGGTTTCAATTCTCTCACTGAGTTCTAATTTCTCCAGTCCTTTCTCCAAGTTCTTAGGGATCATTATGAATGCACCAACTACAATTAGTATTACTATCAATTTCATGTTTTTCAGCTTTTTCAGTTCTCTGGCAAAGTCAAAGTATTCATTTATCTTTTTGCTTCTTTTATTTTCAGTCTGTGGTCCACTGGAACAGCTAAATCCACCAGACAGCAAACTCTCTTTTTTTGTTGATAATTAGCACTAGGTATGGTCTTCTGGCTGGGATTAAGTGATACGTCCGTTTCTCAAATTCTAAGAGAATTTTGTATGTCTCCTTCTCTAGAACTGGTTTGGTTGAATACCATTTGGTAGTATGGTCAAGTTTCAACCTCTTGTACAATTCCCAATAAATCACCTTTCCTATCCAGTCATACCTGGTCTTTTATGTAAGTCTAATGCATCCGCTTATTATGTAATTAACTTTTACATCTTTTTCTCCACATAATCTACTCTTGCAATTCTATAGCATATAATCAATTTTCACTTGGTCCTTATGGTGTTGTTTTGTGCTGCTATAAAAAGAGATTCAGGTTCCTTCTTTAGGTTTCTTAAGTATGCATACAGTTGTTTTTTTTTCCCATTTCTGTTTTCTATTTTTTTTTGTTTCTTTGTCAGGTCTTATGTTGCCAATGATGTTATTGGCTGCTGTAATTAGTCTTTCTTTGCTCTTTTAATGCTGTCCTTGAGTTCTTATATTGAAGCATTCACACAATCTTCAATGCTGGCGAGTCCTCTTCCACCTCCTTTTCTTAACATATAGTCTATATCATCTTTCTGTTGTAAGGTCATGTGCATAGACAACAATTTCCTTGTCCTTTTGTTCATTTGTCTGAGTTCCCCCCTTGTCCATTTTAAGAATAGTCCCGAGTACCTTGCAAAGCACACTGCCTAGTTTTTTTGATGGGATTTCTGCTGTAGAGTTTGGGTTTGATAAATGTTTTGGTTCTTCTGAGATACTCTTGTCTTATTTTTTCTTTCACCTCTTTTTATTTGATGGTATCCACTTCCAATATTCCTGAGCACTTGTAATTTTCCTTTTCTCCAAACAGTCTGATGCTTTCCTGATTTAGCATTTCCATTCATTCAGTTGTTTCTCTTTTCCCACTTTTCATTATAAGCCTGACACATTTTCCAGTGCCAAATTCCATTCCTAAGTCTAGGCAGTATATTCTTATTGCTTGTATCAAAGTCTCTTGTTCTTTCTCATTTTTTGCAAAAAGCTTGTTGGTTTCCATATACATTAATTGATTAATCTTTCATTATCCATGCTAATTTATTTTACAACATTATGAATGATAAATAAATCCACTATAATGTATTAACAGTAGAAATAAAGGGTAAAAATATACATTAGAATTTGAGAAGCCCCTCCTCCAAATGATTTGAAGTAACTAATCCATTTATTTTAACAGTGAATAAAAGAAATAACTAGATAAATACATATAAAGTTGCCAATAGTTTATTCATTATAACAATTTTTGTTATCACTGATTTTTAATAAAGATGAATACTGTAACTGTTGTGAAATTAATTCTGTGCAAATTTCAAAGAAAAACAAAAGAAAAATGCAGATACATATATAGAAACTCCTTTATTCAACCAAGCTTCAGGGAAATTTCTTGATTATTCAGAAATTATTCCAAATATATGGTACATTACTTTTCCTTTTCAGAAATTTCTTTATACCATCATAAGGAGAAAGCTGGCATTACTCAAAAACCTTTTCATGAATGTATAAAATAGTGAAGTAATGATTTAATATGTAGTGAGTGGTAAAATTTCTGCAGTCTCTGGATTTTATCTGGACAGTATACAAATTTGCATAGTGAAAAGAGTAAACACAAAACATTAGTCAATTAACTTGCAGGCATTTATCTTCTGTAAGTTCCACTAACTAAATAAAAGATTTAAAGAAAGACATTTCAGGACCAATTGGAAAAAACTATGATCAGAAATACTGACCATTACATATAGACTTTGGTTAAAAAAACAAGATAAAGAACAGAACTCTTTACTCACTTTCATCCATTGGACAAATGAGGCCAGTCCTAACTCCTGCATGAATGAATGTTTTAAAATCCTCTACTTATGTTCTCAGTAATAAGTGAAACCTCAGTACTTCTATATCAATGTCTTATTGCTAGACCATACTATTTCCTATCTCATACGAACAGCATTGATAAGCTATTCATTTACTTATCCACTACACTACTTTGTATTTTGAAAGATTTTCATGATGAGACTGTATTATTATGAAAAAAACTCCTTTTCAGTATGTTCATATCTAATATGAAACATGTTTCTTTGCCTTGCATTGCATGTAAAAATAGGTTTTTGGTTTATCTGTTGTTCAATGTTGTTTGTTATTCAAACATTTTTTATTGTTAAATATATATAGTCACTTTCCAATATGCTTACAAATTTTACATACTACTACATGTGAACAACTAAAAAGTAAAACAAAGGACTTCATCTACTTTCCATTTGGAACACAGCTAGACTATCATGTTAAATTTGTACTAAACATAAATTATAGTATCAACATTGATAACTCTAAACTGGAATGATATACATTATCAAAAAATTTATTATCTCAAGCTCATTCTCAGTCTTTATCTTATATCATCAAACTACTATTATAAGTTTATCTTTACAAAGATTGCCATCTCATAAAATAAGGTTTTCACCACAGTATAATTCATCTTTCTTGGCTTTACATTTTTGGTATATACTTTCCAACTTGTAGAAATAAATCTAAACATAGCAAATCAAATAGATTTCAGGAAAATTATTTAAATATCTCTTATCAGAATAAACTGATATTAAGAATACAAAAGTAGAATGTTTATCATTTATTATTAAACACAATACAAAAAATTGTAATATTCAATAAAAAACCTTTTCAAGTATTAATTTAGATTAATGTTGACAGAACATAATTGTCATGCAATAAGTTTTTGAGCAATTTCTCATATTCATTAGATCTATAAAGCAAAAAATTTAGAAATGCAAAAATATGTATATGTACATACACATATTTGTAAATACATATGTGCATTTGTGTGTGTGTATACATACATTTGTTATACAGTCATAAATATAAAAACAGAGTGAGAATGAGAGCAAGAGACAGAAAAAAATTAACCAATTTCTTTGTAAACATTTTGGAAATGATTTCTGGGTGGTGTTAGATAGCTGCTTTGTATTTTATGATAAAACTCAATCAAGAAAAATACATTATATATAAAAAGTAAAAGTCAAGTTGGTGACCGTTTTCAATAGCTATTACACTGAGGTGTAGGGGAAGGCACTACTCCTTTCCCTGGATTGCTCCACTTTACCCTTGACATATACTTTATAATGCTGAGTTTTAAGCAAGGACGTATCAAGTACCATTTTTTGAGTCTTTGGTATGACTAGACCTAGGTTTGAACACCAGTCTCCTGGGTCATTGGTGAACACTCTACTCACTTGAACAATGGGCCAGTGCGGGTCTAGCCACACTGAAGAGTTCTGATAGAACGAAACAGTCTGTCTGTGGATGACAATAGATATATATATATATATATATATATATATATATAGAGAGAGAGAGAGAGAGAGAGAGAGAGAAAATAAACAAGTTTAAAATAAAAAAGTTATCAATACCAACCAGCAGAGCTGGATAAAAGCTAAAATAAGCCTAGTTCACTTAACCCTCTTTTACTTCCTCATTACTACCAGTTTCATGCAATCATTTTGGGGAAGTAAGAAAAAAGATTGTATAAAACTAGTCGTAATGGAGCAGCTAAAGAGAGGTAAGTGAACTATATATATATATATATATATATATATATATATATATATATATATATATATAATTTTTTTTACTGCCATGTGCAGCCATAGTTAAATACTTAAAGGTGTGCAATGGGTGTCTCAAGTTAATTGCTAGTACTGTGCCATGTGAATATAGAGTTGAATTTTGTATTACGTTCTGTTGGCTGGTCCATATTTTACACCGACTATCATGTCTTCAGACCTGAGATAAAAGCCTAACTATTGTGTTCAGTAGCAGCCTGCCTTAGCAAAGAAGGAAGCAAACAAGTTATGGATGTGGGAATTGTAAGGATGGAAAAAGACAGTCTTTGTCCATGCGTCTGGCAGGATGCTCTATCGGACACTGATCATAGAAAAAAGAAAAAATTTGAAC
This sequence comes from Sepioteuthis lessoniana, assembly GCA_963585895.1. Lineage (NCBI taxonomy): Eukaryota > Metazoa > Mollusca > Cephalopoda > Myopsida > Loliginidae > Sepioteuthis > Sepioteuthis lessoniana. Next base: position 67,072,032 of record OY757929.1, on the reverse strand, counting down.
AAGCCTTAAATTTACTGATTTTATTATGAAAATGTTCTTTTTATTGCTTTAATACCTACTTATAACATTTACATTATCATAACATTTTATGGTGATTTAAAAAATTTACAGTAACATTTTTTGATTAGTCACTTTTTGTTGGAAAATGCAGTTGAATGAGTAATAAAGGTTTTTAGGAATAGGGTTGAACAAATGCAAAATACCCTCTGCCATATCTTAATGCATTATTTTTTAGCCTTAAGAAGAATTCTAAAGCGTAATTTGGTTTGGTTTCTTTGTTTAATGGCATATCAACCTTCATGGATTATTTAATACCAAAGCCATCCTTCTAGAAGAACAGTACTGATGTTATTTAACCCATAGCTGGGAGGGTAAGGGGGTTCATACCTTTCCCAAGGGTATTTGTCCAAAAGTGAACATAATAGGATGACTGGAGTTTAAACTTGCTTATTATGATGCCACAGTCCAGCACTTTAACCATTACACCACAAGGACCCCCCACCCCCACCCTCTAAAGCTTGAAAAATGGGTTACACATTAAGTTACAACACAAACTAAAATTGTTCAGCATTTAATTATTTGTCTTTCATTTCTTGTATTTATTTATTTGTATTATTATTCTTATTTGTACAAGACAGTTACTAGTAACCAAAACTACATTTATTATGAGAATCCAAATCAAAGAAAACCATGAACAGATTCTGTATAGGCTTCAACATTATAACTTACATAGGTACATTGATAGATCCATTGTCTAATTGTAAAAAAGACATTTATTATATACAATAAAGTTTTTCAACATAATGTCTTTTTTTGACAATGGATTTAATTGAAAGGAGGATGTTTAAAACATAGATTGAACATTATATGGTGAAAATATCAGTGAAAAGTTCAGCTAACAAGTGTAGGGTTATAGAGTTATTGATGCACATTCATGAATAAAATCTATTCAGGAACTAAATTCATTATAAGAAAGGAGATTCAAAGTGCATTTTTCATGATGAATTACTTAAACCTAGACACATTTTTGATGTTCATATCTAAAGTGAGCAACTAGCTCATTTGAATGATGAATAAGAACAGTAAGTGATCTTTTTCCGAGTAAGAAAATCTTTTGGTAATTTGTTGCATGACAAAACACCCATCTTCAAGCCATAAATAAAATGAAGCTAACACTGATAAGCAACAGCCAGAGTTGTCTTCATCAAACTATACACAACACTCTTTATCAGTGATTTCACTAAGTTTATGATATCAGAAAATTCCTCAAATAATTCATTGACTCAAAACCAAAATCATTCTTTCATGATAGAATGCTCAATTTGTCTGATGGATAGCCAAGGAAAATTGGTTTGATTGTTAAATAATGATGCTATACATTCATATAAAAGAAATTGTCAAACCCATTGGAAACTCGAGAAAGAGAGAGAGAGAAAGACAGAGAAACCTTAAACTTTTCAATTGGGAGAAGTGAATGGAAATGTTTGATCTGGCAAAGTCTTGAATGATTGGAAAATGAGATAATAAAGCATGTTGCTGAAAAAGCTAGGAGGGGTTAAGATGTTAAATTTTCACCAAGAAAGTGGTTGAAAGTAGAACTGACCTGTAATGTTTGGTTTGGTTTGATTTCTTTGTTTAATAGCATATCAATTTTTGTAGATTATTTAATGCTGAAGCCATCCTTGTAGAAGAACAGTACAAATATTATTTTACCCATAGCTGGGGGAATACCTTACAGTATCTTTCCCATAGGTATTAATCTAAAATTGAATGTATTAGAGCAACTGGAGTTTGAACCCACTTACTTCAAGGTCACAAGTCAACACTTTAACCATTACACCCCTATGATGTATGAGATTGAATCTTATTTTTGAATGTTGGGCATATGAATAAAGTAAAAGTAAAAGTAAAACAAAATAATGTCAATTCAATTTCAGCTCCCACAGTTCACAAAGATTCTTTATTGATTTTGGGTAAATTGTCAAACCCATTATTTGAAATCAAGGGTTCATCTTATGTGCTGTTTAAGGGCTTATAATAAATCAGGCCTAAATAGTTAGCTGCACTTGAAAGTTGTCATTCCTGAAAAAGATTCAACACCCTAAGTGAAGGCAAAAGTGAGTGCACTGCCACAATTTGCACATGCATTGTGTCAATTGCCAATATATGATACACAACCATAGCAAATTTCCAGTTTATCTCTGTTTTAAGAAAGCATTTTATAATGCAACTTTACCTTGAAAAAGTTTGTTTTTTCGATTCTAACAGCATAATAACAAGGTAAAGTGACACACAGTGCTGAGAAATTATTAGTTGGCCAAGTACTTGGTTTTCCTGTATATAGTACATTGTAAAACCAGTATCATTGGTTATTTGGTAGACAAGCACATGATGATGAGCAGTGTGGAAAACAGGTTGATTAATTTTATTTTAAATGCTTTTTTCTAAAACTTTTAGGCATATCTATTGGTATGTTAGTGTATAATGATTTGATATCATACATTGCCATAATGTTAGTATTCATTTTGATGTTTTTTGACTAAGCCTCCCAAGTTCATAAGATGAGGGAAAATAATCATATATTTTGTATATAAACTGAGGATTCTTCACCTTTCCTTGATAATTAATTAGAACTAATGATAAATTAGAATAAAAGTGTACTGAAAATTAACCATATATATATATATATATATATATATATGTATATATATATATATATATACATTATCAAAAACTAATCTAGATCAATTGTTGGTAATCAAATCATTTGAATTTTAATGATGTCACACCTTTAGCAAAACATGTCAATCTGATTTTACTTTCTCATTCCATCAAATTTCATTCCAAACCTTACACATGTATTCCAAACCTTACATATATATTCCAAACCTTATATCCAAACAATCACATCCAAAAAGTCTGATAAAGAAAGCAAGGCTACTGAGGTAGAAACCAGCTAAAACCAAACCATACATATACAAAGACATCCTAAAACTATATATTGGTTTTAACTAGTTTCTACCTTGGTACCCTTGCTTTCTTTATTGGACTTTTTTTATGTGATTGTTTATGTTCAATTGATGGGGTTTTGTTTTGCATTGTTTTGGGTTTTATTGGTTTGTTTCTTTAGGTAGGCTTCTATCATAGTTTTCTGTGTTTTGTCATTTTGATTCGATGGAGTTCTTTGGAGGGTTTTGTGCTTGGTTATTACAGCCTTGATTTCATTGTATTTGTCTGTATTCATTTGTTTTTTATGGTATTTTCCAGGACTTTAGCTTCCAATTTTCTTTCAGAGATTTTTCTTTTTTTTCACAAAATTTTATTGTGTCTTTCATGATGAACTGTTTGATTTTTTTGATAATAGAGCAATAGAAATTCTTCATCATGGTTACAAAAATGAGGAGTCAAGTTATATCTTGAAGTTGGTTGGGATAAGTTTTTTTTATGCAAGTTTATAAGCACTATAAGTGTGACTCATATCAAATTATTGTGTCAGTTTTTCTGTAGAGTTTTGCTGCTTTGAGCTCTGTTTCCTCATATGTTAGGTTTGTTATGTTTTGGCTGCTTGGGACAGCTGTGTTGAGTGTTGTTTCCAAGGAACAGCGAATTCTTTTTTCCTGTTTTGTTTCCATAATTAAAAAGATGATCAAAAGTGATAAAAGAAACCAGACAATAAGTCACTACTGATTTGAAAGCCCCCACTCCCATGAACACTAGACTGCCACAAAAATCCAGATTAACAAACAAACAAGCTGGTCAAGTCATTTAGATGCACTCCTCCCAAACTGAATAAAAGCACATTACCCAGGTAACCTTATCACACACACATGCACACACACACATATGTACATATATATATAAAAGACCAGTTAAAGACATTTTGATCAGTAGATATTTTTCATTTGACCCTTGGATATGCTCAGCCACCATTACTTTATCTATCTATCTATCTATCTATCTATCTATCTATATATATATATATATATATATATATATATATATATATATATATATATATATGCGTATATATATAATATATAACTCAGCAAAATTTGACCATGAAAAAATCAACATAATCAATCACATTTTCAGATACCTTGATATATATTGATAAGAACAGACAACCACTATACATAAAACCTATCAGCATATACAACTCTTTTCAATTTAATCATTTCATTTTAAACATAACAAAGTCTACCTTACATTAAGGCCAAGAAGAATCTGCTCAGATAATAACAAATTATATAAACATAAGTGTACACTAGAACAGTACTGGAATAACATGATGGTACTGTCACAATTTAATTGAAAACAAAATAAACAAGAATATCATTGCTCCTATACAGGATACCTTAAAGTTAAAACCTAAGGAGAAACCTATTTACATTCCCCTTATAACAACATTTAACAACACTCTGTCCATACTAGCTCAAATAATTTAGAAGCATCAGGGCATTTTGCAATTAAACCCCAACTTGAAAGATATTTTTCAAGAACCAGGCTTTGTTGCCTATTGCCAATTAAATAACCCTAGATATACTAAATAATAAAGTGATCCATAAGAAGCTCATAAGAAAACCACTAAATTTTGTTTCCTATACAATATTAGAAAAAGCTTATGTCGCAATTTCATGTACTAGCTTCACGACAGAGAAAACTTATTACAGAAGTAAAAATGCATTTCACTTACATTACCTAAAACAGTATATTGGCAAGTTATAATGTCCATTTTATTTTTGACTGAATAAAATCAAATCTATCAATTATAATAAACAACTCCAGATAGAACATTTTCTCTTTTTAATTCAATAGGGATGTAAAATTCACCATCATAGAAAGGATTGAAAGAAATGTGTAAGACAACAAAACATGTCCCTGAACTCTATCTCACAATGACTTCAATATCAAACTAAACTATCCTCAAAACACTACTTAAGAATAGGATTGATGTAAACATCTAAAAAAACAAATTTCTATGATAAATATTTAATTAAAAGCGTTAAGGGTGGGTTGAAACAATTCCCTTGACTGTCATACTCTAGCTGAGAGACTGTTTACCATGAACACCACTCTGTCATGGTATAAAGAGGTTACAACATGATCAGCTGAAAACTGTTGAAAACTAAAAAACAATCCTCAGTTAATGCATAGATATACTATGTTATTGATTTATTCTAATGGCTTTTTTGTGTAATTTCAATTTTTTCAATTCTTTAAAAGCTTTCTTCTGAATGATGGCCTTAATTTGAAACTAGTTAAGAATAATTAGAAATTAAAAAGTAAATAATTATGAAGAAATATTATTCCTATCTTCTCACTTTTGATCATCTTATGGTATATATATATATATATATATATATATATATATATATATATATACCATACACATATATACCATACATATGTGTGTGTATGTATATATATATGGTTTGTAGGTTAATGGATTTTAATGGCATGTCCATATATCTGGGATTATTTTATTTCTGCAAGTAAAGGAACAACAAAGAACAGGATGTTTGTCATGACCAATTTGAAGAATACAGTTGAACATAATCATATTGGTTCTAAAGTTTGGATCAAGTCTCTCCAACTGCCTGTCTAGCCCAAATAAGGGTGTAAGTTGAATGTTGCAAGTTACATGACTACTTTGGCTTTTGAGTTAAGGATAGATCAATCATCAGGATACTGTCCTTAAGCATTACAGTTTCCAATTCACTACCAAAAGGTGGCTTCCTTCCAGTGGGGTCTTACTCTTCTCCATTGGTGCTGTTAGCATATTCTACAGCCCCAGCCAACTAGGTGGTATATATATATATATATATATATATATATATATATATATATATATATATATATATATATAATATTAACTATGTCAATGTAGATAGATAGATAGATAAATAGATAGATAGATATGTATAGACATAGTTAATATTATTTGGAAGTAATAGTAAAAAATATGAATGTAAAAGATATGAATGTAAAACTCGGAAAGCAATATAAAAGAATAATTCTGCTGTCTTCATGATGTATACATATACGCTTTTTGTGACTTTTTATGTGTTTAAAATCAAATAGAACAAGACAAAGAAAAACAGAAAACTATTGAAAAAAGAAAGATTAATTTAAATGAGGGGAAAATGAGTAGAGATATGAATATAGGCAGAAAAAGAGAAAAGAATAAAAAAGAGAAGTTAGGAAAGAGTGAAAAGTAATCAGAGAAAGATCAAATGAAGAAGAGAGGTAAGATAAAAAAGAAGCATAAAGATAAGAGAAAAAAAGAAAAAATTACAGAAGAAAAAAATTAAATAGAAAACAGAATAAATAAATAGAGAAAAGAAAAAAGAAAGAAAGAAAGAAAGAAAATGAGATAAGGAGTGAACAAGAAAAAGACATAAAGAAAAAAGAAAGAAGTAAAGAATAGGAAAAAGACAGTAGAGCTCAGGAGAGCTCTGATGTGAATATATAAAAAGAGTTAAGAAAGGGGAAACAGAGAAAACTATATCAGCCTAGAAGTCAGTAAAAGGAGAAATATGAAAGAATGATCCCTAGAAAAGAGAAAAATTGAGAGGATTTAGATAATTTTTGGGAGATGGAAGCTGAATATTAAAAACAAAGAAAATATTTCTGAAAGAATGAAGAGAAGAATCTCATTAGAAAGTAAACTAAAAGATATAGATTGCTGAGATTTTAAAAAATCAATACAAAATATTGAGGGTACTAAAGTTATTACCACCATTCACCAGAAGCAAGTCCAATGTTCATAGGTTTGATGTCTTTGCAGACTTTTTTGATCACACTGAAATATGCAATTAAGACAATTTATTAGTTAATATATATTATTTTCAATTCCTTCCTCGAGCACCTTGCCTCTGCTTAGCTTAGAGTTGTTCAATTTTATGTTGCTTTGTTTCACTAACCAATGGCACCTGTACCTGTAGTCATATTTTTTACTATCATCAACATTACCAACCACCACCATTCATTTACATCCATTACCATCTTTTAAACTTTTTTACAGTTTCCTCTTTTACAATTCGTTTTATTTTACTTCTTTTATTCATTGCCTGTCTTTCTTTTCACAAAAAGATTAGAGGATAAAAAAAAAAGAAATTAAGAGAAAAAAAGAAGAAAAAATAGTAACAAAAGGACAGGAAAATTTAAAGAAGAGTCTTTTTTCCCCTTCTACAATCCCAACTGAGTATCTGCCTGTTCTCTATCCCATCTGCCTCTCAATGCTGTAAGCAGTACAACCGAAAAGCCTTCTAACGTGCAAGTTCGAAGGGACAACATATAATTATTGATCAAGTCTTTATTGAAGATAAAATGAGTAGTTGCTATTGATCTGGTTCAATCTGCAGGCTGACCCAGTTTTTCAACACATCTCTTGCTCATACATCGCATGCTCAGACAGCAAGCAGCAGCAGCTGCAATGAAAACCTGTACTTGCAAAACAACACCTCCACCCATCATATAATTCTTTAACAGCACAACTGTCAAATCTACCATTGCCACCACTAAATTCTTTAACTCTCTCTAATAACTTACAACTTGCTATCTTCAATAATGTCAACACCACTTTTCTCCATCATTCTCCACTTTGTTCACATGTTCTTTACATAACCATGATTATATTATCATAATTATCATTAAAGAACTATCTGTACCATTTCTGTTAATATTGCTGAACCAAACTACTAATCCTCTTCTTTCAAGTTCACAACCATCACAACTACCACCACAATTGTTATTGCTTCATCAATACCACTTTGATGGTTCCCACTACCACAACCATTTTCTGAGTCAAAATCATTTCTAATATCCTCATCTCCATAACCTTTCCAATTTAATGGTAGAAATATCCATCTCCCCAGCATTACTGCAGATATCAGTCTTTGTTATAATGACCACAATTACCATCATTATTAACATCCTTTTCAGTGCAATGTTAACCACTCTATCCTTATTGATGTTATTCATAGGAACTCATGAGCCTATTTGACATTTCAAGATTTATGACAACTGATACGTTTTCCATGATAGCTAATCCCACATTCACCATTATCAAGATTAGCAGTGAAATTATTATGATCATCACCAACTTTCACTACCAATTACTTTTATATATTTTTTAAAGAGAGATAAGTTTAGATCTAAAAAATTAAAGCAATGGTGCTTATAATATTCAATCCAAGAAACAAATTTGATGTGTAGATTAGTTTATTAATGTGTTAGTGTGTAAAGATTTGATTTCAACAAACAAAAATGACATAGACTTTTAGAAAAATGTAAAATTCAAAAATAAACTTACCCCAACCAATTAATAAGATTAAAAATATATGTCTACTATCCACAATGTTTTCTTGTTTGTTCAATTCAACAAAGTCTGACACAGAAATTGATCATGGTTTCCACTTACAAATGTAAACCAAGTCAAATTTTTCATCAGAGTGTGGAGTCTCAAAGGCAAAGGTAAAAATTGATAAACAGATATTCAGTCAAGTTTATCTACCCAAAAAATAAAAAAGTCAGTCTCATTACTTTCTATACCTATATCCTACCTATCTTATATTCTTAGAAAGAAATAAGTTAAACAATGTAATACATTTCTCTTTAAATATTTTACCATAATTAAGGACACTGCTCTAAAGTAACTCTTATATTTTATTAGGGAATTTTGAAATAGGTTGTTTATAATATTTTCTCTATTAGAATTAAGGTAGTTTTGAGAGCCAAAAAATTGTCTGGTGAACATTATGCAACCACGTAAACTTAAGTGGTTACAAAAACAATAACTTCTGCAGTTGGATTTTCACTGTGCTGCTTAAATAAAGATCTAAAACACAACTGGTGGCTATTTGGATAGCTCAAAATATTAGCACTTAATAGAACCATCATAAAAGTTGATAGGTTCCTTTTCTTGCTTTCAAAGAGTAATAGGAATATAATTGATATGAATAAAAGAAATTATGTTTGCCAAAAATATGGTTTGAAAGGTGTGACTACCATAAAAGACACTAAAAGCAATTTCAGCTCATAGGACTTCTAACCTACAAAAAACACATACATTTCTTTAAAGCATAGGATAAGGGCCTGAAAAATGTTAAGTGATAATAAGTGAGGATTCAAAATTTAATATTTTTGGTCTGATACATTAGAAAAGTAGGCTATGTGTGCTACCTACACTTCTTTAAAGCAATAGTTAAACACAGTGGAAGGAGTATGTGATATATGTCTGAAAACAGTGTTAGTCATTTGTTATGAATATAGATTGTAAATCTTATCAAGAAATATTTGACTATAAACTTAAAATCATATGGTCAGTTTTAGCTTTTCTAGTATAACAAACCAATACATATTGCCATGTTAGTCAGAGCCTACACTGAATAAGATGATACTGAGTTGTTGCAAAAATTACAGAAATTCATAAAAATCTGATGGAAAAGGATTTATACCATAAAGTCACGAATTGTTATTTAATAAAAATGGCTGATAATTCAGGTCTCTAAACTTTTTGACTGATATTTTGACAAGTTAATATTATATTAATGCATCTAAATAATTCAGGTTAAAATAGATATGAATTAAAAGAGAAAAATATGCTTTAATCTGGTTTAGGAGAATTAAATGATGAAATGTTTACAATATTTAAACCAATGTAATCATGTCTCTAAATTAAAAGATGCCATGGCTTATATTTTGTATATCTGCTACTGAGCAAACCACTAAAATTTCACACTTTCCAATCATTGTTTGATAAATCATATTATTTCATTAGATTTTAATAAGTTTAACAAAACAGTAGCAGGCTGTATTTATTCAAAATGTTAAATCATTTTTTTCTAAACTCTATAAAAAAAATAGTGTGTATGCATGTTTTATTTTTAAAAACCTGACAATACTGAAATATTTATTAATCTGCTTTATTTGAAAAAATTTTCTCCACAAAAAAAAGTTTTTGTTCTCACATGCAATCCCAAATCATTTTTAAAAACATAAACTTAAGGAAAATTACTGATTGCTTTACCCAAATTAGAAGGTTATGCTTTTATTCCACTAAAAAGAGTAAATTGATTGAATGATAGATAATAATATATTCAAATGAATAAATTTTTTTTTTACTTTTAGTAGTTTATCAAGTTGCCTGCCTCTGACAAGGATTGAGCCGAGTACTTACCAAGATAATTTTTCTTTCCTTCAAACTTCTTCAGTCTTCCATTTATCCTCATTTCTACCTTCTTTCCTTCTTCCTTCTGTCATTCCACCTCTCCTTTATTTCCTTTTTCATCTTTATTTCATTTTCTACCGCTATTCAATTTCTCTATCTTCATTTTCATTTTTCTTCCATCTTTTAATGTCTATAATTCTTTCTGCTTTCTTTTTATTATTTTAACAGCATAATCTCTTATACTTCCTTCCTTGCTATATTCTTTCTAATTTCTTTATTTCCTTTTTTCAACACTGTCTTATATTTGAATTATCATTATCATTTATATTAGAAGATATTCTGATGATCAATATTTTATATGTATATTGTTCTATAAATTTATGAATGTTTGTTTGAATGATTGGTGTACAAGAAAAAAGTTTTACATAAACCACGGTAATATTTTACATCGTACTGATTAACAGATACCAAATGAATTCAAAACCTATTCTATCAATCCATATTTCAGTGTTTTACAAGTCCAGTTATTTCATATTTCTTAGGTTTCTAAAAAGAAATAACTGATTAATTTATGCGTAGAAGGACTAATAGAAGTTTTGCTGTTCTTCTTTGAATTTCAAGAATTGAACACAAATTTATTCTTATATTCTAATAGCTAAAAATATCACTTATACTTTAAAGCAAGAGTTTATTGATTTGCAAAGGTATAAGCATTTTAAGAAGAATATTATCTTTAATTTTCAAGTATTTCTCAAAGTAATATTCCTCATGAAAAATATACTTCTTTTGCTTTATCATTCTTCTTTATTACTTAAAGTTGCAATGCTCTGATAATGAATAAAACTGTATAAAGTTGTTTGTAGTTAAATATCATTACCCAATAAGGTGCATCCGGTAGTGTAATGCTTAGCAAACTAGACTAGCAAACCTTCACAAATGGGTTTGAGTCTCATTGGGTGCCCTATTCATTTGGCCTTGTGCCACATCTAAACAAAAAGCTTTGTTACTGTTACAAAATATCTTCTTTCTTTCCTTGATTCATTATTACTGAATGACATAAATAGATTGTAGACAGCTATAAGATTTTTAATAGATTTATGGGAAGTAAGGACATTTTAGCATTTGTCATTAATTTTATGAGAAATATAAGAAGTACTCCACTCCCATTGACTGAATGTCTATACATTGGTGCATTTGAATTAACACTTTAAAAATCTGAAATTTCAAATTTGGATACCAATAAAACTCAATAAGAATTAGTATGAGCTAAGGCTATCCTTAGAACTGGTCTAGCAGTCAGACAATGAGAATCTTTGACGGAAGGTGAAAGGTATTTGATACTTCATTCAGTTTTGTCTATTTGGAAAATAACTTTTAATCCTGAACATTTTAGTTTATTCAAAATTTTAATTTTTCACTTTTTCATTTAGAGTAAATTGTCTGAAGTTTATTATCAAAGACATTGGAGTAAGTATAAACTCACTTATTTTATTTCTTTTCTTTGATACTGTAATGTGTACCATTGAAAAAACAACTCTGTATAGTAACAAATCTATGAAAACTGATCAGTTGTAAATAATTAGTTTCTATAAATAAAATTTCATATTTTTATCTACTCTTTCTTCTTTATAACAACATTGATAGATGATAAAATGTATTTTTTATGTATGGTTTGTGTCTTTGTTTCTCACAAAAATCTTAAGCACATATATAATTGAAGACAACATTTAGAAAATTTTTGCAGTACTGAATTTATAAAAAATTAACAGAACAGACTAGCATTGCATAGAATAAAAGAATAAATTCAGTTAATGAATAAATACTATTAAACTAAATATGATTAAGCTATAAATTTAGTACAAGTCAAAACGCCTAGTTTCTTTTGTAACATTTGGAATATGTTCACTCAAACATGAGAACTTCATTGTTTTTGTTTGTTTGTTGGTTGGTTTGTTTTATTCTAAAATAAAAACATTTTTTATTCATTTAAAAAATGCATTCCCTCAAATCATCAAAGAAACAACTTGACTTCTGTTATCAAATGATTGAATGTTGAAACCTTGGAACTTCATGAGAAATTATCCTTTTTACTCATAGAAATGAATCCAAAGTTATAATTTGTGCAATGCCAAGTTACCTCAATATTATTATTTTTTATTTCTATTTTTTTATAAGCAAAGTCTTGCTTGGTTTGGTTTGGTTTGGTTTGATTTCTTTTTTTAATGGTATCAGTTATTTAATGCCAAAGCTATCCTTGTAGAAGAACTGTAGTGATATTATTTAGCCCATGGCTTGGGGGATAAGGAAGTTCATACCTTTCCCATGGGTATTAGTTCCAAAGAGAATGCAATAGTGTGATTGGAGTTTGAACTTGTTGTAGTCCAGAACATTAACAACAATACCATGAGGATTCCAACCCTTGAAATAAAAGTTCTTATTAAGAATTGGTGTCTGTTCAGGGATGTGAAAGTGAACAATATTTTTTAAAAAACTACTATTGAAATAAACATACTGAAGCTTTTAATACTGTCTCCTTAACTCCTACCCTGACTCCCAAAAATAAAATGACTCTAACCACTAGGTTAGAGTCACTCCTCAAAACACACTTTAAAAAAAGAAAAAACTGTTCTATACATACTTTAACTGTATTACTTTGTTGTATTATATGGTTAGTTCTTTTGATTTCATTTAAGTCCAAAAATAGGTTTTCATATCATACAAAAAGCTGAGTGATAGCACATTTTTGGTGTAGATTTCTTTGAATTCCCAAAAGAAACCAATTCTTCACAAGTAGAAACAATCAAATTTCCATGACTAGTGCACGTTTCAGTGACATGAACACACCACTTTGTGAAAATTACAATTCGGACAAGAAATTCCAACTTGTACCAAAAGTTCGCAACAGTTTATCAACCAAGATCTTTACCAGTTCCAGGGTAGAAAGTGGTCCTTTTTAAATAATTGATTTTAATTATAGAAGCTATCAATAAGATAAATGACAAAGATCTCAAAAGATGAGATTAGAAATGAATAACCAAATTTGCAAATTAGGCATTATCATTAAGTAAAAATAATAATAATAAATAAATAAGATATAAGGAGAATTCTTTTAGACTTAAATAAGCAGCCTCCAAAATGATAGTATTCAATTTGCCATTTTGAGCATTACTTCTTTTTTTTTAATCAAAATTTATCAAACATTGAAATCTGAATGCCAGTGTATGCACATCATTTTTTTTTCCTTTTATCAGAACAGGTCACAGATTAATGAAGAGACATATTACCTCATTCAGTTAAAAGAAAAATTTTGAAAAAACATACTGAAGTTATATTATTTCCAATTATTAAAAATCTTGGAGTCAGAAATTCTTAACCAGTCATTTGAATATTTTTTAACATCAAGGTATAGGCTTCGAGATGATTACAAGTTACTCAGCATAAAAACACAAACAGCTTTGATAACAAAAGTATCTAAATTAGATGATTCGAATTTTCTTGGGGTTATCTTAAGCAAAATCTTCAAAACTCAAAAAAAATTCACCATTTTACTGAATGAAATTTACAACAAAGTAATTCGCAATACAATAGAAAAGATTAATTTGTTTTTCCCAAAAATTTGGAGGAATTAGCAAAAATAGTATTGGGTATCATGATAAAATGTTAATATGGTGGCGCAAGATTTCTGATTAAGATAAGCCAGGTTAAAAGCACAGTAAGGATAATTTGAAGCCAAACTTTTTTAGACCTTATTTTTATCAATACAGGTATCATTGGGAATGAGAAATGCTTTGATGGAATACAATTTGATTTCTTAAATTAAATTTGCATTTTCTCATTCCCAGTAATACCTACATTAAAAAAATTTGGTCTAAAAATGTTTGGCTTTGGTTTACCTTTGCTATGCTTTTAAACTGAACTAAGATGATCCAGTTACCAAGCTAAACTCAGAATTAACCATATAAACCAATCTTTTCAAGAAATTAGACACCTTGATAAACTTTGATAACTAAAAATGGCTTATACTTACTTCTTGACTATGTTCATAACCTTAAAAGTATTTGGAATAATCAGATAACTAAAGCTTGTTCAGATTTACTGTTGAAGATAAAGAAATGACAACAAAATGGGAAATTGGGAAGAAACTTTTCAAGGATGAAAAAATCAATTTGTTTAGCTATCAAATCTAACAGAAGTAGCAGTTTCCAAAAATTAGTTGAGACAAAATGTTTCTCACCATTCAAAAGTATTTTGTGGCAGCAGCAGCAATTAAAACTCATCCCTATCTAAATGATGATGTTGATGATGATAGAAAAAAGAAACTGTTTCATTTTTTTGGGGAAGTCTGGAAATTTTAGAAAATTTTCATGATGAAAGAAGTTTACTGACATGTTAGGGCAAGTGATCCTCTAAATGAAGTGCTATCAGATAATGAAAATTTCATATGTCCCATTAATTTTAGAAAAATGACAAAAGAAATGGAGAGAAAACAAAAGATAAGAATTAAATCATTCATTAAGGATAGTAGTGTAGCTATTGAGCATATATGAAATGGTTTCATTGATTTTTGTAGATATTTGTTTCACATGCTTCAAGAATTTAACACAGATTACCTGGAAAATGAATATGCTAAATTAAGTACAAGGCTCCCACAGTGTACAAAATGTTATTAGGAAATTTCATAAAAAAAATATAAAATATTTCTTCAATTGAAAACTGAAGTAAAAAAATATAACTTTTATCCAGGATATAATTGCTCAAAAGTTGCTTTCAGTTGAAGTGGCATGCCAAATATTTCATCACTTATCAAACTAGTATCCCCCAAAATATTAAAATATCACTTTTTTATGTTGCTGGCTATGTTACACAAAAGATTATCCCAGAGATGTGGAAATATTTACGGATACCGCATTTGCCAAGAGTAATAAAGCATAGGGCTTTTAAAATTGGATATCACATTTCAGCTTTTTTTCCTGTTATATGATATTTAATATTGTCAATTGAATAAATTCTTCAACAGATATATTTACATTAGTTTCTGAAATGCATAATTTCTGTATAAAAAAAAAGCATGGAATTTTATTCATAAATATATACTTTTCAATTATTATTGTTTGTTTTAGACTCTGAAGGCAACTTAAGAACCAGAGAAAAAAGTTTTTGAATTGTCTAAAAATTTTCAGTGG
The DNA here is from genome assembly GCA_963585895.1 of Sepioteuthis lessoniana. Lineage (NCBI taxonomy): Eukaryota > Metazoa > Mollusca > Cephalopoda > Myopsida > Loliginidae > Sepioteuthis > Sepioteuthis lessoniana. Next base: position 67,056,678 of record OY757929.1, on the reverse strand, counting down.
GTTAAAATATTTCATATTATATATAGTATTTTCTTCATATTCTGTGAAAAAAAGGGAAATAATGTGTGTGAAAGTTAAGATATGATATATTATGGAATATATTTTGATAATTTTAAAAATTATTGTTTCTGAGTCTCATTACTCATTTTTTCCAAAATGTTACATTCCAAGTCAAATACCATTATGATTCATAATTTTTTCATCAAGTTAAAAAAAAAATAGAATGGTCCTTAATCACACAAAACATCAACTAACTGTTTAGTCTACAGACGGTGTGGAGTATGCATGATCCCTTTTGACCAATTAGAAGGCACCATAAACAGTGAATCTGAAGTATATAAATACACCAATTACCTCTCTCTCTCTCTCTCTCTTTCTCTCTCTCTCTCTCTCTCTCTCTCTCTCTCTCTCTCTCTCTTCATAGCAGTATCTGGGAAGAACTAGATTTTGTAGATAAACAGACTTATATATTTGGAAATTGTTTATCATCTTAATCTTAAAAATTGTTGAAATATCAGGAACTGCTGATAAAACTGGAATATAATCATGAAGAAATTTGAAATTATGCTAATTCTACTAAATGATTTGAAAGACAACCAACTGACAAGTGACTAAATAAAACCTATGACACATTTCACAAAAATATTATCAATATAATCCCACTTCATAAAAAGCAGGTTCCCCACCTTTTCTAAAAATGATTTAGTGTCCTCCACTCGGCATTAAGAATGAACTGTGCACATAGTTTCCTTACATTTTTTTCTTCTTTTCATAATGGTATTTAATTATCCCAACAAAAAGCTGGAAAAGCAGATCCAGTAAATAATTTAATCTTTAATTTAGTGCTAACCAGAACAAAAAATCATTAATATAGGGGAGAAATGACAATATGTTCTACACATACACCAAGAAAACTAATATATATATGTTGTTCCAGCATGTTGCAGTTTTTTTTAACAGACCACTGGATTGTATCTCTCAGAAGAAATCTCTGCCACCTCCTAGAAAACAACTAAGTGTATGTGAACAAAATATCTAAGAATAAATGTAATCTTAACAATAATATTACAACAACAAAAGGATGAAGGCATTACACCAAATAACTTGTAAAAATGTTCTCTCTCTCTCTCTCTCTCTCTCTCTCTCTCTCTCTCTCTCTCTCTCTCTCTCTTTATGTGTATGTGTGGGTATGTGCATTCCTTCCACTTTTCATCAAAATTTTCCATGTCTGTGAAATGGACATTTCATTATACAAAAGAAATAGTAATTTATATTGTGTCAAATTTGAAGGAAATTCTATAATTGTTCAATATCTTATAGAAAACAGGAAATTGTAAACACTGTGTACTTAGATTGATACAACTGTTTCTCTATATCAATCTTTTTACAAGAATTAGTAAAGATAACAATCACAGAGCATATCTGTTACTGTAATCTTTATTTTGTATCAGACATAAGATAGCACAAGAAATTTTGCAAAAAGTTCCCTGTAATGTTCCCAAATTTTCCAATTCTTTTTCTTAAGCAAAATTAGTACATTTTGTACATCTTGCTTAAATATAACTTTAATTTTAAAATTCCTTTATCACAGAGAGAATGTCTGTCAATAATTTGTGAATGTAAACTCATTTAATTTATATATGACAACTATATAAGAAGTCAAATGAAAATAAAACAACTAATTTTTCATAAATAACATGAAATATTAACTGCTAATCTCTTTAAAGATATTTTGCATGTAAAATTGTATATGGTGGCAAATTTGAAATCTAAAAACCAGTAAAATTAGAGAGATACAAAATATATGAATAAAGGAAAATAGGGAAAACATAGTCACAAATATTCAGCACATTTTTTTAACAATTATCTTTACTGTTTTATCACAATATTTCCACTGTTATGTTCTTTGGGTTTTTGAATACTGCGTCCTTCCTTATCTGTAGGATGACTTTTCCTATAATTGCTAGGTGGGGATATAGTATATTGCCATGGCTACGCATCCAGCTATTTAAGGAAGTGGTGGGATGCAAAAATTATTTCTTTTCTCTCAGTATGCTGTAAAGCAAAGAATTTGATTTCTAATGTCCACTGGACTTCACTCCAGGGGCCTTGAGCCTGTGTGTTCTTAGCATCTAATCAATGATGAGCAAAATATCTTGTCTGTGAGACACAAGATCAAAAGTTAACATAAATTACTGACATGTCCATATAAAAAATTGTTATGACCAAAATAACCAAAGGTATTTATTCATTGATATTCATTTACAGGTATTTCATTTCTGCAAGGTCTATCAGAAAAGTAACAGGACTGGGTCTTGCTATGTGAGCTTTGGGCAAAAGAGGGATAAGTGGATTGTACTGTCATCTAACATAATATCTTGGAAGTGTATAAGTGTAATAACTTTCTGCCACAAATACTTTTTTTTCATATGATTTTGTTTACACCTCCTTTTTTTCAGGTCGCTCAGCTGAATTTTTTTGTCTGGTGGAGGAAACTCCATCACAAGTACTTGTAAAGCACCAGTAAAGGCATGGAGATGATATTATGTTGTACACACATGTTTTTGAGTAGAACAAGAGGTTTAAAGAGAGCCACAAGTCAGTGAAAAATGACTCAAAGTGCAGAAATCCTTCAACATGCTGAACTGAGGTCAATGTCAAGTGGGTAAGGCATGTGGTGGTCATCAGTTGACTGTTTAAATGACCATAAGTCAGAAAAGACAGGAAAAAGGAGAGTGTTTGAAAGATTATCACCGAAGATTTGGGCATATCTGAAAAGTTATGGAACTGGGTATGCTGATCATCCAGCTGTTCCAGGCTGTGAAGAGCATCACCATACTTGAACAAATCCTCTATTCACCCGATCTTGCTCTTTTTTCCTTTCTCTGGGATCAAGGAGATCATCAAGGAGAGCCATTTTTAAAGTTTGGAGGTCATCAAGAGAGTTGTAACAATGGAACTGAGGGGTATTCCTGAAGAATTCTTCCAGCAGTGCTTAGAAAAGTGGCTGAAAAGGATGAGAGAGTGCACTAGGTTTGAGAGGGATTACTTTGAATTTTGTTGTTTAGAACTGAAATCAATTGTTTGTCCTGCTACTTTTCAGATACTCTTTGTATCATATACACACACACCTTCACACACAACATACACACACACACACACACACACACACACACACACACACACACACACACACACACACAAATTTTATAACTTTGTTTCAGGTTTAGTTTTACACATTAATAAAGTTGTTATGTTATAAGAATTGTTTCACTCCTCTCATGGATTTCTTTCAATGTGAATCTTTCCAAATGGAACTCTGGGTGATATAACTTTGTTAAAATTAGAATTTCTACGTCTGTATCCAATATGTTGTACAAGATGGTCTTTAGAATTTACCTTGTGTATTTTTACCATCTTCTCGATGAAAAGAAAGTAAATCAAAATAATAGACAAAGAACCATAACAAAAAGTTTATAAGAAGAAAAAGACCATGATTATATTAGTAAAGAACTTAATGTAGACCTTAGCATCAAATGGTAACCAGTGAAAGATACTGGGCAAAAATGTAAAAAATAAACAGATAATTAAAGTTTCAATGGAAAATTCTGAAAACAAAATTTTGGCATTGTATTTTATAGATTTTTATATCATGAAATTTTTGTTTAAAAGGCATAAATATATCAATCAACTTGTAAAGATTAATAAATGCTGCATGAACTTATAGAAAGTGAAAGAATATATCAAACAAAGTATAGTAACAAATCTTAAAGATACATAACATGATTCTAGAAAATAGTAAATTTTGTTTTGTTTGGGGCAAAAATACTTTATGGTATTATATTGGGTTGAGTCATAATTTCTATTTTAGTAAAATACAATTTATTCATGAATAATCTAACAATGAATTTTAACAGTATAGTTGCCATTATTTTGAATCACCTCGAGTAATTTGTCCGATGGCTTGTTGATTCCTCTCATGTAAAATGCAGCTCATTTCAAGTTCAATAACCTTTCCAAATATTTTTTCACCTGTCCTTCTTGAGAAAATATTTTGTCATTAAGAGCATTTTGTAGTGAATGAAAAAGATGGATATTACTTGGTGCAATGACTGGTGAATATGGTAGACAATATAGAACAGACCAGACAAAATCCAATATTTTTTCCTGCATGATTCTTGCTGAATCTGTCCTTGCATTATTATAGAGAAGTACTACATTTAATCTATTGATGTGTGCTGAGCATTTTCTTAGAACATTTCCATGCTCCCGTTACTGCTGTTGAGGGTATAATTTTACATTGAGTGATTGATTATAGTTTAAAAACTCAAAATGCATCCCACACAGTTATAACTTTTCTTCCACAAAGCTTTGTCTTTGTCAGTCCACTGTCTTTTGTATTGATCACTGTCATAAAAGACCCATTTTTCATCACCTGTAAGGATATTCTTGAGAAACAGGTCATTTCTCTACCTTGAAAGAAGTCTTGTGAGTGATGGATATGCAATTTTTCTTATTCTTCTTATTAAGAATATGTGGAACCCAGACACCTAGCTTGTTCACCTTTCCTTTCTTTTTCAAGTGGCAGCAGATTATGGATTGGGATATGTTGAGGTCAATTGCTAATTCTCAAGTAATTTTCCACAGACTGCATTTCAATAATCCCTTAGGGCATCTTGATCACGTTCTGATGACCATCTTGGTCTGGGTTCATCTCTCAATAATATATTGCCAGAATATAACTTTGAAAACCATACAGAATATAACTTTAAAAACAAAAATAACTTTAAAAATAAAAATTATTTAAGACACAAACTTACATTAAGTTATTAAACCTCATCATTTATCTCTCTATTTATGACTAAGAGGCAGTAATTAATATTTCTCTTTGATAGGTTCTGACTAGGGTTCTTTTTTTTTTTCACATTGATATAAAGATACCACAATTGGAAGCAAAGAAGGTACAAAGGAAGATTGAATCATCACTAGAAAAAATTTAGAAAAGTTTTTTTTGGGTATCTTTTATAGTTTAGCATTCAGAACAACTACCTCCAGCCCTGGAATTTGTTAGTTTAAAAAATTATTGATTTCAGAAATATGGTTCTGATTAATATTATGTCAAAATGCTCTCTGACTTTCCAACAGGCATCTATACCAGTTTTCCCTTTGGCTTTTTTTACAAATGTCAACTTTAGAAATAATGGTTAATAATAATGAAACAATCAATTATGGTTGCTCAAGACAAGCTAATAATCTCTTATAGACAGTCATTGTGTTAACAAAAAGTGGTAATTTAACTCCAACAGTAAATATATATGAACATCTTGAGTAGTTTGGGTCGTATTTTATAATAAGCAAAATTTGTTTTTGAATTACCCCACAAAATTTTAAATATTGAAATTTTTCTTGCCAAAATTTCCATGACTTATTAAATTTTGAATCCCAGAAATTTAGATGATGCCATATTTTTTGAAAAGTCATTTTATTGATATTTTAGAGGGAGGTTCAAATTGCAATAATATTTTGTTTTTGCTAGAATATCTGCTGTCAAACTCTCATATTCCTTTTAAAATATACTCCTACCAATATATTTGACTTCCAAATTTTTTTTTGATGTTTTATTCCTTTCACACCTATTTAGTTACTTAAGGTAAGGAGAAGTGACATTGAAGGAGCTATACTTTTCAAAGCAAATACATTTCTGTGTTTAATGGCATATCAATCTTCATAGGTTGATGCCAAAGCCATCCTTGTAGAAGAACAACAGTGCCACTAATTAACCCATGGCTGTTGGTGATAAAGAGGTTCATACCTTTCCCTTGGGTATTAGTCCAAAAGTGAATGTAATAGTGCTGCTGGAGTTTGAACTCATATGTAACAGTCCAGCACATTATCCACTCTACCACAGGTACTTCCCACAAAGCAAATGCAAAATCTGATCCAGCAATCAAAGTCAGGATTCGTTTTGCATAAAAGTACATTGGAATTTGAACTCCTAGTAAAACCTAAGAAAATAAAGGATTTTCACATTTATTTTTGATTATCTTAATCTCCATGGCTCAAAAAATAATTTGAGGAAATTTCTGAAAAAATAATGGAAACTTTAGGAGAGCATATTTATTTTAAAATTCAGTCATAGTTAAAATATAATCTGGGAACATCTATAAGTTTTCCCAAATAACAGTTAAGAAGTACAAAAGAGAAAATTGAATAGTTTATCTTATCATAGGCTATCACAAATCAATCATCAATAATCTAGTTTTACCTTAATTTATTAAAAGAGTAATACACTGTTAACTCTACTTATTTTGATATTTCTGGCAATTTTTGCTTTCTTCAAAAGTCAATCATTTCAGATTGCCTACTTGTTAGTCAAATTGTGAATGTTGTCTTTGTGATTGAGGTTTAAGTTTTACTCTGTAAATCTGAATAACTCTCAGTAATTCCCAGAACTAAAGTATTTTTTCTTTGTTTTATTATGTTACACACAGTTGAAAAGCCATTGTTATAGAGCTAATCTAAGCTTTTCCCCTATACATTTTTATTAATCTTTTAGAAATTGTTACAAATTATGTTTACTCTTTTTATTATAAGAAACATCTTTTTCTTAGGGTTATGGCTGGAACTAAATAAGAGCTGGTTATAAACAGAGAACAAACAGAAAACGTTTGCTTTCAAGTTCATACCAATGAAAAACAAAGAGTTTGAGTTCCTAAGGCAGATATTGAGTTCAAATTCATTCTAATGACTCTTGCAATAGTTGTATAGCACCCTGCCCTTCTCTTAGACAACATCAGTATCACAAAAAGGGGAGACTTGCAGTATAAAGAACAGCTGATTTTTCATACAACTTTGCCCAGGCCTCTGTAACAATCCAGGCCACAATCCTTAGTCTTGCCTGACTGAGGGTTGCCATAAATAATAATAATAATAATAATAATGGTATATGCACAACCCAACACCTGGCACACATAAACTCCTATGGGACTTTGACATACACACGGATCATCTAATCTCGGCCAGAAGATCAGACTTTATAATAATCAATAAAAAAAGAGAATTTGCAGAATTGTGGACTTTGCTGACCACAGAATAAAACTGAAAGAATGTGAAAAGAAGGATAAGTACCTGCACCTTGCTAGGGAATTGAAAAAACTATGGAACATGAAGGTGACAATTATACCAATTGTAATTGGTTTTGGTACAGTAACTAAGGGATTATTAAAGAGACTGGAGGACTTGGAAGTAGGAGGACAAGTGGAGATCATCCAAACTACAGCATTATTGAAAACAGCCAGAATACTGAGAAGAGTCCTGGAGACTTGAGGAGACTTGCTGTCACTCAAACTCCAGTGAAAGACCATCAGCTAAAACTAATGTGAAAAACTCTAATGAGTAAATAATTATCATTATTATTAGTAGTAGTAGTAGTAGTAGTAGTAGTCTATCCTCAAGGTAAAAATTTTTTTGATTATTCAATTTTGAAATTTATCTTACTTAAATAAAAAAGATATCATATTGCTCTACATTTTCTAATCTTATACAATTTTCTAATTTTTCAATAAAACTAACATTCTAATTGTTGCTATAAAGCAGGAGACCAAATAGTCATTTAAATTTCATAATTGAAAATAATAATACCATGTACTTTTGACTACATCATATTCTGCCCAATTAGCTAATATCATATTGTACTAGATCATGCCTTTTGTAATGCAGTTTCTTTTATTTTATGTCAATATGTTAGGGAGTCACATGCTATGTATCAACAGTGGTTTTGTCTTAGTGTTTTATGAAAAGATAATCCATAAAATAATCATAAACATTTTCCAAGAATTAATCTGACCTTCTTTGCAGGTTCAGTTACTGTCCGGATAGCCTTTACATTTTCTTGGATGTTCAGTTACACCAATATTCCTACTTAGGTTTGGGGGTTAATTCTTGTTGAAATTGTTAGGAACATGACTGTCATGATTTCTTTGGTTCACAATTAAGGTCTTAGAATTCTTTCCATTTTTTTTTTTTTTTTTTCTTCATTCTTCTTTCTACAGTCTGTTGAAGTGGTTACATCACAATTTAAGAGAATTTTTTTTCTTTTAGTCTAATTTTAAAAAAATCATATTTCGAATTTTTTAATCAAATATTTGCATATTATAAAGCACTCTTCTTTTTGAAAACTAGGCAGTGAATAAATAGTATTAAACTATATTTTTAATAAAAGAAAATGTTGAAAACCTTTGTTCACACCTGGTATTTAGAATGTATCATATGGGAGTTTTAATCAATTGCTACGAGAAAAGATATTCAGATCTACAAGCAAACTCTCATTTATCTGAGATATTGCCCATTGAAATGTTGCACTGTTTCTATACAGAATTAGAGACTCCAGAATATATTGCCAAAATCAGTGTTTTATGAAAAGATAATCAATAAAATCACCATACAATTTTACAGGCGTTAATTTGACCTTCTTTTCAGACTCAAGGGTATGAGAGGCTTCTAAGTGACTATTAATTAAGTAACCAAACCAGCTCAACACAGACAGAGTTTATTTTTACCAGATATATATTTGTATTAAACTAAATCAATGTGGATTTTTGAATCCCAAGAATTGAATAAATCATTCAACTAACTTCAGACTGTATAAAAAATAAACTGGTTCATTTTTACTTCTCCTTGTAAAATAGAGAGTATTGCATAAAAAAACTTCTTATGAAAAAAATTTTGAGGATCTTAATCAGTTCAATTCTAAATCCTATTTGTATCTCACATGATTGAAAAGATGGTAAAAAATTAATTAGATTCATTTAATTAATTATTAGAGGAGTCATAATGAATGGGAAATTACTAGAGAGAGAATTATTATTATTATCATTATTATCATTTTTTTCCACATCAGCATTAGCTGATGGTTTTTCACTGGAGTTTGAGTGACAGCAAGTCTCCTCAAGTCTCCAGGACTCACCTCAATATTCTGGCCATTCTCAATAATGCTGTAGTTTGGATGGTCTCCACTCAACCGCCAACTTTCAAGTCATCTAAGCCCTTTAATAATCCTTTAGTTACTGTGTCAAGAGTGCCAATCTCAATTGGAATTGACTTACAGGCAACTTTTTTTCATTGTGAACTTACACAAGGTCTAGTTTTCTGCCTCGAATTGGGTGACCCATCTTTATCACAAAATCTCAAAGGATTTTAGGTGTTTCATTTTCCCAGACATACTCTTGTCTGTGCTTATACCATTGATTTGTATGGTCAAAATTCAGTTATTTGTGCTGTGGATCACTTTCTTCGGCAAGTCATGTGGGCTCTTGCACTCCTTCTGTGCTAGTTTGTTGCACTTATTATATGATTGACTGTATCATTATCACATTTGCTATTCCCCTGAATTGTTGTTATAGCATTATTCTGGACTGCTATTAGGAATGCTTTGGTTTCTATCATTAGATTTCCTCTGTATAGCCAGGCTCTTGTCATCTCATGCACAATCTCTTTAGTTTGTTTCTGAAGTGTAAATATAGCTGTTTTTTAATCATTTTATTTTTCTTGATTTTTCATTATTGCCTCTTAAGTATATGTTCTTTTGCATAATCATTACTTTCTCTTGTTCCCTTTCTGAGCCTCCTTTCTTGATATTTTAAGATGTGTCCTGAGTCACCTTATTAGGGAGCATGCCCAGGCATTTATTCATTTGATAAAGCTCCTACTGTAGAGTTTGATACCTATAGTTTCCTTGTTCTTCTGAAGTATCCTTTGCTTCATTGTCCTTTCATTTCTATTTGTTTGTGCTTGCTTCTAAGATCCATAAATGTTTGCAGCTTATTTCTTTCTAAGTGTTCTAATACTTTCCTGAATGGATGATTTTATTCCTTCAGTTGTTTATCTTTTTCTCCTTGCAATTTTCTCAATACCAAATTCCACCCTTCTGTCTTGGCTGAAGATTCTGACCATCTGTATACAAGATTACAATTCCTTTTTGCTTTTGGCTAAAATTCTTATATTATCCATTTGTATCAAGAGGGTTACCTTACCTTTTAATTTCATGAATTATGATCTTTTGAATTGTCTAAGAATATAGTTTTGTGGCATACCAACCCCATTTCTATAATAAACAGTTGTTAGAATTGTGAATCTGATCATGAAATGGGACTTTATTACAAAATTGTAATTATTGTTTTAATTGTTTCCATACCATAAGACTTTTGCTATACGTATAATCATGAAAGTTTGCTAAATAAATCCTGCTCATGGTATCACTTGTTACATTATTATTTAATCAAACCAAGTACAATTATATGCCCTTAAATACTTGATAGTTCAAACAGATTTCTAAATGAATTAAATTGATTCATTTTAATTTTTTAAATCCGAAAATTCACCTAACTTTTGAGTATAAATTTTGCTTTGATTATCTTACTTTTGTCTAATCCTATTTTGAATCTATTATGAATTTGTCTGTCTGTTTTCTATAGATGGCCAGGCAGTTTAAAGTGAAGTTGCTAAATTTGATCGAGGTTTTGATAGGTACTTCAACTAGTATCAGAATAACTAGTGAAGTCAGGAATTTACAAATAAATGAATATTCAATCTAAAAAAATCTTTCTTTCTTTCTTTTTTATTCTTATTTTTTCATTCTTAGTTTTGTATTATTAATTGTGTACAGGTAATAATTTTTAAATAACTCAAAGATTATTCTAGCTTGACAATGATTTTTAAATTTCCTTTTTGTTTGAAATATTAGATTTTAATAATATTTTATTATCTACAATTGATTGCAATTTTTACAAGAGAACATTTTAACATAATTTCTGGAGCTCAATAGTTATATAAAAATACAACCACAATTTTTCTTTTTCTCTTTTTTTTTCTTTTTTTATCATTATTATGTTTTTCTTCTTGTACTGTTTTTCTTTCTCTTCGTCTGTATCAGAATAAGTACTTAATGGTTGCCCCTGACTGCACATCCAACAGTACTTGACATTTTCCCCACACACTAGGATATGATGCTCAGCGAACAATGAACACTGAACAAATGAGTAAACCTCTCACTGCCTGTGTCTTGGCCTTTAGAACTACTTCACCTACAACATTTTGCCTTATTTCCTTATTGATATCAACAAGAAAGAAAAGAGGTACCCATTAACACAAGAATGAATACATAATCTTAAAGAACAGTAAAATTGAAAAAAGTAAACATTAAAAATAAAATAATTGATTTTTTTTAAAAATTCTTTACAAAATACCATTTCTATCAATCTTATTATGAAGTTAAGCAAGATTATGTCATTTCTGAAAGAGAATAAAGAGCAAAAAATAACAATAAAATTTAATAAAATCATTACTATGATGGCCTGAAATAAAAAAAATAGTATGAAAAATTTTAGCAATGCCAATTAATTTCATTATGCTAATTTGTTCATGACTTCTGTTTACTGGCATCTCTCAAGTTTTGGTTAATGGATCTTGCTAGAGAGAGTGCTTAGTTTTCTTGCATAAAACAGAAACTTGCTTGAATATCATTTCTGAGTAGCACACACACACACACACACACACAATCACTCAGATAGATAGATAGATAGATGTAAGAACCTATACACATATAAGCTTAGTTTAGGAATTTATGTCTATATATATGTATGTGTGTGTGTGTGTGTGTGTGTGTGTGTGTGTGTGTGTGTGTGTGTGTGTGTGTGTGTGTGTGTGTGTGTGTGCGTGTGTTTATTACAGGAAGAGGAAGAAATAAATGAGTATTAAATATTTATATTCATTTGGTTCAAATCTTGGAAGAAACATTTCTGTGTAACTTTGCCACTGAATGATTCTAACAAATAATGAGTTCCTATCATCTGATAAATATCCAAATATTCTGATAATTATTATCTTCAAATACAAGCATTGTACTCATAAGGTATATACAATTTTCAATTAAAGCATCTCTCATTCATTAACATAGCAATGTGAAATTATTTTTAGAGTCTCAGACTAGCATCACAAATATCATTACTTCTATTCCAACTAAATTTTATTCCCATGATTTGTTGCAGGAAAACATGCTCACACTAATTTAGAAGTGGGAAAAAAAAATTTAGTATGATTAAGAAACCTGATTTTTAAAAAGTATTTCATGGAATTTGTTTTTCTCTGTGACTTTAACATAACTTATTAATATTCAATAAAATTATTCAAATACATGTAATAAGTGTAATCAGAAAATCTTGAGTCTAAATTTTTTTTAATTTTTAAAATTTCAAAATTTAAATGAAGATGTATACATTACTGAGCCACTTATAAAATAAGGGATTATATCTAGATGAATCAGTGTCAATTCTAAATACTTTTTGATAAGCAATTTTTTGCATTCATGTAACTTTTCCTTGTTTTCTAAATGAAATCATCTGGAAGTTGCAGGTCTAATCCCAACTACAGGTAAATAACAAGGAATCCTTACTATAGCTTAACACTTGTACTTAGTTAATGGCATAAGAACAATGTACCCCCATGGATTAAATAAAGAGTTCAGAGTGGACTCCTGAGTTCAACATGAAACACCTGAAGAAGGCCAAAAGATGCATTTAGCTAAAATGTTATGAGTATAACAATGAAGATGAAGACAATAGTATGAATATTTTAAGTAATAATTTTTTTTTTCAGTTTATATCCATTAGGTACAAGGTTTATAATTGCATTGTTCATTTTAGAGGGATGATGTTTTCAAATATATATTGTAACACTATAATATTTAAATATAAAGATATCTAAGTAGCGGACAGTTCATTGTCTGAGTAAACTGGGATCTCCATCCTAGGAAAACTTTGATTTCAAACCACCATTGCCTCATAAAAATGTTTTAGAAATAAACCCTGAAAACAAATCTGGAAGTAAAAGTACAGAGCTATGGTTTCATAAGACTAATGGACACCACAAAAAATGTTAACAACTTAAAAAATATGCAATACAAATAAATGATAAAAGCATCTGTACTCATGAATGTAACCTAAAAGAAAATTATAGTTAATCAATATCTAATTAAAAAGTATTGTGAATGATTCTGTATTATTTAAAGAACCTTTAACAGCCATACCATATCAATATAATGGTATGTAAAATAGCTCTTATTACTTACCCAATTTCTTTGGGTTTTTTCTTTCTCTTCTATTCTCTATTCTTATTTTTTTCTCTTTAAGATATTTTTTAAAATCCTATAATAAAACTAAATTTCAAATACTTTTTTAAGTATCCTTGATCACTTTATGAAGTCAGATTAAATAAATAAAATAAAACATTTTAAAGACCTTGTAGATACCAAATATACAGTCATATTAGCATGCCAGATGTTTATTTTCTGTGTTAATATTTGACCAGTAATTTACATTTTCTTTAATCTATCCTTTGAAATATTTTCCTCTTTCTCTATTCCATTTACTGGGGGCATCTTGAGAGTCTCCAGACACAAAGCAAAGGAGAGAACCAATTGCCAAGTATTCTATGGCACCTCCAGACTATGAGATACATCATTAACATTATCATCATACATAAAAATTCAATCTTAAGAAATTATTTTCCTGTAAGCTGATATACCATTAAACAAAAGAACCAAACCAAACATTATTTTCCTTTTCTGCCAAAATGCATGAAAAATATTTTTCAACAATAAAGTTTATGGATTTGGTTTGGTTGGTAAAAATATTTTTTTTCATTTGCATTTATACTTTAACCATCAAACAATTTTCAGGCATAAAATGAAGATATCCTTATTGATATACCTAATCATAAAAAGATTATCCATTTTGTAGTCAATATTAGTATTATATAGCAACTCTATAACTATGAATAAATTCTAGGAAATGACAAATCATAGGTGGATCCAAAAATTATGTTCACAATTTTCTGAAAGTGATATGAATGAACATTGAATATTAACATAATTAAACATAATTGAGCATTTAAATTAAATATACCAACTTATAAACATATTGCATAAAATAATTTCATTCCTCTTGACTTCACTTCAACTTATATCTACATTTTCATATAAATATTTTGATATACTCATATACAATAATGTTTGTAAATGTCTTTATCAAATAATGATCTTGGGGTTCAGACTTCGAGGCTGGAAAATCATAATCATTAATCCTGAAAATCAAAGGAAAATTATGCAATAAATATTGCCCTGTTGTTTGCATAGTTTTAGTTGGTAAAGTTTTCAGTAGGATCTATCACAGACCATATGTTCTATCATATTGCTGATGAGGCCTTTGAGTCATAATTTGGTTTCTAAATTGTTCAATAGTAAAGCAAGGGGACATTCCAATTTCTATTTTCCTAGCTATATATCTAACAATGGAGAGATTTGTGATGATATGATGATCATCATTGGAAATGGACATGGCAAACCAAGTTCAAATTTTGAATGAGGCTGTTTGCATTTCACATAGTGTTAATACTCAAATGAAAGGTGCACAACCAACTATTCTCCCTCCAGTTATGGGTAAATAGTAGGTCAAACTAGGTTCTTTAACTTTGGTATGAAAACTTTGAACTCAAACCTGTTAAAATCTGCTTAAAAATTGACCTGGTGTTTTATCCTGATTATGTGGAGGGGTTGGGTAAATACATATACCTTGCAATGGCTTTCTGCATGACTTTAATATTTTGTACTTCTGACAATGTTTTTAACAAGAGAAGATTTACATCCAAAACCAAGTGTTTTTTATCTTTGGTAAGGGATGTGTTATACACAAATTATTATGACCTCATAGACCAAACTGAAGTTGACATATCAAACCTCATAGGCGGATTTACAAAAACCTGCACTGGGTTACTATTAATCTTGAAAATTAATGGTTATGTTTCAATCCTCACCTGACAAGCATTATTATAAGCCAAATATCTAAATTTATGTAGGTATACCGAAATATTCCAAGTACAAATATAATGATATATAATAGCTAGTCAGTTAACTTCTGTACTTAATGGATGCAAAATCTGGGTTACTTATTGCTATCATATAAAACAGAGCACTTTCACCAACAATGTTTGTGAAGAAATATAGGTGTGAGCTGAAAAATGGTGATATTGAAGGAATAGAGTGATGTTGGGATAACATATATGAAGCATAGTCTAAGATGGAGTAGACACTGCATTGAAATTGATAATGACAGACTTTGCAAACAGCCTTTACATGGAGAACTAGTAAACAGAAATCAACCTCCCTTTAAGCTAAATATGAGATACAAGGACTGTTTTAGGGTCATGATTACGGCAGCAAATATCTCAGATGAGGACTGCAGTATTTGAAAGGAGTTGGCTTCTATGGGGAAAGTTGCAATTGAAAACATAAAGAACATTGAATTTGAGCATTCTACTCTAAAAGGCAATTGTCAAGAACAAATTGCAGAATTTCACACCAGTAGGAAAGAATGTAAGTCAGTGGGAAGGCTTAAAAGGCATCTTAAAATACATATAAACTGTGTAAGAGCAATTTCCTTTAAAATACAATCTCTTGTGTACCAGATTTGAGCCAAATACTTTAAATCTCTTGCTAGCTTAAAAAGCAACATCTACTCATGATGATATACAATGACCATATTCAAATTTGAGGTGTAAGGCATTATATATATATATATATATATATATATATATATATATATATATATATATATATATATATATATATATATATCAATAGATAGGGAGAGAGTAGGGAGAAAAAGAGAAAGAGTCAGAGGAAAATGTTTGTTTATACTTTGACCAAATACATTTAAATATAGTTTTTCACCATTCCTTATGTTTAATCCTAATATGAATTCCATATTTTAGGTCAAGTAAGATCACTACTTAATTTTAAAAATGTGAAATGAAGGAATAATAGTTGGGATAAGGATTTATCTAAGCTTTACTAATTTTGCTACATTCTCAGGGTCTTAGAAGTTTACACACTCTAAGATGAATGTTCTTTTAAAAAACTGAGAATATTCTAGAAAATTATATTCTTGCTGGAGAAGCTTCTGATAGACTAATTGTCATTATGCAAGTCAATTAGAGAGATCACCTGAAGATGTATTTTAAGGTCTAACTTAAGCCAGTGTCTGTTTGCTTTACATCATAGGAAAATAAAAAAATCAGTTTAAACCTTAGGAAAAAAGTTGTGAACTTCAACAAGACTGGTTCCTTGGGAACAATTTCCTAACACCTGAAGGTACCACATTTACCTGCACAAACATTTGTGTGAGTGTTTGCCAATGTCTTGGGAGACCTAGGTTCAATCCCAGGTCGAGTCATACCAAAGACTCAAAAAAATGGTACTTGATGCCTCCTTGCTTATCACTCAGCATTATAAGGTATGGATCAAGGATAAAGCGGAGAAATCCAGGGAAAGGAGTGGCGCCCTCTCCTACACCTTGATGTAGTAGCAATCAAAAAGGGAGCCTTCGAGTCAACCTCGACCATGGTCACCAACTTTACTTATAAACATCATGAAAGTACTTTGATATAAACATCATGAGAGTACTTTAATGTAAAAAGTTCAAATCAGTCCCAGAATAACAACAAAGGATCTTGAGGAGATTGTAGAAGCAACAGGTACAATAGTATCTATATTCACTGTAAAATCAGTATTATATCAACATAGCCTGATAAGCTGTTCAGCAAAGAAGTTAACGCTCCAAAACTACCATAGAAAACAGACTAGTATCTCATGATAACGATGATCTTAGTTTTGGATGAAATCTCTTCTGGTTTTATGAAACAAATATTGAACATTTTAGCCATAATAACCATCATTATGTTTGAATGGGAAATGAGAAAGCTTGCAAGCTGAAAAATACCACCACAACTGTGAAGCAAATAGCTTGCAGAATCATTTTGCTTTTTATCTGAAAGAATGGTGCATTTCATAAAATAGATGACACCATGAAGAAAGAAAAATATGTGAATAAATCAAAGCAACATCTTAAGACATCAGTGGGAAAGCTTGGTAACAAATGAATCTTTCAAATGATAAATGGCACCAAAGATACTTCCAAAATTGTGGTAAAATGGCTTGAATACCAACAAAGTCAGGGTATTGGAGTGGCTTCACAAAGCTCTGATCTCAGTCTGATAGAAAATGGGGGCAAAACTGAAAAAGCATGTGTGAACAAGTTGGCCTACAAACCTAACTCAGTTACAACAGTTATTTCAAGAAAAATGGGCCAAAATTCCATCAGCTTGCTTGTGGAAAACTAGTTTGAAAATTCTGACCCAAGTTAAGGAATTTAAATACCATGCTACCAAATTCTAACTCAATGTATGCAAACTTCTGACCTATTGAATATATGATGAAAGAAACAAAACCTGAACTAAATCATAATCTCCACAATTATTCTGACATTTAACATTCTAAAAATAAAATAGTGATCCTGACTGACCAAAGACAAGTAATCTTTACCAAGGATTGTAAAAAAACTGAGTTTAAATGTATTTGACCAAGTTGTATGACATGTTATATAATATGACTTCAACTACATACATATATATATATATACAGATAGATAGATAGATAGAGATATATATTGTATGCATGGGTTCTGTTGCTAAATACTATGGTTTAACTCACTTGAGAATTATTATCATTATTATCTTCACTGTCTTTGATGGGTTTTGATCAATAAATTTCTGGTTGAATTGAAACTAAAGAAGTATACAGTGCATGCAAAATTTACAATAAGTAAATCGGATGATGATTCAGATTGTTATGATTGAACATTTTGCAAAAAGGTTTTCTAATTTAACTAAAAATAAACACCTCTAAAGGAAAGTATATGTATTCATGTGTGTGTTTGTTTTTATATATGATTTGATATATCTGTTTATCTATATATATATGTGTATGAAATATTAAATTTATATATATATATATATATATATATATGTGTGTGTGTGTGTGTGTGTGTGTGTGTGTGTGTGTGTGTGTGTGTGTGTGTGTGTGTCTGTGTCCAATAGAGACTTGCAGAAGTCTAGTGGTTACTACAGTCAAAAACAAATATGATAATGATCATGATAAGAATACTAGTATGATTTTATTAGTGTATAATAATGATACTTACTTATCTCAGAAATTTAGACAAGAAAAAGAATGTGTGTGTGTGTGTGTGTGTGTGTGTGTGTGTGTGTGTGTGTGTGTGTGTGTGTGTGTGTAGACACATATACACATTGTAAGGCACCCAAAGATTAACTTAAGTTACTGGATTACCATATCCCTTCCTTTTAAATGCACAAATGTCTGAGAATAGGAATATAAAAATTATTATTATGGTTTTTAATTTGACTTCAGTCAGAAAAAACATTGATCATGAAATTTGCTCTCAAGTGAATTAGGCTGATAGCATCTTTTGCAGAATAAATGTGCCTTGCTTTATAACTTGTTTTATCAAAATATGAAACCATAATGCTTTTCATAACAATTTCTTCATAAGTTAGATATAATCAGCCACCACTATGTTCCTTACCTAACAAAAAATGTGTACTAATAGCTCTGCTTATTTTGCTGTGACCCATTTCACAAATGACATGAGAAGAGAACAGTGAAGACTGTAGTTTCTAGCAAATCAATACTAGAACAGCTTCCCACCAACCTGCTAGCCAATAAGCTTGTTGTTACTCTCACTTCAGTAAAATGCTATCAGTTCTTTTAATGCTTGTATCTGATTGGTTATCACAGTCACAGTGTGGCAAATGATGGGAGTAAATGAGAAGACATAGAGATTGGAAGTAGTTCTTCATGGCATTGGTGAGTGTGTGTATAGATAATTACTGTCACACACTCAAAGGTATACTCATTAGAAAGTTGCTTCAGTTCAATATCTGTTTAGATACATTTACACAAATATATATATATATATATATATATATATATATATATATATATATATATATATATGTGTGTGTGTGTGTGTGTGTGTGTGTGTGTGTGTGTGTGTGTGTGTGTGTGTGTGTGTGTGCATTTATGTATATGCACCCAAGATGTGAAATTATGTAATTGTTATCAGTATAGAAATGAAAACTGGAAAACCAAGTTCAATATTCAACTGAAGTGGCTCATGTTCACTTAGCATGAGAACACTTGGGAAGGTATTAGCCTATATCTCAGTGCTCTGTCTCATCTTAAGATATCTTGGTAAAAATATCTTGTCACTAGCATACTATAACGACTGACTGGGAAAAGAGAGGATGAGGGAACTTACAGACACATGCACAACAATTGGGAATTAAGCCTTTTTTCTGTTTTTGGATGAATACCAACTTATATAAAAAGCTGTAAATACATGAATTTTCATATTTGGCAATAACTGTTTAATTCTCTTGTGCCTAGCAAGCTATATATATATATAATCATTGTATTTATATATACATATATGTTTTTATTATACAGATATTATCATTAATGTTTAATTTTCAGTTTTACTTTCAGTTTTTTAAAATTCTTCAACAGTTCTTTAACTTGGGTGAAGGAAGATAGTGATTATGTGCATTCAATGTATTCATATTTTTTGCTGCCTGTTTTGGATGTTAATTTTCCATTCACATAGGTGGTACACTCCTAAGAAGATGAGCAGTTAGGCAAAGAGCAATTTTTTGTATTTCATATCAGCTGGGACTACCTTGTATCTTCTGTCTCTTTCTTGTTCATACCCAGGGTTCCCACAATTACTGAAAAGTTGTAGTTTTAAGATGCCACCAATTTTTTCAATTTCTATTTCTAAGTCTTTGATTTACTTTTTTTATTATAATTTTTGACTAAAATGTTGCACTTTTGGCACTGACAAATCAATTAGAAGGCACAACCTTCTTTTATAGCCATTACTCATTATATTTGGTCTATAGCTCTCCATTTTTCTATCAGTTTGGATGGCAAAATCCCAGAAAACAATAGTTTCTTTGGTTTATATAATTGGTTCTGGTTTGTGTCTATGCTATTTTTAGATTATGGTATTCTATGGTATTTGAATGAATATTCAAGTACTATAGAATAGTATTCCTATGAATATAATGCCCTATTATATTATTTTGCCTAACGTTCTACCTGTGTTGTTATTATGTGAGTTTTCCCCAATAGCATCAGCTGGTGGTCTTTCACTGGAGTCTGAGTGATAGTAAGTCTCCTCCAGTCCTTTGGATGCTTCTGAGTATTCAAGCCAATCTTAACAATGCAATGATCTGTATGGTCTCAATTCCTCCTGGGATTTCCAATTCCTCCAGACTCTTTTCCAAATCTTTGGGGACTGTTTCAAGCATACCAACTACAACTGGTATCACCATCATCCTCATGTTTCATAGTTTTTCAGTTCTAAAAAGGTCCAAGTATTTGTTTATTTTTTGCTTTCTTTTATTTGCACTCTGTGGTCTACTAGAATGGCAAAATCCACCACATGACTTGGTTAAAGCGATGAACTGCGGAATCGTAGTACGCGGTTTCGTACTCCAGTCGCGCTATTACGTTCACTTTCGGCCAAATACCCTTGGGAAAGGTATGAACCCCCTTATTCTCCCTCCAGCTATGGGTAAATAGTAGGATTGACTAGGTTCTTCAGCCTTGGTGAGGCAACTAGTCTAGGAGAAGGAAAACTCTGAATTCAAACCTGTTAAACTTCGCTTTAAAAAAATTGACCTTGTGTCATATCCTGCCCGAGCGGAGGGGTTGGTAAATAGTACCACATGACTTGTTTGTTTTTTTTTGTTAATCAATATTAGGTCAGGTCATCTGACTGAGAAAAGGCAATCATTTTGTTTGTAAAATCCCAGAGAATTTTATGCTTCTCATTCTCTAGGACAGATTCTGGTTTGTGCATATGCAATTTGGTAGTATAGTCAAATTTTAATCACTTACACAATTTCCATCACCTTCCCCAGCAAGTCATGGCTAGTTTTGTACTCCTTTTGTGCTTGTTTGCTGCATTTGCTTATTATATGATTAACTGTTTTATTGTCTCCACAAAACTTACTCATGCTATTCTTTTGCCTATAATAAGTTTTTGCTTTTATATAATTGGTCCTTATAGCACTGCTATTAAAAAAATTGTTTTTTTTTCTTAAGGGTTCTCTTCCTTAGCCATGTTCTGGTCTTCTTGTGTAATCTCACTATTTGTCAATTGAAGTTTGCATACATTTGTTTTCTTCCCATTTTTGTTTTCTAGTTTTTGTTTTTCTATTTGCTGTTATGTTGTTATTACTGCTACTGAATGCAATAATTTGTCTTTCTTTACTCATTTTAATGCATTCCCCAAGTCCTTGTATTCATGCATCAACACAATCCTAAGTGTTGGTGAGTCCTCTTCCTCCATCTTTTCTGGACATATAAAATCTGTCTATGTCACCTCTTATGCATAATCATCATTTTCTTTGTCTTTTGTCCTATTTTTCTAAATCCATCTCTTGACCATTTTAAGAATGGTCCTGAGCATCTTATAAGAGAGATTGCCCTTGCATTTATTCCTTTGATGAAATTTCTGTTGCAGAGCTTTGTTTTGTAAAATTTACTTGTTCTTCAGAGCTATCCTCTGACTTCTGGGAACTCTTATGAGTATTCTGGTTGACTTTAGCAATGCTGTAGTCTGGATGGTTTCAATTCTTCCTCTGATCAGAAATTCCTTTTTTCAAACCATCAAGAACCATTCCAAGCATACCAAATCATGTTCTACAGCTTTTTTACTTCTCAGGCAAGATCCAAATATTTATTTATCTTTTCACTTTTCCAGAATAGGCAGCAAGTTCTCTCTTTTTGTGTATTAATACTAGGTAGGGTCTTCAAACTGGGATTAGGGGATCTCTTGGTTTCTAAAAATTCCAGAGAATTTTATGCATCTCATTCTCTTGGGCAGAATCTAGTTTGTGCATATACCATTTAGTTGCATGGTCAAATTTCAGTCTCTTGAAAAATTCACATTGGATCACCTTTTGCACCCAGTTGTGCCTATTTCTCCTTTTGAACTAGGTTGCTCCATTCACTTAATACGGATTAACCATTTCATCTCTTTCTTCACATAATGTACACTTGCTATTCTGTAGCATATAATTGATTTTCAATTTAATATAGCATTGTTTTGTGTTGCTATTAGAAGAGATTCAGTTTCATTCTAAGGGTTTCCCTTTCATTGCCATGTCCAGTGCAATCTCAGTAGTTTGCAAGATCTATACATTTGACTTTTTTCTCATTTTTGTTTGTAGGAGTCCCCGTGACATTATAGTGTAAATGCTAGACTGCAGCCTTTAAGTAAGCAAGTTCCAATTCTAATTATGTTATTATGTTCACTTTCAGACTAATACTCTTATCCTTCTAGCAATGGGGTACATAGTATGACTACTATTCTTCTACAAGGATAGCTTTGGCAAACTTTGATATGCCATTAAACAAAGTAACCAAACCAAACCATCATTTCTGTTTCTTAGTTTTTGTTGTTTTTCTGTCTGTTCTTATGTTGCTGGTCACTGTATTTAGTCCTTGTTTGTTCTTTTTAATGTCATCATTGAGTCCTTGTATTCATGTATCAACACAATACTTATTTCTTGACACATATAGTCTATCGATGCTATCTCTTGGATGTAAGTCCTTATGTAAGTCCTTATGCATAGTTATAAACTTTCTTCTCCTTTGGTATATTTGTCTGAGTTTCTCCCTTGTCCATTTTAAGAATTGTCCTGAGTATCTTATAAGGGAGATTGTCCAAGGGTTTATTCTTTTCATGAGATTTATGGTTTCAATAAGTTTACTTGTTCTTCTGAGATACTCTTTTTAAATTTTTTCTTTGATTTCAGCTTGTTTGATCTTGTCTGCATCCAATATTACCAAGTCCTTCTCTCTAAATGTTCTGAGGCTTTTCTAATTTAGTAGTTCTATTCCTTCTGTTGTTTCTCTTCTCCCACTTTTCATTATCAGCTTGGAATATTTTTCAATGCTAAATTTCATTCCTATATCCCAGGTATATATTCTTACTGTTCTACTTCATTTTTGGCTAATAGCTTGATGATATCATTATCATTATATTTCTTGTGAGTTTTTCACACCAGCATTACCTGGTGGTTTTTCACAGGAGTATGAGTGATAGCAAGACTCCTCAGGTCTCCAGGAATCTTCTGATTGATCTTAATAATGGTGTTATTGGATGGTCTTGATTCATCCTCCGATTTCCAACTCTTCCACACCCTCCTTTCCAAGCCTTTAGTAACCATTCCAAGTGTGCTAATTACAATTGGTATCACCATTACTTTCATGTCCCCACAACTTTTTAGTTTTCTGACAAGGTCCAAGTACTTGTCTCTCTTTTTGCTTTCTTTGATTTTCAATCTGTGCTCTGCTGGGACAGCAAAGTCCGCTTTTCAGCAAGTTGATTGATCTTAATAGTGCTGTGATTGATGGTCTCAATTCTTCCTCTGATCTTTATTTCCTCCAGTCTCCAATTATTATTATAATTACTATTATTACTATCATTATTATACTATGTAAGAAGTATAAATTATATATATATATATATACACACACATACTTATATATATTCATATATATGAGTGTGTGTATGTATATACACATATATATGCATATGTATACATATACGTATACACACACACACACATATATATATATATATATATATATATATATATATACAGGGTGCCTTCAATAAGTTTCCAAACTTTTTTGTACAGGCATTTAAAATTGTCATAAACTCTTGAAAATTCACTATGTTATTGCTTATGAGATGACTGACCAATTTCAGGTTCAAATGAACAGCTACAGCAGCAATTGAAATACACCCTACTAAAGCCTGATTTTCACAGCTGGTCAATTTCAAAAATGCGATCTGGACGTGAGGACACTTTAGAAAAACGATATGCAATAAAATTCTGTTTTAAACTTGGAAAAAATACCACAGACACGTATGGAATGCTTCAGACTGCTTTTGGAGCGTCTTGCATGAATCAAGCATCAGTTTTTGAGTAACATAAGAGATGCAAGGAAGGCACAGAGTCTGTGAGAGATGATGAGAGGTGTGGGAGGAGTAAGGAAGTCAATACACCACAGTTGATTGGCCAAAGGGTTAGAGCTAGGGTTACTATGTTGCAGTTTTAAGGGATTCTGTTGGAAGAGGCCAGCACTCTTCAAATCGGTTCATTGGCATTTCCACCAGGACAATACACCAGTCCATAACTCCGTCTTTGTCACAGACTATTTCACCAAGATGGTCATCAAGACAGTTCCTCAGCCTCCCTGTGACTTTTGGTTATTCCCTAAGCTCAGAGGCTGTCATTATGAGACAATTGAGGAGATGAAAGAGGCTGTGACGAAGGTCATTGACACGCTCACACAAGAGGATTTCGATGGGGCCTTCCAGAAGTTGTTGGAATGGTACAACAAGTGCATTGCAGCCGGAGGAGATTACTTCGAAGAGGACTAGAGTTTCATGTGTGTACTATCAATAAAAGTACCCATACGAAAAAAGTCTGGAAACTTATTTATTGATCCTCGTATATATATATATATATATATATATATATATATATATGTGTGTGTGTGTGTGTGTGTGTGTGTGTGTGTGTGTGTGTGTGTGTGTGTGTGTGTGTGTGTGAATATAAACTCTCACACGCACACTCATACACATTCACACACAAAAAACATGTTCATTGTATAATAATCATTGTCCAAAGGAAAATGACTTAAAGAACCAACTTCAAATCCAGGTTGAGGTTGTTTGCTTTTCACTTCATGTTAATGCCCATTAAAAAGTTATGAATCCTTCTTTTCTCACTATTAGTAAATATTTGGCCAGACTGAGCTTTTCAGCTTTGGTTTGAAGGAAAACCTCTGAATTCAAAAATCTCGAGAGTATTGTTTGGAAGAATCTATGGCACATTGACACACTATTCTTCTTCAGCTCATCCAGAAAGTGTAGCTTGTCCTAAACAAACCTTTTCCACAATAAACAGATTATCTGTATAAGCACCTTTATAGTTCACATCTTTAACTGAACTTTCAAGCCCTTACACTTTGGTATCAATAGAAGAGTCCATCACACACACACTCATGTATATATATATATATATATATATGGCAGCTACAAAAGAAACAAGCAGTTTCAAAAAATGTTTTAAATATACCTTTGTATGCACAATCCCCAGTCTTATAGAAAAACACTTAAATCCATTAATGTAATTTCCAATCATCTCATCACTGAAAATTAGATACTCCTTAAATCATCTTCTCTATATAAATCATAATGCATGGATTTGTCTCAGTCACTTAGACTTTGCAATAATATTAATTTATCAGCAATTATTTTCAACCATTTCCAGAATATTTTCTGAATAGTCTGTTTTGGAATTTATAAAACTTGACCTTTGACTCTGTGGATTTCTGTCAGTGACATAGCACAAACATTCCCCAATCATCTTTTTTTAAAACTTTTTATTGTCTCAACACCTATTGCATTTGCACAAATATCTATGCATATTGAATTTCTTGGACCAATCATTGTTAGATTATCTAGACTTCAGTGATTTCTTAAAATGTATTAATTATATTGTACAACTATAACATTTTGTCTAATTCAAGCATACAAAATATCTTTTCAACTAGTACTGTTTTTAGCACCTTAAATGACAAAGGAATAAATTTCAAGTGCTTTTCTTCAAAATTGTATAACGGGTATTTAAATAAATTTTTGAAAGTTTTTATTTTTATGTGTTCATGTGTGCATGTATATAGAGCCAGCTCAAAGAAGTGCCAAGCCCAATGATGAAATCTCTTACCCAATAAAATCATTTGAAAGTGTATGGTTTTTATAATTTCATTTTGTATATATAGCATCACCAAATCATTTAGTCTTTTGTGAAATTGCCAACTATGTTTTAATTGGTTTTAGTTTTGAAAAATTTTTTGTTGGTGTGTGGAGGCCAATTTGAACAAATCTTTGAGTATATGTGTACATGCATATGTGTATATGTGTATGTGTATATGTTGGTGTTAATTTGATTCCCATAATTATTTCTTGAGCTTGGATGTAATTTTTGTCATCAAATTGGAAATTCCTTATTAAATTTAGGAATGTTGTCAGTTAGGAAGTCCTTTTCTTTTCTAGTTAATGTCTCATTATGTATTGAGCAAAAATTTGTAATTCTTTATATATAATATTATTGTCTATGTTTGTATCAATTTATAGTTGTTTTCATCCTTTAGTATTTCCTAGATTTTTGTTCAGTAATGTGTTTTATATAAAATGACTATGGCACTTCTCTTATCTTCTTTTATAATTATGATGTTGTTTTCTGTATATGGTTGATATGGTATTTGTTTTTTCTTGTAAGTTAAGACTCCAGAGCTTTTCAAAGAATGTGTTTAACTCACTGTTATAACTTTTGTCTAGTAAGAATTTGGATTTATTTTTTTACAAGGTAGTCATCTGTATTTTCTTGGTGATAGAATCTCTCAATGTAAGTTTTAGAATTCCTGGCAGTTTTGTTTTGTATTTAATCTAGATGCCTAATGAGGACTGAAATGTCTGAAACATATGGAATAAAAAATCCTAAATACCAAATTTGAAACCATTTGCAGACCAATTTGTTTTAAAATGTTTACTTTTCTCTTTTTGGACCAACAAATATCTTTTTTAATATGTTTGTGTATGTATAAATGTACACAGGTATAAACATACACACAAAAATATATATAAAGAAAGTTCAAAAAGCTCTAAGCCTCTTCCAGATTTGAAATTTGTCGTTCACTTCTTACCTTTATATGGGCCTCACATGCAAAGAAATTAGGAGAGAACTTTGAATTAGTTTTCCTGGTTTTATAAGAAATAGATGATGCATTGCCACAATGAAAATGTTTACCTATGGCTCCTCTTTCTTGATGAGGCTTAGAACTTTGTGAACAACTCCCACAGACATGTGTGTACACATGTGCGCACACACACACATACACACATGTATGTGTATATACATTAGATAATGGACAAAAGAAAAGATTGATAAACATTGGTAAAAAGTTTCTAAAAATCTGTTAATCCTGATCAGTGTTTGACCTTTATCAAAGGAGGATAGTTACATCTTAAGACAGAAAAGCTGATGTATACCAAGAGATTGATTTCATGTGTGAATGAAGCTTGAAATTTAACTTTATGACTTCATCATTCAACTTTGCATGAATAATTTCAAATGTGGAAGTAATTTTTTCTCTCAAACATAATGCTAAGTGAGAACATCAGTCCATAAAAGGTAATGATCTTTTAAAAAGTAAATTTTTATATTTTGAAATATGGAAGTAATGATGAGAATGAGCATATTTTGTTGGTGAGTGTTTAAAATATAGTGTTTGTTAGTGAGTCCATTTATCATATATATATATATATATATATATAACACAGACACAATAAATAAAGGGGTCAATTTTTATTAAGAAAGTCATCAATTATATAAAAAATAATTCCGTGTAATGTTATATCATTTTCATGAAAATATGGAAGATTCAATTAAAGATATTTTTATTAGATAGAAACGACACAAAAGATGCTACAAATACAAATATTGGGAAATGTGCAGGTATATTTAGAAGACTTATGTTACTTGGACTCCAGGACTCACTGGAGAGTTAGATAGTTATAATGATAAGAAAAGACAAGAAATCTTTGTTAAAAAAGAGATTATTTAAGTCAAACTTGAACTGACATATTGGAAAGACACAGATTTGTTGTTACTTTTCCTGCTGGGCTATCAGACTTGTAAACTCAAATAATAAAAATAAAAGTAAAAATTTCAGTGCAAACTAAAGGTATACAAAAGTTAAGAGGAATGTTAAAAAGGAGGTACATCATAAAAATATTATGCAATGACCCAAATAGACCATGATAAGAAGAAGATGAAAAATAACATGGAAAAGATTATAAAAGATTCCATAAATGTAAAATAAAAGTATAGGATTGATGTTCTTTGACTACCATAGTAAGACTAAACAAACAATTAACGGATCCTTAAAAAGCAATATACAAAATAAATGTAAAAAATCAGACTTAAAAAGTGTTCACCCTTTGTAGAAATTTCTTTAAAATTTTGAGATTTAAAAACCACCTGTTAAAACTGGTGTGAAAATATTGCAAGGAGTAAAATATCAATAATGATAATCAAGTGTAGATCATGTAGTGACAAAGATAAAATTGTTAATCATATAATAAGTAAATACTGCAAACTGGCACAAAAGGAATACAAAAATAGGCATAACAGAGTGGAGAAGGGAAATGTGCAAGGGATTAAAGTTTAGCCATGCTGATAAATGGTATATGCACAAACCAGAATCTGTTCTAGAAAATGATATGCATAAAATTCTCTGGGACTTTGAAATATCAATATATAACCAATCCCAACCAGAAGAACAGACCTAGAGTTAATTAAGAAGAAGAAAATAATTTGTCCTCACATGGATTTTGGCATTCAACCAGATCATAGAGTGAAAATAAAAGAAAGCGAAAAGATAGACAAATACCTGGATCTTGCCAGAGAGCAGGTGACAGTAATACCAATTGTAATTGATGACCTTAGAACAGTCCCCAAAGGTCCAGAAAAGAAATTAGCAGAACTAAATATCAGTGGATGAATTGAGATCATTGAGACTACCGACTGCTAAAATCAGCTACAATATAAGAGACTTGAGGAGATTTGCTGTCACTCAAACTTCAGTGAAAAACCACCTGTTAAAGCAGGTGTGAAAAACTCGCAATGCCTACCCATGATGGCATACTGGTTTAAAAAATTCACTTCCATCTATGATAGATTACCATTGAAATGAATAGATGCTCACGAGAAACAGACATACTCAAATGGATGACAAAAGGAAAAACCACCCTGATCCAAAGAGATCCCAAAAAAGAACTGCCCCCAACAGCTACAGACCCTAAAGTGCCTACCCATGATGTGAAAAATACTAATGGCACAAATTAGGGAGGAGATTTATGATTCACGAATAAGTTGTAGACTGTTCCCCAATGAACAGAAAGGATGCCACAAGTGGATCAGAGGTACTGAAAAGTTACTATATATTGATCAATACATCTCTGAGGACTAAAAATGGGATGGAAAAATCTACCTATGGCATGGATTGACTACAAAAAAGCATATGATATGGTCTCATAAAGCTGATTAATAGACTGTCTCAAAATATACAAGATATCAGACAAAGTCATAAGGTTTATAAAAAATACTATGGAAAACTAAAGAGTCAAACTGACAGGAAGTGGAAACAGATTAACTGAGGTCAAAATCTTGAGAGGGATCTTCCAGAAAGATACACTATCACCATTACTATTAGTAATAGTGATGATGACACCACTCAATTACATACTTAGGAAAAGCACAAACTTACTGAATTGCAAAAAAAAATCAACCACATCAAACTATTTGCCGAAAATGGAAAAGATTTGGAAACTCTAATACAGATATACAGTGAAGATATAGGGATGGAATTTCGCATAGAAAAACGTACCATACCAATAATGAAAAATGGAAAATGACACATGATGGAAGGAATAGAACTACCAAATCAAGACAAAATCAGAATGTTTGAAGAAAAGGAAACTTACAAATATGTGGGAAGTGGACACCATCAAACATGTAGAGAAGAAAGAAAAAATTAAAAAAGAATACCTCAGGAGAAAGAGAAAACTATGTGAAACCAAACTACATACCAGAAATCTCATCAAAGAGATAAATACCTGAGCTGTCCTCTTCATAAGATACTTTGGACCATTCTAAAAGTGGACAAGAGAAGAACTACAACAAATGGGTATGATGATGTGTAAGGCCTTACATCCCAGAGATGGCATGTACTAATGTATTAAAAATAGGAGATGAATAGATAGACTATATGTATCAAGAAAAGAAGGAGGAAGAGAACTTACCAGCATTCAAGATAGCATTGATGCATCAATACAATGACTACATAAAAAAACCTTGAGGAAGACTGATTACAGCAACCAGAAACAATACAGATAACACAAGCATCAATAGAACAAAAATACACAGAAAACAAAAACAGGAAGAAAAACAACTGTATGGACATTTCAAGCAACAAACAAGCAAAATCGCACAC
The DNA here is from genome assembly GCA_963585895.1 of Sepioteuthis lessoniana. NCBI lineage: Eukaryota > Metazoa > Mollusca > Cephalopoda > Myopsida > Loliginidae > Sepioteuthis > Sepioteuthis lessoniana. The sequence goes on along the minus strand of OY757929.1, from coordinate 67,026,566 downwards.
AAGAAAACTTGGACATGGCTAAGAAAAGAAAACCTGTAGAGAGAAACTGAATCCCTTCTGATAGCATCACAAAACAACGCCATAAGAACTTTGTCAAAGCTAGAATAGACAAGATGCAACAAAATAGCAGATGTAAATTATGTGGTGATAGAGATGAAACAATCAATCACATAATGAGCAAATGCTGTAAATTAGTGCAAAAAGAGTATAAGACAAGAGACAACTGGGAATTGTGCAAGAAGTTTAGATTTGACCATATGAACAAATGGTATATACACAATCCAGAATCTCTCTTACAAAATGAGATGCAAAAAATTCTCTGGGATTTTAATAAACAAATGCATCATCTAAACTTGGCCAGATGACCAGACCTAGCTATAGTCAATAAAAAAGAGAACTGAATAATGTTGACCACTGGGTAAACTGAAAGAAAGTGAAAAGAAAGATAAGTACCTAGGCCTTTGTAAGTGACAGTGATACAAGTTGTAATTGGTGCACTTAAGTTGCAAGTGCGGGTTGACAAAGATAATACAATTTATCACATAATAAGCAAATATAGCAAACTAGTTAAAAGGAAGTATAAGTCCAGGCATGACTGGGTGGGGAAGGTGATCCACTGGGAAGGAATTATGCAAGAGGTTAAAATTTGACCATACTACCAAATGCTACATGCACAAACCAGAATCTGTAGTAGAGAATGAGATATACAAAATTCTCTGTGATTTTTCGATAGAAATGGATCACTTAATCCAGGCTAGAAGACCAGACTTAGTGATAATTAATGAAAAAAAAAGAACTTGTATAGTGGATTTTGCCAACCAGTGGACCACAGAGTAAAATCAAGGAAAACAAAACGAGAGACATGTACTTAGATCTTGACAGAGAACTAAGAATGTTGTGGACTATTAGGGTGATAAGGGTGATGGTTTTACCAAGTGTAAATGGCACACTTGGAATGGTCCCCAAAGGCTTGGAAAAGTGACTAGAATAGTTGGAAAACAGAGGATGAATTGAGACTATTCAGACAACAGTACTGTTTTCATAGGTTAGAATACTCAGAAGAGTCCTGGAGACCAGAAGAGAGTTGCTGTCACTCAGACTCCAGTACAAGACCATCGGTTTATGCTGGAGTATTATGGTACATAATAATAATCATCTCAGTTCCAGCAGACAACAGAGTAAAAAAAAAAGTGAAAAACAGATATCTACACCTTGCTGAAAAGCTGAAAAAGCTATGGAAGAAGGAAAGAAGGCTATACAGAAAAGAAAAAAAGGGAGAGAGATATATATCAAAGTGTTAGAGGCAGGGGTTATTGGCTGTGACTGTAATTCATTTTTGGAGCTTCTAGACCATGGCTGAGTAGACAGAGGAAGGCTACAACCAAGGTCAAGCATATCAAATTTCATCAAAGACTTGACCCACAGAAATGGAATATCTAAATGAAAAAATCAAAAATCACCCAGAAGTAAGGAAGAGTGGTGGGAAATAAATGTCTTAGATTTTGTTATAAAAAATTTTTCCTATCTATTTTCTATTTCAATATTATTCTCACATAAAATATGGACTGCAAGGTAGGGTGAAATCTGGTAGAAGCCAGCTTGTTGTTTAATGTGTTTCGATTGAGAGATGACTGCAGATTCTAACAGTTGATGTGAGTTTTTGCAATGTATGGATTTATCATTTCTTCTGAAATGCAATAAAAGACTGCATAAGCACAATACAAACATTTTGAAAATTTCACCATGAAAACATCTGGAACTATAACACCTAATCTTCATAATTCCCTTCAAAATAACTCTCTTTGTTATGTATATAATAGTTCTAACATTTTGTTCAAGATTCCATGTACAAGTGTGATTATCTTCATCTTCAGTGATTCTTAATTTTTGGACATTTGCCATTTGAAAGCTTCACAGTAAAGACTGTTAATTTCAAAGAGGATGAATATTTTGTGGATGTCATAAAAAGGTCAGCATTGAGGTTTTCATAGCTGCAAACTTGACGCATATTTTTTGCAACTATGTTTTTGGAGATTTCCCTTGATACAGTGCTCAATATCAAACATAAAGCCATTCAAAATCCTGATTAAAAGCATTGATTCAAATGAGTCTAAAAAGAATTTCATATGCAAAGATTCATGAGATTTATGAAAGTTGAATTTCAGTGTATATCCTTCAAATGATGATCTAGTCACACCTCCACCAATTAGAGGTGATGACAGTAATAATCAACTACAGAATATAAATATAAATATAATTAATGATATATAAATACATTTAGTAAAATGTACTGAACAATCAACTATTTCTTTTTCAATCTGGTGCTTATAAGCATAAAAGATGTTTATTTATAAGTGTACTTCTGCTTAGATATTCAGATTTCTCATTTAGTAGGTAATCTTGTGCAGGGAATGTAATGTTTCTCAGTTCTGCTCCACAGCCCTCATCTTTTTTATCAATTTCCATTCAATTATGGGTGTTTTATTGTTATTTTCTTTTTCCTCTCATATATATTTTGATAAAATTGTGCTGATAGCATAGCATCTTTTTTATGAAGTTTTCAAATTAGAAAATCTAGATTTCCAGAGACCTTCTGTTTCCCCAATCTAAGTCATGTTGTATCCACTTTCAGTTGTTATAAGTGCTTGTAACTGTAGATAAAAGAATGAGTGTCCAGTCAATGGTGAATGATTAACAGAAAATGTTGTTTACCAAGTGTTTATTAGTAACAGATTGAAAAAATAGTAGTTCAGTACATTATACTCAATATATCTATATACTAATAAATGAATTCATATTTTTATTTTATAAGGACTGACTACAAGTAGCACCATCTATAACTTTACTGGTGGAGGAGTGATGGGGTTCCTGCTTACAAGATATCAATAGAAAATTAATTTAACTTTTGAAAATAACATGGAAAAAATTCACTTTTGATTTGTTTTGATTTATTAATTTATGTTTTTTTACTTTTATAACTTTTTACTTCTATAATGTTGTTATTATGACTGTATTTATATTCTGAAGAGAAGAACTATGAAGTGATGGGATCAATATTTGATACTAGGGGGATTCCCAGTGGTACAATAGCTCATATATAGGACTGCAGCCTCTATCCAAATGTGAATTTGAACTCCAGTTGCTCTATTATATACACTTTCAGACTAAAACCCTTAGGAAAGGTATGAAACTCTTTATCACTTGAGCTATGGATTAAGTAGTATCACTGCTGTTCTTCTGCAGAGATGGCTTTGGCACTAAATAACCCACAAAGGTTGATATGCCATTAAAAACGAAGAAAACAAACCATAACCATTTGATCCTTGACAGAAGACAGATATTATTATCTGAATGAAGGCACAAAAGCCAAATTATACCTAAATAAACCCATCATCTGACAGGAAAAAAGTTAAATAAGTTTCCAGACACTTTTATTGATAGTACACACATGAAACTCTAGTCCCCTTCGAAGTAATCCCCTACGGCTGCAATACACTTGTTGTACCGTTCCAACAACTTCTGGAAGGACCCATGGAAGTCTTCTTGTGTGAGTGTGTCAATGATCTTCGTCACAGCTTCTTTCATCTCCTCAATTGTCTCATAATGACAGCCTCTGAGCTTAGGGAATAAGCAAAAGACACAGGGAGCAAGGTCTGGACTATAGGGAGCTGAGGAACTGTCTCGATGCCCATCTTGGTCAAATAGTCTGTGACAAGGACGGAGTTGTGGACTGGTGCATTGTCCTGGTGGAAATGCCACTGACCTGATTTGAAGAGTGCTGGCCTCTTCCAACGGAATCTCTTCCTGAACTCCCTTAAAACCTCAGCATAGTATTCCTTGACTGTCCAGTGGGAACCCAGTGCATGTAGATCATGCCAGTAGTGTCAAAAAAAGGGATCATCAAAAGTTTGTGGGTGAATTTGCTCTGTCTGGCCTTCTTGGGTTTGGGAGAGCCAGCATGCTTCCACTGGGAACACTGTCTCTTGGTCTCTGGGTCATAGCAGTAGATCCAGCTTTCATTTCATGGTATTTTTTCCAAGTTTAAAACACAATTTTATTGCATATCGTTATTCCTCACGTCCAGATTGCATTTTTGAAATTGACTAGCTGTGACAATCAGACTTTAGTAGGTTGTATTCCAATTCCTGCTGCAGCTGTTCATTCGAACTTGAAATCATAAAAATTGGTCAGTCATCTCATAAGATGTATAGCAATAACATATTGAATTTTCAAGAGTCTACAATAATTTTAAGTGTCTGTACAAAAAAAAGTCTGGAAACTTACTGAAGGCACCACGTATTCTATGCATTTCTTAATTTTCTTTGAATGTAGCTTCTTTTTCAATTTTTCTTTGCCTTTAACATAAGTTTCTGTTTCTCTTTTATCTCATTCTCCTTTTCTTTATAAATGTTTTGCTTTTTATTTTTTGTCCTTTACATTTTTCAGTTTATCATCATTATTTTTAAAAATCTCTTTTTGTCTTAATGAAATTAACTCCTCTTTAATTTTATTAATTTTTTTCTCTTTCCCTCTTCATCCTGTTAGATGGTTGATAGTATGTTCATCATCATTTAAGGAACTTACCACCCTTGAAAAATGTATTGCTGTTGCTATTGATCAAACTAAAACTTAATTGAAAAGAGAAAAAAATTTCATAACTGATAAATATTTAAATTGTAATCAATGACATGATACAGCTTCTACTCTTCCTTATATCTAAAATTTATTTTACTTTTAAGGATCTTTGCTAAACACTCCATCCTCTTTTCAGTTTTTTCTTGCCTCTTCTCATTTATTTCTATGTATAAGTTTTTCTCATCTTTAAAAAATTTTCACTTATTTTTTATATTTGTTCATTTTCCTTGTGGCATTTCCTTTTTTTCTAGCTTCTTCTAATCTTATTCTTTCAGATGTCTTTACTTTTTCTTTCTTCTGGGATGGTTAATATCTTTATGCACATTTTTAATGATACAGTTCTTAATTAAAACATCTCATTTGCATCTCTTGTGAATTAAATGTAGCAAAGTTATATATATATATATATATATATATATATATATATATATATATATATATATATATATATATATATATATATATATATATATATCCAAGCTAGATACATGATATTCCGGTTAAATTCAAATAATCCTCTTCTCCTCAACATAACTTTGGCCAAAACGTTCATTCAATAAATCAGATCAACAAAATATTGACCAATAACTTAAAAATCTTTTACTTATATATCTTTTCATTATAATGAGAAACATATCAAAGTGGCTGGGTCAAAAAATGGATGGTGCTGATTCAGGGAAAAAATGCAGAAATAAGGATCAGCTTGAAACCATCTCTAGCATTTTCTTCAAACAGTGAGCTGGATAAAAAATAGCCATTCTGTCTTGTGGAAATCGGTTTCCTTTTGCTGCTAATCAAAGAATTCTGATAGCTTTTAGATATTCCTTACTTTCAAGTTAACCATTCTTTACAATTATCAATTCAGCTAACAAAAAGAAGATATAGTTTCTGTATCATTCAGGTTGATAGATTCCCTATAAGGGTATCCAGACTAAGAGTTTGCTCTTTCTCTCTTTTTCTATCTCTCTATCTCTCACACACATTACTTCTTAGTTTAAATGCAATATTACAAGAAATTCTGTCTTCAGAGTATTGATTCTCATACTGACAGCTACCACATTTCTATACCCTGGCTTTCTGATGCTTCAATAACAGATTAGATCCCATTAAAAATGTTTTATATCTTTATACTAGTGTTGATGATTGGTTCTTATGTTACTGTAATTGAGTGAACTTCATCCACAAAATGCATCTATTCATTTAGTCATTATATTTGTAGATCATAAACCAAACAGATTAATTCATAATCAATTTTTGTTTAATTTAATCTGTAACTCTAATATCAGTAGTAATGATAATAATACAAATATAACAATGTGAGATATATCATGTATAATGATAACAATTAATAATAGCAGCAATAATGATTGACAGTATGTAACTATAAATGTTCTTGTACTCATAGCTGTAAACAAAAACACAAATGTCTTTAAACCAAAAAAGAAAGAGACATTAAAGCTTCAACATCTGAGAACATTTTTTGAACTATAAAAAAAGAGATCATTAATTCAAATAAACCATCAATTACATACTACTTCAAAGCTTTAGATTATTTTATACTAAACAAAGCTCCCTAAAAACTTCCTCCTCTTGATTTCATTTTTACGGACTAACCCAAAATTAAACTTTGGATTTGTAGATTTTAACTATATTAACTGCACTTGCATTTAAAATGCATAATATCTTTTTTATATCATCCAATTTATATCTTTTTTATAAAATCTAGCTCCTCATCATAAAAGCAAATCTTTAGTGATGTTTTATTTCATTAAAATATTTGAGCAATTTTCAGATAAAAAGTGTTAACATTATTTTTTTTTAGAATATATTTACTTTACTTTGACAATTTCTGATCATCATTACTGTTTTTATCATGATTACAATCTTTCACCTTCCTATTCTACAGAATTATAGACTTGCCTATATACATGTAACCAAATTATTTTTCAGAGTGACTACTGAATTGCATTTGTCTACAGGAATATTTGACTTTCAGGTCAAAATAAATTAAAGAAAGCTGAAACATGTCTATGAAAGAAATGCTGATGACAATAATAGTATGGATAAGCTGTGGAATAATATTTCCTTTTCTGCACATTTGCCTTGTTTGGCACTGACACTTAACAACAAAACAATTTCATCTACTCTGCTTGTAAAAACTAGATTAATTCATTTCCTCGCTTTGTCATGACTTTTGTATGCTTTTTGTCATATCAAAGAGATTTAAACTGAATATATTTACATTTAAGAAACACTGCATGTTTTCAAAATACTTAACTAACTATTGCAGGAATCTATTATTTATAACAAACCTATTAATTTATAAAAAATCTTTTTTAAGTCTAGAACTACAATTAATTGTCAGTTAAAAAATCAGACAATTAAATCTAATTCAGAGATCACAATAAAATTGATAAAAACTATATGATATTATTAACATTACTATTTTTAGTATTATAAGTTGTTTAAAAACACAGGTTAAATTCTTATGATATCATCAACAACCAATGAGAGCTTTGTTCTTTTTAGATGGTAAAGATACTGGAAAATTTCTATGATGTCATAAATGGCCAATCAGAGCATAGGATGTGCATGAGAAACCCAGTTGGTATTTATATCATTTGACTACATGAGATGACCTGTAGTTGCCATAAGTAATTGGCCTATATCCAACCAAAAGTGATATAGCTAAAAATGTTTTTGCTTCTGTGATTTCATTGTAATCAGCAATTCAATTTTTAGAAGAATCCCTAAAACCCCTTAAAGACTTTAAGAAGAACCCCTTAAACCCCTTAAAAACTTTAAGAACTCTTAAAACCCCTTAAAGATGCTAAGTTTGCTTTAAATGAATACTCTATCTAGGTTTTAAAATAATTAAAATATAATCAACTCTTTTAGTTCATTTAAACAATATTGTAGTGATTGTTTTAATGAAATATGCACACACACACACACACACACACACACACACACACATACACATAAATATATATATAAGGATACATGGTGTAGGGATATACAAGATTGTCACACTAAACCTTATCTAGTGCAATGGATTTTACCCTTTAAGAATGCCTCACTATAGATATGATGTGCCAGATAAGCCTACTCTTCATATATACATGTATACTTAATATTTGCAAAACAAGCATTTTGGTGCTTATCTGTTGTACCATGAATCTTACATAGTTTTCTAAGATGCAGTGTTTAGAAAAATCCTCCCAAATTTCATCAAAAAATATTCAGGAATAATGGTCTATGACTGTTGGTTAAATTGGTTAAAGGAGAATTATATATAATCAAATGTACTTCCCAAACTAATTTTGTGAAAAAAAAAGTCATGCCTAAATTAGGTCAACATTCCTAGTGTACATATTTCTGATAAAGTATTTTTTTAATTTACTTCAAATTTTATTGCAAGTTGTAAGGTAGGCTTTAGAGATTTTTATTGATAACAGCTTAGGTTAGGGGTCCTCTCTATGTTTTATTTTGATTTTATTTATTCAAAAGCTTTATTATTAATTTTGGCTTTTTATCAATGAAAACTGGGCCATTGGCCTAATGAGTAGAGTGTTCGTCAATGGTCCGGGAGACCGGGGTTCAATCCCAGGTCATCATACCAAAGACTCAAAAAATGGTACTTGATGCCATCTTGCTTAACGCTCAGCATTATAAGGTTAGGATCAAGGGTAAAGAGGAGCAATCCAAAAAATGAAGTAGCACTCTCCCTGACACCTTGGTGTAGTAGCTGTTCAAAAGGTCACCCATGACTAAGGTCACCAACTTTACTTTACTTATTAATGAAAAATTTTCTTTTTTTCCTGTATTAAGTCAATTTGTCTTTTGCATTAGATTTGTGTAAAAATATCCATCGTAAGCAGAATACCCTTAGCTAAGAAGGAAACTTATTAATTAAAATAAGAACTATCAGATTCCATACATTGTTTTCAATAATAAACAAGTTTGTTTATTCTGATTGTATAGAATCCTGAAACAGCTAATTTCTTTGAAGGTGTTTTGATCTATCGCTTGATTGTTGAAATTCTTCTCTTGCAAGAAGTTGTTGAGATGGTTGAAGAAGTGGTAGTCATTTAGAGAGGATTTTACTGTGTAAGAAGAATGAGGCTTTCTTGTGCAGTATTTTCAGTTTCTTCTGAGTCATTTGCAAGATATTAGATGGAGTAATGTGGCTTTTTTATATGAACCACCATGGAGAAGAATCTGTGCTTTTAGATTTATCTGTGTTGGGAATGAATGTTTCAGTTATTGGTGCATTTTGGTTTCCTGACAGTACTTCTATGGTCTGATGTTTTAGGATTCAAGAATTTACAGAGAATGATTTCATTTACAACCAGCAAATATTGGTCATAAAATTATTTTGCTGTACCTTTAGTTTGGGAAAGTGTTTTGCAGCTTCATCTCAGTCTAGCCAGGGTAGAATGCTGTCAGTTATTGTATAAAATCCATTTTTCATCACTTTTTATAATGTAATCAAGAAATGGACTGATTTTGTTGTGCAAAAAGATGCAAAGCAGACATTGTAACTCTGAATTACTTTTATTCACTTCATGAATACTCATTTCCAGATTTTTTTGATTTTCCAATTTAGTGCAAATGTCAAACTGCATTTAGTTCTTTTATAACCTCTCAAGTTTGTTTTTTCTTTTTAATTTGTCTGCTTCAGTAATGGCTCTCAATTGATTGTTATCAATTGCAGAAGGATGTCCGCAACTGCTCTCATTTTCAAGGATCTTTGTTACAAAATTTTTAGAACCAATGTTGTGAAGTACAATCATTGACAGCCCTTGGAACAAATGTTGGGTTGATGCTACATCCCATTTTCAACTCATACAATAAAATCGCTCAAATTTACTTATTTTTCATCTTTAATTTGACAGCCTAAAATAAACAAGAATAAACAGTGAAAATAAAACCATTTACAAAATTCACACTTTAAAATGGTATTTTATATGAATATAGTTAAATAATAGTATATTCTACATAAGGCATCAAAATTCAAAATAGCAAAAACTGCACTTATTTTTGCACCTACTTAATGTATTTACTCATTTTCATTATTTTTGCTCAGTTGTAAGTTCGAAAAATACCAGGGAAAATCAAAATAAGATTGTAAACTATTCTGTGTGCAAAAGTGAGAAAGTGTTAAGCGCATCATAATATGAAGAAACCAAGGGATAAAAATAAAAAATGAATTCCTATTTCTTTTACATTATCCAGTTTGAAGTTTTAGTCTTATAATGCAGCTTTTATTTAAATTTGATTATTTATTCTTTTATTCAAGATTTTTTCACTGATAAATCTGCAAAAGAAACACAAATACACATAATAATGTTTGCACATAAAGTCATGATTTGAAAAATTTCTCTGAGATGATGGCGAAAATGTCTGTCAAATCACAGAAATAAATGCAACTACTCAATATTACAAACATTCTTTATTGTCATTATTCTCTTGGAAATCAATTGTAAAACCTATTCTTCTTTTCATCATTAAAGATATTGCTTTAGGAGACATTCACAGATGAAATGTTATTTTAAAAAGTTCCATGAACTTTTCTCTGAAAAATGATGAAGTGTTTAAAATTTAACAATGCAATATTGGTTGAAAAGGAGGATGAAAATATATGAACTACAAAGTAAATTTACTGAACTTATTTTGTTGTACATTCACTTTTACTCATATGCATGCAACACACAGGCACAAATACAAATATGCACTCATATAAATGTACATACAACCAAACTCATATGTGTATATACATATACAGTTTCTTGTTTACTGAGACTCAATCACCTGCAGTGGAAGCTGTAAGCAAACACACTGCTGAAAGAAATGATGGCAAAAATAATTTTTAAGAAATTCTAATCTGATGACAAATCTTATTCCTTTAATACTATACAATCTTGATTTGATTTGCATTAATAGGAGATTAAAGAAATATTAATGATATAGCAATCTACAAATAATCAGAAAAATTTTGTTCATATGTTCTCACTGTTTAGATATCTATAAAATGTCCAAACAGTTTGTTATTAAATTTGGTATGAATACTTATTGGACTTTGGACAACATTTTAACATTTAGGCAAAGAGGAACTCTCATTGACTTTGGTCAATGTTAAAAACAATAAACATTAATCAGTGGAAAGTCATGTTGTTGAAGATATATGCATTTACCCAACCCCTCTGCACAAGTAGTGTGTGACACTAGGTTAATTTTTAAGTGAAGTTTAATTGGTTTGAATTCAAAGTTTTCCTTCCCATAGACTAGTTGCCATACCAAGGTTAAAGAAATCAGTCTGTGCAACTATTTATCCATACCTGGAGGTAAAAATAGTTGGATTCATACCTTTCCCAAGAGTATTAGCACTATGTAGAATGCAAACAGCCTTGAAGTTGAACTTGTGGTGCCATGTCCATTTCCTCCGATGGTAAATGTTACATCAAATTTTTTGAAGTTGCAAGATATAGGTATTTATAGAGAATTTAAAGATCCAAACTCTAAAAAAAATAATGAATAATCCACATCTAATCATACATTACTAATTAGATTTATTGGTAGTTCTTCAACCTATGAATGTAAAGTAATTACATAGATTATTTCTTAGTTAAGACTTATAATCCAGATTTAAAAAAATATGTTTCAATCAATAGATCTCTTCAGAGTCATTTACTTAAATTAAAATACATTTTCTCTACAAAAAGTTCCAAAAATTTTCCTGGAAGTATATCAACTTCATAAGATAATATGAAAATATAATTTGTAAAGCTATTTTTTGTTATGTGGATTATAAAAGATATTTTACAGTAAAAATTATCATGTTTAACTATTCAAAGTAAATATTTAACAGATGACAATAATTGTAAAATATTTAACTGCATTCCAAGTATGTCAGTTAAATAGTTATGTTTAAATATATCAGAAGTTGTTACTGATATAACAAATGGAAAAAGAGTTTAACAATAAATTCCAAAGTAGTTTCAAATAAGAAAAAATATTCATCTTAATCAGTTAAAATATTTGGTAGATAAAGTATTGTTCTGTTTATTAAAAAAAGATTTACCAAACATTGGCATAATAGTTAAAGTGTTCACAAATGGCTCAGGAGACCGGAGTTCAATCTCAGGTCGAGCCTTACCAAAGACTCAAAAAATGGTACTTGATGTAAACTTGCTTAACACTCAGTATTATAAGGTATGGATCAAGGGTAAAGTGGAGCAATCCAGGGAAAGGAGTAGCCCCCTCCTCTACACCTCAGTGTAGTAGCTACCAAAAAGGGAGCCTTCAGGTCACCCTGGACTACATTCGTCAACTTTACTTACTTACAAGACAATATTCTTTTAACATTATGAGATCTGCACAATCCTGTGATCTCTTAAGAAATGTTTGCTTAACATTGATGTAACTTCTTGTGAGATTACTGTGTCAGCAATGAAATGCTATTGGGTGAGGTTTTGCATTATAATATTTACAGAACATATGCATCAAGTTTTGCTTTTTCTTTGGAAACAATTCAAACATGTAAATATGCTTTTGAGGAAGATTCAACAAGTGAAACCCAGATGAAAATTTTGGAACTAATACTTAAAATTTGGATAAAAATCTGTAAGGACTTTTACAAACAGAACATTTAAAAATCATCATCATCATCATATCGCGCTGGTAGCACGGATATCCCTGACCCTCTCTCGCCACTCCTCCCTATCGTTCATCGCCCTAGGTAGGTCTTCAGGACAACATCCTGTATCCTCACATAGCTGCTGAATGTACGTTCGAGCTGGTCGTCCTGCTTTTGCGCGGCCATGTGTGGGGATCCATAAGAGTACATCTCTTATGAGTTCATCTCTGCTTCTCCAGCAGTGTCCTGCATGTCTGGTTCGTCTAACTTGGATAGTTTTCGTGATAGGGGGTAGGTGGCCGTACAGTTGGTGTCTTGTGGGGTGTTGCTGCCAGGACTTGTTCAGGATTGCATGCAGCATTCTTGTGTAATTGCCATCTAGCTTCTTCTCCAGTCATTTTGTTAGCGTCCATGTAGTGCATCCATATAGCAGTATCGATGTGACCGCTGCCTGGAAGAAACTGCGTTTCATTTTATCGGTTAGGTCTGATTTCCATATAATCGATAGCCTATTGATAGCTGTCCATGCTTTCGTTAACCTCGTTTCGATGTCCTTTTCGGTTGATTCGACGCTGCTTCCTAGGTACGTGAATTTGTCTACTAGTTTAAGTGGGGTTCCTTCTAGAGTGGAGATGTCCCCCGTTTGGTTATAGCACATATATTCCGTTTTGTGTGCATTAACATAGAGGCCTATGCTTGCTGCTGCTCGTTCCAAACTATGCAGAAGTGTTTCGGCTTGGTCAGGTGTATTTGCCAGTATCGCTATGTCATCGGCGTAGTCGGCATCGGTAATTGTTGTTGCGGGGTATCTTCTGCTTCTTTTCTTCGTCAGTTCGAAGCCATTCTCTTTGATTTTGTCAATCGATGTTCTAAGTACGTAGTCTAGACAAATGATAAAGAGGTACGGGGCCAGCGTGTCCCCTTGTAGTACTCCTGCTACAATGTCAAAGTATTCTGTGTCTCCATCCGGTGATCGTACTTTTACTTTAGTGTTTCTATAGAGAATCGTTATTGCCGCTACGGTTTCTTTAGGTATGCCGTACGCTAGTAGGATTTGTTCCATCTTTCCTCTGTGAATGGAGTCGAAAGCCTTGGTAAAGTTGACAAATATTAATGTCGCTTGTAGGTTCTTTGCCCGTACACCTTCGAGGATTCTGCGGATGGTTAACATTTGTGAGGTCGTGGATCTATTTCTTCGGAAGCCATTTTGGTTTTTTCTAAGTATGTTGTCGATTTTGGGTTCTATTCGGTTTCGTAGTAGGGCATTGTAGATTTTGGCAGCTATGGATGTAAGTGTTATGCCTCGGTAGTTTTTGGCTAATCCGAGGTTCCCCTTTTTAGGGAAGGGGAGTATTTAAAAATATTGAATGAAAATGGGTTTGAATCAAGAGGAATTATTGTTTGACAGCAAACAATAAGAAGATATGGGGATTCAACAGACTGTCTGGAAAGTATTTTGTCATTTTAAAAATCTAAACTGCTCATTTCTATTTTTGGAGAGTATTTAGCCAAAACATCATGGTGTGCCATCAAACCTACCATCCAAAATTAGCTCTCTGCAATTTCTAGCTTTTCTCAAAGCTAAACTTGCTCTTAAAAGAGAAATTTTTGACCATAGACAAGATTAAGGAGAATGTCATGAAGTAGTTATTTGTGATCCCAAAAGAGGACTAAACATAGTTTCAAAAAGTTGGAAAGGATGCCAAGAAGAGCACTTTGAAAGAGACTAAGCCCTAGGAAGTTTAGCCTTTTGTTAATATTAAATTACTGAATAAATATAACCTTGAAACTTTATTGGACAATGTATTTCCCATTTCACTCCACTATAAAGTTACAGAAGAATTCTTATTCTTCAAACAACTTTTTTTCTTACCTCAAGATCTTTTCAGCAATGAAGTCCTTGAGGCATCCTTTGCAATCCTCCATAGAATTGAACTTTTTCACTGAGAAAATCCTGTGAAGATTTCTGGAATAAATGATAATCTGGAGTTTCCAATCTGAGAAATATGGAAGATTATGAATACTTACAAGCTTATGCGATTTGTATTATCATTTCTTCCACCATTTTGCCAACTGATAAGCAGTACACTGTTCTCTTTGTCTTGTTGGCCTATTCCTTTTACTCTCTTCTCACCTCCTTTGTATAATGACACACTATATAACCTGTGTGTAACTGAATTTTCAATTTACAAATTACGTCATTACATATGCATACATGAAATACATGTACAAAAAGTATTAGTTGTTTGCAAAAGTTTTTAATATCTTTTTTTTTTTAAAACTATATACATTATACATAGCTGAAAGTTAGTTTTGAGTGTTCAATATTCAGTTTTTATTTATCTTTTATTGTGAACATTTTGATAAATGATACATATGCAGTGCTCTTTTTCAAGCAGTATGAGCAAAAATGATTGATAGAACCAATGAAAATGATCCTGTGCATGGTTTCCAAAGTTTAAGAAAAATTATTTTGACTTGGAGAACACAAAACTAAACTACAAGAATTTGAAAGTAATACCTTGTAAACTCTTTTAAATGATCACTCATTTCCACTTATTCAACATTGGAACAATTTAAAAACTTCTTGTTCCCTGAGATGTTTGGATATGTTTCAGCATATGGAGAAGACTCAAAATGCATAATAATGAGTTTTATATACCTTGTCAAAGGAAAGAATTGAACTGTGTCTTAGTATCTGCGTTTCACTTCTTGCCAGGAAGAAAAAAGTTTTTGAGAGATTCTCATTTCATAAAAAAAATCATAGATAGATCAAGGACAGCCAGCAGCAAAGTGGAATTTTTTTGGTGGGATATGAAATCCATTTGTGACGCTGCATAAATAATTATCCCAGGATGAGAGTTCATTTTTATGTGCATGTGATTTCGAGGGCAGTCTGGCACTTGACCCTCCGCAAAAATAAGCCCTAGTCAAGACTCCTTTTTCAGGCATATGGTAAACTGGCAAAAAATGTGTGGGTTAATTCGGGGCTAGACTGATCTCCGATGCTGGCGAAGGGGTTTCCAATTCACTTTGACATACCCCACCAAGTCCCTCATTTTCTAACCCCCTCAGAAAACAGAAAACATGGACTTCAAGGTTAAAAGAAATATTAACTGTAGTCAAATTTTCCAAAATCCCCTTATAATGTTTTAAGGTGAATAAGACATTTAGCGAGAATTAATGAAAGTGATATGAAGCTGAAAAAGAAGGTGACTCAATAGATAAATAACACAACCAAAAGATTTCAACACAAGGGTGCATCTAAAATATAACAAAGTTTTAATAGGCGACAACCAAACAAATAATGATAAGATTTAAGAAACAGTTCCTTTTTCTTTTCTCTTTTCTTCTTAAAATACTGGCTATATTAAGCCAGCTGGCAGTATCAAACATAAATGTTTCTCAACAGTCCTTTTCTTTTTTCTCCTTTTTTCTTTCTTTCTTTTTTCTTTTACTTGAGAAAATGCTTAAGTCACTGGGCTGAAGCATATAACAAAGTCCATTCACTAATTTACTGTTGATGAAACAGAATCCTTTCAGTTTCTCTCTTTCTTTTTTGAATACATCAAATTCCAATATTTAGGAAGTGTAGAAGGAAAAACAGTTTAAGGCTTAATTTTAAGGTTCTTTTCTTTTACAGGTGAGTGACATTCCCCAGAATCTGGCTGAATGTGCCTTTCTGCTGTCTTCTGTCCAAAGATTCTGTTTTACTCTTTTTATGGGAGACTTTCCTGGAGCTTGGCTAAATTGGTGTCTACCTCTTGCCAATGTCTGTCCAGAACTAAACTTTCTTTTCCAAATTTTCTCTGACAAAAAGGTATCATTTTGGCGCTATAGCCAATCATTTGACTTTTCTCTTCTCCCACCATTGGATCCGGTCATGATACCTGAGTGACCTGGATTCCATTCTTTGTTCAACAGGCTGTAGGTCATGGAGTGCGAGGAATTGACCTTCATTCTCCTAGTTTAATGACTGTTGATTCAAACATAGAAGGGTAGGGGAATTGACCTCCATTTCCCTATCTCAGTAGCATACCACATCACACATTCAATATTAGGAAATAACCAGGAAATTTAAAAATCATAATGGAGCTTGGATGGAAAATTCTTCTTTCTACTGTATATTCAGCAGATGTGACACCATTGGATTTTCAGTTGCTTTGATCAATTGGATATTCCTTATCTGGTCCTAAATTGAAAGACATCATAAATGCTTGAGAAGGGTCCAAAATCACAAATGAGGACACAAAAGCTTCAGTTGGGTGAAGATATTTTTTAAAGAATTCCAGAATAACATATTTCCTTTACATTTATTAATAATGATAACATCCTATTTTATCAATAATTGATAAATTAATAAGTTTAGCCATTTTAGTCAAACATTCTAAAAAAGGCTATTTATGAGACTACCCAACCAAAAATTCTTTGTTAATGCTGAAGAGAATCAGTTCATTATTTATCATGATACAATAATTATATATGATGACAAAAGACAAATGTACCATCCTGAAAACAAAGAAGATTGAACTATAATGCAAGACAATCATTCAAAAATACTATTAAATTGTGTCTGTGATATATGACACATTATTATTTAAATTCTCCTTCTTCCTTCCCCTCTCCCTCTCCTCCTCTTTCTCACCCAATGTGTGTGTGTGTGTGTGTGTGTGTGTGTGTGTGTGTGTGTGTGTGTGTGTGTGTGTGTGTGTGATAATTGCTTTATTCCTATCGAGCACTAGATCACAATTGTTTAGCATTTAGTGAGGACCAGCCAATTGGCCAAGTAGGTAGAGTGTTCACCAATGACCCAGGAGACTAGGGTTCAATCCCAGGTCAAGTCATATCAAAGACTCAAAAAATGGTTCTTGATACCTTCTTGATACCTCATAATTCAGCATTATGAGGTACTTCTCATAAGGATAAAGTGGAGCAATCCAGGGAAAGGAGAAGAGCCCTCCCCTACACCTTGGTGTAGAGGCCCTTGAAAAGGGAGGCTTTGGGTCACCCTCAAATATGGTCGCCAACTTTACTTTAATATCCATTGCATGGTTTATAATAATACAGAAGAATATTGATATGTCAGCATTTTTCTATCATATTAATTAGTACAACTATAAAATTAACTAAAACATCATTTACTAGGCTATAATAAACATTGTAATGAAATATTCAAAGTATTAATCAATGAAAAAATACAAATCTCAATGAACCAAAGAAAATGGAAGTAATTTGCAGATATCAATCAACCTGATCAAATCAAATTTGAAAAATTGAAAATAGTAGAAATTGTGTAGAACTAAACAAATGAAACAAGTCAAAGAAAATAATCATTATTACAAAAGCAATTATACAAAGATATTTCAAAATATATGGCTGCTATATAGGTAAAAAGCAATTTAAAAGATTACTCTATATAAACTTTAGCAATAAAATACATATAAAGCTTTTGATATAAATTAAATAAAAGAACTGTTAAAAAGTATAAAAAAGCAAAAATTTTTATGGTTTTAAGTTATTAAAAAAAGATATATACCTACAAGTAAAAATGAAATTATAGCAATATTAATTATTGAATGTATCATAATTTTACTGATAATGTTTGACAAAATATTTTAATATTGCTTGTATTACTACAAATATAAATATCAAAATGCTTGTATCATTTATCTAGAGGAGCTTATATTATATTATAAAGATATACCTATCCAAGATTTCCTTGAGGTAACATGTGAAAAAGGATACTTGATACAGATAGAAACAAATTAAAACATATAGTGCCAATTCTGTTCATAAAGTAAAATGTTAACTATTAAAAAATGCAAACCATGATTAATTATAATATCATTAATAGTAATTATTAATGATATTATAGTTATTGATGGCTTACATTTGTTAATATTGTTAACATTTTATAGCAGCAACTATAAAAGAAAGTAAGATATCCATGATAAAAATGGTATTTGAATTAATAAATCTAGTATAATTCTGTATAATGAAAAATAATGTATCAAACATACTAACCTATAAAATATGGTAATTTGTGAATTAGAACAAAATTGTATAGTGTTTGTCATAATAAAAAATCATGTAATATTGATAATATTAGCCAATTAAAATTAGTTTAAATTTATTGATATTGACCAATCAAATATTGTACAGGTTAGCTTCACTAATAAAAGGAAAATAAAGATGGCACCTTACAGCTAGAGGCTTTCATTAATTTAACTATCTACTGAAGTTAGGCTAGCAGCAGTATTAGAAACATGGCAGGCCCACACTGTACACCTTTGAACTCTGATTATTACCCATAATGCACTGGTACGGTATTGTAAATCAGGTTTATCAGCATTAGCCTTCCACATTAGCAGCAGCAGCATCATGGACAACAGCAGAGAAGCAGTACTGTTGCAAATAAAACAAATGTACATTTGACTACTGTGATTTCTATTACTACTGCTGTTGCAGTGGCAGCAGATTTAGCAACTTCAATTTACAACAAGTGTGTGCACTAGCTGATTCATTACGACTGCTATTACTGCATCTACCCAAATTTTACTTACTGCTACCACTCCTTTCTCTTCTGCTAAAGTCTAAGAGCAGGTATTTTTTTATTCTACAGTAAAATAAACATGATGTGCCCAGAAGAATTCTTCAACGATCAGGTAACAGTTTCTTAAAAAGATGTCCATGACGTGACAGCTTTAATCATCTTTCTAAACTTTTGGTTAGATGCTTTTGTCTCCTATTTCAGTACTTTAAACTGTTGTTATCTGTATCTGGAATATAGAATAATCTTACTTCCTTTTTAAATTACGCTTAGATTTAGTTGACTTCCTAAACCTTGAATCATAAAGTCTGTATTTATTTAAATTTCTCTCATATTTTCTCTAATTTTTGATGATCTTCAAAAATATTCTTTAAATAAGATAAATAGGTTTGGATGGTTTCATGATTCTGACTACTTGCTTTAGCTATTTTTATATAGCTACATGGTCTAATTGATGATTCAGTCTTTTTTAATAAACCTAATAAGTTAGAGTCTGTTTTTGTTTATTTTTCCCATTTGGAATAGTTATCAGTAATATCAATCATCCAACCATCAAGAAGAAACTGTATATCTATTATTTTTAATGGTTTTTGTAAATAGAACATATTTACTATTTGACAAAGATTAGTTATTTGTGGAAGTATCTATCTACACCAGTAAACTATTCCTTAGAACTGAACAGTTACAAGCTGTATTTATGGAAGATAAATCCAAATAACAGGAAAGAGATTTACTAATTATATTTTTAGATTTTCTTATGAAGTTATAATAGTTCTATAAAGAATTTGCAGCATTTATGGTGTATAGTGACATCTGTTAGTCTCATAAGACCATAGATCTTCACCTGAATTTGTGTGCAGATTGTATAGATCTTCAATTGCCTATGCACTGAATATCCTCACTTATACCACTGAAATTATCAAATGGAATAGCAAGGACTGATACAACTTGGCACCAGAGTCATGACAATAATTGCTAGATCTAAGTTGAAGACAACATTAGACTAATAAGTTGTAAATATTCTAATATAACAATATATACAGGCATATAAACACAAATAAACACACACACACACACACACACACACACACACACACACATGCGTGTGTGTGCATGCATGCGTAATGTTAATGCAAATAACGCATAGTATTTGGTGTTTGTTGATGGAACAGTTAGAAATGCAAAAAGATGTCCTTTTTCATTATTTCTCAGAATCCAAATAATATGGTATAAATAATTTTGTATAACCAAATTGAAGTATTACCAATAGATTTAATAAGTAATGTTTAATTTAATGTGGATGATTATTTAAGTTAAAAAATAATTTCTTAATTATTTCCTTAGAAGTTTGAAAATTTAAATTCTGCAAAACTAGTTATATCTTGCCACAACATTGCCCCCTGCAAATCGTTGTTTACTGTTAGAAACCCTTTTTTTTATGAGAATCCCTCTTTCTTCATGGGGAACATTTTTTTAATTAAAATGTTACCTTATATTTGATAAATGTACATGCAAACTTTAATGGTTCTACATCAAACCAATTATTTATATAGGATAGATAAACAAACTAATCCTGATTATTAATATAAACTCTCAGTTGAGAGAAAGAAAATAAACTGAATGAATCATAAATGTGTTTTTATATAAAATTAACATCACTTAAATGAATCTGCAAAAGAAAATAAGTTCATCCTAATTTTTCAGAGATCTCAGTTTTGAATTGTAGCAGTCAGTCAGCTATATAAAATGTGTTCAACTCTGACATATTTTTCGTATTTCTAATACTTTATCATCTTTTTATCTCTTTTTACAGAATTGAGGACAAAACATGATGAGAATATTTTCGAATGTACCTCTTAGATTAATTACAAAAAACACAACACTTTGATTGCATTAACATTACATATATATGTGTTTGTGCATATTTGTGCTTATCTACTCACATATATTATAATGTTAAAATAATTACAAATCAAAGTTTTAAGAATAATGCAAATAAACTTTGAAATATTTGTATATATTTGCCAAAGATGAAGATATCATTAACCTGTATCAACATTTAATTGATAAACCAGGGAGAATGATAGATTTTGTAAATTTGTTGATGTGATTCCAAACAACTTTAGTTATTTTACTTAGTATTCATATTATCTTTATATACTTTATTGTTCTGTGGACTCTTTGCTTTCCCAGTGTTAAAAATGATGGGATAAGGAGAGCAAAGCAGATATATTGATAAACAGAAGGGAAAGATTTGATTACAATTTTGATGATATCAATCAAGTTTTGCACTCTCCAATGATACAGTTATATATACAAATGCTCATATAAGTACTGTATAGTCTTATTCCTCCTCTTCATTAATCAATATATTTGTTATAATTGCATGTTATAAAAAATCAAATATCTGATTATACATGCCAGCATATATATGACATAATTAAAATAACTGAAAGTATGTTGACACAACCCCAAAGCTAATTTCTAGGATGCAAAACTGAAAACTTTGGAACCTTATCAGCAAAAAATGATAGTAAATGATTAAAATATCATTATTTAATAAACGGCTTGAATGAAAAAAGGGAAAGAATGAGTAAAAGATTTTATTTATTTTAATTTATTGCCTTGAACAATGAGAAAATAAGAAATAAAGAATAAGAAGAAAAATAAGAATTATTTTATGAATTATTTTAATAAAACTAACATACGAGGTGCCTTCAATATGTTTACAGACTTTTTTTGTACAGGCATTTAAAATTGTTCTAGACTCTTGAAATTTCAGTATGTTATTGCTATACATCTTATGAGGTGACTGACCAATTTTTAGGATTTCAGGTTCAAATGAACAGCTACAGCAGCAATTGGAATACACCCTACTAAAGCCTGATTTTCACAGCTGGTCAATTTCAAAAATGCAATCTGGACATGAGGACACTTTAGAAGAATGATATGCAATAAAATTCTGTTTTAAACTTGGAAAAAAGGCCTCAGAAACGTATGGAATGCTTCTGACTACTTTTGGAGCATCTTGCATGAATCGAGCATCAGTTTTTGAGAAGCATAAGAGATTCAAGGAAGGCATGGAGTCTGTGAGGGATGATGAGAGGTGTGGGAGGAGTAAGGAAGTCAATACACCAGAGTTAATTGGCCAAAGGGTTAGGGTTAGGGTTAGGATTACTATGTTGTGGTTTTAAGAGATTCTGTTGGAAGAGGCCAGCACTCTTCAAATCAGGTCAGTGGCATTTCCACCAGGACAATGCACCAGTCCACAACTCCGTCCTTGTCACAGACTATTTGACCAAGATGGGCATCGAGACAGTTCCTCAGCTCCCTATAGTCCAGACCTTGCTCCCTGTGTCTTTTGCTTATTCCCTAAGCTCAGAGGCTGTCATTATGAGACAATTGAGGAGATGAAAGAAGCTGTGACGAAGATCATTGACACACTCACACAAGAAGACTTCCATGGGTCCTTCCAGAAGTTGTTGGAACGGTACAACAAGTGTATTGCAGCCGTAGGGGATTACTTCGAAGGGGACTAGAGTTTCATGTGTGTACTATCAATAAAAGTGTCTGGAAACTTATTTAACTTTTTTCCTGTCAGATGATGGGTTTATTTAGGTATAATTTGGCTTTTGTGCCTTCATTCAGATAATAATATCTGTCTTCTGTCAAGGATCAAATGGTTATGGTTTGTTTTCTTCGTTTTTAATGGCATATCAACCTTTGTGGGTTATTTAGTGCCAAAGCCATCTCTGCAGAAGAACAGCAGTGATACTACTTAATCCATAGCTCAAGTGATAAAGAGTTTCATACCTTTCCTAAGGGTTTTAGTCTGAAAGTGTATATAATAGAGCAACTGGAGTTCAAATTCACATTTGGATAGAGGCTGCAGTCCTATATATGAGCTATTGTACCACTGGGAATCCCCCTAGTATCAAATATTGATCCCATCACTTCATAGTTCTTCTCTTCAGAATATAAATACAGTCATAATAACAACATTATAGAAGTAAAAAGTTATAAAAGTAAAAAAACATAAATTAATAAATCAAAACAAATCAAAAGTGAATTTTTTCCATGTTATTTTCAAAAGTTAAATTAATTTTCTATTGATATCTTGTAAGCAGGAACCCCATCACTCCTCCACCAGTAAAGTTATAGATGGTGCTACTTGTAGTCAGTCCTTATAAAATAAAAATATGAATTCATTTATTAGTATATAGATATATTGAGTATAATGTACTGAACTACTATTTTTTCAATCTGTTACTAATAAACACTTGGTAAACAACATTTTCTGTTAATCATTCACCATTGACTGGACACTCATTCTTTTATCTACAGTTACAAGCACTTATAACAACTGAAAGTGGATACAACATGACTTAGATTGGGGAAACAGAAGGTCTCTGGAAATCTAGATTTTCTAATTTGAAAACTTCATAAAAAAGATGCTATGCTATCAGCACAATTTTATCAAAATATATATGAGAGGAAAAAGAAAATAACAATAAAACACCCATAATTGAATGGAAATTGATAAAAAAGATGAGGGCTGTGGAGCAGAACTGAGAAACATTACATTCCCTGCACAAGATTACCTACTAAATGAGAAATCTGAATATCTAAGCAGAAGTACACTTATAAATAAACATCTTTTATGCTTATAAGCACCAGATTGAAAAAGAAATAGTTGATTGTTCAGTACATTTTACTAAATGTATTTATATATCATTAATTATATTTATATTTATATTCTGTAGTTGATTATTACTGTCATCACCTCTAATTGGTGGAGGTGTGACTAGATCATCATTTGAAGGATATACACTGAAATTCAACTTTCATAAATCTCATGAATCTTTGCATATGAAATTCTTTTTAGACTCATTTGAATCAATGCTTTTAATCAGGATTTTGAATGGCTTTATGTTTGATATTGAGCACTGTATCAAGGGAAATCTCCAAAAACATAGTTGCAAAAAATATGCGTCAAGTTTGCAGCTATGAAAACCTCAATGCTGACCTTTTTATGACATCCACAAAATATTCATCCTCTTTGAAATTAACAGTCTTTACTGTGAAGCTTTCAAATGGCAAATGTCCAAAAATTAAGAATCACTGAAGATGAAGATAATCACACTTGTACATGGAATCTTGAACAAAATGTTAGAACTATTATATACATAACAAAGAGAGTTATTTTGAAGGGAATTATGAAGATTAGGTGTTATAGTTCCAGATGTTTTCATGGTGAAATTTTCAAAATGTTTGTATTGTGCTTATGCAGTCTTTTATTGCATTTCAGAAGAAATGATAAATCCATACATTGCAAAAACTCACATCAACTGTTAGAATCTGCAGTCATCTCTCAATCGAAACACATTAAACAACAAGCTGGCTTCTACCAGATTTCACCCTACCTTGCAGTCCATATTTTATGTGAGAATAATATTGAAATAGAAAATAGATAGGAAAAATTTTTTATAACAAAA
Source organism: Sepioteuthis lessoniana (assembly GCA_963585895.1). NCBI lineage: Eukaryota > Metazoa > Mollusca > Cephalopoda > Myopsida > Loliginidae > Sepioteuthis > Sepioteuthis lessoniana. The sequence goes on along the minus strand of OY757929.1, from coordinate 67,002,247 downwards.
TCTAAGACATTTATTTCCCACCACTCTTCCTTACTTCTGGGTGATTTTTGATTTTTTCATTTAGATATTCCATTTCTGTGGGTCAAGTCTTTGATGAAATTTGATATGCTTGACCTTGGTTGTAGCCTTCCTCTGTCTACTCAGCCATGGTCTAGAAGCTCCAAAAATGAATTACAGTCACAGCCAATAACCCCTGCCTCTAACACTTTGATATATATCTCTCTCCCTTTTTTTCTTTTCTGTATAGCCTTCTTATGCTCCTCCCTCTTTTTATTTTTAATTATCTATTTCCTCCAATGCTGAACTTTAAAAGTCCTCCTCATTCTGATGAAGTCTTTCTAAAATAAAAGGAAGTATCATTTTTGATTCTGGTGTCAGTGTTTTGGTTTATCCACTTTTCCACTAATTTTTCTCATATACACTGAAAGCAAAATGTTTGGGCCAATTCAGCATTTGTCAAAAGTAAATACCTAAAAATTGAATATTTTGGTGTTTTTTTTTACATAACAAATGAAATGTTCATGACTACAGTATTGTTGCTTTTATATTGATAAAAAAAAGAAGTACTATTAGAAAATATCATACAACAGCATCATATTTTGTTTTCATCAATAAAACCACCACCAAACTTATTGGCTGCTATACAAATTCTTGGCATTCTTTCTGATGGTTTTTGAAAAAAGTAGATGGCAGACCTTCCCAAGTATTAGTCAAGAACTAAAAAGCTCTCTCTTACTCTTTGAGAATTCTCTTCAAACTCTCCAATCCAATTCATCTCATTCTAATCCAAAGGGGAAAAAAGGAGATTGAGGTGGCCGAGTCATAATTTCTAAAAATTTTTTCCTCTTTTTGATATGAAATAATTTTAACATAATCTAGAATTTTTTTTTTTTTTTTTCAGCAGCAGTTGTCAATTCTGTTAGAACCTGGTACAAATGTTGTCAAAAAAGATTTTTGACAACATTTGTACCAGGTTCTGACTGCCTTTGTAGCAATTATTGAATCTCATATCTGATAATTTTTTTTTGAGAGTAGCCTTCTTTGAATAAAATTTCACCATAATACTTAACTGCTTTGATTTTGCTATTTTTTGCAAATTATTTCAAAATCTAAAAATAAAAAAGTGATCATTACTAGGTACCAAACACTTGTTGCCTTGAATTTTAAAAAAACCTATGAAAATACCATTGCAATGGCAAATTTTTTTTTCTTCAGCTAGTGATAGCTATGTTTTGGCCTAAATTAGTGTTCCTTGCTAGGTCTGGTTTTGTTTGGCTGTATTTTATGGCATATCTACCTCTTTTGATTATTTAATGACAAATCCAGTTAATATATATATATATATATATATATATATATATATATATATATATGATTTGTAAGCAAGTAGTTTGTAGGTAACATTTTTCAACAAGTCAGAGTTCATTTGTTACTACTCAGGTAAATGTTTCAAGTTTATTGAAAACTAATAATTCTATTTAATATTAATGATTTGTTTGCACACAGTTAACGGTTTCAAGTATTGCTATCTGACCCTAATAATTCTATTTAATAACTTGCAAACAGCAGTCAGTGAAACAATATTAGTTAGTGTTGAGTAAACAAGTATTAACATTTAACTTAGATGAAAATTTTGCTCATCTCAAAAATGCTATTGAGTGATTAATGGTGAGAACAAAATATATTGTTTCTTATACAAAATATTCATAATTAAGCAAAATGTATGTAGACAGACAATCCAAATTTTAATATTCTGGTAGTAAGAAGAGAGTGTATTTGAGAAGAAAGCTCAACTAAAGACTGAAAAATAAAACAAATACACTGTAGTAACCAAAGCTATCTTTTACTTAAAAAAAAACACAAAAATTCTCATTTTAAGGTATTTTTTAAAAAGAAATACAGGCTGCCTCCACAAACTTTTTGCCTGTACTGTATATATATTGATGACCTGAAAAATTTATTATAAGTAATATAGTAAGAATGACAGCCATTATCTCCTAACAACTGTCTATATAAGTTTCAGAGATATTCAAGTTAGCCTTGATACTTGATTGTGATGTGTTCAATGTAGTTATAGGCAAGGAGAAAATTTTAAGTGACTATAATGAACACAAAAGTATATAAGATGAGCATAATCTTTTGTTGTTTCTTTCTAGTTGTGTTTCATTTTTTATTAATAAAATGGAAAAATTACTCTGAAAATCAAAGGTGTAATTGCCGAGAGTTTTCAATTTTCAAATAAAGTGAGGGATAACTTTTGCAAGAGAGGAACATATAAAACTTTACCC